>JAOQGH010000040.1:23248039-23283065 GCA_025769975.1 Gallinago jamesoni
GACACGACCCTTCACTGAGAGATCCAGATGCAAAGCACATGTAAAACCTCAGGCTTAATTTTCCTTGTGGCATTTAGGAATAGTAACAAAAGGCTTGCCAGTACAGAAAACAGTTCTACTCTAGTTTGTTTATGTTGCCTAATCATACCTTCTCCCAAGCCACTCAGTTGTACTTCACCAAAATATATCCTGTTAGTAAAAGGAAAAAGAAAAAGTATTAGGTCCAGAGGGGACATAATGCTACACATTATCACTATTCCTTATTTAATTTTATGAGTTGAAAGGTTGGAACCACTTTTCCTCTATAGAAAAAAAAACAACACCGTAGAGGCTAGAACGCCCATTTCAAAAAAACCCTCCAGCTACTTCAGAGGAAGACATACCAGCTAAAAATGAAAAGGAAGAAAAAATGGTAGGGTAATCAGAAATGTCTCTATGTTTTTTAAGTCTCTGTGGCAAGTCTAGAGTTCAGAGCAAAAATGTGAACTGATATAAACTTCATGGAAAGGTCTGAGACAAAAAGCTGATACTTAACACACAATGTAAAGGAATAACTGTGTTGTAAAGAGACCTGCTCTTAAGCAGCAATGGAAGCAAAACTGAAGAAAGGGATGGGATTTTCTTTTAAGGTTCTCACCTGTCCAAATGGTAACAAACATGAGATTTAGAATCACCTAAATTAGCTATACAAACACGTCAAAGACTTTTCTGAAAGCCAAAAACAAAGACTGCAAGGTGATAATCATGCACCACGAGGCAGTCAGATCTCACAGGCTGAACAGAGTTGAACTGAATGTTCCAAAGAGGAAACTGCAAGAACTACAGGAAGGGGAGCTGAGGATGCACCTTTAAAATGGAATAGCAGGAGAGAATCTGAACCTGTACTGCAAAAACACGCATTGCAGTTATGTGGAACACAGACTGGCATTTATCAAGTACAGGTCAGACACTGAACAACTGGATGCTGATAAGTCATTTAACCAGTGCCTGCATGTAGAATTTTTGTGCTCTTCTCAACACGGTAGGCAAACAATACTTTACAGCCTGTGCTTAGTTTTTCTTTCGAAGGGTCAGATCATATTCAGCCCAAAGTTCTCTTCTGTAACCGATCAGTAGTAGTTGAATCCCAATCATTTGCATTTATATCACTCCTCCCTTTTTACTACATGTACAGCTCCACTGTGCAAGTCTAGAGTCTCTGCTGTTTGTATTTCAAATGAGGAATTTCCTATTGCGCTTTACCTGTACAATATTACATATTCATGGCCTTGTTTCCTTGAGAGCCTGTAGGCAGGAGTTACTCTGGTTATAGCAAGCAAAGACTTCAGCAGTAGAGACAGCCTGTTGTATACGGTGTACGAAACCTTGATTTCTTTGTCACACCTATAGAATACAAAGGAAAAACACAGTTGTTTGTTCTCAAGCAAGAGGGTTTGGGTTTGCTGTTTGTTTGGTTTGGGTTTGGTTGTTTTCTTTTTTTTTTTTTTTTTTAAACAATTGGCCCAGATCTGTTTTGGTTTATGTCAGTTTTATTGCCAAAATGATAAAATAAGCTCTGGTGTGGCTAACTTTTATTGACTGACCAGCAAAGGGTCCTCCTTCAATCTAGTCACCTGTTGAGGTAACTGCTGAAAAATGCCAATGCAGCCTTCTAGGAGATAGAAACATCTCTTCAGTATCAAAGCATTTGTAGTTACTGAGCATATGAATTCTTGTCTCTGAGGAGTCAGACTAATCGTAATGAAGGAGGAATAAAATTACTTGTTTCTTTTCTTTGCACCAATAGTAAACAGTTTGGCTGCTGCACGAGACAGAGGGGACTTCCTTCTCAAGTGTCCCAGGCCGCACAGCCAAATATGTGCTTGTTCATCACCGTGGACTGAGCACTTCTCCATTTCATCAGCTAAAACACACACACACACACACTGTGAAGAATGCACTTACTTTTCATTCATTTCTAGACACCAAATTTCCAGCTCCATGGAGTCCCCCTAGATGACAGAAACGACAGCAAACAAAGGCTCATTTCAGAACACAAACCTTTTCACGTGTCACTAATGTTCAGCAACAGCCACACCTCCCAATGAAGAAGTTTCTCCTGGCTCCTGCTTTCTTGTCATGTAACAGTAGAAAAAAGGTGCACTGGAAGTCTCACTGAGTAACTAGAATACCTAAGGGAATATCTTTTTCAGAATGGCTAAGCTCCTCATGCTCTAAGAATCTAAGTTTTCCTACTCTATTATTTGTGTTTGGCCTCAGGTATTTGCAATGAATTGTTTCTGTTAAACAATTAATTTCTTTTCATTAGCATACTACCTAACTTCATGAATTAATATAGTTTCACATTGTCTTGGACTACAGGGCAGGAGTTCTGGTAGGTAACTTAAAATTCAAGTTAAGGAAAAAAACCACAAAACACATGTATTTTGACTCAGTTCTCACCTCTGAGGTTTTGAGAGAGATCTCCACGCACATAGACCGTCCAACAGCAGGCAGCTGTCCTGCCAGGGCTTTCTTTGCTTCATGAGTAACCTCTGGTATATCTTTTATTGCCAAATTGAACTGCAGAATGAAAGAGATTATTCCATTTCTTTATTTCTTTGAAAAGCTGCCTAATGGTACACTGCAGACAAACTCCACAGACCCATATATAATGTGCTAGGTCAGTGTCCACTGAAATATTTATGAAACAAAAAATTCCCAGATGGACTCAGGCTTTTCGCATTTTCAAACATCTTCTTGGCTGCTAATTCAGATGTTTTTTTCTTGATCTTGCCACAAAAATAGTGTTCCTTTTCCCTCACTTGAGCCTGATTTTTTTCACCCACGGAGAATCTTAAGTCTCTTCAATTTTAATAAAGCCCATTACTTGAGCAGTCCTGAACTGCAGAGTTACAAGCTGCTGACAGAAAAGAACCCATCACCCCACCCCCAGCCGATCTTGGAAATGCACCTTGGCTGGCAGGAGCTGCTGTGAGGTATCATTTATCTCTCCTCTAATCAGCCCTTAAGAACCCAGAGTGACATGTTGCATGTCAACAACAACAACAAAAAAACCCCCAATCACCGCCAATGAGCAGAATTGAATACAGTAGTTATTCTATGGATAGTTGTTATAGTCTGCACAAGACTGTAACAATTATAAGGTGTTCTCAATGCGCACACACACGTGTGCACACACAAAACAAAAAACCCCAAACAGCTATGGAGTTGTTTTAAAAACTATGACTTTACCCAGTCAGAGCCTGTTGGGGAGGATGATGAGCGGGTACAGATTTTCTCTCCGAGTCGGGCCTGGACAATTACTTGTACCGTCTGGAATAGAAAGGAAAAGATAAAACACTCATGTTTTGAGCTCAACCGAGCCCTCAGTTCAGAGCCTGAGCTAGACAAATTCCGAGTAAAAAAAAATGTAAGGCTAATCTTCAGGTGTAATCAACTTCAATCATTATGTATAACAGGTAAACGTATTTCAGACAGAAAATAGTTTTAAACTGACCCTTCTTGGTAACGACATGAAGTGACTAAGTCCATTTTGTGATCAAGAGTTGCAGAGTTTTTGGGATTACTTAAGTAAAACTCACTACCGTATCCTGAACCTGGACACACTAACGTGAGTCAAGTGAATTTGTACTTTTATAACATAACCATTGTCAGAGTAGCTACTTGCATCTACGTGCCAAGTGAGGCCAAATTTTATAATTACATATCAACATAATTCAAAAGAACATTCTGCTGTTATTGCTTTCGGATGCAATATTAAAATTTAGATAGGCTGGAAAGAGAGAGTGGAGTCCAACAGAAGATACTACCTAACAGCTGGAAGGTTAGATGTGTTGGTAAGAGATGTGAAATCTGAGATGTGAAATGCCTCTAAACTGATTCTACAGCAGGATTTGAAGGTAGAAAAAAGGGGAAAAGATGTTTTTCTAGTTATTCTCAGGAATCTCCTAGATTTACCATCTTGCTTTGGTCTTTAGCAAAAATGAACAAATGAAGCACAACCCTGTTTTTCTAGCCACAGCAAATATGGCTTTTCTTAAATGAGAAAGGATAGGAATTTGCCCAAAGTAGAAAGAATTACCTTTAAAGCAAAAAATTTGATGAACTTGTCCAGGTCCTTCCTGTCCTGGGAACTGAGATCAGTGTCCATTGCATATGGCAATCTGAAATACAGGACAGGCATGGGAATGAAGCATTCCTTCAGCTTTCACTTGGATTTCAAGATTTCGAAGTATTTTGCCATTAGAAGTACCTCAAGAGAAATTATAAGCACCAAAGGCCTCCGCCTGTCAAAATCCTAACATGCTAATAACTTTTTAGGATGGGTGTAAGGTATAAACATGCATGAATAGTTTATGTGGTCAGTGCAAAAGATACTGGAAAAGAAACAACGAAGGGATCTCAAAATTAAAACTGGGTACAAGTTCTCCAATTTTGCTAGCTTAATTAAAGAAACAAGCAAACACCAAAAAAACCCCAAAACACCCTGTGGATGTCACCCACACTGGCTGGATTCTATACTAAGTTATCCATCAGACATGGCAGTCTCAGCTTCAGAAATAACAAATATTTGGTTATCAGGACTGGTCAAAACCAAGCCAAATTGTTTTCTTGAGTCTGAAATTCTAAAAACAGTATTTCCAGTGGTATTTCAGCAGATACTGAAATCTAGGTAATAAACCATTGCTGAAACAGGCTACACTGCTGCTTCCAACAAATAGCACTTGCAATAAACTTGTACAGCTATGAATTTACCTGCAACCAATTGAAAAGATAGATTTTTGCCAAGGGACAGTCCAAATTTCTCTTTTGCTTCTCTTGAAAGGTCTGCCAACAAATACTTAGCTCCCACATTCGCTCTGCCAACAAATACTTAGCTCCCACGTTCACTTGGCCTTGTTTTTCAACATAACAATTGTTTCTAGCAGCCCAAGGGACTTGCACAGCTCCTGCAGCCAGGCAGGCCAAGGCACTAAGCAGATTTCTGCCACCATCACGTCACATGCCCCAGGATAAATCACGATTTCTCTGTCTCCCAGTTTCTTCACGTGTAACTTAATAATCGTATAGAGACCACAGGGAGGAATGCCTTAATCAGCAGCATTAATTGTACTTTTTTTTGCTCCTAAGTCTTCAAAGTGCAAGTTCACTCTTAATTCCTGTGGCTCTTTTTGCTTTGAGGCAGCTCATCGGCCTGAAGCAGCTTGTCAAACATCACGTATTTACGGATGACGCTGCTCATCACAGAGAGGTTGGCAGTCTGAGGTCAGTCAGCACGAGCAGCTGCCGTGGCACGAGGTTTCTCTCTCAGCTTCCATCCGTAAGCAAAGACTGAACTTGCAGCAAGGTACGTTGTTTATACAGACCGAAGCCCCGTTCACACAGAAAATAGCACATTGTCTTCAATGACTACACATATCTGAAAATTTTACTTAAAATATCTCACTTAATGTGCTTATTATTTAACATATCTCACTTAAATGCTGATATTAAGTAATGTTTTTAGGAGCAGCACCCAAGAGGGCTGCTGGATAAGAGTACTGCGATTTACAGAGCATTTTATAGAGAAGAGTGCTGCATCTGAGTAACTCCCTAAGAAGACAGCTGGACATCTAATATGGTTGAAAGTTCCTAGGTTACATTCATACTGCCTCTCCTAGCGCTGTACTGGTCTCATTACAAGTTTTAATTTAGTTTGAGAACTAACAACACGAGTGATTCGACATTAGATGCGTTAACAAATTATCCTTTGGATATTTTAACCTCCTCTTCAAAAGTATTATACTTAGTTTCACTGCCTTTACCTCCACTAGAGAGAGAATACGGATCTTTTCTACTGTGGAAGGGATGCTAAAGGAAGCCAGCACTTAAAAGCACTAAATGTTTAATTGATGTAGCACTCTAACTTAAAAAAAAAAAAAGGCTTTTGGTATAGACACTTCCCACTACAAAAAAATAGGCGAGAATGACCTGTTATTATTCTTTTGACTTAAGTGAAACACTTTAAGGGTTGAAGGGGTTCAAGATCTACAAAAAAGCCTGGCTGATATGGACAATAAAGAATTCTGGAATTGATTATTCTGGAAAAGAATTCTGCTATTGATTATTGTGGTTTGGGAACTAGTGAAAGGTGTTCGGCTCACTGGTCTGTTTGGACACAAACCAACACAGATCATCAGCATGGTCCTCCGTGCGATACAGGAATCGATTCTAATGGCTATAGACCCAAATATCTC
Source organism: Gallinago jamesoni (assembly GCA_025769975.1). Lineage (NCBI taxonomy): Eukaryota > Metazoa > Chordata > Aves > Charadriiformes > Scolopacidae > Gallinago > Gallinago jamesoni. The sequence continues at coordinate 23,254,279 of JAOQGH010000040.1, forward strand.
CAGAGAGGAGAAACAGCCACCAGAGCCACATCTCAGGTCCAGGGTTCAAAGAATGAGAGCTTCGCTGTGCTGCCCTGCTGCAGCAGAACTGGGATTCTTCCTGCAAGATCTCAAACTATCTGTAACATTCACGAGATGTTTAGAGATTCATACTTTTTTACCTCTCACGCTCCAAATGCCAGCAACAGTTGACCTACCAGAGCCTAGAGCAGAGCAGAAAGTACCAGGCAAGCTTTCCCGTCAGGAATATATAATTTCAGTGGGAAACTTGGAACTCAGCTCCTGACATGTCGGAGGACTGTCATCTGACGACCACCATCTCCTCATTCTTGCAGGAGGACCTGTGGTGATGACCTGAGATCTGCTAAGGCTTAGGGGCAGTGTTCACCTTTAGAATCACTCTTGATGAGAGTCAAGACAGGCCTAGAATTGCAGCAAATATTTCATTTACAAAACTGCCTCGGTACCCTCGGGTTAGCTGCCACCAGCTGACCTGAACAGGAAGGAAATTCTTTAAACATAGTTCCACCAAACTCATTCAACTTCTCGGGTTCCCGTAGGTTGCAATGCCAGCACGGCTCCTCGGTAAGTGCGGGTATCCAGGCATATGCTTAGCTCAAGGAAGGCACTTTCTAATTTTGCACTGAGTAACAACTAGAAGGAAATAACCTTTGGTGTAGCTTAGAAACCTACAGATGACCGATTCCCCCTCAATCAAGTAATCCCTTAAGTAAACTGATACTGCACGGCGTTAGCCTTACACATAGGCTGTTCACAGGTGAAAACAAGCATCTTGGCCGCACGGCTTTTTGCTTTGTCTCCCTCTTTCTGCAACATCCCTTTTCATACTAACATGTCTTTGTCTCCACTTTCCTCTGAGTAGAAAAGTCAGAGACAGACGTTCAAGGAGAACTGTCGCATGTGGGTGGCTCTTTTTTGACTAGAGCCTTATTCTTTCTCACCAGGTTATGAGGTAGAGAAAACACTGGGCTTATCCAACAGTTTAAAATCTAAGAATTAACATTGCACCTTATACACTCTCCTATTTAAACTCTCCTTCTCCAAGGAGAAGGACACATCAGCGTAAGCTGACGACACCCTATTTGCATGATGCAAGGAACTGCAAGAGCCCTCCCCTTTGTGCCTTGCTACAGCCCAGGGAAACTACAGCTACTGGCACGCCACGCTCCAGCCCCGCTGCCTGCCAGCACCTGTGACCTGGGCACACAGCCGGTGCACACTGACACCTGGGAACAGTCACGTTACACTACCTGTATTTAGCTTGTCTGTCTGACGCTTGCTTACACAGATGTGAAAGAAGAAGCAGCAGCAGACACGTACCAGGCATTATCACTGCTGCTGGGGAAAGCGTATACAGGCTGCTCCCACCACCTCCCTCCTCAGAGATTTCACTCCGAGCCATGGCTGCTACAACTTGAAGTCCTCCTGCTTTCCTCTCAAGCAGGCATTTGCCAACGCAAAATGATTACTCGTGGTTCCTACCCCAGAGTGAAATTAAAAGGGGGAGAGGGAAGAAACAAGCAGGGCTGTCGCTATAAGGAGAGGGCTGCTGGCAGCTCTCATCCCAGTTGAACCTTCCCAGTTACCTGACTTTGCCCTCCAGACTGGGCTCCTTGTCCCCACCACTCTTTCAGAACTTCTTTACAAATACAGGACCCAAATCCAATCTCCGAGGACGTCCCACATGAAGCTCCAGAGAAGTCTCACTGAATCGTGCAGCAGGTAAACAAGCAGCACATAGAAGTTTGTGAAGCTTTTAATAGAGTGCCTTTGATAAATGGGCTTGACTGCCAAGAAAGCTTTCCTAGAACGACCAAGAAGCTCCACTGCAAGCAGGTATTTTGAGCACATTAATAAGCAACTATAAAAAGATCTCCACAAAGACGGCACTCTGTTTGAAGGCTGGGCCTACAAGTCAAACTCCAGTATCCTACAATTACTTAAAATTAATCTCCGTTTCGCCTTCTTAGTAGGTTAGTCATAAACCTGGTGAGAGGGAGGGAACACTTCTAAAGGCGAAAGCGTGCCATTCTCCTTCTTCAAAGTTTATGGATTTTTTTAAGAGAAGACTAGAGTAGATTCTAGCAGAAAAACTGTTTCACATAATACAAATATTCTGATGAAATCAAAGGCCCAAGTAGTTCAACATATGGTTATGTTCTGGCTGATAAAGAGGGAATTCTTCCCGCTGATCAGGACATATATTTACTTCATAACCAATAAATGACTTGCCAGCTTGGGAAAGATCTTACAAAAGGCAGCACTGCCAGCTCCACTGGCTTAAAACCAAAATTAAGTAATTCCTGTTGACCGACAGTTACATTCTGTACTTCCCTAAGGTCTATAAATGGTGTCAGTTCAAAGGTCCGTCCCCTCGTTTTGTTTGTCAGCCCGCAGTATGCAGACCACACCAGAATCTGCTCCCACGTGCCCTGTACTGCAACCAGCCATCTCATCACCAGGGCTCAACTTCTGTGTGAACACATGTTCGGGAAAGTTGCGATTATACAATACCATTTAAGCAAAATCAGGTGATCCTGTATGATCCTTCCAGACACCTTAAATACAGCCTGGCTCATCTGAATGACATTTCTTGCCACAAGGAGGATTCTACCAGGTCAGGCCACTCCTGCAATAACTCGGAGATGCTCTAAACTTCATTTGCATAGCCAAGTAATTTTCAGCCAAGGCAGTAATTTACCATGATTTCCTCCTCCCCCACCCCTTACGATGGGCCTAGTCACGCCACTTTTGAGATCTTTTAAGTAGGTAGTTTGTAGATTTAGTCAAAAATGTCCCTTTTCTACCTGTTTGTTGGCTCGGAAGGTGTCTCTGCTCCCACCGAACCGAGGGGGAATGCCTCCGGTGGGTGCCCTGAGTAGAATTCCAGCAGGAAAGAAACAGCTGTCGATCTGTAAAAGCCCCTGATCTTTCCCGACGGACGCCAAACTCACGGGCCGCAGGGAGAGGATCCGATGGAGTTCTGACAGACCGGAGTTCTAACCGGTCTCCCAGGCGTTTTTGACTTCATTTAAAAGACACCACCTTCCCGGCCCCCTGCCAGCCCTCAGGAAAACTCCTGACAGGAGCCAAACCGAAGCGATGACACCAACCGGCAGCCCAGGGCTTCAGACCCACCTCCCGATTCCTCCCACCCCCCCACCCCCTCCCCACGAAGGGCCTCCCCGGAGCTCCTTCCCCGGCCCGGCCCCGGTACCTGCGCGGGGGCGGCAGAGCTGGCGTCGCGGCGGCTCATCCCGCGCGGAGGCCCGGCTGCCCGAGGGGGGGCCCGCCGCCCCGCTCCCCCGCCGTCTCCTCAGCGCCCCGACCGGGCACGGCGAGGGGGAGAGGAGATCCCCGCCGCCCCCCGGTCCGCTCTCCCGGCGCCTCCAAGCCCCAGGGGCCCCGCGCCCACCCTGGGGCTCCGGCTAGCGCCCCTCTGCCGCCTCCTCCTCCTCCTCCTCCTCCCGGCCGGCGAGGGTCTCGCTGCCGGCTGGGCTGCGGCTGTCAGCGCCTGTGGGGACGCGGGGCCGGCGGTTGGGAAGGGGTGTGTGTGGGGGGTCTGCCTTCCGCTGTCCTCTCAGAACCGCGGCCTGCTCCGCACCGCCGCCGCCATCGCCGCCGCTGTTTGTTTTCATCCGCTGCGGGCGGAGGGAGGGAGGGAGGTGCCTGGGTGTCTGCGGCAGCACTTTCCACATGGAACCGCCATCCCTCCTCCACCCCCGCCCGCAGAGAAGGGAGCCGAGGCCGACATTAAGAGAGGCACCCCCCAATACACACACCGCCCCCCTCGCCCGCCGGGATCTCCCCCCCCGCCTCGTCCCCTCCCGCCCTTGCTGTGGCGAATCTGCCGCGGGGGCCTCGGAGGGGCGGCGGTAACGGGCAGCGCGGGCTCCTCGGGCCGGTAGGGCCGGGCGGGCGGCTGGCGAAGGCCGGGGGCTGGTGAAGGCCGGGGGCTGGTGGCGGGGGTGGCCCCGCTGCCCCTCAGCGCGCAAAGGAGGGGGGGGTCCGGCCAGGGCAAGGCCCACCGGGCCCGTGTCGCCCCCCCGCCGGCCGGCAGCGGGGCGGGAGCGGGGGGGGAGACGGTCGGTTCGTGTCTCCTTCCCCCATCCCGGGTCGGCGGTGAACGGGGACGGTCCCCGAGCCCCGGGGAGCCGGCTGCTGTGGTGCACACCGGCCCCCTCCCCGCCACAGGGAGTAAATTCCTGTCAGCCCCAGCGCCCCTGGGCCTGGTTGGGGCTGGGGGATTTGTCAGCTCCACAGTGAGCACCCCATCCGCCCAGTGCTTCGACCCCCTGCTTGTAAAACCAGGTACAACGAAGTAACAGGATTTGTTGCATAAGATGAAAGGCTGAGGGGTAAAACCCACCCTGAGTCTCCTTCCCTTTTGCTTCGTGCAGGTGAGGGCTCTGGGGGAGCCCCCGGCTGTTGGCCATGGCCGTACCTATTGCCGTTCTTGACTGCGACCTCCTGCTCTACGGCCGCGGACACAGGACTTTGGATCGCTTCAAGCTGGAGGATGTCACGGATGAGTATCTAGTATCCACCTACGGCTTTCCCCGACAATTCATTTACTACCTGGTGGATCTTCTAGGAGCCAGTCTCTCTCGCCCTACACAGCGGTCCAGGGCCATCAGTCCGGAGACGCAGATACTGGCTGCGCTGGGTTTCTACACCTCCGGCTCCTTCCAGACTCGCATGGGGGATGCCATTGGCATTAGTCAAGCCTCCATGAGCCGCTGCGTGGCCAATGTGACCGAGGCGTTGGTGGAAAGAGCCTCGCAGTTTATTCGCTTTCCTGAGGATGAAGCCACGGTTCAGAGCCTGAAGGATGACTTTTATGGGCTGGCAGGCATGCCGGGAGTGCTGGGGGTGGTCGACTGCACCCACGTGGCAATCAAAGCCCCAAATGCTGAGGACCTGTCCTACGTGAACCGAAAGGGTCTCCATTCTCTGAACTGCCTGATGGTGTGCGATGCCAGAGGAGTCCTCCTGAGTGCGGAAACTCACTGGCCGGGCAGCCTGCCCGACTGCACGGTCCTGCAGCAGGCAGCCCTTACAAGCCAGTTTGAAACTGAGCTACATAAAGACGGCTGGCTACTTGGTAAGTCCATTTTTCATTGTTGTTTTCCGCAGACAGTCTCTTAAACGTTGGCTCCTCTTTGAGTCTGGAGCCTCTGAGCACAAGTCATACATCTATTGCTGATGGCTTTCCTGCAAATTCCTTGAGATTTGCAATTCAGTTTGGACAATCCTTGTCTTAGAAATCTAGGACAGGAACTTCCAATCTGTGTTTCATACAATCTGATTATTCTATGCATGAATTTACATTCATTCTGTTAGGACCTTGTTTTCAGTATCCTACCCTTTCTATTTTGTGCAATTTTTAATTCTTTCTAGGGTCCCAGTCCAGCTGTCTTTCACTGTAGTATGTAGTAAATAAATTCTCTTAAAACTCTTTGGTGTTCTTCCAGGATTCCCCTGTGTGAAATAGAATGTCTTGATTTGTCACGTTTGTAAACCTGAGCTACGTGTTTTCTCAGAATCACAGAATCACCTAGGTTGGAAGGGACCTTTTAAGATCATCTAGTCCAACCAATAAACCAATGTTTTAGCCGTGGAAATAAGGTATTCTGTATCTGCAGCGCCAGAAGACCAAGGGTGAGGAGCTGCAATCTGTGACTAACTGTAGGTATCTAACCTGTCCTCCTCCTCTTCCTTGCTAACAGGTGACAGCTCCTTCTTCCTCCGCACGTGGTTGATGACCCCTCTGCATATCCCGGAGACACCTGCAGAGTACCGTTACAACATGGCGCATTCTGCCACTCACAATGTCATCGAGCGGACGTTCAGAACCATCCGGTCACGTTTCCGCTGCCTGGATGGCTCCAAAGGCACCCTGCAGTATTCTCCAGAGAAATCCAGCCACATCATTCTGGCCTGCTGTGTGCTTCACAACATCTCCTTGGAACACGGGCTGGACGTGTGGTCTTCACCGGCCGCAGGACACATGGAACAACCAGAAGAAGAGTATGAGCAGATGGAATCAATGGACTCGGAAGCCTGTCGTATTCGTCAGGAGCTTTTACTTACACATTTTAGCTAATGTTGTGCCAGAGAGAAGGCTTCTAACTGTTCATCTGGGAAGATACCCAGAGCATATATGCCCCTTCCTTCTTCTTGGAGCCTCTAAAGACTAAGCAGATGCGAGACAAGGAGAAATTTTACTCTCTTCATTTCAGGCAGTATTTTGAACGTCTCTCAGTCTCTCCGGAGATGCAATTTAATTGCTAAATTTTTACTGTTGTAATGCTTAGAAACTCCCCTTTCACCTGAGTTAGAGAACAATGACCAATGTGAGATCAGTGGAGAAACTTGGGAAATCGTCTTTGATAGTCATGAAAAATCTGTAAGCCTTGCGCTGTTTTGCAAAGCAACAATTCTGTGCCACTTTGTAACCCCCGGCATTTGTGAGTGGTTTTTAAACAGTATTTCACGCAGATCAAACTTCCACGTGGGCTCGTGTCCACCCTGAATTCACGAGCAGCGAAGCAAATGTCTTCTCTTTGCGTTTGCAGGTACAAATTCTTGCCAAATGTGATTCTGTGTGTCTCTCAAAACCCAGCGATTGCTGTGAAAGCTGACGGCTGTGTTCTGGGAGGGCTCTGGCTTTTTGCTGGGTACACACTGGTGCTTGCATGTACCTGGGAGGTCTAGGAGGGTCAAATGTTTCTTCTTGCCCAAACAGACCAGAGAAGATCCCAACCTACGGTTGTCTCTGTCAGCTACTTAATCAGGAAACGGGCTAATGAATGTAAGCCTAGTTCTCTCTAGAGGTGTCTGCCCCAATAAAGAACTGCTGCGTGTGTTTACTGCTGTGAAAGAAATGCCAAGGACTGGCTGGGTCACAAAAATGGAACCGATTGCAAAAGTTCTCTGTTTAGATCAGAGCTGAGGTACAGAAAGGCTGCTCTGCTGCTGCTGGCAATCTACCTCTGCAGAGGAGAAAAGGCAGCTGACACCCACAGTTGTTGTTGGCACAAGACTGGGAAGTTTCCTGGCAATGTCCTCGTTCCAAAAGATGCAAGCGGTTCCAAGGATCTCTTGACAGCAGTCCTAGAAAATTTTCTTAGATTTCATTGTTTTCTGGGCAGTAAATGAAACAAAAGCAGGAGGGGATGCGGAGTGCTGCAATAACGTGGCTGCTTGAAGTAGCAGCGCAATCATAGAATGGTTAGAGTGGGAAGGGACCTTAAAGATCATTTAGTTCCAACCCCCCTGCCCTGGGCAGGGACACCTCCCACCAGAGCAGGTTGCTCAAAGCTCTGTCCAGCCTGCCCTTGAACCCCTCCAGGGATGGGGCAGCCACGACTTCCCTGGGCAACCTGTTCCAGTGTCTCACCACCCTCACAGGAAAGAATTTCTTCCTAATATCTCATCTAAATCTCCCCTCTTTCAGTTTAAAACCATTACCCCTTGTCTTGTCACTAGACTTCCTGACAAAGGGTCCCTCCCCAGCTCTCCTGTAGCTCCCTTCAGATATTGAAAGGCCGCTATAAGGTTTCCTTGGAGCCTTCTCTTCTCCAGGCTGAACAACCCCAGCTCTGTCAGCCTCTCTTCACAGGGGAGGTGCTCCACCCCTCCGATCATCTTCCGCTGGACCTGTTCCAACAGGTCCATGTCCTGCCTGTGTTGAGGACTCCAAAGCTGGGCACAGTGCTCCAGGTGGGGTCTCACCAGCACAGGTGTCACCAACCATCTGTCACCAAGAGGTCTGTCTGTCCTTTGTAGACAAAAAGAGCCTGGATTAGATACAGACATATTAGATGCACGGGTTGCAGTGGCAGTGAGCACCTACTGCCATAGAGAAAGCCGAGCACGCTTTGTGATGTGCGGGCAAGATGATGGAAACAACTCTGAGGTTCCCATGCGACCTGCTCTGGGTGGACCTGCTCTGGCAGGGGGGTTGGACTAGATGACCTCCAGAGGTCCCTTCCAACCCCAGATCATTCTGTGTTTCATCCAGAATTTCCTCTTTTCCCCTCGGGTTTAGACAATATTTAAGCTTGGCAGCTTGAGATCCTGTGGTTCTTCTCTGCTGTCCTGCTCCTCTGTCCTTTGCCTCCTCTCCCAAAGGGCTTCCAGCTTTGCCCGTTGCTTTGGAAAGCCTACCCTGACCGTGTTAATGTCCTACAAACCTCCGACATCTCCTCTCGGGGGGTGGTGGTGACTGCCCAAGCCACTGTGGTTTCCATTACTTGGCTCAATGCCTTGTAAAATCTGCCTTGCGGATTCAAATCCCCCTCCCCCGGTTCTCACACCCCCCCTCGCCCCCACCTCCGCTCCCATACAGATGGGGGCAGAAAGACACAGCAGCCTCCCCCGGCCACCCGCTCCTCTTGTCGTCTTCACGCTGGGAATTAATATATCGCCATAAATATTAACGCACAGGCCGCCCTCTGGGCTCGACTCATCTCGCCTGCCCGGGTAGCGCCGCACGCGGTTGGAAGAGCTCTTCGCTCGGCTGGCACGGCCTGGCGGGCGTTCGAGCTTCGGCTGCTCGGGCCTTGGTTACCGCTCTCGGCGCCGCTCTTCGGGTCCGGCTCGGTGCTCGGCTGGCTCGCCTGGCCGGAGCTCGGAGCGGCGGTGGCGGCGACGACCCGAGCACTGGCGGCCGCTCCTTCCGGGCCCGGCCCCGGCCCTGGCCCCGGCTCCGCTCCGCCCGCCCGCCCGGCACCGGCCCTTCCGCACCAGGTAGGCTCCGGGCCTACGCGCTCGGCCCGGCTGTAGGCCAGGGCCGCCTCGCCGCTCAGCCGGGCGGGCGCGGCCGTCCCCTTGGCGGCGGCGCCCCGGAAGGTGGCGGGGGCAAGTGTTTGCGCGGGGCCGCCGGGCCGCGGCAGGGAGCGGGGGCCGGGAAAGAGGGCTGGGGCTGGTCGCCGGGGCCTTTGTTCGGGAGCTCCGGGACTGTGGCCTACAGCGGGGGTGGGGGGTGGGGAAGGGGGGAGGAGGGAGAGCGGGGAGGCTGCGACGGCGGCGGGGCCCCCTCCCCGCAGCCGGTGGAGGGCGAAACCTGCCGGTTGGTGCCAGGGAGGGAGGGTGAAGGCCTCCGAGGAAGGCGACTGCGAGCCCCAGGAGGTGAGGAGGCCGCCCGCCCCGCCCCGGCGCTCCCCAAAGCCGGGCTCGGGTGTTGCGGGGTTCCCTCTCTCCGCCCCCCCTCCCCCCGTCGAACGAGCCCGGGGGGCTCCCGCGCCTCCCCCGCCGTCTGGGTAAGGTTGGGGGGCGGGTGGTGGTGCTGCTGCTTGGAAATCATGAATACGGTCGTTGTTATTGTTGTTTCCCGGCCTCAGCCAGATAAAAACGTGAAGGAAGCGGTGTCTTCCCCACCTTGCCCCCCGCCGCCCCGTCTCTCCTGGTGTGTTGCACCGACGCGTGTGAGTACTGGTGTGCCCAAAACCGCCTCCGCGGGTGCCTCTGCCACGGTGACACTGGGTTACCTCGGGTTTGTTTCCACCCGCAGCGTTCCCCCCAACCAACACGTAAATGGCTGTGGCGTTGGCACCGAGCGTGATTCGGGGTTATTTCTGGTGGTGTGGGTCCCAGGCTGTCCACTTTCTCCATGGAAAACACCATTTTTTTCTTTTTTTTTTTTTTTTTGTAACCCAATTCCTGCGCTAAAGCAGGAAAGGAAAAAAGGAAAGCCTTCGAGAGATGTTTTAGGGGGTTATGCAGAACTTTTCCCAGTAAGTGCTTTTACAGTATTGTCCTGCTGCGAGAGATGGGTCCTGGGGAGGATGAGCTGTGTGAACGGAGAGTCCCAATAGCTACGTCCAGGAGGAGCGCTCGGTGCTGCTCCGTTTTCTTCTCCGTATGACACATTCTTAGATCTCTATATAAAAACCCAAAGTGTTTTTCTATATTTGTCCTTGTTTACTGCTCCACCCGGTTTGGTGTCCTCTGCAGATGTCATCTGGCTCCTTTGCCTTTGCCACTCCCATCCTCTTTCAAATTGCTAATGGGAACGTTAAAATGGGACCTAAGAATGACCTGCTGGTAATGTACGCTTACTGCCAATCCATTACTGGGCTGCTTAATTTGGTTGTTGGGTCAGTTTTCAGAGTGTGGGATGGGGTTAAATCCGGGGAGATTTGAAATGCCTTATGGGTGACGTAAGGAACAGTACCTGAAATTCTCTGCTAAATTTAAAATCCTCGTTTGTTTTCTGAAAGGCTGCTGTATTGCAGTTTCTAATGTTTGTAACTCTTCGATGTAGATTTCTTAGTAGTTCTCTAGTCCACAAGTGCCCTTGCTGTAGATAAATATTCTGGTTATTTTTTTTTTGTTTTGGGGTTTTTTGTTTGTTTTGTTTTTTTTTTTTACTTTAATTGGTCCCTTTGTGTTTTGAGGGTAACAAATAAGTGTCTTGTACTATCAGCCACCTATTGATTTGGAGCAGTGTGAATGTTGATGAGTACGGCAGTCCAGTAGCATTTATATTATTTTTCTTACGCTCGGAATGAAGAATGTTTTTGGATCCAGATATCTGGACTTGCTTTTTTGGATTTAGTTGCTGGGGAGTTTACGCGGAATGTTTACTTTGCTGATAGCTACTTCTTAGTTTTCTTTCTTTTGCCCTTTTCTGAGTCATAACTGACCCTCTGGATTCTTCCTTGGTTGTTTCCTACTTTTCCATTTTCTCTGCAGCGCTTTTAACTTTTATGCAGCTGTAACGACCAGTTCCAAAGAAGGCAAGCGATGAGACTGTCTGCTGGTATCCCTCTGCCCTAAGTTAGGGCTTCGAATACTTGCTTCTTGTTTTGTGTCATAATTTTTTGTGAAATTTCTGGAAAATAGTATCTTCTGTGCTGTGGTTAGCAAGCTAACTGAATTGAAGGCTCTTACAAAGTTATTGTTGATGTTAATAGTTGGTAGTACTATTAATACAAATAGCATTAAGGTACTTTCCCCTCTTCCCCTTATTAAATTTGTATTATTGGAGCCCTGATAAAGGCATGTTCATACTTACCTGGTGTGTGTTGTGTTAGTAGCCCGGCACTAACCTAGCAAGGATGGTGATAGCAATAATTCCCCACCTTGGGCAGTGTAGAATCCCTGAGAGGAGTCTCTGACCTGTGTTTTGGACGTTTTCCTCCCTCTTAATATTTCTCCCAACATCTCGGTCGGAGGCCAAGAAGGAAAAGGGTGTCAAGAATTTTCTGTGTTTCTTTGTTCAAAGTCTAAATCTTCTTTGTTTCCCACCCTTTCCCTAGTTCGGATACATCTGTGGGTGAAGACTTCAGCTTCTGTGTAGATCATGTTTTCTTTTTTGGCTTGTTACTTTATTTGATTGTTTCCATGTGAGTGGGAAATGACATGAACTGTGTTTTCTTTCAAAAAATATGTTCTCGCTTCCAGTTGCTTTTTCTTTATGACTTGGCTAAGGCACATGTGCCTTCAGCGCAGCCTTGAGTGCATAAAAAGCTGTCTCTTCATCTTGTGGATACCCGGTGCTGCTTCTGCTCCTCTGTAACGTTGGTGCTCCCAAATTTCTCTCGCGTGCATGATGTCACTAGAGGGCACCTGCCGGTGGCTCTGGAGCTCGAGGAACCTTGACGTGACTTTTAATGTGAATACTGGCATTTTGAATTGAAAATTCATTTACTTGCCTGTCTAACCGAGAAGAATTCTCTTTAAGGGGTTAATCGGAATTCTGTGTCGCTGTGTTTCTCTCTCCATATACGTTGCTCTAGTTCTCTCTTTTCTCTCTGTCCTTCATTTCCTGCTGTGTACAGTACTCAGCAAAAGATGCCCTGGTCTGAGTATGGAATTGGGGAAACCGGCTCTTAATCTTCTGGATCTCATTTCTGCCGTTTGACTTATCTTACGGCTTTGTGAAATTATATTTATTCTCTTTCCGTCTTCTAGATTGGAACTAATATCTCTCTCCTCAAGAATTCATTAAGTTTATGTAGAAACGGTAATAGTAGTCATGGAAGTGCTCCATATTCTCATTGGTGAATGAAACTGTCAGACTCCAGACAGGGCTGATCACTTACTTTTATTTTTATTACTTCCTGTCTTATATTTACCATTCCTTTTCTGACCTTTACGAGTTGATATCTGGAAGCTTCTCTTCCACTTCCTCATAATAATGCTGTAAATAGTTAGCGATTTAATATACTTCTTTTGACTTGAGAAGTTCTCTTTAGAGTATTATAGCTCATTTAGTCCAGACCGGGAACATAAATTAACATTCTAATGGCAGTCACCTTCTCGTTGCGGTCATATAGAATCTTGAAATGACAATGTACTGTTGACATTTTTGTAATGTAATAGAATTTCCTGAGCTGCTCATCGTTGCAATTTAAAACACGACACTGAATTTTTTAATCACGAAGCACTACTACAAATTATTTTTATTTTGGCATCCTGTTCTGATTTCTGGGGAAGCGCTTAGAGCTGTGGGCACAACTTAGAGCAGTTTTCTAATGCACGTACAAAAGGTGTGCTTTGGAATTGCTTCCCATATCTCTCTGACCTTAATCAAGAGAAAAATTCAGTTTACAGAGTAATACTTTGGGGAATAGCTTAAAAACACTGAAGATTGAAAGCAGGGCCATATAATGAAAGCACCTTCATGGTATTAGTTTTGGACTCTGTTGCATAGTTGCATCATAAACTCACTTTCTGTTCTCCTAAGTCTTTTTTTAGTAGTGTATGTGTTTGGTTTTTTTTTTTCATAATTAGGGGCACTTAGTTGAAGACTGGCTCTGTGCTCTATATGATTTTAATGTCTTAAATTAAGCTGCTTTTGGTTTTTTTAAAAGCAAAATCAAGGATGCAGAAGTCGAAACAGAGCAAAAAAAAAAATGGATTCTAGTTTTGCTTTTTTAATTGTTTTGATTAATCGTGCTTAAGGTAATTGTTATAACTCTGTGGATTCATGTTTGTTTAAACATTCCAGTGCAGTGTAACTTTATTTCCAATTTAACTTAATTTCCGTTTTTCTGTTCGTTTAGATATTGCTGCGAGATAACTTGAAACTGTCTCTATGCAAAATGTCTTCTCTTGGTTTGTTTTGCTTTTAACCCAAGAAGAGCTAGAACCTCTGAGAAGGGTTGTAAAGCTCAGGTGGAAGTATCACAAATGGAGATAAGGGAAGGCAAATCATATTGTTAGAGGAAAATTTAAATATGTAGCTGATCAGGTACGTTGTGAGAAATTCATGTGGTCCTGTCGGTTAATACCGAACATAGTCTTGTTCTTCCAAAACTTGTCTTAAGTTTTGATCCGTGGAACTATTCTGGATATGAGTCATGTCACCCTTTTTTTTACTGATTTTTTTTTTTTTTGTTGTTATGACATTGTTCAAATTCCAGGGCTACATAGTTGGATTACTTACCAAACTAGGACTCTCTGAGTTGTCTTGTTTGTTTAGTCGAGCTGATGCGGTGCAAAGAGGGCAAACCAGCTCTTTGGTTTTGGTTTGGCATAATTTTTTTTTATTTTTTTTTTTTAAATTTTGCTCAGTCTTGTGACTGAAGCAGTGACATGAAGAGGGTTAGTGGGAACGGCGTGATGCTTGGGATGAATTGAATCACTATTTTTAATAAAACTGGTAGTAGAATTGAGGTCGTCTATCCTGGATAGTGTTTCTGGGGATTCTTACGCGGTTATTGGTTCGTGCAGTTTGGGAAGATGCGAGTATCTTAATCTCCCCGTTGCAGAGAGGGGGCAACTTGAGGGGTAAACAAGGGAAGGCAACTGGAAAGTCTCTGGAGCTGTCTGATTGCTCACGTGTATTCCAAATGACGTTGTAGGCATCTGCTTTGTTCTTAAAGATCTCCTGTTTGTGGGTCTTGGAATCGGGCTTTGTTGCTTTATCGGTGAAGAAGGGTCATCGTTGGCAAGATGATCTCTGGCTGTCTTACGTTTGCACAGTGTCTTCTTTGCTCTTTCGAATTTCTGAAAGACCTAGGGGTCTTGATAAAGCAAGTTATAAACCAAACACAACGGGAACTGTATAGCTGTAGAAAATATTTGGAGGAAATAGCATCTCTGAGGATTGCTGGCAGTGAAGATTTGGGCTGTACCGCCACACAACGCTGGTTTCACGCCAGTCTGGTGATCTTCTGGTGGTTCTTGGAGAACCCACCCACACGTACAATAGTGGGAATGCTGAGTTAATACTAATATTTATTAAATACAATAAAAAATACTCTTGGACTGTTTAATATCTTGCTGATAATCAGTGCCTGAGGTACTGCAGTTTAATTTGGAATAAACCAAATGGCGTGATGCAGTTAGTGCTGGACACTTTCCTTAAGAATAGACATTTTGAAAACAGAAGTTACGGGTTTACAAGGCAGGCAGGACCATGACCACAGCTGGGATAGTACAGAGTAGTAATGATCTGATTCTCTTCTTTTCCAGACACAGGTTTGCTTGTGTTTTTGCAGATTAGTGACATGCCTCATTGTTCCCAGCAATTTTGGTTGTTTTGTTGGTGTCTTTGGCTTGGTACCCCCCCCGCCACCTGTGTTCTTTCAATGCAAAGTATACAGCTTGCTCTGCCTCATAACCTATGTGGATCCTATGCATTTTACAGTCAGTCAATGCATTCTGGAAGTCTTAAAAGTTGACAAAGGGACTTTGAGACAGAAACTACCAGCACGTATTTTTCCCTTCTCTGGTCTTCTCTATGGAAGCTTATACGTGCGTTCTCTCTGTGGATCCCAGACTGCAAAGCCAGAGACAGCTTTTATATTTCACTTAATCCTTCCTCTTTCTTCATCAGTCACTTGAGACCTCTTTGGGCAGCAAAATTGTCTGAAATTATTTGGACATTTGTATCTTTTAGGGTAGAACTCCTGTTATAAATAGCATTTACCGATTACAACTTTTTTTTTCTTGTTTTTTTTTTTTTTCTTTTCTTTTTAAACACTGGTAGAGCTGTTTACACTGCTTCTGTATACACACAGCAGCAAAGGCTTTTAGCATTGGGCTCGGCTTGCAACCAAGAAGTCTTTGGGAGTGGTAATAGATTTGTAGTCTGAGAACTGAAGGCCACGTGAAATAACTTTTTTCCCCAGTTGAGAGGTGGTATTCCGATACTCTTCTTCGTATCGAAGCCAGCTGTGCTCCCAGAATGGTGGGACCGGAATCTTCACAAAATCAATAATCCAAAGATGTTGGGGGGTGTGTGGAGGGGAAGGAGTGGGGTGTGTTAAGAGGTGGGCCCATCGTCTCTGTGAAGTGCTAACGTTTCTCATTGGAATGGCAAAACACTGCATAATGTGTAAAATATCTTGTCATCCTTTCTATATGGCGAGTTGAATGCGCTTCTTTATACTCCTCTTCTCTCCCCACCTCTATGTCAGTGTTTTCATGGGGTCCTGTACCACTGTGAAGTAGTACTAATTCGCTGTTTCACCTGGGTTTTCTAGAGGTTTCAGCATCTGTAAAAGTGACAATTACAAGTGAGCTTTTATCTCTCTGAGGCTGGGAATTCTTAAGGCTTCTTCGAGGACAGCTGGAGCAGAGCAAGTAAGAAGGTTTGGGGTTGGGCTGTGTAATGCTCTTTCCAAAATTGTAAACAGCCCAGCACCACGTCCTGAAATGGCCTGAAGGGAGAAAACTGTTAAGGAAACAAAGCTGCCAATTGTAGGAAAATTTCTGACTCCCTACTTTCAGAATTTCTGTGGTGCCCTGGACCACATCCAGGGCATCAGCTAATCTTCCGGTTGTTGGACTCCACTTCTGGTCATCCTGATGAAAAAAAAAAAAAAACCACACCAAGAAGAAGAAGAAAACAGAAAATTCCCCATCTCAGAGCTGTTCCTTGATCTGGTGGTCAGCTGTTTATCAGTGATGATAGCATGGCAATGTCGAATAGAAGCTGCTACTGAATCTGTTCACCACTTGCCTGAACAGGTTTGATCCAGTGAACTGCAAGTTTCTATGTGCTGAGACCCGAGAAGTATTTTCAAACACACTGCATTTGATTTAAACTTTGTTAGTCAGGTGGTTACTGAGTAGTTAAAAATATGGTCGGTCCTTCCACGGTTTATCTGCTAATGGTATTTAATAACATACTGTCATTATTTGCCTTCTTATAGTTGAGCACAATGTTTGGGGTTGGTGAGTATCGTTACTGGTTAAGAGAAGGAACAGGCTCCATTGAAAAACAAACAAAAAAAACCCAAACACCCAACAAACCCAAACTAAACATGTGATCCAATAATAAAAGGCTTCCTGCTAAAGTGAGTGAAGGTAATGCCCATATCTACACTGCATCTCTCGCTTCTTTGCACCTGGGGAGAAATAACCCCCTGCACCAGGACAGGCTGGGGGCTGACCTGCTGGAGAGCAGCTCTGAGGAGAAAGACCTGGGAGTCCTGGTGGACAACAGGATGCCCATGAGCCAGAAATGGGCCCTTGTGGCCAAGAAGGCCAATGGCATCCTGGGGGGCATCAGGAAGAGTGTGACCAGGTCAGGTTTTCTGACCCCTCTGCTCTGCCCTGGTGAGGCCCCATCTGGAGCACTGGGTCCGGTTCTGGGCTCCCCAGTGCCAGAAGGACAGGGAACTGCTGGAGAGGGTACAGCAGAGGGCTACAAAAATTACGAAGGGCCTGGAGCATCTCTCTTATGAGGAGAGGCTATGGAGGGGGGGGAACTTCTCTTAATCTAGAGAAGACTGAGGGGGGGGGGTCTGGTCAATGCATATAAATACTTAAAGGGAAGGTGTCAGGAAGATGGGGACTGTCTTTTTTTCAGTGGTGCACAGTGTCAGGACAAGGGGTAAGGGGCACAAACTTGAGCATAGGAAGTTCCACCTAAACATGAGGAGGAACGTATTCACTTTGAGAGTAGCAGAGCCCTGGAAGAGGCTTCCCAGGGAGGTGGTGGAGTCTCCTTCTCTGCAGAGTTCAAAACCCGCCTGGACACGTTCCTGTGTAACCTGCTCTGGGTGGACCTGCTCTGGCGGGGAGGGTTGGACTAGATGATCTCCAGAGGTTCCTTCCAACCCCATAGCATTCTGTGATTCTGTGATTTGAAGGTTTTAATTTTCTTTGCCAGTCTGAAGCGTTGTTGAATGTGTCACCAGCTTGTGGAGAGCAGTTAGTGTGTTCAGGCTAATTCGGATCAAGGAGTAAGCTTTCCCCTTGTGAGGCATGAATAGAGCTTGGCCCTCAGAGGGATCTAGGGTAACACTGGAGTGCCAGCCCCACTCAAGGATGCATTTGGTGTTTTCTGAAGAGATCCAAGCTTTTAAAAATGTTGAGCAGGTACTACCCTAGGCATTTGAACCCCGAGTTTCTTTTGTTTTCTTTTCAAATGGGGTAAGGAGGTGAGTCAGAAGAAGCTGAAAAACGAGGGACAGTTCCTGAGGGAAAAACATCAAGTTCAAACACGTGCAGGAGGCTCACGTATGAAGTGTTTGTTGTATCCAGATTAGCTCAAGAAATTAGTACATGTCTGTAAAGATTTAGATAAGTTGTCTTAAGGTAGGTACTTGATTTTATATAGTGAAGATGACTTGGTCTTTCAGTAAGATGAATACAAGATGTTCACTACCTGCAGTTGTAGGTGTTAGCTGTTTCTTTATTTTACAATGTATAAACTTCCCTGTGGCATAAGTAAACATCAAGATGTTTGTTAAACCTCTTGATTTCCTTGTTGCTATTGTACTTCAGAGATCATCAGTCCTTTTGGTTGGACTGAAACGTTCCCAAGGTGTCAGAGCTTGTTCTTTCTCATGAGGAATTGGGTTATCCTCCATGTAAATTATTAGGATCTCTTAAGTTATTTAGGTTGTTCATCCATTACAGCTATCGAAAGGCTCTATTCCAAAATTTATTGTTTGAGATCTCTTCAAACTTCCAGCTTATTCCAATTGCAAATGTGGTCTTCCATTTGTGTCCAGTTTATATGTTTATTCTGGGTGACTGGTCCTATTTGGGGAATCCAGATGAGGATTTATTAGTGTTTAGTGAAAAAAGATTTTTTTTTTTTGGTTTATTCACTTCTTCATTTATCATTGTTCTAACATTTTTGGAGCAGAACTTTTTTTTTAATCTGTATAGTTGCTTTTAAGAATCCACTTGCAGCATGGTATCTTAAGATTTTGTGTTGCTTTCCAGTAAGGCCTTTATTTTGTAGAATAATTCCTGTCTAAGGTTTGGTTGTCTTTCACAGACTCCCGAAAGAAAGATGGCTTATTTAACACTGCAGAGTTTTAGCTTCTCTAAAATAGATGATCTCCATGCTGTTCACATTAAGCATCAGGGAATTTCCAGCTAGCTTGAATTTCTTTGTGGTGAATTTCTTCTCTAGGAAGATGGATGCTTTTACTCGTTCATCACTTCGCTACCCTTGATTTTACTTTACAAATGAAAACGGGGCTGTTTTATTAAACCTTATTTTCCTGGCTTATCTCTTCAGACAGCTTCTCCCTGGAAGCAGCAGCTGTCTTAACTCATCTGCTCAGGGTTTTTTTTTTAGGGAGAGTGGGAGGAAAGAAATGTTTGCTAATGGCCGTTCTGAGTTCTGTCATTTAACAATTCGTCTCTTCTTGTGTGTGTGAACCCTTTCTCCCTCTGTTTTTTGGTTTTTTTTTTAAGTTGCTGCTTCTTTCTCTGTCGAATATTGATGGTTTTGTTCAGTGTAACATGAACCTAGGAGGATTTCTCTTTAGATCTTTATGTTCTAAAGAAATGACAGAGTAGTATGCGCGCTCTACTGGGATCAAAAGGTAATAGCGCTGCAGCAGTGTGTCTTGTTTTATGGATTCTAAGAAAATTCTTGTTTCTGGAGAGCTTTTGATGGCAAACTCCAATGTATGAGACCGTTCAAAAGCTGCGTAACTTCGTTGCTATTTGGAGAGATATATATATATAAGAACTATATATAGTTCTTTCAAAGAATTAATTTTTATTCTAGAAAACGGGTATTAATGGTTTCCTTAGCAGCTCAAAGTGTACTAAAAACACTTAATCTTTGCCGCTGTGCATTACTTTGGTGAACTGTTGCTCTAAGAGCAATGTAGATGGAAAGATGATGTGCAGACAGGCAAAATGAATCATCTTGATGGAGTTGGCCAAGATGCTGCTGCAACGTAATGTTTTTGGTCTGATACGTGGCTGTTTTCATACATGGTAAGCTATTGTGATGGAGTTGGAAGTAGTTTGGACTTGAGGTTTATCAATTGTGTGACCTCTGCAGTGATGATAATTACTGTTACTGAAGTTTGAATCATTCCCTGGAGACTCTTCAGTCATATTGTCAATTATTTTAACACTATTCCTTTAGCTATTAGTCAGCCTTCCCAGATAGGACCTAGATCTTCAGGATGTGAAGACTATCTCTTTGTAAATCTTTTTTTTCTTTATTATATACAGCAGGAGACACAGGGAAGGGAAGGAGCTGCAAGGCCAATTTTTTATTCTCTTTAGGTGTGGTATGCCTAGGGCATGTGTACAAGGAAAGGGCTGGATGTTTTCAAAAGCCTTTCAAAGTAATCTTTGGCTGCAGAAGTGTCAAAATTGGACCTCGATAATGGAAGAAGGTAGCAAAAGCTGGGGGAGAGGATAGGTTTTTCTCTTAAATCTAGTCTTTTGGTATTTAAAGCTCTTATTTTAACCAGGTGGTCAAGGTAAAAGCTGCCTCCCTTATCATTCTTTTCTCTTTCTAGGTTTCCATGAAGATAAAGAATTGAAATGCGGATAGCCTACTTGTAGCTTGGTGGTGGTTGTCATCTGGAACCTGCAGGTGTCTCCTCTCAGTAGCTGGTGTAACGTTGGCTGCTGAGAGCCATGAAGGTTGTACCGGAGAAGAATGCTGTCCGCATCCTGTGGGGTAGGGAACGGGGTACCCAAGCCTTGGGTGCCCAGCGGCTCTTGCAAGAGTTGGTGGAGGATAAAACTCGATGGATGAAATGGGAGGGCAAGGTAAGGTTGTGGGATAGAGCTTGAGCTTGGAGTGGGGGACGGGAGGCAGGGATTTAAAATAAATTGTCTTGTTATTGTACATTTGATGTGCTTTCTGGTTCTGTTCGGTTCCTGCAGTGGGTTCCCCTTGTTGTCTGTGTGTTAACACAGTTAACTACAGTTAAAATATGATCGTATGACACTTGCAACACTTCCTGCTTTGTTGGCTTTTTCAGAAAGTTGAGTTACCAGACAGTCCACGCTCCACCTTCTTGCTGGCGTTTAGTCCAGACAGGTAATTAACTCCTAGTTCGTTCCCTGTTTCAGCAGTCTCCTTACGCTTAACAAAAGTGGTGGAGGCTTGTGCCCGTTGAGTTGTCCAGTCCTGAGTAGCTGAGCGAAACTTCTGGTTCCGGACATGCATGGATGGAACGTGTGCACCTTCCTAATCTCACAGCTTCGAGCGTAGTTGGTGTTTAATTTCCGAGGTACCCAAGTGATGCATAGTCCTAAGGAAAAAGGATCTGTGCGTCCACCGTGGGATTTCCTAAGAAACCTGAGGGAGTAAAGGGTGTTTCAGCACATCATGCCAAGTGATGTGGCACACCCACTGGGATATCTAGGACTAAAGCAGAGAGCAGAATGATGTGTGTATTAGAAACAGAAATGGAGGTGGGATCTCTCTTACTGTCACTTGATTTGATGGTGGTTGAGATGGTGTGGAGAATTGGGAATATTTACTTGCCCCACACCTGTTACTCAGGAGTTCCTTCTGAGCTGCATGTTCACTCTGACTTTCAAGGTCAAGTTTGTGCTTGCAGATGGGATGAGCTCATGTTTGCATGGACCCTGAAATCTGGCCAGAGGAAGTTTTGTGGCCAGTGGTGAAACAGAAGCCTCTTTCCCTTTGAGCGTGGGGCGCTGTGTGGGAGAGCTGCTGGGTTAGCTGTGAACAGACCCTGTTGAGATGAAGCTAACCATGGTCTTGTTATGCTGTACTCTTCTCATGCTAATGTTTGTCCTAACTTCTGCATCCCCAGGACCCTAATGGCTTCCACACACGTAAATCACAACATCTACATCACAGAGGTGAAAACGGGCAAATGTGTTCATTCCTTGGTTGGACATCGTCGCACTCCCTGGTGTGTCACCTTCCACCCTACCATCCCGGGTCTCATTGCTTCAGGATGCCTAGATGGGGAGGTTAGAATTTGGGATTTACACGTAAGTCTTTCCTGAAATATATGTACTTTGGGGATTTGGTGGGTGGTGACCTTTTCTGTCTGAGTTTGTTTCCCAAATGTTGTCTGGTAAGAGAGCTGTTTGGAAGCTTTGCTGGGAGGTGTCACTAAAAGCATAGAACAGATCATAGTCGTCCTCTTTTGTCTAGAGAGTAGGTGACAGATTCCTTGTTCAATCCCACCAGGTAGGTCATGTTCCTTAGCCTTGCCTGTTTATTTGACTAGAGTGGTATAGATAATGTTGGAGAACTTTGTGCAAGGTGCCTGTTTAGCTTATGTGAAAGATGTGCCTTTTTTCACTTCACTGGGTATATCACAAAGTATATATACTTACCTGGGTGATTTGCAATGCAACGTTTTTACAGGCTGCTTGACACACTTACCTACAAAAATACATCTGTGGTCATCGTTGCAGGTAGTGTTATGTTCTAGACATGACACATGAGCTTGTATGAAAGCAGCTGTCGTTGCCAAGAAAGCATGTCACTTCCATGCTCTAGGCAGAGTCCTGCTCCTGACACCAGGGGCAAATAAAGAAATTAGCTGACTTTGGTCGTTAAAGTAATAAGTATAAGCAAGAGCATCTCTGCATACCATTTCTTGGCATTGACTGTAAACACAGGTCTCATCACCCTGAGAACGAACAGTTTTCTGCACAATATGCTGTTAATTTCAGAGAGCCAGAAGAGGCTTAGCCAAGAAGTAAAATTACCGATCAGAAAGTTGGTTCTGTTTTACCTCAAACCCAGGAAATTGAGAGATGGCACATACATGGAAACCTAGTGGTCTCAAACCTAATGTGATAAACTGTTTGTGATTCTTGACTCCTCACTCAGGGTGGAAGTGAGAGCTGGTTCACAGATAGCAACAACGCCATCGCATCGCTTGCTTTTCATCCTACGGCTCAGCTCTTGCTGATCGCAACTGCCAATGAGATACATTTCTGGGACTGGAGTCGTCGGGAGCCTTTTGCAGTGGTGAAAACAGCCAGTGAAATGGAGCGGGTCAGGTGAGTTCTCACTTCAGCTAAAAGGGAACACTTGTATGTGAAAAATGGTCAGATTTGGGGATGTGGGGGGTTCCTCTGGGATGTTGTACCCTCTTGCAGCTCCTTGACCCATGTGTCTCCAATAAATGCCCAGGATCATCTCCATGTTCATTTGTAAGTTTAGTAATTAAATTTGTTAGCCATAAGGATGAGAGAACCCAGAAGTTGCTAGAAGAGAGTGCCAAACTATTACTCTGGTATTGTTATAAAGGAAACTGCATTGCTGGAACCTTGATGCCTTCTTTTGAGCAATTTAAAATAAGACGTAACACTCAAGGAAAGTTAACCTCTCCCTTTGTACCAAATTTCAATTTGTAATATATATACACATATTTAAAATTTCCTAGGTGCTTCAATTGATGAAGTCAGTCCTTGCTTCCAGCTCAACTTCTATATATTGTTCCTGTGGACTACAAAATAGCTGCAGTCTTCAGCTAGATAATTATTGTTTCTTCTTAATATCTATACTTTTTGATGTCAGAGAATCACAGAATGATAGAGCTTGGAAGGGACCTCTGAAGGTCATCTAGTCCAGCCCCCCCCTGCCAGAGGTCCACCTAGAACAGGTTGCACAGGAACGTGTCCAGGTGGGTTTTGAACGTCTCCAGAGACAGAGACTCCACCACCTCCCTGGGAAGCCTCTTCCAGGGCTCTGCCACCCTCAAAGTAAAGAAGTTCCTCCTCATGTTTAGGTGGAACTTCTTATACTCAAGTTTGTGCCCGTTCCCTCTTGTCCTGTCCCTTGGCATCACTAAAAAGCCTGGCCCCATCATCTTGACACCCACCTTTTAAATATTTATAAGGATTGATCAGATCCCCCCTCAGTCTTCTATTCTCCAGACTAAAAAGATGTCCCTCAGCCTCTCCTCGTAAGAGAGATGTTCTAGTGCCCTCATCATCTTTGTAGCCCTCTGCTGTCCCCTCTCCAGCAGTTCCCTGGTTTTCTGTCTTTCTCGAACTGGGGAGCCCAGAACTGGACCCAGTGCTCCGGATGGGGCCTCACCAGGGCAGAGTAGAGGGACAGGATGCCCTCCCATGACCTCCTGGTCACACTCTTCTTGATGCCCCCCAGGATGCCATTGGCCTTCTTGGCCACAAGGGCCCATTGCTGGCTCATGGTCATCCTGTTGTCCACCAGGGCTCCCAGGTCTTTCTCCTCAGAGCTGCTCACCAGCAGATCAGCCCCCAACCTGTACTTCTCAATGGAGTTGTTCCTCTCCAGGTACAGCATCCTGCACTTGCCCTTGTTGAACTTCATTAGGTTCTTCTTTGCCCAACTCTCCAGCCTGTCCAGGTCTCGCTGTATGGCAGCACAACCTTCTGGGATGTCAGCCACCCCACCCAGTTTTGTGTCATCAGCAAACTTGCTGAGGGTACACTGTTCCCTCATCCAGGTCATTAAAGAATACACTGAACAGGACATCCTTCAGAAGAAGGTGGTGGTAATGTAGTGATGTCCTCATTGCAAATGTTTCATGTAGGATTTTCTTTCCTGCTGTGTCCAGCTTCCTGTGTCAATGTGGAATGTGAACTGATGATGGCTCTTGCTTTTGTTTCAGGCTGGTACGGTTTGATCCTTTGGGACATTACTTGCTCACAGCAATTGTAAACCCTTCTAATCAGCAGGTAAGGGGAATGTCCCTGTCTGTATTGACTGACTAATTAAAAGATTCTCTAGATACATTAACCCAAGCCTGTACCTAAGCAGCCTTGTGCTTTCCTGAAAAACTGAAGTCCTTGGAAGCCGAGTTCTGTCTCGCCTTAATTGGTCACATGAATGTTCTTGTGTTATGTGCAGGGCTATTAAAGAGCTCTTCCAAGTGTGTTTGGTTTGCCCTCACTGTCTCATTAGCAGTGGGACAGATGTCCCTATGGCCTTGCTCTTTCAGTTCTGTTGTGACGTTCTGCTGGATTTGAAGCTACACTCTGTAATAACAATGCTCCCCATAGCTGCTGACCCTTAGATGCTGAGGCTTCTGTTGGTATGAACGGTGTATTGTCAAAGCTCACTGGGCTGTAAGAAGAGGTTGTGTGGATCCATAAAACAAACCTTGAAATAGAGAGTCGGCTGGTTTCCCGCAAGCCAGCGCCTCTAGGAAGGGACTTAGTGCGTCCTTTCACCTGCCTGGGATGGTAGATGACTTTCTGCTGTTTATTTGGAGGTAGGGGATTTTGCTGTGAGGTGACTGAACTTTGATCGCTTCCTTCTGCAGAGCGACGAGGAAGTGGAAATCTCCGTGGACAGCACAGAGATGCCGCACTATCGTCAGCGCGCTATCCTTCCCTCTCAGCCTGTGAGGCGCACGCCCCTCCTCCACAACTTCCTGCATATGTTGTCCTCCCGCTCCTCTGGCATACAGGTGGGAGAGCAAAACAGTGTTCAAGACTCTGCTACCCCATCCCCTCCACCACCGCCACCACCACCGCCACCTCCGCCTCCAGCCAGTGAGAACACGAGGGCGTCTGTCTATAACAGGCTCCGGGAGCGTGTCAGCTACCCCACAGCAGAGTGTTGCCAGCACCTGGGGATGTTGTGCCTTTGCAGCCGATGCTCTAGTGCAAGACTTCCTTCTTCTCTCTTCCCACACCAGGAGAACGCACCCTCCACGTCTTCTGGGGCCACTGGCACTTCCTTCTCCTCTGTGCAGACAGAGCCTTACCAAGCCCCAGAGCAGGCGTCCGTAGGGCAGGAGGAGCAGGGGATACTTAACAGGCCCTCTGCTTTCAGCACGGTTCAGAGCAGCACTGCTGGCAACACCCTGCGCAACCTTAGCCTGGGACCCACGCGGCGGTCCCTCAGCGGGCCCTTGGCGGGCCACCAGTCCCGCTACCAACAGTCTGCGAGAGAGGTGGCTTCGGGCTTAGGTGGGTCTGAGTGGTCCAGGACAGTGCTGAACATGAGCTCTCGGTCGGAGCTGGAAGCCATGCCTCCCCCTAGGACCAGTGCCTCCTCCGTCAGCTTGCTGTCGGTGCTGAGGCAGCAGGAGGGAGGTTCCCAGGCATCGGTCTATACCTCCGCGACAGAAGGCAGGGGCTTTCTGGCCCCGGGGGCTGAGGCAGACAGCGGTAGTAGCGCTGGCCCCAGCAATCCGGCCAGCATCCGTAATGAGCTGCAGTGTGATTTGAGGCGATTCTTCCTGGAATACGACCGGCTTCAGGAGTTAGATCAGGGGATCGGTGGGGAGCCCAGCCAGTCGCAACAGGCTCAAGAAATGCTCAACAACAACATTGAGCCCGATCGGCCGGGTCCCTCCCATCAGCAGACTCCACACAGCAGTGAAAACAATTCCAATTTGTCCCGGGGTCACCTGAACCGCTGTCGCGCTTGTCATAACCTGCTGACCTTTAACAATGACACGCTGCGCTGGGAAAGAAGCACGCCTAGCTACACACCAGGGCAGGTCCAAAGCACGTTTGAGGGGGTGCCTCCAAATACCAGCCAGGTGCAGCCTGCAGAGAGAACCGAGGGCAGAGCTCCTGCCTCTAGCAGGCTGCAGCTGGGCAGCTCTTCCACCCCGCAGGAGGAGAGGACCGTGGGAGTGGTCTTTAACCAGGAGACGGGGCACTGGGAAAGAGTTTACAGCCAGTCGGCTTCAAGCAGACCTGGGAATGTATCACAGGAGGCCTTAAACCAGGAAATGCCTGAGGAAAGCTCAGAGGAGGATTCACTCAGGAGGTAAGATATGTGCTTGCCCTTCCTCCTCTATTTTTGTTTTCTTAAACCTTTCCCATCTAGTCTTGAGTTTTTCAGTATTTTCAGAGTTATAAATGTTTCCTTGTGCGGTCATGTGCTGTTTATGTAGATAAAAATAGAGATGTGGCATTGATGTCTTTGGTAGCTGCCGTTGTCATGCTGCAGGTAGGTTTGAAGGGTGCCTGAAGGTTTTAAGAACAACCACCAGACCTCTCAAGGGGATAGGAGCACAGACAGGTAGAAGGACAGGCTCTGGCAGCAGATCTTTGGGGCAAGCCAGATACTGCAGAAGGGTGGGAATGCAGCGTGTGCTACGCTGTCCTTTGTGTCCCGTACCACGCACCTGCTGCACATGGAGAAGCTGCCCAGGGTAGGCATGGAAAATTGGGCATGGGTAGTGAGAATTGCTTTCTTGAGCGCTGTGTCTTGTTGAGGTTGCAGTTGTTACGTTGGAAGGGTTAACAGTCATTTCCTTGCTGTTACCCTGTAGGGCAAAAATAGTCAGAGCTCTGTGTACCTTAGTTGTGAGTGTTGGGTCAAACCCGTGCAGTTTGCCTGCCTTTGTCAAAGAGGTGAGTTTTGAAAGTGGCTCCCACTGACCCAAATCTAGGGTGAGCTGGCTGGGGGCATGCTGATTACTGAAAATTTTAGGTTCTGCTGTATTCTCCTTTAAGAAGGTGATTCTTTTTTGGAAGGGTATTTTTATTATTATTATTTTTTTTATACTTCAGATGTGTGGCAGGAAACAGAATGAGTCAAACGGAACTTGGAGCAGGAAGGACCTGTGCTTTGTGTGGAAGGGTCTCCGCTGGCTCGCGTGAATGATTTGCCTACGGTGGCACTTTGCATAGGCTTCCACTTCTGGGTTTCATTTTGCCATCCTCTCTGTCGAGTGGTCCGTGCACTTGTCAGAGGAAAAGTCCAGTCCTGCTGTTTCTCAGAAATGGATGCTTTGTGCTTTAGGAAAGCAAGGTTTCCAGGTTGCATGTAGATGTGTCTGACTGAGGAGTCTTTATGCACAAGGAGCGCCTGAGGAAAGGGAATTCTTTCCTTCCTCCTGCAGATAAGCTGATTATAGTCAGGCTGGAACAGTGGCTGCCTTTCTCGTTGGCTGTAGTTGCATAGCAAATAAGTGGTGGTGGTCATGAAATTATTCATCTGCTTCTAAATCCTTGCCCCAGTTCTTTTTTTATAGCCTGTCGTAATGACAGTCTCAAGCTGATTACATGGTAACTACTTCTTTCTTGGGCCTGGACTTACCTGCAGTTAATTTAAATCAGATATCCACTAGTCCCCTATTAAAGGGCAGAGAGGTGAGGAAGGAGCCGAGAAATTTAGCTTTAAAATGGCCCTTGAGTAAGTCTTGCATTATCTTTCTCTTGAAATAGCTGTATATGCTCATATCATCTCCAGTGTGTAGTTTGTCCTCTGGTAGTGTCAGAAATAATGGGGGCAAATAACCTTTTCATTGATCAGGTGGGTGGCACGTATTTGGACAATGAGGCTCTGTTATCAGGGCTTTCTTAAGAACAGGCATGACAGGGGCTTCTGCTTCCCTTCTAACTTTAGTTAAGGTAACTGTAGGGTACTTGAGGGGAGGAAGCCTGAAGCAGTGAGCATTCTGGTATTAAGTGCTTATGGCCATTTCCTTGAAGTAAAACTTAATTTCCTTTCCCGTTGAATGCACTGGGTGGACTTGTGGGGAGTTTTATGAAATCTTTCCCCTTTAAAGGGAGCCTGCATATGGAATAGCTGTATCCTGCGGGTGTAGTTTTCTGTCCTTCTCAAATTAGCTGTTATATTTTTCCTTACAGAGCGCTAACAAGTCAGCAAGCACCCACTTAGCTAATTTTTGCATAGAAGGAACATCCCCACATCCAGCCTTCTTCTATCCCAGACCTAGGGTGTGCTCCCACAATGGGAAGTGCTGGAACTACTCTTTCGTAGGAGAGTCCGAAATGTCTGTTAACCTTTGCAGCTGCAGAAGCACACGAAGATGGTGGAAAACAGTCATGAGATGTAAACTTTGTAATGCTGAAAGTGCTGGGGAAATAAAGGAGGGAAGGTAGGTCTTCAAGCCTGAGGGTGCAAGTGATATTTATGTACACACTCTCAATCAATGTCATTTTGTGCCTATGGACCTCAGGTTAGTTCTTAGTGTCGGGGGACATCCGTGTACTTGCCTGTAGCCTGTTCTATATTCTGTTCTTCTTTGTCTCTCCATTAGATGTCCTCATTGGGCAATTGAGCTCTGTATTAAAAGGCTGGCTGAAAAACTTCAGATAAAAATTGGATCTGGAAACTGCCTGTGTATATTTTCTTTCCCTGTCCATCGGCAGGATCCATTCCTGGACCTGTCTTGCCTGGCTGAGAAGTAGGTTGCTGGGAAGACATTGCCACGGAGAGTCAATTAAGTTAATAGGTAGTTTAATGAAGGCTGTTCTTAGGATTCTGTTGATGCAGCTATGTCAGCTGGGCAGGGAGAGAATTCTGCTCATTCTGATGGTGCTGGGCTAATTATCTTGGGCTAATCATGAAGGCGTTCATAAGCATGTAATGAAGCTATTCCTGACTAACAGCTCTGGCAGCCTCAGTTAGGAGGAACATGTCACTGGGAGCCACGGCAGCCCAGCAGTCCTGTCACATCCAGCCTTGAGCTGTGTGTGCTGCTTGAAGCTGTGTCAGTGAGGTATGAAATTGGGGAAGGTTTATGGTCTACCTTAAGCAGAAGTTGGTGAGACAGAGTTTCAGCTTTTCTCAGGTTCTCCAGGCTGATCTCATTAATTCAAATGGAGAAGTTTTTTTGTTGGGGGGGGGGGGGGGGGGGGGGGGGGGGGGGGGGGGGGGGGGGGGGGGG
>JAOQGH010000040.1:23299348-23320943 GCA_025769975.1 Gallinago jamesoni
ACAGGCTCTCCCCAGCCTTCCTGTAGCCCCCTCAGGTACTGGAAGGCCGCTATTAGGTCTCCCTGGAGCCTCCTCTTTTCCAGGCTGAACAACCCCAGCTCCCTCAGCCTGTCCTCGGAGCACACAGTGCTCCAGGTGAGGTCTCACCAGAGCAAAGTGGCAGAACCACTTCTCTGGACCTGCTGGCAACACATCTCTTGATGCAGCTCAGGATGGGATTGGTCTTCTGGGCTGCAAGTGCCTGCTCATGTCCAGCTTCTCATCCATCAGCACCCCCAAGTCCCTTTCCTTAGGGCAGCTTTTTAACACCTCATCCCCCAGTCTGTACTGATGGCAAGGATTGTTCTGGTCCAGGTGCAGAACCTTGCGCCTGGGCCAGAATTTCAAGGATCAGATGGAGTGCAGACTCCTTAAAATGCTGTTCACAAGCCAAGCAGAAGGACTCCTGGCAGACCTATACCAAGTGACTACAACGTGTGCCCTGCTCCTGCTTCCCCACCCTTCTGGTGCCCTCTGGTTGGTATATCATTTGATTTCCTTCAGCGCAGCTGCTGGCTGCTTTCTGAAGGTCATCCCTCTAATTCAGTGCTCTTCTCGGGCAACTCTCAGCCTTTCCAAAGGTGAGAAGGGAAACCATGGCTGAAGAATACCTGGAGACTCCTTTCTAACAGAGCCTGCTGAGCCGTGCAGCACATACTGCTCATCTTCCCTTGTGGCTCTGATTATTGCTGTGTCGTTTAGTGGATAGACCCTGAGAATCGGGAAGGAGGGTGGCAAGACGTGACAGAGATGGTGAGTTGGATGATAATTTGTCTGTACACATTAAAAGCACTCTAGGCGTTGCAGGGAAATGGCACCAAACAAGCCACTTGGGTTGTGTGTAGGTTGCTCACACCTGTAAGGAGGCATCTTCTCTTTCTAGGGTTGTGGCCCTGCCAGGCTCTGCGTGCTGGTGAGAGCTCTTTCTCCTTGATTAAATCCAGTGATTAGACAGGACAGTCCAACAAGGTGACAGCCTCACCGCATCCAGGCAGCCCTGAGGACTGGACTTCTAAAAGCACGTTGGTGTTGCAGTGGCAGTAACCTAGTCTCTGAACTCTGAGCCAGTGGTTTAGAAAGGGGCCAGCTGACCGAATAGGTAGAATATTCCTTCTGCTAATTTTAATCTGTCTGCCCCTGCCCCAAAGGCTTAAAAGTTTATATGTGAAGCAGTGATAAGTATACCTCAGGTTGTCCAGGGAAGTTGTGGATGTCCCATCCCTGGAGGGGTTCAAGACCAGGCTGAATGGGGCTTTGAGCAACCTGGTCTGGTGGGAGGTGTCCCTGCTCAGGGTAGGGGAGTGGAACTCGATGATCTTTAAGGTCCCTTCCAACTCTAACTATTCTATGATTCTATGGGTATAGGACATCAGGTATACCTCATAAAGCTGTTGCAGTGTTTATTCTGGATTAGCTGCTTTTGCATATATTGACTTGGGTATTTGGAACTGGAGAAGAGGGTTTGCTAAGGCAGGATGGGAGTATGATAACTTTGTGGGGAGCCAAGGGATTCCTGTTATCTAGCTTTTGTCTCAGTAACTTGGGAAAGTAATTCATCTTAAAGTTTAAGAGATTTAATAGCTGTTCTTGAATAAGACAAATGGTTGCCAAGCAACTTTGCGCCAGAGAGGACAGGATTTCTTGCCTTCTGTAGAGTCCCAGTGCTTTGCAGCAAGTACTGAGTCTCTCGAGCTGACACGTGCCTTTCCAAGTAACTGGAGCGATCTCTTGCTGTTTTCTGTATTCTAGATTTATAATGTAAATTTGAAGTAAATTTAAAAAAATAAATGCTGGAAGGCAGTGAAAAGTCATATTGACATCCTGATGGGGGGGCTGCTGCTGGAAAAAAAATCATGTCTCATTTGCATTTCTACTGTCTATATCTGGCTAGAAATGGGAAGTTGGATATGGATTATATCTGGTCCTTCCTGCTGCTTCCTGTGTTGATGCATTCCAAATGCTGACTGTAAACGAGGAGCATGGGGCTAAGACTGACAGGTTCAGATCTTTCTCACCAATTGTGCATGTGAAGAGAACAGATGTGATGTTGGACCGCTTTGACTTTTCAAACCACAACAGTTTTCATTTAAGTTACGAAGACTTGAAAAGCAAATTTAGCAGGAGCTCTGAGACAAAAAGACTTGAAAGGGAACTCAGCAGCCTTATAAACTTTGGTGGTTGATTTTTCCACTCTCCACACCCACCCCAAATCATCTCTCTTGTTAATCTAATGGCTGCGACAGTTTTGAATGAGTCAGTCTTGAAACAATGCCGTCCTCTGCTTCATGACAAGAAGCTAGAGAGGTGCATGTAGGAGCCAGGATGGAGGACATGTTCCTGCTACATACTGCTGCTTTCGTGACTCAGACTCGCTTCTCACATATTCAAGCTGTCTGGCTGCATTTGCATACATTTACTTCTCGAGTGAATATTTGGTATCTCTCCCTGTGGCTGATTAAGGTACAGAGGAAATGAATTTATTTATTTTTTTTGTAGCTGAAAACCTCTCTCTCTGAGCATCGAGTATCTTACTGTGGGTAAACACCAGCTGTGCCCTTAAAGTCCACATGCCAAGCTGTGTTCTTTGTCCCATGCTTCTTGACCTGTTCTCAGTGTAGCCACCTTTGAGTAGGTAAGAATTTGACAGCTGGCCAACGAAGCATTAATGTTTATGGACCTGACAAATAGGGATGGCTTGTCTCTGAAGGAGAAGTAGTATGTGGATCTTTCTCTCAAAATTTGGAAGTGGGTTGGAGACCACTCTTCCTCCTTACTTGAGGTGTTCTTTCTCATGTGCAGTGAAAATATTACACTTTGAATAGATGTGGAGTGAAAACACTTAGGCCATCAGTGAACGGTTCAGTATATTGCAGAATTCTCTGCACTGATGATAGAAATAGTCTTAAGAGGTTTCAGAAAGCAGGGCATAAACAGGAGGGATGTTCCTGAATGGTCCTTGACTTTGTCATTTGTTTTTCCTTTCTAGGAGATTGCTGGAGTCTTCCCTCATTTCGTTATCTCGCTACGATGGAGCAGGGTCCCGGGAACACCCGATATACCCAGATCCAGCCAGGTAAGAGCTAAAAGTAATCGAAAGGTATTTAAGTTTCATAGACAAAGGCAGAACTTTGGCATAACGCACTGAATCCTTTAGGAATGGTTCTATTATTGGGCCGATCTCCTTCTCAATGACTTTCCATGGGGGCAGGATGCAAACCAAATGAGAAAACACTGTTAAGCCTGAAAGAAAATGAGGAAAAGAGGAAGAAATTGCTGTTAAGGAAGCACGTAAGGATTCCTGAAATCATTTGGGATGGAGAACACTAGGTGGCAAGCAGGTCCAACAGTAAATGAGATAATATCAATAAATTTGAAATGACTTCTTAAGAAAAATGAAGGAAAACAAATGGTCTATTGAGGAGTGAGGGAGAATGCAGTAAAGGCAGTTAGGAGCTAATATGAGCAGACAGCATGCTTGGAAGAGTGGAATTTCTCCATTAATATATCTTTATGAGAGAGCATAACCAGGACATTAAGTATACTTAACTAAGAACAAAATACTGACAGTTATTTCTGAAGAGTCATGAATCATTGACATTAGACATAGAAACACCTGTAGTGTTGCTTCATCTCCAGAAAATGTGGGAGTGTTTCAGAGGACTACAAAAAGCAAACATGGCAGAGTTATCAAAAATGGAAAGGAGTGATCTTTACGATTTCTGCTTAGTGTATTATAAAGAACAGATGGGGTAATGTGACCCACAGACTCTGTCACAAGAAATGATAGAATCGTGAATGGCAAGCAGCTTTGGAAGCTTTCAAAGAATAAATCGTGACAAATAAGCTTTCTTTGGATGGTTTTAACAAAACCATGAATGAAGAAATTTCAGTAAGTGTAAAATATATCTTATTTAGCCTCTTAAGGAACTTCTGGCATAGCTGCATGTTTTAAAGGCTACTAGGATTTATCGTAAAGGAGAGTACAGAAATACCACTGTGTGAAGAATAAATATTTAAGTTGCTGAAGGAGGGTGGTGTTTGTTTCTTTTTAAAATCTCATTCTTTTTTGCATCATTAAGAATAAACTCTGCATTTTTGTACAGATGATGCTCTAAGTACAAGTTCTGAAATAAAAGGGTATGTTTCAAACTGGCCACATGGTATAACTATGCTGGTGAATAGCTCCTTCCTGTCTTTGTAGATAAGGCCTCATAGAGGTGAAATCCTATATTAGGCTTTTTTTTTATTTATTCTCCATTTATTGCGAAGAAAGTTGCTTTGTAAAGATAAGTCAAAGGTTCAGGAATGATGTAAATAAAACTAGTGAGGTGAAAGTAAGGTGGAATGTGCTACCTTTACGTAAGGCCATTGGGAAACCAACTTGGGTAACTGCAGAAGGTCTTGGCAACTGCGTGTCAGAACGATGCTGATAAATTTAAAAGCTTTATAAATGGCAATTGATTAAATGGCAGGTAAAGGGATTGATTTGCCTGGAAAGATGAAAATGATATCTTTTAATTAGCACTTGTAAAATATTACTAAGTTCAGGTCAATTTATGAATGCCAAGAGCTGCTAAATGTCTGGAAGTGCACCATTCCTTATTTCTGGAATGTATAACCCAAAGCAGATCTATTGAGCA
This sequence comes from Gallinago jamesoni, assembly GCA_025769975.1. Taxonomy (NCBI): domain Eukaryota; kingdom Metazoa; phylum Chordata; class Aves; order Charadriiformes; family Scolopacidae; genus Gallinago; species Gallinago jamesoni. The sequence goes on from JAOQGH010000040.1 coordinate 23,304,028, forward strand.
GCAATTGTAACTGATTCTGGCTCTCTGGGAGCTGCCTCTTGAAAAAAAGAAAAGGAGTGCCTGCCTAGGTTACTGAATTCTGTTTTTTTCCCCTTGTGTCAGATGTCTGCTATGATGAAACTCAATAAGATGTATGAAAAAGGATCACTGGCTGAGACATTGCCTAGCATAAGGACCATTGTCAAAAATATGTTTCTACTTGAAGCCTTTTTTGAACTGATACAGTGCTCTTCTGGTGACAGTCCAAGTGTTTCTAGGCTGTGGTAGAAGCTATAGTAGCTTGAGTTTATAAGGAGCTTTAAAAGAAAAGTTGAGTGTTGAAACTTCTTTTAAGAGTGTTAATTTATTCCAGTAAGTGTCAGTCCCTTTCAGAGGATGAGATTTATAGATGCATAATCAGCATGAGCTGGGAGTTTGAGTCGGGTAAGATCAGTCTTCCTCCATAAACTCTACTGGTGTGCTAGGCTAGTAGGATCTTTTTAACCATCCCTTTAACTTGTTTGAAATTAGGAATGTGGTTAAGAGCAGTGCTATTGCATTGTGAGGTTTTTCTGTAACATCCTAAGTGTGTAGCAGAAACCTATGACTTTCAGCTGTTCTTAACTAAGTAGAAAAGTGAAACAAAGGTGAAATAAACATACATCTATGTGTGTATGTGTGTTTAAATATATATTAAAAATATATATGCTTCCTGGTCTAGTGGGAGGTGCCCCTGCTCATGGCAGGGGGGTTGGAACTCGATGATCTTTAAAGTCCCTTCCAACCTGAACCATTCTATGATTCCATAAGACCAAGTTGTCTCTAATGGAGCTTGTTTGGTTTTGGTTTTTTTTTTTTTTTAATCTGCGATTTGAAGAATTTATTTTTAAGAGAGTGTGTATGTTAGTTTTGTTTCTGCATCTACTATCTGTAACGGAGCTATATTTGAATAATGTAGGTCAGGAGGGAGACAGGGAAAACTTCTTAAGTTCCCTCAGATTTAGAATAAATATTCTGCTGTAGACTGCAGCAGTCTACCTCAGTGGCCTTGCTGAACTTCTCCAAGGTCAGCTTGGCTGTTCTGTTGTTCTCCACAGTTTCCATATGTATTTTCAGAAAACAATCTGCAGAGGAATCAAATAAAGCTGTCATCAAAGAACACCCATAACTTTTTTTTAATAGAAATCCTCAAAAAGATGCTCCCAGACTGCATATATAAAGCATCCCAAGGATATCTAGTAGATATATCTCTAGGGAAAAAAAATTAAGCTGCTATATAGTTACTGGGAAGGAGACCCTCGAGCTGAATGTTGCCTGTAAGTTGACGGCTTAAGTAGAATGGAAGCAACCAAAGTTTGGTGGCCACTACCAGCGTTGCCTTCAGCTCAAGGACTGGTGGTATGTATGCCACCGTAGGTATCACCAAGGAAATGAATGACACCAATCAGGTAACACCTCTCAGTCAGCAGACGTGTTTTAAAGCAATTTAGAGGCGTGAGCTGTAATATCAGTCAACATCCTGGCCATCAGCATCAAGCCAGGGTTGATGAGTAGTGTCAGTACATATGAAATGTTAGGAAGCTTGGGGGTCTGCACAGCTTGGGCATAGCGCTCTTGGGTGCAGATACACCAGTTCTTGTGTTTGTCTTGGGGAACTAGGTCTAGACATTCTCCAGATGACGTTCTTGTGATTTTTTTAATTTTTTTTTTTTTTAAATTACTTCCTTAGAAGATACTAAAAAGGGGGAGGGTGGAAAGAAGTAGCCTTTGTGTTTAAAAAAATAAATTAATATTTTCATGTTTATCCATAAATACAGCCAGCTGGATTGGATATCTGGCTGTAGCCGAGGACACTGTAGCAGCTTGCTCTTAATTATTCAGGATGCCATTTAAAGCAAGATACTTGAACTTTACTAATGGTAGCAAAACGTATCCTTCCCTCAATTCCACTTCTCACTGGCCAGCCAGGGGCACCGGGTGCCTGAAGAGTGCACTATCTCCTGATGGTGTGGTGGTTGGATGAGACAGAAGCTGTTTGGTTCTGGTTTTTGCACTGCAGCATTTCCCCCACTCCCTGCCTTGTTTTGTGGCAGCGTGGCCTCTCCTCCTCTGAACCATCTGCTCCAGTAAATGGGGCCCACTCACCTCAGACTAGGTTAATTTAGCTCCCGTGGCGTTGTCAAACGCAGCCTGCTGTCCCGTGAACACAAACTCGGTGTAAGGATTACTGGATAACCTGCGTTTTGCCCCTGCTTTGTTAGAAGGACAGGGGAGAGAGGAGTGTCCTAGGCTGTGACAGCCACGTGTTGAGCCAGGGAACAGACTCATTTTGGTCAGGAGCTGGTTTACGCTTGTGCTCAGTAGCTGAGTCATCTGAAGAGGTTTGTTTAATGTTAACTGGTGTTTCTATGCTGCGAAACAAACCTTCTCCTCCCTTCAGGACAGTTAAATCCCTGAAGCTGACTCCCAGCTCTGGTTCTGATTTGTGCCATAACTGTATTCCAAAGGCACTTACAGCCTGACAAATGCATTTAGTTTTTCTTTCCCCTGCAAGCACTCAACTGCAAAGATTTAATTCCTTAGCCCATTGCTTTAAATATGTTTCTCCCCTGCCCTTTTGTATTTTATCCCTCACCCCTTTATCTCTGTGTATCAAACGTAAGCTTCTTGTCTTCTCTTTGGGAATCTTTCTTTCACAGTCTGTCCGGTCCACGTTCCATGTGCTGTCAAGAAGCTGAATCTGGCATCTCATCATCCGTTATGGCCAGTTTTTATTGCCTACTCTTTCTTGTTCTTCTAACAAGTATCACTGTGTTTTTTTTCTTGTGATGTGCTGCATAGTTTGAGAAGACTGGATGTTTGCAAAACTGCATTCTTCATGTCCTTCTTTAAAATTCACCCTTGGTGTGATATTAGGAAAGGAAAACAGTCTCAGTGATCGCACTGCTGGACTACTGAGATCACTGCTCATGTATTCCAGTGTTGCCTTGTTTCTCTGTTCCTTTCTTTCTCTATATGCACATAATATGCCAGAAACTTATTTTTTAGGCGTACGCAGAGGCTTTGGCTTATGGAAAAGGCCAAAGAAGAGAACAACTCCTCGTTTATGAGCGCACTGCTGTAGTGCCTTGCTATTTTTTACTTGGCCTATTAAGTCTTCAGGGGAGTAGAGAGAAGTGCTGGGTTTGTACAGTGCAGCCTTCCACGTTAGGTAAGCACAAACAGCTCCAACTCATCGAACAGTGCATCAAAGCTCTAGGAGGAATCCAAAACAAACTGAGCCTGTGGTTCCCCTTACTCTTTTGCTGTTTATTGACAGTTTTAGATCAGTTTTTAGATCCCTGAGCCTGTAGTCTGTCTCCTAAACTTGCCTGTTTACCAGGATGGCAGCCTGGTAGGGTACGAGGAGTTTAGTTTGGGGAAGACTCTCTCTCTTAGTGTCTACGTGACTTCTAATTCCATCTTTTTTACCACCTTCTCTTTTCCTTATATGCCCTGAATGTATTGTGGCATGGAAGATTGAATGTCCATGATGGGTGTCTGCAGCCAAAACACCATTAAAACTATCTATCCCTTGAAGAATTAGGACATTTCTTTCGTGCTGCTCTAGAGAGCAGTCTCTAGAAATACTACTAAATGTAGTTTTCCATTGAAATATGACTTTAGGGATAGTAGCAGAGCACTTCTATCAGATCTAGTCTGATTGTTTGCTGCTCATGCTGTTGTGGATGTGAAACTTATCCATATACAATAAAAATCTTACTCCCAGTACATTCCCATAGAATCAGCACAGCTCTGGAAGGGAGAAAAAATAAAAAGTCTTTTAACAATCATATTATCAGAGATGATTATGGAGTTGCATTTTTGTCACTGGTTGTAGTGTAACACAGTGAAACTATCTGGTATTGTTAAAATTGAATGTATCCTTAAGAGTCTTCATGGCTGACTGGGGTCCACCATGAAACAAATTTAGCTCAAAACTGTGTTCTGAAGATGGGTCGCGTGAAGATGGGCTACCTTTCTTTGTAATTGCAAATGAATGTATTTTCATCTCTAGACTATCCCCTAAAATTCACTGTTCATGTGAGGGTTTTTTTATTTTTCTTTGTTTAAAGCTGTTCGCGCTTTCATTTGTAGATTAAAAAATTAGGGCTTCTCTCTCCTTTATCTTGCCTTATTGTGGTCCCTTTCCAGGAAATGAGACTGGTTTCGTTCTTTTTTTATTCAGTTCAAGTTATCAAGCTGGCACTTCCCAGCATCATAAAAATGCAATCACATATATGGAAGTGGGGGGTAGGGAGGGAGCCAGAAGCTAAAGCAATAGACAACTTAATGTCTAATTACTTGGGAGGGGTTGTTGTCATTTCCCCTTCTGCCTCCCCAAATTAAATTTCGAATCTAAGCCAAATAAGGGTAAAGATTATTCAAGCATTTGAGGTGTCTGGACTTCAATACTGAGTAATTGTGTCCCAGAAAGCACACGCTAGGAGCTATGGGTATCTGCAGGGTAGGAAAAGAGAATGTGTTTTTACCTGTCTAGCATCAAGGAAAGGGGTCATAGCTTATGCAAAGGCCAAATTATGCATGAGAGCGAGTTAAGAGTTAATTGCAGAGGAAAAAGGTTTTCTTTCAGGTGGGACGCAAGGCTTTTAATGCTGCTTTTAATATGCATTTAGTGAATCTGATGAAATCGCCAGTATATGAAATCCCAATCATTTGGTTTACAAAGCAGTTAAACAAAGCTGCTAAACCTTTCTTTCTCCTGGTTGATATTTTATGGTGCTCCAACGGCACCTTCTTCAATATGTATTTGAACGCTGCTGCTGGTAGGCATTGCGAGCAGAGTTCAGGTGGGGAGTGAGCTTGATTCTTATCAGGGATGTTTGCTGGATTTAGTTGTGTGAACTGGTAATAAATGAAACAACGGGCTCCAAAGAGTCCTGAGAAGCAAACTTCTCTGTGCTGTGGATCAGCTTTTTGTCTGTAGGTACTGTGTAGTGCTTCTGTTTGCACAGCAAAGGAATCACGTGGGAGTGCAGTGTATAAAGGGAAAATTACTTTTAGTTACTTTCTTTATTTACTGTGTCTTACGGATAAAATGCAAACAGCTGATTGTGTGATGTGCTGCTACTTTCCTGGCACTTGGAGCTCAAAAGGAAAAATAGGACTGGCTGTCATTCTGTGTTTGTGTAACGAGTGTCTGTATATCTGTCTCTCGCTCAGGTTGTCTCCTGCTGCATATTATGCTCAGAGGATGATCCAGTATCTTTCCCGGAGGGACAGTATTCGACAGCGCTCTATGCGATACCAACAAAACCGTCTCCGCTCTTCTTCCTCCTCTTCTTCCACTTCAGAGAACTCAAGCCCATCCGTAGAAGGAAATGATCTGGAATTTGAAGATTTTGAGTAAGTGTACATGCTCTCTCTTGCCCTCTTGCTTGAGCCCGTAGTCAGCATAAGACTGCTTTGTGGCTTCCTACTGTTTACCAATCAAAGACATCTCAGGCTTCCTGTAGGAACAGGTTAAGTCATTCAATCAATAATTAGAGCAGTGATTGCTACAAATGGGTCTTCTTGTGTCTGTTATGAAAATTAAGGGTGCTTTAGGCTACCTTGAACACAACAGGCTATCTCAAACAGATTTAAAAGACTGGTTAAATAAAAAAAAAAAGGAGGATCTTGTTCTCCAATCGAACAGATGCGAAGCCAAGAGTTTATTAGAGCCTTCAAATCTTGAGACAGAACAGGAACTGCTAAGAGGTCTTGCAGGACTTAGTTCTTTGTTTTAAGTCAGTAGGACACAGCCAAAACAAGTTCTGTTAATTTTACTTGCTCTATCTGTGCGACTTTGTCAAATTAGCTGAAATTCTTAGGATTGGTTTTGTGGAATACTTGGTGATTGTGATTCTGTGTTAAGGCTTAGTTTCCTGTAAGGAGAGCAAGTGGCTTCTTGTGTCAAAGTGAGGAATGGTCCTGCACCTAAACTTTAGAAGAGCGCTCCTGTAAGACACTGCATTGCTTTCTGAGTTCTCCAGACAAGCTTTTGAATTTGGCTCTCCAACATCTGCTTTTGAACTTCTGGTGATACCCAGTGTAATCCCAGCAAACAAATTTATTGCAAGCTCTTTCCCAGAATTGGAAGTGCAGTATTGGATTGTTTCAATGGCATGGGGACCAAAAGCATAGGAATTTAGATTAAAATCCATTTTAGCAGAAAAGTAAATACGACCTTTTCTAGACTGTCTTTGGTTGCTTCCTTTTAAGTACGGGATTTTCTCTGAGTGCTGTATTTCACTGAATGTTTTCTGCCTTTGTGTATATTGTGTCTAAAACATAGGATGATTCTGGGCTTGGTCATAGAAGTAGTCTAGGGAGGTAGCGTGGTAGGGAGGTGTGTTTCACAGGAGGTGTGAACTCCTTAAAAATCTGGGCTTTTTTTTGTTGCTTCTGCCAGCAGAGGATGCTGTCAACTTTGCTACCATCAGAGCTTTTGTGTGCACTTGCTTTAGTGGTACATGCTTGAGATGGCATGATGTTAAAGCTCCCTGCCCTTTGTGTAGGTGAAGTCCCTTTAATAAGGACACTGGTAACACTAGCTACTCCCAGAAAAGCAAGATACTAATCCCTTTCTGACTTTTTAAGGTGTGGTGAACTTTTTTTTTCCCTCCTGTACTGGAATGTTGTTGTGTGAAGGTGTCATTTCATGCTCCAGCAATTAAATATTCAGAAGTACAGGGTGAATGAATGTCTTCCCCTGTCGTTGTGGTCTTGTTTGCGTAAGATGTAAATGAAGGGAGATAAAGCAGAGGAGTCACAAGCGTAAACCTTAATGTTTTCATTATTATATTTCATTCATCTGAGGTGGCTTCTTCTGCTGGGATGAGAAAAGATGGTAAGTTCGTTCATAGAGCCAGGCAAATGCCTGCAGAGAAGTGTGTTCCCCTGCAGATAATATTCACACAGTAAGAGCACCCAGTCAGGGATGCAGTGCAATCAGCCATGCTAAGGCGGTCTTTTATTTCATACTGAGCGAAAAGAAGTGTTTATTCCTTACTGTGCAGTGGCTGAATATGTTAGTTGAACATTTTGTATTGAATTCAGGTCTGTGCACTCAAGGCATACTGTCTTTTTCCTTCTCCATTTCGTTATTTCTCCTGGCTGATTAAAGGGAGCTACTGTGCAGGGATCCTTAGAGCTGGAACTTGTCTCGTGACTCATTTCATTTCTTCTGCAGACACTTGACAATGAAATCTCTTATAGGGAGTTCTTTCTTCTCCTTTTGGCTCCTTTATCCTTCCTCCTCTGCTGAGCAAAGTTTTGTATTGCTTCGTGTATTTCTTTCTTGCTTGATAGAGATGCTCTGGCTTCCCTGCTTGTCCAGATCTGACCTAAGGCAGGGAGCTGCTGCTGTGTCTAGCTTTCTGCACTTGTGCTTTTCTCCTGGAATCCAGCGATTTTTCTTTTTAATTTATTAATTTTTTTTTAATTAAAAAGCCAAAGCAAATTGCCTTGGTGTTTTATTTTTCTAAACTGGTTAATCTATTTGGTAAATATTCTCTCTTCTTTCATTTTCGTAGAGATCAAGAGAAAGGTGTAAGTGGCATGAAATACCAGTTAGTTTTCACAGGGCTCTGGGCAAGGAGCGAGTGCTGTGCTTGGGCAGGGTGCCTGGGGGACAAGCCTTCCTTGCCTCTCACCTTTTATGGGGTTCTGAGTTGTTTTTTTTTCTCCTCTATGATTCATTATTGTATCTTTTCAGCTTTGCTTACCAAATGACCTAGTAAGGGGCATGAAGAACTCGGCCTCTGCACTGTTTGCGTGTATGTGGCCCCTAAATTTAAGGTAAAGCCTCTCTTCCTGAGTGTCAGTTTAGTGGCATCATTTTCTCCATTTAGTTTCTCATTTGAATGAATGAATTTAGTTTGTGATAGCAATAGCAGTAGTGTTGGTATCAGACTGTGAAGCAGAGTGGGTTTTTTATAGGTATTAGTAATATATTTCTGTTACACCAGCTTTTATGGACAAGGGAGGAGGAGAGAGACACAAGCTGTACCTGTGTTATTTGGTTTAATAAGGTGTTATCTCTCTACATGAGCTGCCTGTGTTTAACCTGTCACTGTTGTCATCTTACTGCTTATTGAATACAACTGACAACTGTAAACTTAGTCATGTCTGTGCAAAAGCATTAATACTGTTTGCAATATATATACAGATTGTAATATTAGGTTATTAACAGATAAATTGATATGAGTGGGTTTTAAAGTTAGGTTAGGATTCTGCTAAAGCTAAAATGAAACGGCTTCTTGTATTCTGGGATAAGAATCTCAATGGAGAATTACAACACTTTAGTCTTCCAGCATAACTGGTAAAAATAGGTTCTTTATAGACAAAGCATAGACGTGGAACTTTATAGTTTCAAGGTCTTTTTTGACTGTTTTATGTTTGGATCACACAGTAAACATAGAGCTAAGCTATATTTTCTTTTGATTTCTTCAGCAAGTTTGACTGGGTCTCTTTTAGGGCCTTGGTTTAATCTAGAACAGCCCTGATGCTGGAGACTGTGGGTGATGCTTCTACGACTCTGGGGATGTCACAAGCTAATTTTTTTTTTCACGTGTAATTTTAAATCTGCCACCATAATCAGAATGTGAAGGTGTTTCTGCAGATAAATCCTGGCCCATCTATGTTCCTTTTTGTCTGCAGTAAGCGTGGGAGCAAATTCAGGTTTGTTTCATCTGTCAGGCTGAAAAACAGACGTATAGGACGGTGTCCCACCTCGCTGTCTGAAAGCCTTGCTCACATCCTTCACTACAGTTCTATAAAGTCTTTCAAGCTAAGGCTAAAGGTGTGACTGTGACTCTTTCTTGTTTTGAGAGTATATATAGATAGGAAGAAGCTTGGAAATGACACTCTTTTAATGTCTGCAGCTTTTCCCCTTTCTCTCCTCTCCTTTTTCCTTCCTTCCAGGAGGATCCGTGCTTGGGTGTATCCATTCAGCTGTGCCATTGTCACAGACTAGGAGGGTCTTTATTATATCTCTACAACAAGAAGGGCTTTACTTCCCAGGCCTGAAATCTTGTTCTGGTGCTTTATATTTTTGATTTCTTTTGAGATATCACTGAGCACCCAGATAGAAAACGTGAGCACTACAGGCACTGTTTTACTGAGACCATAATGAGCATTTTGGTGTTGTGAAAGCAGGCTCTTGCTCTGCAGAGATGATGAAACACTTAAGAAAGCTTACTAGATTCAAGGTGATGTTATTTGACTTTGTCATCTTAAAATCCTTTCATTCAAGGCATGTTCTGGACCAAGACTTGTGATTTTTTCAAATGAGCATCTTGCAGAGATCTCTTCATAAATCTGTAAGATACACAAGTATCTGCCATGCCTGTCTTCTGCCATTTTTGACTACTTTATTGGTACTGTCATGGCAAGAACTGCCAAATCTAAGTTCATCCAATAGACTCTTGCCTTAAAAGGTTCTAAGATTGCAACTGACTGCAACTGCATTAAAGCTGTAAGTCTCACTTCTGGTTTCCATAATACAATTTTCATTTATTTCAGAGAATAGTATGGTAGATTGTTTTTCCTGCCTCTTCCATAGGTGAAATGTTTGGTTTAGGAGCCTGTTTTGTCTCACAGTCAGTGTTCCACTTCAAGCTGGCTTTTAACTTCTTTATGTATTAAGGAGAAAAGTGCATGGCTGATTAGACATTCACATGAGATACCCAGGCAGCCACCCTTCTTTTGGAATGTCTTCATTTAAAGCACTTTTTCCTATTAGATGCTTTAAGGCTCTCATTGGTACTGAAATTATTAATTAGGGACTGTATGAACTACCATTTGGCAATGAGAGGGAGAAGGGGAGATAGTGGCTGTGGCAGTCTGGTTACTCAGTAGCGTGCACTTGAGTAGTAGGTTTGATTTCGGATTCTGTTCTCCCTAGTGCTTCTCAAGTGGAATGGTGGGGCAGTGGGGTTTGGGGAGGGAGTGGTGTGTCACAGTGAGAATAAACATGTGATTTGCTTAATGGCCAAGACAGAAAGAGATTTTGGAAAGTTTGAGTGAGGGGCGGCAGAGAGGTTGGAGATTACCAGTTACTGAAATAATTTCTTCCTTACCCTTGTGAAGGAACCTCATGCTCATGTTTAAATCCTATCTCTACCTTTTCAGTCTGACTCTGTGGCTTTAACAAACGACATAATGGGAGCACAAATCTGCAAAAATGTAATTGTTCACAATGGTCCTGCTGTTTTCCCTTAGCACACCAGCTACTAAGAGCACGTGGGTAGAACTCAGACTCTTTGTATAGCCAGGCTTGGTCTTTACTGCTCTCCTTCCCAGCTGTTCACTGTGCATCCGAGTATTTCAGAGTGTTTTTTCCTTCCTGTGACAGCCTTCAACTTCTGCAAAAGAAAACTCCTTCAAGTAGGAGCCAGGTTTTCTTGGCAGGAGAAAGGAGAGATTGGAATGGCTAAAGTTCTTTTGTAAGACTTGAGGTAAGTATGGAGCTTTTGATTTACAGCTCCAGAACAGCGAGACAAGTTCTATTATTGTGGAGAGAGAAGAGTAGGGAATCCTAGAGGGTAAGGAAAGAGGGTGGCTCCCCTCAGAGGATGACTATAGCTTAAGCTGACACCCCAGGATGGATGAGGTACCGAGTGCTAATTCTTATAGGGCATAGTGAAGGTGGGTAAAACAAATGTCTTGATCAATATTAGCCTTTTGGTGTCGTGGTAGAAAGGTGGGATATCTGAACCACAAGGTTTCTAAAAGCAATTAGGCTGGTTGTTTTCATTTTAATCCTTACCATCCAGATGTTTACATTTGAGGTTAACAGAAGACATGGTAGGAGATGTGAGAATCTATATGGGTTCTTCATGTCACTTAAATGCTGATAGAAATGGATTTTTAGGAAAAAATCTGCAGAAAAAGCAGCAATTTATTTCTGGAAGTCTTAGATGGACAGTTTGTTTTCCTTATCTCTTCCTTGAGCAGCTATAAATAATATTCTCATTAGCAATTTATTATTTAAGTTCCGATAAAGATACTAAAAGCAGGATTGCTCTTTGTTGTACGTACCTGCCTTTGTTGTTTTCTTTCCAGAGCCCCTTTATCTGTGGTTTTGGTGCTGTTACCTGGCTCATGTGGCTCTGTGTCATTGTTGTTGATGAAGCTGAACCTTCTCAAAATCAGCTTTCAAGGCAGACCTGAATTTAGTGGAACATGGTGGTCACTTTGTGGTTTTTTTTTGTTTTTTTTTTAATCTTTGTTATAGGTTTCTGGAGCAGTTAGCACTGGGATGTTGCTTACAGATACGTAGCAATTTATGTTAATTATATTCATCATCTTAAACACAGTTGCAGGCTAGGAATGCTAACAAGTCCTGGATCAATGGGAACGATATTGAATCTACTCTTTGAACTGCATTTTTCAAGGATTAGTGAGAGTCTTAGCTTGGCTTGTGATCTAGTCATAGTAGCCTGCAGCTTCATTTTCCCTATTCTTTTTATCTTTATCTTTTGTGACAGTCTTTTATATTCCCCTTATCTTGGTCTTAATGTCTAATAATACTGCCTGGATGCAGTGACAGGCGATGACTATTTCCTTGCAGCAGTTCTGCAGGATATTGCGAACCTCTCCAGCATAATGTTGTTTTACCATTAAGTCACATTCCAGCAAGGCAAGTGTCTTCATAGCAGGGTGGTGAAGGAATGAGTGCCTTTTGAAAGATGACAGTTGCCAGAAAAAACTCACATCACGTTCCGTATTGTTGGTTGCCTGGGCTTGCAGAAGCAGTTTGGATGTCGAGATGGTACCCTTCATCCAAGTTTTTCTGCTACTTATGAGCTGTGTTCATTGTTTCCCTTTTGGGTTTTATTTTGTGTCTCTGAAACTGTGAAGTCAAACTAGGTCACCTGGTAGGTGACGTCTGGTATTAATGAGAGTGATTAGGAAGTAAGCTGTTAGTAGTTTGTTGCTGGCCAAGCGGAGCAGGCAGTGGTTAATGTTCTTCAAGCCTGTAGATCTAACACCTTAGCACTGTTTGTGAAGTTACGTTTTCATTGGAAGAGCAGTAGTGTAATAGTGCAATATATTATAAAAAAAAGAAAAAAGAAAAAGTTGGTGCTTACTTTTGACACTATTCCAGTATTGAAGCCTGATGGGGGAGCTGATTCTATGCTTGCATTGCGAACCGTGTTCAATGAGCACAATGAGTTGTGATGTTTCTAAGTGGTCAGAATTAGCCATACTGATATTTACCCTAGTCATGCTCATGTTTGGATGAGTATTTAATAATGGCTCTTTAAGGGGTCTCAAAGGGAGGGTAGCGGTAGTGCTGGTTCCTCTGGTTTTTTGGTATAAAACACCGAATACAGTGATTTTTCTCAATGCTCACTTACCAGGTCTAGGCTGGGGAGTAGGGATTCTCTACCTTTGTCTGGCCTCTGATGTTCCTATTTTCCTATGATTCACTGTAGCTATGGAGTATATGAGTTTTATTCTAAAACGTGTCATTGAATTGTGAGCCCACCACATAGTGAGGTGATTAAAATAGAGACAACTGGATACTGTGCATAGGTAAAGAGTGCGTGCTTCAGGTTTCAAATCAGTCTTTCTCTAAAGCAATTAATCCTTGGCATTTAATGGGCAAGTGCTGCTGTTTGTTGACCAGGTGGTAAATCTTCTCTTATGTGATGCTTCTCTGAAACACTTCATCTCCTGAAGTGCCATTTTTAATCTTATAAATACATTTTTCCCTGAACAGCCCTCTGAGAGGTAATCAAGGCTGGGGGGTTTGTTTCCCTCTGATCAGGAGAGCCATTAGTAACTCAGTGGTCTGCTGTTTTATAGGGAGTTTTAGCTGATAAATGGAAGTAAGTTTTCTTCGATGTTCCTTTGAAAAAACTCCTAGTGAAAGACTGGCCTTTTAGCCTTCTGGAGAACATAGGAAGATGGAAAGGCACCATGTCTTGGTTGACTTACCCAGCTTCTCTATCATTTACTGTATTAAGTAGCTATGTTAAAAATCTATTCTTCTACTGCCTGTCTCTCCAGCTGGGCAGCATGACTCTTTGCAGTTTCTCTAATATTTTTACACTTGAATTTTGTTTGGCTTCCAGTGTTACACGTGGGAGTTTGCTCCATGATCCTAATACATTAGGGCCAGCAAAGGCTTTTTGTGTAGCAGATGCTTCTTTTTGCTTAAATTTTCTTGTTGTCTCCTTCTGTTCTGCCTTAGGTACTTCTTCCTCAGTAACGGTCATATCCTTCAAAGATGGGTAGATAAATTTATACCTTTCATTTTTACCAAGTTATATATATTCCTTTAAATTGGTATTTTTGTTGTCTTAATGTCTGTGGATGTCAATATTTGCACCCTGTGCTCCTGACTTGCTTGTTTATATCTACTTGTGGGAAAACGTCTCTGCTCAGAGATAAGTCAGTTGTCTTGAATCCTTTCTGTTGAACATAATGCTGTTGTTAATGAGATACCCTAGTACTCAGAGCCATAAGTAGGTTGGTTCCCTTTTTCTGGGTTGAGTTCAAAACTTTTCCAAGGCTTCAGGACTGTGAGTCAAGTAGCATATTACTGATGGAACCTGTATTTTTGTAATTGGGAGACTAGTCCTACTGATCCAGGAGATACTATTCTGGCTACTCTATTTCACTGCAGAGTTACAGCCCACTTCAAGTTTGCCTTCTAGGATATCTGTATCTCACTGAAATATTCAGAATGTCAATGTCTCATTTATTTTGTGTTTACCTCTCTATTTTGAGACATTTATTTCCTAAAAATGCTCCCATTTTTCCCTAACTTCATTTGTAGGAGATGCTCAGGATCTAATGAGATCAGACACAGGAAAAACTAAAGTTTTAACATCTTCTGGTATTTCCTGCTCTTAGTTACAAAGCTGGCAGTTAACTTTCTGTCATGGTGTTCCCAGCACTGTGTGTCCCTTGCTCATCAGGACAGTGCTGGAAAGTGATTGACACTTCCTTAGAATCACCAGCAATTGTAATGTTCCCCTCACCACCTTTTTTCCTGCTTCTATATCCTTTGTAAAACATACGACACACTTGGCCTTGCAGTCCTATGCAGCTCTTGTGAGTACACCCTTCTCAGGTTATATGTCACCTGTTTTCATCTAAATCAGCAGTGAGTCCTGGAAAGTGCAAGATTTCAGGATCTGTTTCTTCTTCAGGACGGCTAGTTTAATGTGACATCCTCCAGGTACCTTTTTTTTAGAGGATCGGGGGTCAGACTTGAACAACCTCTAAAGTCAAATAAGTTTGTATTTTCTGCTAACCTCCTCTGAGCTCCTGATATGATCTTTTTGCTACTCCTGCCCTCTGTGCTGTCTGCTCAGAAGTAACCTCCTGCAGTCTTAAAAAAAATTGATAGCAAGTAAGTGGTGATACTTCATGTTTGAAGTACTGAGGAAACGTTATTGGTTTTTTCTGTAACACCAAGATGGTGTAGCTGAATCCAGCACCAGCCCTTAAGGATATTAGTAGATGCCACTTAACCAATTATTTAGCATTTCTATTGTCTATAAGTCTCTGACCTCTACAGTAGAAATTGATTTAGTGTTTTAAATTGGATCACATGAAACACTATAACATGCTGAAAATATGGAACAATCGGCTTGGTCTGATATAATTTGATTGTTCTGAACTTGCGTGGCTTACTGGTGCTGGTGCTGATAATTAAATGGCTTTTCAAAATGGTCATTGTTGACCTAATTCTATTGGCAGTGTAGTCAGTGGGAGGTTTAATATTGACTACAGTGGGAACAGTTAGACGAACAGATTGCAGTAGAAATCCCATGCTGTGTGTTTAATTTCACTTCCTGATACAACAATCTCTAAATATTAAAGAGAATTCTTGCCAAAATAGAAAAGCAGAACATAGCTTTTTTTCCTTTTCTGACAGTCTTGACTGTCCTCATAATCCACTCAGTTATTAATGTCGTAGCCAAGTTGCTAACTGAAAAAAGAATTTTTCTCCAAACTTTAGGATGCATAGTTTTGTGTCTCTGTTTTCAGAGCTGATGTTGCCATTCCATTGTCTTTACATTGGTCAGCTTTTCTCTTAACAAGCAAACAAAACAATAGCGGAAAAATACCAAGAGATTTGACTGTTTTACCCGGATCGGGATAAAGTTGCATCCTCCTTATGCCCTATTAAACGCCTGTAAATCTCCTGAATGTTTGGGAATTGCTTTCTTTCCTTGCTCCATTCTGTGTTGATGTTAATGCTATTTTTCCCTCACCAATTCTTCTCCATTTTGATTTGTCCCACACTGGTGTCTGAACAAATTATGAATAACCTGAATTTTGAGCCAGACCTTTCAAGTTGTTTTTACCCTTTGTTGGTTCTTGTAATTTTCCTCCGGAGACAAATTAGTGCTTTACCTTACTGCTGATTACTTCTGATTCTTTCCCTGCATCTTGCTCAATGGATTGCTTAGTTTTTCACTGCAGAAGTTTCCCCTGTGCTGTTCATATTTGCTGGTGAGCTTATAACAAAGGGCATAGCAGGAAACCTTTTTTGCCCTGTAATAGCACTTGCTGGGGCACATTTTTGTTTCATTTATTTTTGCAAGGTTATTAGGTTGCTTTACAGAAGAGGTACGTTGGTTTTTTTGTAATGTAGACACACACACTCTGAGGGATTTGCTTTTCCAGGTTATGTTAATTAAACCCTTCGCTGCAAATCATTAGCTAATGAGTCTATGGCCAGTTTTCACTAGATAGAAAACAGAGCGTTAGATCTTCACCAGCACTTCAGAGAACTTTGGAAACTTCTCATGGAAACTTCTCATTTCTTACTGGAGCGCTTCATGCTGGCACTGCAGTCGTGCTAACATCTGCTCTCCTCCTCCCTCTGTCAGCAGGCTGTACGTGGTACAGAAATAACACAAAGTGCCACCCATCTTCACTGATCTGTAGGGTGGGTTTCTTTTTTTATTTTCCTTTTTAGAAGGTGCAGAAATAATCTTCAGCTGGCACCAGGGTAATGTCAGCTGTTCTAGCTTTTCAGCAGTAGATGCTTAAAAACCCTCTTGTATGGAGTTGAGCATGGGAGTTTAGATAGAAAACACTCTGTAAATTAGTGTTTCAGTGTAATGTTTAGTAATATTCCCCTTTAGCAAAGGAGAGTGTATCTTACATTTCCATTACAGTAAATTCCAGCGTTCTCAAAGGACAGTCACTGTTTCTCATTCCCAGTTCTGCTGTTTGAGTTACAGGGCAGTGGCTGTTTGGGTGTGGTGTTCTTTAATTATTTTTTTTTAAGGGGATGATAAAAATAGATTGCTGTCTCTTGAATTGGTAGATGCTGTGTCTGCCATGGTGAAAACTGAAAAAAAGTCTAGTCTGTATCTTTTCCTTTCTGGGCATTTTTTTTATTGGAGGAGGATTATATGCGCAGTGGGACAGTACAGAAGGGAGTTCTTGCATCAGAAAGTCTCGTTGATTAGAAAAATTTGTGTCCTAAAGTGCTTTTATGGATGCTAAGAGCGTTGGCTAGTGGCGTTTTAAAGAACTCGAACAATTAGTTGCTTTAGATCTCTTGATTTGGGCTGTGGGAGACTTGGCACCTTTGTTGTCTTTTCTCTGCTGGAGCCAGTTCTTCATTCCTTTTGAAACCTGCAGCAGACATTCTCTTCAACGGGAGAGTTTTGCAGAGCATAGTTCCTTGTGCTGATGCTTGTCCTTTTCAAAAGCATCTTCTGATTCTAGTGAATCTCCAAAGTGAATGCAAAAACCGCTACACAGACTTCTAAAAAGTGTGTTTCTTGTTTGACTTTCACTAGCTCTTACTAGTGTGTGGCAAGATCTGGAATGGGGCAAGATCATAGAATCATAGAATCATAGAATCATCTGGGCCGGAAGGGACCTCCAAAGGCCATCTAGTCCGACCCCCC
>JAOQGH010000040.1:23333881-23348779 GCA_025769975.1 Gallinago jamesoni
GTCCTTCCTGTGTTGAGGACTCCAGAGACTATTAAGAGCTAAGAGTTCAGTCTTACCAGTCTATTGCTGTTGACCTTTCAAAGAACCGTGTGTTTGGGGTCTGGGTTCCATCCACTTCTGTCTGTCGGTAGTAAAATATGGAGTGTGACAGTGGCATCTGTTTACTTGGAAAGCAGATCTTTCTTCCAGTTGCTTCTTTCCCAGTGATGATCCAGGGAATGGAACATTGTGGGCAAGTGAATATTATGACAGGCCCGGAGTGAGATTGGATACCTTGGGACGAGTAATGGGTATCCTATTTGCAGTTTGTGAAGGTTTGTTTCGTGCAAAGTAGTGACTCTGAGAATGTCTTTGGGGAACTGCACATGAACCAAGGGAACGTGAATTCCTGTCATAATGACATAGAGATAATGTCTAAGACCTTATATAGGCAGGCAATATGGGGGATTATGAAACTGCTGTTGTCTTTTTATATGATCTTATTAGCAGCATTCCAGATGGTAGGCAAATCCATGTGTGACTCTTGAGCCCTTCTGAAGTGCAGACAAAAAGTAGCTGAGGAAAAAAATCAGCTGAGGAAAACTTCAGCTATAGAATGACATAAGCTTAATGCACTTAGCTAATCAAAGCAGTAGTAGGTAGCCATTGCTGCTTGTTTGGTCTAGATATATCTATGTGGGTGAACGATTTCTGCTAGAGCACCCTTTAATTCAATAGACAACTGGCATAGAGAGATGCAGAAGCTGATGTCAGACCAATTTGGACTAGAAACAAGTGGCAGATGTCCAAGTAGTGGTGTTAGGGTGTTGTTTTTTTTTTTTTTATTTCTTTAAGTCCTGCTGCATAAAGTTCACCAGTTACCTTGCGGTAGCTAATTGCTGAAACAGGTGTGGGTTTTTTAAAATACATGGGGGGTTTAAACTAGCAAAATTGTTGCCTGGGCTTAAGGGGAAGTTCCAGCCCAGTGCTGGAAGCAAGCGCTGAATCTAAGAAATATAATATGTCGTATTTGCTGATGCAGACTGTCCCAGTAAGCCTTTCTTTGTAATGGTGGCTGGGAAACTAAAGCTGGCTTTGAGATTCAGAAAGGTATTGGAGAGAGATGATGGCGTTCTTAAAAGTGAAGGGTGCAGGCTGATTTCTTTTGTGTGCGTTGTTAAAGCGATGAATTTCTACATATCATTATATCAGAAGGGGTGAGATTTTGCAGAAGTACTCATCTTTTTGTGGGCGGTGAGGGCCCCTTGGGGACCTGTCTCTTTGTGGGTGGTAAAGCTCGCTTAGCCATAAAAGTATTTTCCCACACCTTGCTGCCCCCTTTTTAAAGGGGAAAGGAAAAGAATAAAATAATTACCCATGCTCCAGAGTGCAGAGGGGAGGCAGGAACCCTGGTAATCTGCCCCGTGGAGGAGGTAGGAATTGTCAGTGACCTGCCACGTTTGGCTGTCATCCTTGAAGAGAATAGTCATGATTTTTTGCTTATGTGTTTTAAATGGGAGAGTGGGGGAAAACCAAAATACACCACCTCCACAAAGCAAACCCTGAGCCCAGATTTGCTACACCCAATATAGGATATCTTCACGGACATTTTTATAGCTGTCCTAGTGTAAAGGTAGAGGATGCCTATGCTACGGCGATGTGGTTGTATGTTGTATAAGGGCTCCAGTAAGGATGCTGTATACTGATTCCTAGCTCCATTTCCCAGATAGATGGGATTGTAGCACTGGATCCTTCTGCTTGCTACCCTGGAGGGTGGTGTGTTTTGTTTGTATAACTGAGCATTAACATATCAATCTATTACTAGTTAGTGTATGCAAAATGAAGGTTGTTTCTCGCTGTTAGATTATGCAGTGATAGTTTTCCCTCCACAATAATATCATTACCCCAGCTTGCTCTCTCTTTCGGTTTTATTGTTCTGGCCCGCTGGCTTTCCTTGATTACTGGGGAAGAGGTATGGGAAGGTATTGTAAGGTTAGTCAGACTAAAAGGCAGGTAGTCACCTGCCTTTTCGGAGTTCCTTTTGAGCTGTGGGTTTGCTCATCCCAGATGGGTTTACCTTACCTGTGTGGTTTAGCTTAATGTCAGCCAGACCAAGAAGTCACCCTCTCTGTGCTGTGCTGTGCTGGAGGAGTTTTGGAACGTGCCCTTGCCAAGGGCAGAGCCTAGGAAACAAAATTTAGGCTGTGAACTTCGCCAAAAAACATAAAAGCTGTTTGTCGATGTTTTTTGGAGTGTTAAACATGTGGTAAGGTGGTAGGTGTCCTGCATGAGATAGAGAAATCCTTAAAGAAAAGCAAGCAGAGGATCCAAACAGTATTTGTGCAATAACAAACACAGACCCTATTCGGGATGAGAGCAACGTTATAAACTCACGCTGGCTTTTATCTCCTTGCCTCAGAACTCAGTCAGAAGTTAATGCAGACAGCAGGAGGTTTTGTACTCCAACAAATATAAACAGGAACAAGGGGTGGAGGTGTACATCGTATACATCTCCCCCTCCCCACCCCTTGTTTTTTTAAAAACGAGTATACCACCACCTCTGGAGTGCCCAGAAGAGGGAACGGTCTGTGTCTGCAGGAGCCCAGAGAGCTGGTTTTGAACTAAGCAGGAGCTGCAAGCCAGTGCTACTGAAGGAAGCTGTATTTTGCTTTCTTGAGCAGTAGGTTGACACGCTCTCCTGCTGAGCTCGGCGTGGGCTGGAATCCAGCAGCCCAGCACTCAGGAGTTACCATGTTTCTGAGAGTTCAAAATCAGTAGGAGTTGTGAGCCAGCCTCTACCAAGGTTAACCGCTCCGGGCTCTCAGGTCCTGCTGAATTCCCTGGTTTCTGAGACCAGCTCTTGCTGATCTGGGAACCGCATTCACATCTGTTTCCTTTGCTTCAAGCACTGCCCAAAACTCTCTACAATTTCAGGTGTGTCAACCTGCTTCAACAACCCACCTCTTTTTGCAGCAATGGGTGGGAAGGGGTACGTAGGTGTGCTTTGTGACCCATGAGGTAGCTTCATAGCTGGCAGCAAGCAGAGAGAGATCAGGGTGGAAAAAGTTGTGGTGATGTTCGTAATTGCTTGTTTGTCTCCTTTCAGCATCTTTGGGGGTGGTGAGATTGGTGGTGGTGGAAGTTCTTCACAGAAAGCAAGGGGAAGAGTAATGCAAGAATCAAAATCACCTTTGCTAAGTAAGGGATAACGGTGACAGTTAGACTACTAGTCCTAGCTTTGACCAGGAAGGACATCACTAGAAGCAGAGCAGTTTTAGTAGTATTTGAGAAATGGAAGGTAGGCTGGAGAGGACCTAAACTGGACTTACCAGAAAAAGGGAAGTGATAGCTTGGGGTTCACATGGTGCAGTTTGAGAGCTAGAGATGAGAAGAATATAGGAGTGAGTGCATTTCCCCTTCTCACCTTACACATCCAAAATGTGATCCAGAGTCTCGGGAATTTAGAGATGCAAGAATTTAATGCATATTTGTATTGAGAGGAAAGAGAAGAGTGTTCTGCCAAATGGCAAGGCATGGAAATTGGCACAAAAGGAATAGGGAGAAGGGGATAAAATCGCAGAGACAGGTGGAGAGCATAGAGGGAATGCTTGGGAAGGTGTCTCTGTATGGGATGGGAGGAACTGCAGGAGGGGAAGGGAAGGCTGAAGGGATGGAGGAAGTAATGTCACTGTAATTTTCTTATAAGCAACTGAGATTGTGCACAGAGAGAAATGGAGGCTGGAGGAGGGGAAGGTTTGAGGAATGAGTCAAAGGTGGTGATGAGGCAGCTGGGATTGCAGGCGTGGGTTTCAGTTAAGCTGGAGAAACACTTTGTCTTTTTTCAAACAATTGTTCATATTAGCATTCATGGTGTGGGCATGCATGCACCCATCCATGTGATGTATGTCTCCTGGTGTGCCGCACACACGAGTTGTTTGAGGATCTGTCTTCTGGTTCATGACAGACCAACCCAGTCAGATCTCTCTGTCTTCCGCGAGATGCCATAGCAGAAGTAGAAAAGTTGCGTAGTGGAGGAAATAGGTCTGGTGACAATTTTCATTAGAGTTATGTCACCATAGATGGTGGAATGGGAACTGGTTTCAGGGGTAGGTCAGGCTCAAATTCTGGTGGGGAGCATGACTCGGGGAAGGAGGCAAACACTCACCACCTCCCCCCCCCCCCCCCCAACACACCCCCTCCCAAAATCCCATTATGAGGACACTGGAAAGCATGAAGGAAGTCCAAATATGCTTTGAAAGAGTGGAAGGGAAAAAAGACAGAGGAGAAAGAGGGCTGAGGGTAAATAAATAACGATCAGTGCTTATTTAGTGGAAATCATAGCAAGATGGAATGAGACAGAAGGGCTGATGGTAAATGCTGGGAGACATTAAGTTATGGTGGGGAGGGAGTCAGTAACAAGAAGTTTAGAGGAGGAGTTTATAGGCCACGTGAAATGAACAGATTTGCAAAGATGTTGAAAGGTGTGGTGAGAAAGCATGTTGCTGAGGACTGGAGTCCTCTATGTGGAATGCATGGAAGGGGTGCGAGAGCAGTGTGTATCCATCTTCTCACCCAGCTTGGCTGTTGAGGTTCCACAGAAGACCCCTCATTCTCTACGTACATGCTTGTCTGTTAACACAGGAAACAGTGAAAGCTGAAGGCCAAGCCCCGTCACAGGTTATCTGCCTGCAAAGAAACTGGAGGTAACGGAATGTCCGTCTCTCCAATCCTCTGATTTTCAGTTAGCTGCTGCCTAACTTTTGCTGTCCTCTCACTTGTGAGGCCTTTGAGACTGTAATTTTACACAGAGTCCTAGGACTGAGAGGCTCACCCGGAGTGCTCATCATTTTTTAGGCTACACCGCTGCTGATTCTTTGATCTGACAGGAGCTGGACCTCTGTCTCTGCCTCTCACCACAGTGAGGATGAGATCTTAGAGCCTCTCACCACAGTTTCTTTTTAGTTTGAGATGCATACCTCTAATAATGCATGGTCTGCCCAAATCTCCAGATCCATAAACCAGTAAATTGTGATTGCCCTACATTCATCATCTGAATTTCCTTCCACTCTTGGTCATGGATGTGGTGTGGAGTATCTGTTGGTGGCTATATTGTATAGCAGCTTTGTATGTTATGCTTCGTATCCTTTGGAAGTATTGTGGGATAATTCACGGAATCACAGAATTGCCAGAGTTGGAAGGTACCTCTAGAGATCATCTAGTCCAACTCCCCTGCCAAAGCAGGGTTGCCCAGAGCACATCCCTCAGCACTGCATCCAGGTGGGTTTTGACGATCTCCAGAGATGGGGACACCACACCTGTTCCAGGGAAGCCTGGAACTCTCTGCCACCCTCACTGGAAAGAAGTTTTTCCTCATATTTAAGTGGAACTTCCTATTCCTGATTCAAGCTGGATTAAGGTCAAATAAAACCCATCTGAAGTATCCATCTATTGTGCAGCACAGGGTCTGCGTGCCGAGTAGCTAGGATGTACTGTCTTGAGCTTAGGTCTTAGTTTTTCTGTGTGTGGCTTTGAGTTTGACTTTTAATACTCCTTAAAATAATAAGGGGTAAAACGTTAGTCTCTTTTCATTTTGTAGTCACTTTTGTAATTGCAGTGGCTTGGACCTGTCTGGGTTGAGCTCAGCTGTGGCACTGATTTACAGAAGTCACCACAAGCTTATGAGCTTGGCTGAACTCCTCGGGGGAGAGTCCTGCTGTCCTCTGGGAGCTCTGACCCTGCATCCGAATGTCACATTGCTACTTCCATGGTGTTACAGGGTGGTCTGTCAGGCTGTGGAGCAGCGTGCTTTGTCAGTCCTGCTCTGCCTTCTCTGGGATCACGGTCACCCCTCGAGCCTGAATCTCCGAATTGGCTCTACATGGAGATCCCTGCAGATTCCCTGAGGTGCTGGAGCTTAGGAGTGGTGATAAGGAGTGAGTCTTGTTTCCACTGCTGTCGTTTAGATCATCCCAAAGCGCCCTCAAAAATTCCTTCATCAGGTAGTATTCAAAGCATTGCAAGAGCCAAGTACTTATATTTGTTGTAGGTTTCTTGTGCTTTGTTCTTTTCCAGTTGAAACAATGTGTTCTCCCCATTGTGTTCTTTCAGCCTGAGCTTCCTCTTTCCCATCTCACCATGCTTAAAATTTAAACTGCCTTCTCATTAGCTAAACTATTGTTAGATTTTGTGTTTTCCCAGCTTGCTCATTTTCTGGTGGTTTGTTTGGTTTGAGTTTTTTCGGTTGTCTTCCTGTTCACTGCTTTACCCAGAAAACAGCGAGCCCGGATGCTTAGTTCCCAGTTCCTGTCCTGCCTTCCCTTCTTTTGCCCATCAGACTGGGGATACCTCATAAATTCTTCCCTTTAACAACGTCTTCAGGGTTTTGTATTCCCCATGGAAGGTTAGTGCCTGTTTTCTTTGCAGACACAGCGACTGTGCAGGACCCACCAGTCTGAGAAGCTCTTAATGAGTACAGCGCACCCTTAAAATATCTTTCATAAATGCCACCTGTCAGCTCTTCCTTTCCCCTAGGACACTCTGTTAGTTTATTACATGGGGAATTTATTTAAGTTGTCAGGACCTGTATTCTTATTAATGGAAGTGCTTTTTTTTTTTTTTTTCTCTGAGAGCATGTGACTACATCTTAACCTCCCTCGGAGGAGTACAGATTCAGAACAGACAAGTGTTTCCTCCGCAGACCTGTCCTGCTCACAGGATATTGTGACACTGAAATGTAATCAACCCTCCGGCGTGTTTATCTTGGTGCTCTCTCAGCCCGTGTCACTAAGCTAACACAGCATTTCCATTGCAGGCTTCGATGCGTGGGGCTTGTGTTGAGATACGGCGGTCCCGAAATGTGTTTAAGGGTCGTAAGAATTTTTGCAAGTCTTCCATTCACTGGCAAGTACGAGGCTTCAAATGTGTTTCTGTGCTTGTTTATTAATACTGCAGACTGCTATTTCCACGGGGAAAGGCGGCTGCAGCTTGGAAGCTCGGTGTTGTGCTGATAGACAGCTAAATCTCAGGAATTCCAGCCCTTCTAGGGAACATTGTGCTTCTTGGATTAGTGAAAGTTTGTATTATTGCAACGGGGCGGTTGATAAGGCACGCGTGTGCTCTACAAAGATACTGCTGAGTTTTTTTCCACTGCAGATGAGTGTTTTGGCATAAAACGTGCACATTTAAAGTTGTGCTAAGCACACATTCTTGCAGTAAGAGCTGCAGAGGCGGTAGCAGGCATTTGGCTTGCTGATTTGTTTGGATTAATAGGATTTCATGTTAGTTAAAATGCATACTCACAATGAAAAAGGCTCTTCTGTGTAAAAGCAGTTTCGCTTGTTATTTTTGCATCTATTCTGTGTCTATCTGCTGGCGTAGCTATATTGGTTAGATGGGACTGCTGTTACAACACAATTTGAGCTTCTCTTTAAGAGATGAATTATTCAATGTGAAGTGAAACTGTGGCCACACTAATGTAGGAGCTCTGGAGTCGATGATAAAGTATAACCTGTGTGGAATACGGGCTGAAATTGGCAAGTGTCTCGGCAAACAGTCACTACAAGAAAACTGCAAGATATTGCAGGAACTCTGAAATACCTGGAACTACATACAGCAGTTTTGGAAAGGCTGGATTAGTCTGATACTGTGTTAGTGTCTGTTAGATGGGAGAACTGCAGTAGACCTAGCAGGCAATGCGGGTGGTGTGACAACTGTAGAGGACGCAAACATTAGTCACAGAATCACAGAATGATATGGGGTTGGAAGGAACCTCTGGAGATCACCTAGTCTAACCCCCCTGCCAAAGCAGGTCCACCCAGAGCAGGTTGGCAGGAATGTGTCCAGGTGGGTTTTGAATGTCTTCAGAGATGGAGACTCCACCACCTCCCTGGGCAGCCTTATTCCAGGGCTCTGTTAATCTCAAAGTAAAGAAGTTCCTCCTCATTTTTAAGTGGAACTTATGTACAAGTTTGTGCCCGTTAGCTCTTGTCCTGTCACTGGGCATCACTGAAAATAGACTGTCCCCTTCCTCTTGACACCCACCCTTTAAGTATTTATAGTCTGGGGTGATAAGGGAATTCTCGTTAGGCAACTACAGCAATCCTGTGGAGTTTTTTGTTGCTGAAGTGGAAATATTCCTCTGAACGCAGACAAACTCTGCTAGATGAGAAAATTAACTCCTTTAATGATTGTTGGAGGCAGGAGTGTCTTAGTACCGAAGCAATTCAGTTTCACGGTGTCTGTGTTACTGGACGAGGCGCTGCTAGTGGAAGGGACAGTTGTGGATATGCTAGTGGAACATTGCAGACTTTTTCTTTGGGAAGAGAGCTGGCACTGGGACGCAGCCAGGCAAATGGCTGTTAAAATTCGGATATTTAGCTTTTTTGCTTTGACGTACAGCAGCAATATTTGAGCGCTCTGCCCAGCCCGAGTGACATCGCACAACGAGCTCAGATGGACCGGGAGGGCCGTTTCAGCAGGAGAAGGGAAGTCTGGGAAGGCAAGTTCCCGGGAACTACTTGGAGAAGTTTTGTCCTTGCGTTGTTCAGAAATGCGGCGACGTGAGGATGGGAGCTCTGGAGACTCGAGAGCTTAGAGTCTGGTTCCTGCTCACAGCTCCTTGGTGGAAGGCTGCCCCCTTTGTCTAGTCTCCGCAAGGCTCTTCATCCGAGGCAATTAGGATTAGCAGGCACATTTCATGCTCTGAAAAGTCAGAAAGGGAAAGAAGAAGGAGTTTTACAAAAGGAAATGCCTGCCAGGCACAGATTTCGCTCTGTTTTTTGTGCGGAGAATAAACACAGACGTGAAGGTTAAAAAGCAGACTTCCAACAGCATTTAATGAAGGGCTTGGAAATGATGCGAGGGACTTTGTGACGGGAGAGAGCGGAGGCATTGCAAGGGGCAGGGTTGGCAGATGGAGGAGCCCAAGTGACACACAGTACAGATTAGCTGCTGAGACCTTCCTAGTTCACCTTCGCAGGACTTTGTGAAACTCTAACTCTTGTCAGGAGAGATGTGGTCTTTTGATTTGGAGAGTCACCTACTGTTCCTGGAAGCTTAGAAGGGAGGAGGGCTGCAAACACGTCCTCGTGTCCGAGTTCAAAGAGAAGAGACTACATGTTTCTTTAGAAACTGCAAAATTGAACTCTCTCCTGCCTTTTCATCTAGCAGTGTGTCCTGGCATCATTCGCTTCCTCCCCCAGTTTAATTTTGAAAACCGCTTTTCTTTTGCAGTGTCAGTTGCTTGGGAGCTGATTTCAAATATATTATCTTACTGATTTTTTTTTTATTTTTTTTTTTTAGTAGATTGATACAGAACTCCTGATGGAGAAATTACTGTAACCCAGATTATTGTTTCTCCTCACACTGACAAGGTGAAGTTGTCTTTATCTCCCCGGTATTTTCCAATAAATGACTCCCAAGTCAGGGCAGTAGCTGATGGCTCTTATAGTTGATTCTGTAAGTATCAGATGACCTTGTGGTGTATGGAATAACAGAAATCAGGAAGAAAGCATAAATACTTTTCTCCAGCCCTTTGCTCATTGTTTTTTCTTAGGGCTTTTTTATGCATACAGACAAAGCCATCTAAAAGGTTGAAAATATGCAGAAAAGGTCAAACCAAAACATTAGTTAAATAAAATGCAGATTGGAAGGCATTTTTAGTGCTTGAATGTTTTCCCTAAAAGGCCATACTGTAGGAAACATGTTTTACTGCTGGAATCATATGGTAGTATGAGGCATGCTTTTAACACATGCTACTGTCACATGGAAATAACGAAACGGTCTCAAAACAAGCAGCAGTGTCTGCCGAAAGTTCCTTTCACAGCTCCAGCAGTTAACTGGTTGGGAGACTCCAGCCTTGTCTCCCCTTCCCAGCAAGGGGCTCAAAAAAGCAAGAGAAAAGCGAAAGCTCGTTTGCCCACCCACTTCTCAAAAAACTTGCCAACGGCAACAGATGTTTCTCTCTGTTTCCATAACCTTTTCCTGTCGAGCTCTTTTAATGATACAGCATCTCTATTTGCAGGAAGGTTTCTCTTGGCTGTCTCTTCGTTTCCACCTGCGTGTTTCGGGGGGTACCTGTTGTCCCTAAATGAGGGCTCTTCACCCAGTGTGCGAGAGCCCCATCAGCACACCGAGTTGAAATTATTTGTTTTTATTTCAATTGTGCAGAATCGATTGCCGGGCATTTAACAACAGCCAGCACACCTCACGTTTCGAGCTGCCCAAGACTTAAAATGATAAAATACAGCTGATTGATTAATAATGATTCAGTCACAGAATCACCTAGGTTGGAAGGGGCCTTTTAAGATCATCTAGTCCAACCAATGAAAAAAAAAAAAACAAAATACCAAACCCCAAACAGTAAAAAAAAAAGCCTAACCAAAAAAAAAAGCCAAAAAAAAACCCCACACAAACCAACACCAACCCAACACTAATCCATATCCCCGAGCACCATGTCAACTCATCTCTTGAACACCTCCAGGGATGGCGCCTCAACCACCTCCCTGGGCAGCCCATTCCAACGCCTGACAACCCTTTCAGTAAAGAAATATTTCCTAATATCTAACTATACATATGCCCTAGTGCCTGAGATTGTTGGTTTGTGTCTGTTTGTGGGTGGGTGTGGTGTGTGGCGGTGTTTGTTTTGTGGTTTTTTTTTTTGTTGTTGGACTTGATGATCTCAAAGGTCCCTTCCAGCCATGAATATTCTGTGATAGGCATCTCAGCTCATGTTTAAAACATTTAGGGAGGTTACCTGATTACTATGATCATTATTCACAAAGGGGTGTGTATTTTAGCATTATAATTACCCAAGGTTAGTTTGGGATACACTCTTGGCTCAAATTTGGTCCAGAAGTTATATTTTTGCTATCTTTTATGTCTAAGTCAGCAACTGCAAAAGAACTTGTAACTTTTGCAAGAATCATTTGAGGCTTTGGCTCTCTGGTGAGTTGTACTTAATACCCTGCAAGAATGAGGTTTATACTATGCAAGTGGAGTATCCTCTGAAGCATAAGCTAAATAATTACGTATCAGTAACAAGATGCAACTATCACTTTTGTGTCCAGTTGTCAAAGTCAGGCTCTTGCTGTCTCGTTTATCCCTTCTCCTTTCCAGCGGTTGTTGAGCAGTTTTGTTGCTCTCCACTCAGCACTAAGGTGAGGAGTGAGTAAGGCATTCTGGTATGCCCACGGTTCAGATGGTATTTCTCTTTACCTTTGTTTTTTTCATGGCGTGAGAGATTATGAATCTTACAGATAAAAACTGGCGAGCAAAAATCGTTTTCTATGGTCTCAGGCTTTCACTGTGGCAAGGCTGTACTTGAGGTGATGATTGGCAGTGATTTAGGAGATAAAAAGGAGATTCTTCCAGTTTATTTGGTTGGGTTTTTTTTCTGTTCACCAGTGCATATCTGATACTGGATAGTTGCAGAAAGTTCTTGGCAAGTTGGAGACTTAGACCATAATCTGCCCCATCAGCAGTAGCTGAGATGGTTGAAGCAGCTCCAGCAAGGAAATCAAACTGCTTGTTCCTTATAGGTCACTCTGAGTAGGATGAGGACTTCCTAAACAGCTTGCTCCAACACGTATGTTGCTATGCTAAGATACCTTATTTGTCATTGAGGAGACTACAGGGTATTCCTCATCT
The DNA here is from genome assembly GCA_025769975.1 of Gallinago jamesoni. NCBI lineage: Eukaryota > Metazoa > Chordata > Aves > Charadriiformes > Scolopacidae > Gallinago > Gallinago jamesoni. Next base: position 23,345,507 of record JAOQGH010000040.1, read on the forward strand.
GAGAGGTTCTACATTAATGTTGCTGGCTCAACTCCTGCTGTTTCTGGAAACTCACCATGCTGTTTCACATCTGATTTTTCAACTTCCATGTGTAGCAGGGTGGCGTGAGCAGAGGCATCTCTATTGGGTGAACAGCAACAGAGAAGTGGGAATTCTCTTAAGGAGAAAAATTATCAGCTTATTTGGTGAACTGCAAAAAATTCAGATAAGAGGGGAATGCATTTGAAAAGGACCATAACCTTTTCTAGTGTCCCTGAGGGAAAATTGGACCCTGCCATCAAAGACAAATGCATCTCAGATGCATTTCTATATTAATTGTTATATGATCAGACAAAGGAAGATCTCTAACATCAGGAAGGTAAGATGTCAAGGAGCTGTCATGACTTTGCTAGGGGTGGAGGATTTGGGCAGAGCATCTGTTCATTCATTCTTTGTGTTTCTTTCCTTTTGAAGTCTGGAGCTCGTGGCTGGAAAATTCCCTTTCCTATATGATGCTTGCATTGCTCATAATGTGAGTAAAGCCCTTGGGCACTTGACTGAGCTCCTATTAGGATGGTCATCTTCACTACCTGCAGCTGCGGCCCACTCAAATTCCCATAACTGATAGGACTGTAGAACTCAGCATGGTCAGCATAGCCCCTTTTAAAATGAAATTTTGCAATAGGAACAAACATGAATGGGAAGTTGCATTTCTTCTTATTTTGTACATCTGAGGTAAAGGGAAAACAATAGTCTTTTGAAGGGTTAAACCTTCAGAGACCGTAAACCTCTTTGAGGCTTTCTCAGTAACATCAAATCTAAGATCCCTTCAGTGCTTAGCATGTGCTGAACTACCCTTCGTAACATTTTGTGCATCCATTCAAGAAAATCGTTTTTCCCACTTCCTATTTACAGCTTGCTGATACGTTGAAAACCAAGCGAGATATATCCTTGAAAATGCCAGGTTGCTCTGCGTGCTTTTTCTACAGCACTTGCCCGGTTTTAGGTAGTTAGCTCAGCCGCTTCAAAGGGTAACCTGCAACAGAGATTTACTGGACTTGTCAAATTCATATTCAGGATTTAATATATTTACTGTGATCAAAGGTAGTCCCCAAAACCGGGCTGTCCCGTAAAATGCGTTAGGGTCAGAGATGTGTAAGAACTTTTTACATCTCTACTAGGCTTCAGAGATCAGTAATCACATTTTAGCTGAATTCAAATTGCTTCAGAACTGGTGTATTCTTGCAGGAAAGCGCTTTATCCGTGCTTTGTCAAATGGATTTTTCCTGTGTTTCAGGCTTCCTGGAGCCTGGATTATAGCAAATCTAGAACTAGTAAATGTAAAACTTGTCAGCTGTGATAGATCCTTTCTGCAAGTGTAGGATAACCTCAGTATCATTAGCTACAGTTACAAATGGGCTCATAAAGAGGTAATTGCTTTCAAAGGTACTCATGCTTAAAGATGCAAGTGCTAATCTAGGGGGAATTTTATACCAGGGCCTAATCACTGTCTCAGATTGAGTCACAAATTAGCTCAGGGACTTCTCCAGCTTCCTTGAGTTTATCTGAAAGCGTCTTAATAAATTTTTGTCTTACTAGGGACCTGCCAGACACTAGAAATCTAAGAAGAAAGGATCTAGCCTTGAAAAATAATTGAACTCTGGTTTCTGTTAAATACATGGGTTAGAAATTCCCATAATATGGAATGTTCCATGTTCTTGAAACTTGCACCCCAAAGCCTGTGTAGGTCTAGAGCATTAGCCATTCCTCTGGGAGTCTGATAGTAGTAGTTTGGAATTATCCTGATCTTCACTGAAGGAATGCTGGAGTGCCATGGGAAGTGGTTTTGCACCAATTTTTTTTTTTTTTTTTTCCCCTTTCAGTCTAAACTCAGACATTGGCTTGCACGGCTTGATTCATAAATGAGCAATAGCTGACTGGCAAAGGTTCATTTCTTCACATGCCAAGATGAGTTGGACCCTCTGAGGGGATTGAGACTGATGGATAAATATCTGTCACGTGTAGGTGGCCTATAAGAAAAGATTTGAGTGGTGGTTTTTTTTTTAAAGTCTTTGTTAAGACTTTTTTGGTTTCCCCCCCCCCCCCCACTCTTTAAACTCTCTTGTCATGTGCTGAGTGGGGGTGGATGGAGATCTGGGGCAGTGGGGGGGGAGAAGAAGAGGGGGAGGGGGGCTGCTGAAAGCATTTATCTTCATTTCTGCCATCACCCAGTGTTTATTACGCAGTGATAGACAGACGCAGGAAAGCTGCCAATCAAACCTACGTTCACTGCATTTCAATTGGCCTTCGCTTTGGATTTCGGCATTTGGAAATCTACATCATCTCTGCAGTAAAAGGTCGTTGCGTTTGTGGGGGTGACGAGCCCAAGACCCCTGGGGTACCCACTGCGGTCAGTCACTTGTGATCCCATCAGACGGTGGCAGACCCAGGAATCGGGACAGACTCCCAAGTGCTTGGTGAGAACCTGCTGCTTGTGAGAGCTGATCTGCTGCTGCCCACATGGAAGAAGCTGAAGCGTGCTCTTCTCCTCCAGCTTACGCTGGAATTTAAGAAGCAACAGCACCTTCTTCTGCTTTCACCCAGGCTGAAACCCTGTGACTGGGCAAAGCCGGCTGAGAACCAGTTCTCACGCTCCACGGTGAACAAAAGCTCTGTAGTGAAAGGCTTTTAACTTTCTGAAGTTTTCCACCCCTGGTCTCAACTCTTCCCTTTGGTCAACCAGTGGGAAAAGTGAGCGGCGAAGGTTCGGACATCATCCTTGTGTGCTGGGGAAGGGGGGGAGGTATTTCCCTCCTTACCTCTGAAAAGTTTGCGTGCTTGTAGTCATCTTCGCTGTGGGACACCTGCATGTGGGAGGAGTCTGGCAGGACTTGTGATACAAATATTATTCCACTTTGTTATATGTAGCTAGATATAATTTAATAATTACACTTCTCAATTACCTGCTTAGTATAAGTAGAGGTGATAAGTTAATAAAAGCAGGTAGATCATGGATGTACCGTTGGTGCCTTGGAGCCTTTGAGAAACGTACCAGAACCTTCTGAATGTGTCCCTTTCATTCTGTGAACTTTGTTTCCTGCATCCTAATCTTTTTGATAAAATATCTGTTACTTGAAGGCACTAGCATTTGTTGATAGCTTTTGCTGGCTCTGTAATTTGTGCAGAGCTGTCCTGTAGATTGGGAGGCACTGCGTTTCCCTGGGGAGGCCCCATCTGGAGCACTGGGTCCAGTTCTGGGCTCCCCAGTTCAAGAAGGACAGGGAACTGCTGGAG
>JAOQGH010000040.1:23348879-23390378 GCA_025769975.1 Gallinago jamesoni
GGGGGGATCTGATCAATGCTTACAAATACTTAAAGGGAGGGTGTCAGGAGGACGGGGCTGGTCTTTTCTCAGTGGTGTCCAGGGACAGGACAAGAGGAAACAGGCACAAACGTGTACATAGGTTCCACCTAAACATGAGGAGGAACTTCTTCACTTTGAGATTAACAGAGCCCTGGAAAAGGCTGCCCAGAGAGGTGGTGGAGTCTCCTTCTCTGGAGACATTCAGACCCCACCTGGACAAGTTCCTGTGCAACATGCTCTGGGTAGACCCGCTCTGGTGGGGGGGTTGGACTAGATGATCTCCAGAGGTCCCTTCCAACCCTGTATGATTCTGTGATTCTCTGTTGTCAGCTTTTCCACGTGGGATGTGACTGCCTTTAGAGGTGAAGGGGATGCGAGGTTTAAATGAACACTATAACTAACCTGGAGGTTCCAGGGAAAGAGATGAGAAGACCAGAATCTTTACAGGAAAAAAAAAAAAAAAAATTCAAAAATATTTGCCAATGGTACCATTAGCAGTAAATGCAACAGTTGTATGAGCCAGATGAACTTGCTGTCTGTGGGTCAGTTAGCGTTACGTGAGGCTGAGGGAACGCACGATTACTCTCCTTGGGTCTGTTACTCTGCAGTTTGTGTATTCCTTGCTGTGCCTACAAAGAGTGTTATCGATGCAAAACAGGTGATGACTTTATAATGTTCATCTGTAGTTAAGACCAGTGTTCTGGAGTTATGTGCCCTGAGTAGTTCCTCTGTTGCCTGTCTTCGCAGAGCGTTTCCTTGTCCGACTCGGTCCCGTGAGGCAGTTGGTACCTAGTTGGTGATGTTATTTATTAGTTGCTCTTCCCTTGCAGCATGTCCCATCCCTTGAAATTCGTAGAGAAGCTAGTTTTCAGTTCTCCATCTGGTGGCTGGAGGCAAGACAGCACAAGAGCTGCCCTTGTGTCCCAAACCCAGCCTTGCAACGAGGAGACTTTCAAAGACGAAGCAACATAAAATTTTAATTGTCCCTCTCCCACTTCTGGCTGCAAAATGAAATTTCATCAGTGCATTGAATCTGCTTTCTCCAGTGCCTCTCTTTTGTTCAGAGGAGCCCTTTGTTTTGGGGGAATCGGGAGGACAAGGCCCTGGGCGTGTGTAAGAGCAATGGAAATGTTCTTAATTCCGCTCTCCACGTGATCCGTGCGTGTCTGAGAGAGGCAGAGGCCGAGCCAGACGCAGAGGGGAGGTTTGTGGATGGCTGGAGGCCTGGCACAGCTGAATTGCACCGTGTAAAGCTGCCTGCTCACAAGTCTTCCCTCTTGGCGTATTTCTGAGCTTTCTCTAGAACCAAAAATCAGAACTCAAGACAGCTTATCAATGAAAAGAGGACTAACAGCAGCCTGCCCGGTGTCTTTATTTATCAGCGCCGTTCTAAAATTTGCTTCCCTACTTTGCCCTGCCACCCCCTTGTTCTTTACTTTGCAGAGAAAACATAAGCCCTGTTAGTGTGTGTGTGTTTTCAGGCCTTTTTATAAGCCTGAGTGTTCTGCTGGGATTTGATAAGAAAAGTAAAAATCCAGCCACTCTGCTCTCCTCGTTTTCCTCCACATCGCTTTCATTTTTCAGTGCTTAAAGGAGACCTACAGAAAAGGTGGAGAGAGGCTCTTTGTCAGGGAATGTAGTGGTAGGATTGAGGGGTAGTGGTTTTAAAGTGGAAGAGGGGAGGTTTAGATTGGATATTAGGAAGAAATTCTTTCCTGTGAGGGTGGTGAGACACTGGAAGAGGTTCCCCAGAGAAGCTGTGGCTGTCCCATCCCTGGAGGGGTTCAAGGCCAGGCTGGATGGGGCTTGGAGCAACCTGGTCTGGTGGGAGGTGTCCCTGCCCAGGACAGGGGGTCGGTACAAGATGATCTGTGAGGTCCCTTCCATCCATTCTATGATCTATGATATACTAGCAGTTAGCAAGCTTTTAGCTCTTTGCTCACACAGCTGGCCTGCTTTGTGCTGGGTACAGAGTTGTTAAAGTGATGTCTCTTCTACTGTTGCTGTTGTGGCAGCAGAGTCCTGAGCCAGCCATTCTGAGAGAGTGAAGCCACTGGCTTTTCCACGTGCTTCCCACTGGAGATGGTGTGGAGATGCTGAAATTCAGACTGCGTACACTCTGGAGGCTGTTTTTTTCCTTATTTGTGCTTGGGGATGATCTTGTTTAGCTCTCCCTTATCAAATTCTATTACCTTGAGTTGCTCTGGGTGCCAGCAGTTATGTGTGTAGTACAAGGGCTGCGTGTATATGAAGGCCTTAGAGACTACAAACAACATGAGATTTTTTGACTCTAGTACTATTATGTGTTTCTTCTCTCTCCGCTTTTCTCCCAAGGGATACATTTTGAGCTTTCTCAAATGCATGCCGACTTCAGTTACCAGTGGCAGCTCTCTTCTGCCTGGAAAATTATGTTGTTTCTGAAGTATTCTGCTTAGCCTTCTGCTTTGGGCTGTTGTCCAGGTCCTTGGGTGGTTAGCAAGGGTCATGCTGTTTGCCTGGAGTCCCCTGCCTGCTGTAGGCTGGGCCACGCAGAGCAGCAAAGGGCCAGCTTGTAGGTCCTCCTTGCTAATATTTTGGTAAAGTCATTACTGTGTTGCAAATACTGTAGGCAACCTTTATCTTCTGAGTGGAGTAGCAGGGATTATGTCCACAAATGTGTGTGGTTTGCCAGGACGATGCTTTTCCTTAGCGTATATTCTCTGCCTTCATAGCTGCTCTAGAAAATTTTGTGTCTGAAAATACAGTTTCCTTGGTACCAATGACTAGAATGCATTTGCAACAAATCAATTGATTAGTATTTCTGCCTTGTGAGTCTGGGCAAGCCTTATCTCTCATTAACATTCTTTTCTTTCAGAAATGCGTTGCAGGGAAGCGCTTTCCTGTTAATTTCCTGTGCTCTTTGTCTTATTTAGGAGGTGTTGCCATTTCTGTAACTAAGGTTTCTTTAAAAATCTAGAGATGTGTGTATTGGATTTTGAAAGGTTTCCTATGGTTTTGTCTCCTCAACTTTTTTCTGGATGATCTTCTGGAAGTTAAATTGCTACTTATTTCCTCGTTTTCTGTAGGTGCTGTGATTGGGGATGGACAGTCGGCTGTGGCCAGCAATATTGCCAACACCACCTACCGGCTCCAGTGGTGGGACTTCACTAAATTTGATCTGCCTGAAATCAGCAATGGTAAGCTGGAAAGGACACCAGTAATTCCTTTTAAGTCTATACCAACTAGAGCTACCGTAAGCTCTAGGATCTTCCAAAGGTTAGCTGTATGTTGCAGGCCTTTGGTTACTTGATTGTCGTGTTGCTTAGCCTTTTGAGAAAATTGGCTGAAAGTATGCAGAGCTGTTTCTGCTCTGTCTAGCTTGTGTATTCTTGCTATCAGCAAATCCATGCGTAAATGGAGCTTTTTTTATGAGCATTCTCATGGGAATATATAGTCACAGAATCAGGGTCCTGGTCTGTTGCTTAAGACAGTGTTGCAAGACAGGGGGAAGTGAGACTCCACCTGGAGTCCTGTGTCCAGCTTTGGAGTCCTCAACACAGGAAGGACATGGACCTGTTGGAATGGATCCAGCGGAGGGCCACGAAGATGATCAGAGGGATGGAGCACTTCCCCTATGAAGACAGGCTGAGAGAGCTGGGATTGTTCAGCTTGGAGACGAGAAGGCTCCAGGGAGACCTCATAGCAGCCGTCCAGTACCTGAAGGGGCTACAGGGGAGGTGGGGAGGGACTCTTTGTCAGGGAGTAGTGCGACGGGTCAAGGGGCAACTGTTTTAAACTGAAAGAGGGAAGATTTAGATTAGATATTAGGAAGAAATTATTTCCTGTGAGGGCGGTGAGACACTAGAACAGGTTGCCCAGAGAAGCTGTGGCTGCCCCATCCCTGGAGGGGTTCAAGGCCAGGCTGGATGGGGCTTGGAGCAACCTGCTCTAGTGGGAGGTGTCCCTGCCCATGGGGTTGGAACTGGATGATATTTAGGGTCCATTCCAATCCAAACCATTCTATGACTCTGTGATATGATTCTATGTAGCTTCTAGCCATTTGCTAGAATGTCCCATATATCAAGTGAAAGCTGCTTCTGATTCAAGAATATGAGCAATATTGCTGACTTTATTTATTTATTTGTTTTCTCCTTCTCTTTGTGAAAATTAGACCATAGTTTCACATATGTTCTATAGCATAAGCAACCTCCCGCACTGGAAGAGACTTCCTTATGCAGACAGAAGTATATGACTTTTTCAGGTCTAAAACTAACTTGACTAGAAATACTGTTTTTAATCCAGAATGGTATCCTGATATAGCTTTCTGCACAGCTGCAGAAACGTTTATGGCAGCCTGGGAATAAGATAGGAGGTAGATATTCATGAACGGTTTTTTCTGTACAGTGACATTTTAGTTTAGGCCATCTCTGTACATATATGAAATTCATTGCTTGACTTCTCAGCAAAACCAGATTGGGTTCTGCTTTAAGGGACTGACTTTTTTTTTAGGGAGAACAGGGATTCTGTTTTCAGAAAGATTTCTGCTTTCACAGGTGGCCACTGAAATTAGTTTAAAAAAAATTTCTCCTAGTCCCCAGGCTTGTCTGTTCTGCAATCCTAGAAATTCCATATCTGACAATAGAGGTCTCTGTGGGGTACTGTCCTGTTGCTTAAGGAACCCACAAAAGGAGTACAGGTAGTGACACCGTAGCAGCAGAGATATGGGAAATTGAAATCATAGAATCACAGAATGGTTTGGGTTGGAAGGGAGCTTTAAAGATCATCTCATCAGCGCTCAAGGCCAAGTTTTGCCACGCGGTGGCAATAATTTCCATGGTCCAGCCAGACTCTGGAATGGAAGAAAATTGAATTCAAAGGTGAAGGCATCTTGCTACTGACTTAAATTCTTTGGGACTTCTCTATGAGCTTGTCACGTACTTGAAGAGTGATACAGTGATATAGCTGCTAATAGCTGCTTTTTTTTTTTTTTTAATTTGGCCTCATCTGGCTGCTGAGAAGGCTGCTGATTTGGAAAAAAAAAAAAAGCATAAGATGTTTGTTTATAATTTATGGAATCCCATAGAAAATAAAAAACCATCTGCTCCTTGGTACTTCAGTATTTCAATCTTCTCCCTCCCCCCTGCCAGGACACTTCCATTCTGAAATACCTGCCAATTAGCTGGAAACTGGGCTATGGTTTCTGTTGTCGTCGTGCCCTTCTTGCCGTCAAGGTTGCTGCTACAAGCCCATCCCCAGCCCACCTAACTCCCTGCTTTGTGCTTCACAGGACTTGGCTTGTCCATCTACATTTATTACCATTTAGAAATGTTCGGTTCTACTTTTCTTTTTTCCTTTTTCCATGCCGAGCCCAGCCCTGGCATGTCTAGCTCGTTAGCCGTATCGCCCTCTGCCAAGGTCTGGTAGGGCTGGATGAAGATGTAGCAGCTGCACTTAGTCCTAAGGCAGGTATTTGCCAAGCTCACCTGGGCACAGAACAAAGGTGAGCTGCAAGTTTGCCAAGGGGCATGCATTTGTAGAGATGCCATGAAGCTAAACGTGGGAGAGCAGAGTGATGGGTTGGAGAGGAGTTTTTGCCAACTCACCGTGATCTTGGAAATAAAGCATGCGACCTCAGTAGCTCCTTTTTTTTATCCCCCCATTGTAATTTCCTGTAAATCAGAGTTGGTCACCTGAGAGAGTCCACTTACACGGAGAGGGCTGTTGCACTTTCTGGGTCTGACTTTGAGCTGCAAGTGGTTTGGGAGCTCGGGAGGATGAAATGATGCAGCTGAAGTTTGGGACTGCTTGCCAGCTCCATCAAAAAAATGACTCTGTGGCCAACCCCCATCTCCGAGCAGCTCCTCTTCCTGTTAACAGTTAAACAAAGAAAAGATAGTTTGGGAGCAGGATGTTTTCTGCTGAAGCAGAGGCGCGTGTGAGCGAGTGACAGCAGAGGAACTAGTGTGGTCCTGTGGTCTGGCCACCCTTCGGAGCCCCGGGCTCAGCACTCGGCTTCACAGCAGCTGATGCTCAGTCCAGCCAGGGCACGCAAGAGCACTCCATCAATCTTGGTGAAATGGCTTTGCAGGGACTTTAGGATTATAGTCTCTGCCCTGTCTTTCTCTATTAATTACAAAATGGGAAAAGATGGCTTCAGATTTCCTCTCTCCTTTTGCCAGTTTTGCTTTTAATAACTCTGAAATGAGCATGACCTGGTCTTAAACTGTAATTGGCAGCCGTATCAGCATCGGGGTGGGGAATTTATTTGGCAGCAGAGACAATGCCATCTCTAGCATTTATTTAATATTCTTCTAGTAAATGTTCTATATCCTTAAAATTTCCCGCAGCTAACAGGGAAATATGGAATCGCTGTAGAATATAGACTTACCACACGTAAAATATTTATCTCTTGTTTATGTTGTTTGAATGTAGTTTCTCTCATGCTACTCACTGCTCATTATTTCATTTTCTAGCCATTGTGGCTGAACTGGTTTAGTTCTCCCCCATTTATTCGCGCGTCAGGAATTTGTCCTATTCTACCACTGGCTGAGACTTGAGGAAGGTGGTTTTGATCCACAGTCGGGATACAAAAGAAATTAAAAGAAGAAAAGGGAGGGGGGAAAAAAAAAAAACCAACTTGCTAAACGACATATAAATAGGAGCAGCTGTTAAGAAATTGTCATCCTGAAGAGTGGCTAGGGGTGGGTGGTGCCCCAGCGCTATTTTCCTTTGGCAAACGGGGCTGTTGCTGCCGGCGTTCCAGGCCTTCCCCGGCTTCAAGCGTAATTACGCTGTAGGTGTAAGCACTCCAAGTTGGCACAACAGCTTGATTAATTTGTTCTCTGATGTTTCTTTTGATCTGTTCTGTCAGCTCGGTGGCTGCATTAACAGCAAAAGAAAACAAGAGATGAAAGGGCAGCCTTGTTGTAAATGGTTTTTCCAAAAATAGCCATTCCCCCCCTCCCCCCCCCCAAAAAAAAATCTTCTGTATTGGCTTAATTTTCATAGATCAGGCCTCAGGCTAAAAGAAATCAAATAGACTGTGGCTTTTATCAAATGCATGGGTATCTTCATCCTCCCCGTGTCTTGGGGAATGTTCCTTAAAATGAAACCTTGCTGAGATCTCTGCCTCTCACAATTAGACTTTTTCTGCTCAGAGTAGGCTCCCTTGGTTCTGGGTGTAAGTGCTACTTGAATCTCCCTCATCCTTTGTAAATGAGGGAAGAGCAAAGAACCATAATGATATCGAAACATTGAAATAGAGGGTGCTCTGTCTTGTTAGGCACAACTTGCATCTGTGATGTTTTACGTTCCAGGCACACATCAAGGGGGAAAGATAGTTCACTTCTGGCAGCGGAGCTCACAATCTGTTTTGCTAAGAGGCATTTACCATATGCAACAAACTTTAAAAAGAACAAGACATGCAATCGTGTTGGCCATCACTGTGGACTGCTCAGCAAAAAAAGGAAGGAAGGGAAGGGGGGGGGAACTGGACGACCGTGTAGATAAAAAATAAGTGAACATGTGCTATATGACAAATAGACTGTTGGTGACCAGTGATCCAAACCCAACATATTTTTAAAAAGACATATAGTAAATGCTAGATGAGGATTTAGAGGATCTGGAAAGGAAAAATATAGCCATGGAACTGTGAGGATATGTACAAGATATGGCAGTATGTGTGAGTCTGTAAATAGTACAGAAGAAGTACAAGCATTTCTTCCCTTACAAAAATAAAGATGGGGGGATCTCTTTTCTTGTGAATTAGATTAAAAACAACCCCAAACTTTAAAAGCTGAGAAGAGGCATGGATTCTGTAGACTGTGATTTTTAATAGTTACAGGAACAAGGAAGAAACATCACCTGTGCCCCAAGAAATCGGTATCTCTCCCCTCTAAAACTTCTTGCACCTCTTTGAAAAGCACCAGGAGGTCATCAGTACAGAAGGGTCCCTGGGCTAAATGACGCTCATGCCTTTTGGTCTGATGAAGCAAATAGGCAATCTCGCTACTTCCAGTATTGAGTAGTTAACATTGTGGAGAAACCATGGCTACCTCATGGAAACTGCATCCTGAGCCCAGAGATGCCGGGCAAAAATATGTAGCGGAATAGGAATGAGAGAGAACAGGTTTTAGACCCCAGAGAAAAGGACTGGACTGTATTTTCTTTTCTTATAATCATAGTTTTTTGCAGTGTGTGTTATAGTTGTATATCTGGCAAATGCTATCCCTGTGTAATGTGTAGTTTTGTTCTGTTGCTGGCCTTCTTGCTTGGTTCCCTTTTGAGTAGTTAACTCAGCTTTGGCTGGGAGACTCTCAATATTCAATTGCCCAATAAGTTCCCATTCCCTTTTTTTTCCTTTTCTTTTTTTTTTTTCTTTTTTTTTAGATAACTGCTTTTTAGGAGTACAACTACAAAGGAATTTGTGAGAAAGAACCCCCTTAACCACTGAGTCTAGCTCCCTGCTCTCTTATGCAAGCACATCCTATAGTTCCTCTTATTCTGTCTTAAAATTGGTTAAATTCTTTGCTCCTTTCGCTTCTGTTGAAAGACTGTTATAGGATCTTGCTATTCTGGTAGAAATCTCCTTATTTCCAAACCTTAATGGCTGCTTTTACCCACTTATTCACCTGTTAACATTATTTGTGAAGAGAACTGATGTTTTTCTGGCACTTACTTTCAGGTATTTTTTGTAGATACAATCCCATTTCCTCACAATCTTTTTTTTTTCTTTTTAAACATAAAATATATATTTCATTTTCACTAGTCATTTTGCTAGCCCTTTGCTGGACTATTTACTATTTTTTAATCTTTCTTGAACACATCTGACCAAAGCTGTGCCCAGTATCCTGCAAGTGGTCACAGCACAAGGGTGTATATTGGCACTGACATTTCTATTGTACGTGTGGTCCCCAGTATAGTTTAGGATTGCCATCTCTTTCACTACTAAGCTGGGTGGGTGGCTCAGTCTTCACTATGATCCACCACAGTTGATTCTCTCTTATTTCCGATTAAGAAGCTCCTAGGTAAAGCAAAAAAAATCATAAATGTTAACTGACACAGGTTAGAATTCTTTCATTTCACTTCTGTTAGGTTTCCTTGTGCTTCAGTTTGCTGCATGGTCTGATTGTGCTCTGTTAATGAAATCACCCAGCTTTATCAACAGAATTCATCAACCAGCTCCACTCTGTGCCTAGACCATTGATAAAGCTCATAAATAGGACTGGTTTCAAAATGAGCGACTGAAGAACTGCGTAGGAATCTTCCCAATTTGGTGGGGATTATTCTAGTACAATATGTCATGTATCCTTTTAGCTAGTTCTCAGCAGTTGTTGATGCTCATCTCCTCTTGTGAAGACATAGTGAGTACTTGTGTGAAGCCTAGATTTTTATTTTTTTTTTATTATAATGGACAAATTTTAATGATGCCTTTTTAAAAAATATGTAGTGTAGCCCTTAATCTTTATTCTGGTGTCTTTCTGTTCAACTAGCTTCAGACTAAGCTCTTGGGAATTTTATCATCTTTTGGACTGTCTGTTCTTTGAAGGGGCCGTGTGTATTTTAGATTCTGTTATTAAAACACTGACAGCGACTACCATTATTTACCTTTTCCTGTTCAGCACCTTTCTGTTTATACTAGGCTGAAAATTACTGTTTTTAGCAGCTTCGAGACTGAAAAGAAAAAACGGTTGAATAAATTTAGAGTACAGGTGTAGGTGGTTTGGTACAGAACGTAATTACATAGTCCACTTTTTATCCTCCTCGTCTTTTTCATCGGAGTTTCTTAAATGGAACAGTTGAAGCTGATACTCAACCATGTAGGAAAGCAGTTCCCAGGAAAAATGTCTTTGAGACCAGAAGAACTAAAGATGGGATTCAACGAGCGCTTTAAATCAGCGATGCTGGAAGAAGGGAGCAGCCCTGTCTGCTTCCATGTCATGACTACTTTTTCTGCTGCTGCAAGTGTCTGTGTGGCCAGATGGCACAAAAGGTTGGGAAACTGTTCTGGCTAAAAGGTGACCTAGACAACAGTCAGTAATTTCTCAGCCATATCGGTTCCCTGATATAGCTTTCTTTCCACAGAAGTATTGGAAACAAAGGGCAGGGATTGTTTCTTCTGGCAGCAGCACCAGTTTGCTGAAGCGTTGAGTTACAGCCTTAATTTGATTTGGAAGTTCAGACTTTGAGAAGTATGCATTCTTATGTATGCACAGTTCTTAGCACTGTTTTTTTTTTTGTTAAGATAATAAGGAATCTAGCCCAAGAAGTGCCTTCACAAACCCATCTGCAATTTTAGCTGAACAAAATCAAAGCTTCTTCTAGGCTGGGCATGGTCTGATGGTTCTCTAGAGCTTCTGAGAATTTCTGGACTGTAGGAGTTGACATAGTGCTCCACGTGATGCTCAAACTTCAAGCATCTGAGCTGGGGTGTCCAATCTTCTAGCACGCAAAGTTTCTATATTGCAATGAGGGGTTTATTTCTTTTTTTTTTTTAAATATATTTCTATCCCCTTGAATTCGAAAATACTAGAGTCTGAAGCTTCCCCCATCCCCAAAGTAGTGTATGCACTTTGAGCTCCAGACCTCCTGGAATGATTGCAGAAGTTTTGGTGAAAAATTGGAACACGTTTAAGGATAGGCTCAGGGAGCAAACGTAACTCCAGCTTTGCCTTACAAAGCCACCATGATGATATTAGAAGGCCTTGGAACCTCACCGTACTGGGAATGGCCTAAGATCCAGTAGCCCAAAAAGCTTGTTGCCTGCTTACGCAAAGCACGGAAGGGAAGAGATTTGTATGAGGTCACCCAGCAACAGAGATGGTGAAGCAGAGATTGAAGTAAAACTTAGGTTTTGTGGATTGCTGCTCACTACCCTGTCTGCTGGACGGTTACTTCACTGATTGCGTGAGCGTCTCAAATACTGGAGTAATTAAATGGAGGACTGGCCGGAGAAGTCTCTGCCCTTTCTCACTTGCTTTATCCAAGATGGGTGTAAAAATCAGCTGTCAGAAATGAGCGTCTGTGTCTGCAGGGAGGAATTTTTCTCTCATCTCCTGTTTATTGGAGATAAGGGGAGCTGGAACTGGAGGCTCCACAAGGGAAGGGGAAATGAATTAAGGTGTACTGTTCCTAATGATACCACTGCTGGAGTTTGTCAGAGAGTCACAATTTGAGACTTGTTTAAATTGTGCTGTCCTTTGCAAAGGATGGTGTTATGCTTAACAAAGGAGGGGTTTGATAAAGTGCAATTGCTACTACTTCTTGGCTGAAGGCTTCAGGAGGTGAGTAGATTTCATTTCCTGGGCTCATTGCAGCGTCTTATCTCCGTTTTGGAGCGAGTTTTACATTAATCACTTTCATAAACTTTTGGAGGAAGCCAAATGTTTTGAGTGCCTTTTGCATGTGCTCCAACATGAGGTTTAAACCTTCCTTGATTCTCTGGTTGAACCCGAGTGCTTTAATCAGTGTTCCCTTTCTTCTTTGCAGCCTCTGTGAACGTACTTGTTCAAAACTGCAAGATTTACAACGATGCTAGCTGCGACATCTCTGCCGATGGGCAACTGCTGGCAGCCTTCATTCCCAGCAGTCAGAGAGGCTTCCCCGATGAAGGAATCCTGGCTGTGTATTCTCTGGCTCCCCACAACTTGGGCGAGATGCTTTACACAAAGCGATTTGGTAAGCCTGCAGGAAAGAGTCAGGGTGGGCTGGGCTGTGACAAGTCACCTCAGAACTCAGCCCTGGCTGAGAAATGCAATAGTCTGAATATTAGGGATTATAGTAACAGGAAATATTTTATTGGCCTTCCGACCAGCCACAAATGTGGTGCTGCTGGGGAGAAGCTTGTGGTATGGTCTGGACATGTAAGGTGCTCGTACAGGGGAGCTGCTAAGGAATAGCTTTTAATTCCTTAAAGAATGTCATTGCCTTCGTGGGAGGATGTTTGCAGCAAGGAAACGCCTTGCAAAATTTATACTTGTTCAGTTCTTATGCTTCTCTACCCCTTATAAGAATGAGCTTAGTACACCTTAAATTGTGGGAATGCTGGAAGGGAATGAAGAAGCTGTAAGGATGAAGCATGGGGAGGGATGTCACCCTGTGAGAGAAATAACCCTTCTTCTCTTCGTAGGCCCTAATGCCATTTCTGTGAGCCTGTCTCCAATGGGCAGATACGTAATGGTGGGACTGGCTTCCCGACGTATCCTCCTGCACCCCTCCACAGAACACATGGTTGCTCAAGTCTTCAGGCTGCAACAGCCCCACGGTGGAGAAACCTCTATGAGGGTGAGTGTACGTGTATCCTGTTTCTGTGCCTGTTCATCAGTGATTTTGTTTTGCTTTGCTTTGGCCCTAGCCTGGTCCTTAGTTGCCGGGTCATGATAGCAAAGAGGTAGCATGCTCCAGGCCCACTGAATAATACACATGCCAAATAATTTATTACAGAGGTATGCAAACATGGCATCAGAGTGTAACTATAACAGAATTGTAAAACTTCATTCTGGTTTCAAATACAATGGCTAATACATTCCATGTTGTGGAACACATTCTTGAGTCTAGATATCATTCAGGGTACCTCATAGGTCTTTTGTACTTCTTTGGGTAATAAGCACTTTGCTTGTGGTACTACAGTTGGCTTTGCCGAGGGATTTTTTTCAGCTGAGGCTTCAGGATCATTTCTTTAACATTCCTAGAAGTGACTAACCTCTAGGAGAGCAGCCACCAGCAGTTTCAGGAAGGGTAGGAGCCAAGCTTCACATCATACTTGCGGACTGAAGGTGAAGCTTACCATACTTTTGGCAAACAGGCTTTGGTTGGCTGTTTATGCATGAGCTTTCCATGTATATGTAGGCATATTTTGGCATTGGAATTATCTTTCTGTACTTCTGCTTTGTGGGAGAGCTGAACTCGCTCTGACTCTGACTGAGGGAAAACCTTCATCTTTTTGCAAACTGGCAAATAGAGTTCAGGAAACATGTATATCTTGTTTTGTTCATCAGCAGAGTACAACAGCTGTTCAGTGATAGTTTAGGATGGGAAGAGTCACATCCAGTTGTAATGCATAAAGAGAATATGAGGAGGCAGAACTAAGTAATTTTTAAAGCTGGAATTTGTGCTGGATTCAAGTTTTAGGCTATGTAATCAGGTGACTTGTTGCAGGAGATGAAAAATAGATATTCAGAACTTTTCACTTTGGGAGATATCTTGATCATAGTGGGATTCATTTCTTGAGCAGCTTTTTTTTGCTCCTTTATCTCTCTCTTTTTTCTTTTATTTTTCCCTTCTTAAATATTTTTCTTTTTTAAGAGGCTCCTCTGATTATTACTACTTTTGACAGGGCTTTCCCAGTGTACAAGGGTTCCAATGAGCCATTTGTCTAAGTGGCCTGGCGCTGTGGAGAGACTTGTTGCTGGGAGAAATTGCTTGATTCACCTTCAGACTCTGTAGTTGCTCTTCCAGACGCCTCATGATTCAGAGAGGGTCATCTCGGCTGCATCCTTACATGAGCTGCTTCATCAGCTGATATAAAACTCTGGTTTCTCATCGCCATCTGGTCCACATTAAAGGCAAGGGAACATCAATGATGAGGATATTCTTTGGTGCACCAGCCAGCACTTTTTCAGCCCTAGTTCTGAGCTACCATTCTGGTACAAGCCTCTTAAGGCAAGAGAGATATTAGAAAGTATTTATGAAAAAAGCACAATTTGGTTAGCAGGTCCGGTAGGTGAAAGCCGTGTGGATATGATAAGATCACTAATTACATGGATTTCGTATCCTGTTAGATCCTTTTAAAAGTGTAGTTTGCCCTGATACAGTTTCTTATTTCAAGATCCTAGTGAAATAAATAGCTTTTACTGTCAGATATGGTAGTATCCCTTCCCAGTCTTTTTACCATATCATAAGTTAAGATAGAGGAGTCCTATTAGTTAAAATCACATCTCTTCCTCTCATCTGTCCTTTACGTTTGCTCTAAACTCCAGTTGCTATGGCTTCTAGCCCTTCCTTTTGGAGGCATTTTTTTTTTTGTAGCTAGCTAAATCAGTAAGCTTCTGTCTAAATCTTCCATTTATATTTCTTCATCTCCATTTCAAACATATCTTCTTTCCCTGTGGTGTGTTATACTCTTCAAATGCTTGTACCCTTGCTCTTAGTCACCATTTAGTGAAGTAATGCTTTGTATTCCCTTAATCTTTTCTTGTAATTCAATCTTCCAGCTTTCAGTTTTTTTCTCTTCTGAATTCTCTCCAAAATACCCTTCTTTTTTTTTTTTTTTTTGTCCTCATTCTGGGATATGTTTAAATATACGTAATGTGATAAGCATAGTTTCCATAAGCCCACAGAGGGTATTTTTTTTCTGCCTTTTTTTTTTTGAGTACGGGGCTTTATTTATGCAGTCAAAACCTGACGTTTTTGTTCTTTTTTTGCTGTTATGGTGCATTGAAAATTTTGTACACTTTTTCCAAGTCTTGCTTTTCAGACTTGCTCCACATCACTGCACTCCTGTCGTTCTCATCTGCTGTAGTTCTAGATTATTTTTCTCCAGATGGATTGCTTGTATTCTAAAGGTTGCTTTTTTCATCTTTCTTGCACATGTATTTTTAGCTTCCCAAAACCTTTCCCCCACATTTTCAAATCTATCCAGTCTAGCAGGATTTGTTAACTAATTTGCTGTTTTCCCCTTTACCACATCATGTTTAAAGACATTAAAAATGTCTCATTTCTTACTTGCTTTGGACTTTCAGCTTCTTCGTGTGTGACAGGGTCACAACTAGACCAGTTTGAATTAATTTGGTTAAAGATCCTTCCTGCTGGATGATGTTGAGTATCGTTTCAACATTCTGGTGTGTTGTTGGTCATCCTTGTGCGGTCTGTGGGACCAAGCTTGGAAAACATAAAGCTGTTAATCTGGTAAATATTATGCCTTCATCTGCTTTTAAAAATTAGTAGATCAACTACAGGTATTTCTTCTGTCTTTTTGGTTTTGCACTAAGACTGCTCCATAAGTTTGTAATACTTCTCCAGACGTGCGAAATGAAAACAGAGCTTTAGGTAGCAAACTTTGTAATATTTTTAGCACACTGTCGTTATAGTGGCTGATGTTTTCATATTCCATTGAGTAAAAACCTGTTTGCAGCTTGGCCAGTTTAGGAAACCTGGTGAAACTGTATTCCTCAATCTCTAATTTAATGTGCGCATTAGAGAGAACCAGAAAGCATCTTTGTTGCCTCTGTGCCAACAGCTTGTAATACAAAGCAATTGTTACTCAACTTCTTAATTAAAAATAAGTCACAGCCATGTTCTGAAGCAATGCTTTGTGGATGTTTTTACATTACTCGCAAGACTCCCAGGAGAGAAATTCAAGAGAAGTGCTACGTAAGATTATATGAAAATTCTTGTAAGTTGTCTCACAATTGCTCCTTCTTTCCCTGATACCTTCTGATTTGCAATCAATGAACTGGGAGAGTAGGGCTTGGCAATGTGGCCTGTAAGTCGCTGCAAAAGCACGGCAACCTGCTGAGGAGTGAAACGCAGTGATTATTTCTGTTTCCAGTTAACCCCTCCTCCACAGGTTTCTGTTCCTCAGAGAGTTTCCTCCATCTTGCTGTTGAAACAGAGGTTTTGAAAATGCAATTAATTGGTCTTGTTAAGTGAAAATCTACTACATTTGCACCTAGAAATCCACTGGCTGCTGATGTAATTTTCAGAGTTGAAGTGTTTTCTCTGAGAACTACACCACTTCTGGATTGTATTGAGGAGCATCTTGGTTATACAAGTTTGCATTGTCTATATGCATTTTGCTCCTAATATTTCAGAGAGATTGGGTAGAGTTCCACAGGTCAGGGTTGATGTGATTTGACAGTTATGAATTATGCTCAGAAATGGAGTAAAAGTAGTGAATTGTCATCAAGTATGGTAGAGCCATGAGCTAGAGGTTCATGCTCTTTCTATTCACTCCCATAAGACTCATCTGCTTAGCATTTCAGATGGAAACCTGGCTTTGCTAAAGAATAAGTTTGTTTTTCAGAGTGAGGCTTGAAAAGCTCTCTAGTAGTGTTGACTTTTAACAGTAGTATGCATGAGCTTCATTTTTTGTTGTTTGTGGTTTTTTTTTTTTCTCTTTTTTTTTTTCCCCAACTTAGCTAACATCTCTGAAATCTATCTGTAGCTGGAAAGTACTGGGAAGGAATTGCTTTTAGCAGTTCTCTAGCTTGGGGTGGTACAAGTAGCAGTGGTATTGGGAATTGTCTGAAAATATTTGATTTTCAAAGATGGGAAGTTTGGAGAAGGAACTCCAAATATGGAGAAAGACTAGATTTTTGCAGCCTATTTTTGAAATCGTAGTTGGAGCTGGTTTCCAAATAAAGAGGATCTGCTTTCAAGCTGCTTGGGTCTAGGGTGATTTCTGCATTCTGTATGATTCCAAGAGTATATGGAAGTTAAGAACTTAGAAAACCATGGAATTGGAAACTTGGTTGGAACTGAAGTTCCCCAGAAATGTAGTAGAGTAAGGATTGTATTGCCCTGGGTCTGTTAGCAAGGGATATTAGTGAGAAAGAAGGCCAGAAGGTAGGGGTTTTTTTCTGGCATTCACAAACTTTGATGTCCTAACAATATTTGATGTTTGTTATTTTACCCCGAGGAAATGAACTCTGAAATATCAGAAGAACGTGATTGCTATAATCCAAATTAAAAAACAAACAAACAAACAAACAAAACCACTTGGAAATAGGCTTTTAAGCTGAGGATACAAAAAGTGAAGTAGGTGATAGAAAAATTTGATTGACACAAAGCTGAAGAGCAAATCATGCAATTTGTGGAGATAAGATGACTTAACCAGGCCCCATCTCAAATACCGCATTGTGCCTTGAATCTTGAAGGGAAATTCAGGCTGTGGAGTTCCAGAATTGGCTCTTGACAGGACTACTGATACTTGGGAAACGTCCCAATGAAGTGGTTGGTCAGTAGCCTGGATGGAACAGAATATGTGTACACTTCCATTGTAAACAGGTGGAGAATTCCAAATACTGCAGGAAGAAGGGCCTGAAGCAGAAAAGGCATGGGGAGTTTGCACAGAGCCAAGCTTTTTTTCAGCGTATTAAGTCTTAACAATGCACAGGATATGTGAGAAGATGCACAATTGCATGGAGTGCTGTTTTCTTCTGAGCTTCGTGCAAGTGTCAGTAGAATGTATCTGTCCTGGTCTGCAGAAATCACTGCCAGACCTCACTGACTTACTGGATGAGCTGTGGATGCTCCCACAGCCATAAGTGAAGGGTCTTTAAGCCTGAAAGCCAATGGCCATGCACACTTGCTTCACTGGGGCTCAAGTCACAGATTTGTCAGAACCCTTGAAAATGTAAAAAGAAAATTGGTGAGGAGAATATATGGAGATAGCTTACTGCAATATGTTACCTCCAGTGGAAAATTTCATATGAACTAACAGACTTCTGAAAGCAAGAGCAGTTTGCAAGAAAGAGAGTACTAAGCTCTTGCTGTGTTATTGAAAAAGTACCCTTGTTGGTGTGGTCCCTTTTGAGAGAGATTTTTAACCTCTTCAGGTGGACGGGGGGAGCTTCTTACAACTCTGAGTAGAACTGCAAATAATCCATTCAGTTACTGCCCAAATGAATTTTTCACTGTTGGCTGAAGTTGAACCAGGTGGGTGTTTCTCAGACTACCAAAAGTCCAAGCAGAGTCGCGGTATCTTCCTGACACTAGGAAGAGGGCATGGGGACAGAACCCTTTTCTGAACCGATACGGGAAATCCCTCCTTCTAGTATGAAATGGAGCACAATAGTCTAGTTGAAGCCAAGTAATTTTACATCCTCTGTGTATCAGCAGATTCTGGCAGGTATCTTGAGAAAAACAGACCATATCCCAAACCCGTGTTGGTGAGTGCTGCTTTTGTCGGGTGTTGTAACAGTTAATTAAATTGCTATCTTGACCAATTCGCCCATGCCTGCATGAAGTCTGCAGAGGCAGAATTCACAAGAAACTGTAAAACCTTTAAAATTCATTAGTGTCCTTTCATAAAATGTTGGGTTAATATCTCGCATGATGGTTAACTGTGGGAGAGGCGTCAGTTTTAGCCAAGTGGTGTGAAGAAAAGGCAAATGACATCTACTCGGGGTATTTTCACTTCATGGGATGTGAAGCTGAGAGCCAAGACCTTTTGTTTAATATAAGATATGGTCGGCACTGGTGAGGCCTCACCTCAAGTGCTGTGGTCAGTTCTGGGCCCCTCACTACAAGGAGGACATTGACATACTGGAGCATGTCCAGAGGAGAGCCACCAAGCTGGTGAAGGGTGTAGAGAACAAGTCATAGGAGGAGAGGCTGAGGGAACTGGGCATGATTGCTTTGGAGAAGAGGAGGCTGAGGGGAGACCTCATTGCCCTCTACAACTCCCTGGAAGGAAGGTGTAGAGAGGTGGGGGTTGGCCTCTTCTCCCAAGGGAGTGACAGGAGCAGAGGAAATGGTCTGAAGTTGGGGCAGGGGAGGTTTAGATTAGATCTTAGGAAGAATGACTTTGCTGAGAGGGTGGTCAGGCATTGGAACAGCCTGCCCAGGAAGGTGGTGGAGTCACCATCCCTGGGGGGATTTAAGAAACGTGTAGACACGACACTTCAGGGCAGGCTCTAGTGCCTGAGATTGCTGGTTTGTGTCTGTTTGTGGTTTGTTTTGGTTTGGTTTTTGTTTTGTTTTGGGTTTTTTTGTGGTTGGATCTCAAAGGCCCCTTCCAACCATGAGGATTCTGTGATTCTGTTAGGGGTGCTGAGTACTTTCAGTTGAGGTGAGGTCTTGAGCCCATTTGCCCCACAGTAGCTACCGTTACCCAACTTTTGCACAGTTGGGTATGTGGTTTTAATTAGGTAGAAAAAAATTATGGCAAAGATGGTTCCATGTCCGAGATCATTTATGTGCAGTCATCTTGCCCCAAGTCAAATAGGGGTAAGGGAGCCAAGGCGAGTTACTACTAGATTTGCACTAGACTGGCCATGGGCTGAGAAGAGGTTTGGAATTTCATGAAGTTGTTTTTTTTCAGTGCTTCTTCCTGCCATCTTTCTGGAATTAAATTTAAGACAGCTCTTTCCTCCAGTATTTATTCCTTCCAGCCGTGTAGGCAGCTGGATGACGGCCAGATTCACCTAGACGAGGGCGCGTGTAGCTCTGTCATCAACAAATTGTTGACCCTTGATCTTGCATGCCATTCTACTGAGGCTCAGCAGACGGGGAGCAGGGTGGAATGGCAGCTGTGCACAAATCCTTTGCTCTTGTCATTAGGTCCTGAACATACTGTAGATTTTGCTGTTACTGTCTCAGCGTGACATTTAATGGGGAATTCACAGATACCGCTTCTGGTTTGCGGTCTGAGGTAAGGGCAAAAATGAAGCAGCTTGTCGTTCCTTTTGCCATAGAAGCGACTCTGTTTTTTATTAGATTGTTCCAGCATTGAGAGCTGTCGGTGATTTTTGCAAGAGTGGTTTTTGCAATAGCCGGGGGCACAGTCCTGTTTGCATAGTTCAGTTCATTTGTGCATCGGCACTGATTATATACGCGTCTCTCTTCTGTCACGCTGATGCCCCCTTTGGCATTCCTGTTTCTCTCCTCTCGTCTGTTTCAACCACGCGCACGCACAAGAGAAAGGACAATAGTTGTGTTGAGCAATTTCTTGCTTACTCAGCCCTAGGTTTCAGATCTGGGCTTGGACCAGTCCCCTAAAGGGCTTTGTAGAGGTATTACCCAGGTTTTGCAGCCTTTGGAAGACAGACAGCAAATTAATGAGGCACTTGACTGCAAATGTGTTATTTTCCTGAGTGAGAACTTTGTTACCTGAGATGATAAGTTTCTTCATGAGACCTAGTTCTTGTTAACGTTTTGAAGTTCCCCAGTAGGTATTTTAAAGCTCTTTCTCGTGTAGTAGTTGCATGGCAGGCTTGTGAGATGAAGTACCAGCCGATAATGCCCAAGAGCTAGCCTGAAGAAAAGAAGGGTTAGGTGTGCTGTAATGAGACTTCTCCTGATGTGAAAGATCAGCAATAAAGTATGTGATCGAATATGGTCAGGAAGAACCAACTATGTTTTACCTTTACATAAAGTTTCTCATTTCATCCAACAGCAACTTCTGATCCATTCCTGTTTTAGGCATTAAATCAAGTATCCTCGGTCAAGGTTTCAGTTGTTGCTGAAAATTAGGGGTTAGTTCTCTAATTCGCTGTGGTTCAGAAAGCAAAGCTAGAATTTTCTGAACTGGCAGCAGGTGCAGAAAGAGGTTTGTTGTACTGTAAAGACTGAAGAAGAATTTCGTATATGATCCTATTGCATCTGGGGAAAATAAATGGAGTTGAAAGAAATTTTATTTGTGCAGAGCATGAAATGATAAGATCCATTTGAGGATAAGACTGACAAATCCAAAAAGATAAGTGCATTATTTTTTTGCTGCTTCCATTTTAACAGAGAAGATCTAATGGAAAGCCATGTACGTTGTTGGCAGGAATCAGCTGTGGGGGAGGGATTCAGAGCAGCATAGACCAACCTGTCTAACAAGAAGTGACTGGGAGCAAAAAAAACAAAAAAGCCATTTTCTCCCGTCTGATTATGGGCAATGCGTGCCTATTTCTTTGCGTCTGCATATAGATACAGAAAGGAGACTCCTTCCAAACAAATGGGAGACTTGCCTTGTTTTAAAATGCTGTTGTACATTGTCTTATTCACAAATAGAAGGCAAAGAATCTAAGGAAAAAAAGGGATAGTGTTATTTATGAAGGAGATCAGATTAGGATATTTATGCTTTTGGACCTTAAAAAGCCACAGACTTGTTTAAACTAATTGATAGCATTTTAGAAGTCAGTTTCGGTAGAGTGGTAGATGCTTCATAACAATTTATCTGATATCCTCATGTCAGAAGTGAACTAGTTAACACATTGACTTAAAATAAAAAACAAGGTGAGGCCTTTCAGTGGCAACACCCTATTGGGATGAGTAAGGCAAAAAAAAAAAAGACATTAATTTACTTAGGGGCTGTTCAGCCTCAGTAAGAGGCTTGCAATCAAGAAAGACGAAATGAAACTTCTGGAACTTCAAGTTCTTGTTCAAGATCAGATTGCGGAGCACAAGTTGAAGGGGGCAGGTGGGGAAGTGCAAAATGTGTGCAGCCCTAGTTGGACCGCTGCTGGTTTTGCTCTGCTTAGGCCTTCATCCTGTTGCTGCACATCATCTGCTGCGTTTTTTTAATGCCCTTTGGGCGGTGTCATACTATAGGCACGCTGTGCTTTGAGGTGTGCTTTCAGGAAACTTCATATTATGGATTGGCAGTGCTTTTAGGGTGGCATAGCCCATATGTATCACGTAGGTCATGCAGCTTATTTTGCTAAGGTGTGTTTCAAAATGAGGTACCTGCACCCACCAGAAGCTCTGGTATAGCTGCAATTACACAGGCAAAGCTCTCCACAGTTACTTTGGTGGTATAACCTGTATCTGTACGAAAAGCACTTTGTTTACCCCCATAAACCTTAGATTAGTACCAGCACAAGGTATAGATGTTGGCTGCCAGGACAGCTGTACGCATCCGCCAGAGATCGACGCTCCTTTCCAAAGCACTTTTCTCTGCAACCCAGCTCAGAGTGGCCACGAAGCTGTGGATTTTACCAGTCCTCCCAGTAAGAGGTTTCTTGTGGTTGAGTTGAGCACAATAGATGTTTCTCTCCCTGTGGGTATTCACGGCCAGTCCACCTCCGGTGACAGCATCGAGTCAGCTGAAAATTAATAATTAAATTTTAGGCTGGTGCCTGATAAACCCACCTGGTCTGCTCCAGCCTTTCCCTTCCCTTCCCCTGTCAGGATGGAGCTTCACGGATGGCAAGATGTCCCCGTGGAAACAGGAGAGCAGCTGCACCCCCTCCCCACGCAGTCCTTATCAGGGCTGATCTAACAGCCGGGTTTACTGCCTGGGCAAAGCAAAGGTAATGGCTTGAAATTTATTGGCATCTAGAAAGGCGATGCATCTCGTCGAGAGCAGGAATGTCTCTATTGAATTTAGAAAGATAAAAAGCAAGAGTCCCTGCTGAGCTTCCCTACCCGCTTGTGCCAACTTTCTCTTCTCCTCCAGCTTCAAAACGCAGTTGTTTTTTGATTTTGTTTTTTTAT
This sequence comes from Gallinago jamesoni, assembly GCA_025769975.1. Lineage (NCBI taxonomy): Eukaryota > Metazoa > Chordata > Aves > Charadriiformes > Scolopacidae > Gallinago > Gallinago jamesoni. The sequence continues at coordinate 23,371,023 of JAOQGH010000040.1, forward strand.
TTCCTTTCTTGAGGGCCAGAGAGGAGAAGAAAGGTCCTACTCTGCCAAAGCAAGGAGTGTTGGAGGTGGGAAGGCCTCGGGCAAAGAGAGGGCTGTGCGGATGCTGTGGTGCCCCCGCTTTGGCCAGGCACAGTGCTGCTCGGACCAGGCGAGCGGTGCAGCACCGTTGCCAACCGGCAGCAGCGGCACGGGCTGGAGGCACCCAACGGCTGCTCCGGTGACTGACAGGATCCTGGCCATTGCCCTCTCCAGCTTTTTAATGTTGGTACCCCCCCAGAAACGGAGGGGAAAGGTGGAATTTGAAGAGTGTTAGTAAATAGCAGCGGTTTCCTCGGGACGGAGCGGGAGAGGAAGAGGGAAGCGGTAGGTCAATAACTAGGACTTTGCAGAGCGGAGGCTTTTAGCCAAAAAGTTTTCTTATCCCTCCAGGGCAGGTACAAATGAACTCTCTAGCTCTGTGCTTAGGTGTTGTGCCCTGGGCCCCCTTCTTCCCACGTAAGCGCAGCAGCTTGACAGAGAGGGAGAGATCATCGGGAAAGATTCCTCGAGGCTGTTGATTGTCATGCAGCCTCTCGTGGCTCTCTGCCATAAGTAAATATTTAGTTTAATACCTAAGCGGTGGCTGTGACAGGTGCTACAGTACTGATGTGCCAGCACTGACAAGTTGGAAGGGAAACAGCAGCGAGTGGACTTGGGGTGGCCTTTGCACTCCACATGCAGCTTGTTTGCTGAGCACTTCAAGGACCTGGGTTTGTTTTTTTTTTTAATTTGCCTGGTCTCTTAGCCCTGCTTTCTCTGAGCCATCTTTTTCCTGGCTGAATTCTACACTGAAGAAGTGGCTGCGAAGCGATGAAAAGAGCTTTAGGGAGTTCAGTAGATGATGTATGTGCCCACTCCAGGGAGGATGAAAAAGGCACATCAAAGAGACAAGTAGCTGCTTCCAGTGTGGTGTTTGAAAATAGAGAAGTGCAGACATAAATTGCTCAACCAAATCTTTCCCCGCACTTTATGGTGACAGGGATGTAGAATGGAATAAACCAGCTGTTTCTTTAGCGAGTATTGCTTTCCTTTTGTAGGAGAGTCACTTCTTGTGTGTAAGCTCAGCTACCTAGACAGTTTTTGTATTTCTACAGGAAGACTTTTTATCTTGCTAACATCCCCTGAACCCAGAGGAGAGATGGAGTCTGTGAAATAACAGAAGACTTCTGGAATCTCCTGTGAAGTGTAGGGAGATCACCAGAGTCAAGTTATTCTACAAACATAAGGACAGGTCAAGCAACTCTTTTGTGTAATCCAGGCTGGGTCGTGTGGCAACCCCTAAATGGAAGGGGTAGGACCTTTCTTGCCTACTGGAATGACTTCAATGTGTTTGTGTTGTTGCCAAGAAGAGAACAGCTTGCTATACTTACGTTGCCTGTTTGGGCTTAAGCTTCCATAGGAATGTTCTGAAGCTCCCACTCCTCAGACTTCGCTGTGTTTCTAGTTAGAGAAACACACCATTCAAAAACTCCGTTTCAGAACGGCATATGGAAACAAATGTAACTGCCAACGTAATAAAATGCTGAATTGCCACGTCTAATGGTGTGGTGATTGAATTAGAAGAATAGTGATGCTAAGAGGAAGTTTGACATGGGCGTTACGGTGAAGAGCTTGGAAGCTTGCGGTGACTGCTGGCAGTGATAAAGTGTGATGTCATACGGTATCTCTCCTAAATAAATGGAAATGCCACCCTATTAAAAATAAACTCTCTGGAGGCTGTGCTAGAGTGTGGTGGGCACCTTAAAGATGAGTGGACTCTTACAACAGTGGTTCTAAATTGGGTCCTGAACCCTTGGCCATCAACATAGCTGTTTACACGTGACCTGCAACTAGTCTGTGGTCCAGACCTCGTGAAAGGGAACTGGTGAGTTATCAACTTTATGCATTTGCATTGCTAGTTTTAACAGTGTTTGAGGCTTGGCAGCAATCTGTTGACCTAGAAGCTAGAGGATTGCGTTAGTGTAGGATTCCTGTAATAACTTGAATATTATTCCTAGAAGTTCAGAACTACAGAGGGTGGAGAGTCCCACTGGGAAAGAGGTGTGGTCACTGTGGTGTGTTTTCAGGCTGGCTACTTCAGTTGAAATATCTCAGTAACTTTTTACAAGTTTTAGCAATGAAAAAAACCAAACAGCTAATAAAACAAAAAAAAAAATCTGAAATGAATTAGCTGTGATCTATGGAGAATAATGCTTCCTGGCAGGCTTCTGACCTTCTTTGAAGAGAGAGAATTGCTAATGTTGAGGGAACTTTAATTTACTTTCCCCCCCACACACACACTCTGTGGGTAGAGTAGGGGGTCTTGCTAATGGATGCCATCGCAACAGCCAGTCGGTGTGACTGCGTCGGATTGATTAGCTGGGTCCTGGTTACTGCTGCGAGGGGTGATTATGCCAGTACAGCTGCTTTCTCTTTTTGTGTACTAATTACCACACGCACGGATGTCATCACCCTTAGCGCCGCATGGAGTTGTCCCATTAGCGTGGGAGCGGGAAGCAGCAGGGGATGGGGGAGCTCTTCGGCGTGACGAGCTGTTTAGGAGTGAATGGAGTGGGGTGGCGAAGCGACTTCCTCTTACACGGGGGAAATTTTAAGCCGACTTGTCTTTGAGGCTCTTGCCCTCAGCCAACGTTTTCGCAGGTTGTCAGGACCAGAACCAGTGTCCTTGGCAGCACTTTTCCCCGGGCTGCTGTTCGCTGCAAAAGCACCCGGGTGCTGAGCTGGAGGTGGCAAGTCTCCTTCCTCCGAGTGGCTGGTTGTGGCTGGGGGGCAACGGCTGCGGAAAATCACTTGCCAGCGGAGGGGAGAGCTTGCAGCTAGCCCAGGAAGGCAGCTTCTCTACTCTGGCTGTGATACCTTGCAAAAGCCATTCTCGGGAGGAGAGAAGCAATTTGTTTCTGACTCGCCAAAGAAGGATATGATGGAAAACCCTTGCAGTTCTTGAGAGATTTGGAATGCTTATTTTATGAATTTGTGCTCCCAGCTCTGGCAGGCCCCTCCCTTTCCCCTCCTTCCTCCTCCTCCTCAAAATCCAGTCTTCCCATCTCAGAGTGCTCCATAATCTCCATGGCAACAGGTGTTACCATCGTACATCTGATTTATTTTTTTTTTCCCCCTCTTTTTCTCCCCCTGCCCCTCCTCCCTACACACAGCAAGCAATGTGGGGAGGGAACAGGGCAGACATGACAGGGATGGGCAAGTGCTAGATAAACCCCTAAGGACCTGTTCCTTCCATCCAAACACTGAGCTTTTCTGAATGCACTAACTGCTAAATGATAACCAGGGTAAAGAGTGACCAGCTTCTGTCACACAAGAAGTCCTTAAGGACCTTTTTTCCTCCTCACCAAAGAGGCTAAACGCGTTAGTGATGATGAGAAATAACAATGCTATATTATTTTGCTCTGACTTACTTTGTTTGCATTGTGATGGTGAAGATGAAGATGGCTATTTGAGGCCATACAGTTAAAGTGGTCTCTGCCTCCGACTTGTCGAGTTAAACTGTCAAACAGACAAGATGCGGGGTGGGCAGTAGAGCTACAGAGAAAAAACAGCCCCAGTTTGTTATGCTAGCTGATGAGTCCTTCCCTAATGAATTTAAATTATTATTTCAGGCCTCAGCAGTGCAGTAGTGGTTGATCTGCATTCCCATCTACCTTTATTCTGTTATTCCAGCACATCCTTATTCCCTTCCCTGCTTCCTAGTCCAGCAACATTGCCTTTTCTGGGGAGTCTGGAAGAAAGGTTTTGTGATGGATGGTTGCCCACCAACAAATCTAATGAAAACATATCTTTCACCTGGGACTTACCCATTGAAAATCTAGATTCGAAATCTGTGTAACACGCCATGATTACAGGTTTAAACCCTAGGTAAATATCTGCAGAAATTCTATTAATGCTTTGGAATTGTAAATCCAGTCTTCTGTCCTACCCGTCTGAAGCTGTGGTAGAATGTGCTCTGATGGCCCAATCCACTGAAGCAGCTTGTCCCCGTCTGTTCCTGGTAGCCAAACTGGCTCATTACACCTCTTTCCGCTTCCCATGCCTTTGTTTTTATGACCTACATATCTCACATTTTCTGGCTGAATGGAGTGTTGTCAGTATATGCAGTTCTGGTTGCTGGATGGCAGGGTGCAGGAAAGCATTGTGCTGTACAAAAGACATTAGCTTCTTGGAGTAGAAGGGGAGTATCTGTGTAGGTAGAATCTGTTCCGCTTCATTCTTCTTGCTTTTCAAGCTCCTGTGCTTCGGAAACCAAGCTAGTGCAGACCAGAAAGTCGAGCTTGCTGTTGGTCCTTCATGGTTTTCATTCACCTGCATTAACACAGCATTTTTGTGGCCAGGAAGGCCAACGAAAGCCTGGGCTGCATAGGGAAGAGCGTGGCTAGTAGGTCAAGGGAAGTCATTCTCCCCCTCTACTCTGCACTGGTGAGGCCACAACTGGAATACTGCATCCAGTTCTGGGCCCCCCAGTTCAAGAGGGACAGGGAACTACTGGAGAGAGTCCATCGAAGGGCAGCAAAGATGATTCAAGGATTGGAGCATCTCCCTGATGAGGAAAGGCTGAGAGAGCTGGGACTCTTTAGCCTGGACAAGTGAAGGCTGAGGGGAGACCTTATTTGTAAGTACCTAAAGGGTGGGTTGAAGGATGTTGGAGCCGGACTCTTTTCAGTGGTTTCCATTGATAGGACAAGAGGCAATGGGCACAAGTTGGAACACAGGAGGTTCCACTCAAATCTGAGGAAGAACTTCTTTCTGGTGAGGGTGGCAGAGCCCTGGAAGAGGCTGCCCAGGGAGGTCGTGGAGTCCCCTTCTCTGGAGATCTTCAAGCCCCACCTGGATGCCGTCCTGAGTAACATGCTCTAACATGCTCTGGGCAATCCTGCTTTGGCAGAGGAGTTGGACTAGATGGTCTCTATGGTCCCTTCCAACTCTAAAAAAATTCAGTGAAATTCAGTGAAATTTGGGAAGCACTGGCTTTGCAGCCATGCAAAATACCTGCAGACTGAGCAGCTCTTCAGCTGCTTACCTTACCATGGGTAAAATGGATGGCTGTTGGAAAGGGACCCGAACTGAGGGATTTGTGTTATAATCTCTGGATTTTAATTTTCCTTTGTACGCTGCTGATATGGAATTGGTCAAACCCTGAAACATTTTTCAGGAAGGTGTTGAAATGTTTAAGAAAAAAACAACAAACTTTTGATGCTGAAAGCCCGCGTACTTGCCAGTTTCCTCCTCCGCCCTAGAGAGTTAAGATGAGAGGCGAAGGCCAGAAGAGTCCCAGTTGTCCTGCTTTCTAATGACTATACCACTTGTCCCCATCACTTTGATTAGTTTGAATAGAAGGACTGTGCAGCCCACTGAGTGACGTGCAGGTTCTCCTGGGGTCAGAATTTTTTCTGTTCCACAGCTGTGTGCCAGGCAGCCTATTAAACACCCAGGGGCGCGCGTTTCTAGCAGCTGCCTACTCCTGCTGCTGGATTAATGGTTTCTTGCAACATCCTGGAAAGTGACACGTCTCCTTGGCCAACTGCGGGGAGCTCAACCATTTCTTTGAGCCTCCTTGGCTCTCCTGCCTTGGTATTGTCCTGTCAAGTAACCTCCTGTTATTGTTTGCAGAGAGTTTTCAACGTTCTGTACCCAATGCCTGCCGACCAGAGAAGACACGTCAGCATAAACTCTGCTCGCTGGCTGCCCGAGCCAGGCCTGGGATTGGCGTACGGCACCAACAAAGGGGACCTGGTGATCTGCCGACCAGAGTAAGTGATTGCTTTGCATGGAGTTATAACTGCTCTGCCAGTTCTGGTTTTAGGGCAGCGGTGATAAGATGGCTTTTTGCTGCCTGGGGCATTGTGCTCGAGGGACTCAAAAAAAAACCCAACTCCTGATACTCCTTCTGGACTGCCACAGTGTTTACCCCAGTCTCTTACAATCAGTTTTTGGTTTGCTGATTATAAACTTCTGAGACTGTTTGAAGTGCATCTCATTTTATTTCCCATGTATTTTTAAGTTTTCTGGAGCCTTCGTTTCATGTATGTCTAATGCAGTGTCTTTCAGTCTCTCTGTATTTACGGATTTCTAAAACTTTCCAATAAGAACAGCCAGTTTGAGCTGTTAGTGATATGCTTGCTTTCCTCAGCTTTCATGGACTCCTTGCAGTCCACCAACCAGGTTGAAAGATTTTTGTAATTATTATGAGCAAGCCAGTAAGTTGTTTTGGTCCTCACTTGAAAGCCCAGTGATGTCACATGTAGATTTAAGTTCTCTTTTATTTATACAGTGTGACGAAGGGTGTAACTGTCCCTTTGTAAACTTGCAATTAAACACAAGCTAATTTAGATGTGGTGTGACACAGATGATGATTGAGCATCACAGCAATGAAATATGTATTGCTTTCAATGTTTATGAGGAGTCTCCGTGCCATACTTTGTTGAGACTCTTCCTCATTGTGGTGCTTCTTTTGGAGCATTGTTTCTTTTATGCTTCAGGAACACTTTGGGGATTCCTCTGCTTCATTTATTTCCTGGTACTAAATTACCTTGATATTCTTTTGGGTTATGCTTCACATGTTGAAGTTCCTTGTAACTTAAAAGCTGGCAGCTAGAAACTTGCAGCGCTGCTGGGGATCACCACATGCATGTGGACTCCATCTGTTGTGCATGAGATCAGGCATGTGGTGCTTGAGGAGAGTCATATGGTCAGTGTAGAACCACTCTCTTAAATCAGAATAAATATATACAGTTGTAATAGTGACTAATTCAGTACAGCCTGCTGGTGAAGTCTGTGTTTGGAATTCAGATTGGACCAATTTCAGTAGTACAGAATGCCAGCACTCTTCGAACAGCCCTCTTGTTCTCTTGAACATAATCTTTCATCAAGGCCTTATGTATACACGAGGTTCTACAGTATATTATTATGGAATAAGCTATAATCACTCTCTTCTAGGCTAAGTGGCTTCCTTCAAGAATAGTTGCTGTACTTTCTAAGCAGAAGAATTACTCAGGAATAATGGCACTCTTCTTCTTAAACTCTAAAGAGTAATTCTAAGCTATTTTCAGAGAAGTGGTAAGATCTATTCTACTGATATGGCTCATGAGATGAAGTTGGAGGAGAACCCAGGGACATGAAGTCTCCCTGAGTGTGGATGCTTTGATTGAGTGCTGCAGAGTTGAGCTTGATCTGGCTGTCCTGGCAATCCTGCTTTGGCAGGGGAGTTGAACTAGATGGTCTCTATGGTCCCTTCCAACTCTAAAAATTCAGTGAAATTCAGTGAAAATTCTTGGCGCCTCACTAGTTAAAGACAACAGGAACACTTTCATGGTGTGTTATGGAAGTGCTGTCAGTCCTTCTGCAGTATCTCTGTTAAACCTTCTTAGCTCACCATGGTGCTAGGGCACTCTTCTATTTCCTTACTTCTGTCCCAGCAACAATCATGCACAATTCCAACAAAACCAAACTTTCTGTATACAAACATGAATTCTGTGATTCTAAGATGGCTGTGGAGGTGAGAGATTTATTGGTGGCTTGACAGAAATGCTTCGACAGTTTTCCTACTGGTGGATCGGAGTGACTGATGCTTCTAGTGACTCTTGCAGACCTCACATAGACTGTTGGGTTCTTTTTGGAACAGGACTGATATATTGTGTTCCCAGCTGCACCATTTTATAGACCAACAACAGTCAGAGGAACTTAAAAACCTCTGCATGAAGGTGTAGACATTTACCGAGCTGAATAATTTGCATTGAGACTCTTAACATCAGAACACAGGAGCGAGTGAGACTATCAGAGCAGAAGTGGAAGATCTCCTTGGAAGATCCTCAGAGAAAGGAAAAATCCTGAAGTGTAGATGTAGTTCTTGGCTTAATGGACTTGGTTTGGGGTTGACATATCTGTTGACTTTAACTTGAGAAATGAGGGGGAAAGATGACAAATATTTGTATAGTTTCCATACGCAGTAATACTGAGGAAGAGAAATATTAAATCAAGGATTTGCAATTGACAAAGTACTGTATGGGGGATAGCCTAGCAAACAGCAGGGATCAAGAAAAGGCTGTGCTGCTGAAAACACCCCACTGTTCTAATTTGGCAAAGAAAACCGGTCAGTAGCAAACAACCAAGATGGTTATAATTCCAGGGTCTTTATTCCTATATACAATGGAGGTATTTGAAACCCAGTGCTACAGGGATCACATAAGCAGGTTGGAATAGCAGCTGTGCCTCAAATACAGGATGTTAAAAGCATGTGCTTAAGGAAAATGAGATGAGTACAAGCTGATCAAAAAAAAAAAAAGTATAACTTGAAGATCCATAGGTTCATAATGAGAGGCTATGTAAGCAGTCTTTCTGGAGTAACAAAGAAACATAATTAAAATCAAACGTTTTGGGCTATATTGCTACATTGGGGTAACATTAATGGCAGTTTTTCTTTCAAATGGAAATGCAGAAGGTCAGGTTATGTTGGCAATGCATAATGTGAACTCGGTACACAGATTTATGGGGTATGATTTGAAGCAAAGGAAAATTGTTGGAAGGTGGGATGGAATGCATTGTGATTTGTGATTCTATGACTAAGGTGAAGTATGGCAGGTTGGATACTCGTCCTTGAGAATTTTATGTATTTCTTTTTAATTAAAAGGTCAACTAAGAACTTGCTCCAAGTCTAATTCCTCTGCGTTTTAGTAAGGCACTTGCCTTGTTGGAACTACATTAAATCTGGCTAATTTGCAAAGAATTAAGGTTAGAACAAGATCTAGTAAAGAGCAGGTGAAGGCCTGGCTAAAGGAAAGAACGTAACACGACTGGGAGCTGGACTCTGTTACAAAAGACGTCATTGATGGACATCTTTACGACCCTGTTCTGGGGCTGGTTATTAATACTATTTATACTAATGCCTCGTACGGGTGCACTGAATAAATTTGCAGAGGATGTGACATTAGCCTTGTCATTGCAGGGAGCGATCAGAGAACTGCACAAGAACTGGGTTGCCTTGAAAGTGACCGGAGCTATAGAAATGAGGTAGAATTTAATAGTACAAAGTGCACTTAGTGACTAATAACACTGAGCTCAGTAGTTAAAATGACAGAGGAGGAGAAAGACCTGAGGTTTTAGTTGATCGTAGGTGATTGAGCCATCAGTACGTGAGGCTGTAAAAACAACAGATTTAGCTCTAGGATGAGACACAAGATACTTAACAGCAGAGATAGCAAAATATTGCTATCCCTTTAGGAGAAGGTACATAAGCTGAAAGAACTGCCTTTGAACTGGTACAGTAGTGAGAAAAGCTGCCAGTGGGGTCAGTGGACCATTTTTACTGAAGAAAACGTACAGCTTAGGGTCTTTAGCAGGGCTAAGGAGGGTATCATATAGCCTTCTGTAAATTTCCAGAAGAGAAGAACTATTTAAATTTATTATTTTTTTATTAGAGAACTAAGAGGCATAAATTGACTATGACTAGGTGTTGGCTGTGAACTAGAGAGAGGTGGGTAACCAGCTGATTCTGCAAGAGCCTGTATGTGGGTTGGGTGGATGCAGAAGGCTTACCTGTTTCATGATGCAGCTTGGCTGCCTTGCAGAGACCAAGAGTATGACTTGAGTACTTGTGACTAGGGGTGGGACTGGACTGCTGATCCATGAGGTGCTTTTTCAGTGTTATAAACCCAAGTTCCATGTCTTAACAGGTGTTGACAAGTTGGCTCTCAGAGCTGTTGTGCTGTAGGGAGGTGAGATGGTGACAGCACTGTTCATCCACACTTGGAAATGCACCTAATGAGCCTGAAAGATGCCTGTAAGAGACTAGAATTCATGAGCAAGTACAGTAGCTATGAGGACAGAATAAATAGCCAAAGAGAGAAACCCTGGCAGGGTTGCATTCTGGTGAATAAGTGAAAGAAAGGATTGTGTACCCATTTCCTTAGATTTCAGGGTGACACCCAGCTCAATACACTGTGCGACTGAAAAGCATCTATTTGTTTGCTCTGCTTTTTATATGACGAAATTGGAAGAAACTTTTAATGTCATGTCAGAAAAGTTCCTCCTTTCCCAAACGCTCAAAGGCCGACCAACTTATATTGTTTACTGATACGCTAATTTGGAGTACGTAATTTGCAGTATTATGTACAGACTTGGATTGAAAACTCAGAGATCCCAATTGTCAGTGAATAAACTCTATTCCGAGTAAGGATAACAAATAGCAAATATGGTGGAGCTGGTGTTCAGGAGTGTTTGCTTGTCCTTCCTATGGTCTATTATTTTGCCTGTTTAGCTGCTGGTTTCATTTGCATTCAAATAAACAAACTATCCTTCTTGGAGGAGGTCTCTGTGACCTGTTTAAAACTTTGTCTGATTTTTCCTGTGGGACAGGAGCCTGGCTTTTGGAAATGCTCTGCAAGTGACCAACAACAGCAAAAGCAATTTACTTTCCATGAGTCTGATCTTTCACATTTGTTTGAAAAACTCACCAGCCACCACGTAAGAGGAGGAGTCACTGGGAGAAGGTTCATGGAAGTCACCTCTGGGAATAGAACTTTGAGGTTTTGTACATCTTTCTTGGCTCTGCATAGTTCAAGGTTTGATTCAATTTCTGAATCTTTGGTTTTTGCAGCATGTAACGAAACCCAGTGTCTTGTATATACGATAGAAACACCTCTACTGAATTAAAAAGGAATTTGTTTTTTAGTGCTCATAACCTTTCCTATCCTGTCACATACTAACAAGAGTTTTCCCATTCAGAAACACTCCCGGTGGGGCTTCTCAAAGATTGATAGTCTTGTAGAACACGAAGAGGTGAGACCGAAGGTGAGGAGGAGCAGACTGCATGCTGCTTACTGTCTTTTGCTGGTTTCTCCTGCGGAGGATTGCCGTGGGAGAAAGGCAGGAGGTCCAAATATCTGTTCTTCTTCATTTCATCTTGAGTGCCACCCCTCCTGCCTTGCTCAGAAGCAGGTTCTAGAAGGGCTCAGTGCTCACGTGCTTTTGAAAATACTAATCCAAAAACCTCAGTGTTTGGAGAAAAATGATTCAAACCCAGGTACTCAAAGCACCTCGTCTAGGGCCAGCTGTGTAATGCAGGCTCTCACAAGAGAGGAAGGATTTCTTCAGCAGACAGAGCCTCCGGTGATGGAATTAAAATACCCCCTGAAGATGTATCTGGTTCAGAGGCAGCATCCCTTGGAATTCTCTCATTGGGAAGTAGGTGTGGAGTGTCTCAAATTGATTCAGTGCTATGCAGTGTGCATATTTTAATTCTTTGTGGCGAGATCTGCCTCTGACATGAAATTATTGTAGGAAAATTCTCCGTAAATCCCTATGCTTTGCTGAGGATCGTTTGAATTGTCTGTCCGTTCCGATCTAGGGTTGGTTTGTTGTTTTTTTTTTGTTTTTTGTTTCCCTCCCTCTCTGAGCATTGCGTATCCTCTCATCTTGTAATGGGGACAATGTGTCTGCATCTAGTTAGCAGTGCTGGTAAAGAGATAGTGATCTGCCTGGTGCGTCACGTCTCTCTGCTGGCTGGCTCCGTTCCTCAGCCCCTCCAGCCTCCAGCACTGATGCTCCCCAGCAGCACAAGCCCTGGTGCATTGTTTGCCTTTTCAGAATAGCTTCTGGAGGAGGGAGTAAAGAAAGAGACAGAAGGAGGAGCTGTCTTCCTTCCCTGTGTAACCAAGGCATGTTAGCAACCCTGCCCCGGGAGCGTTCTCACAAGTGTTAACTGGGGTGGCTGGAGATACTGGTTACGTCTGAATCCTCGCTGCAAATGGCCTCTGGGAAGGCAGCATCTGCACAGTTGCCTTTGACCATGGCCAAATGAGCAAATGCATGTCCTAGGCTTTTGCTGCCTCTTAACCACAAGATACACTGAATTTTCTAAATGCGTCTAAGAGATTGTTCCAAGTGATAAAAGGACTGAAAAGGGGGGGGAGGGGGGAGGGGGAATATGGCTGATTTTGCATTAAAGATGTGGCCTGAAGGCTTATATTTGGATTTTGTTATTCGTGCATTTAAGGAAAAAACCTGAAATTAATGATTTCCGAATTGTGCAGGGAAGTCTTTAGGTATCCTGAGTGCCAAGAGGCTCAGTCATTGCAGATGCAGGAGAAGTGGTGATATGGAAGCTTGAAACCGTATCTCCATTCTGATACTAGTTTTTATTCCATTTCTGTTTCTGTATGTGAATTTGATATCCAGGATGACTGATGGCATTAGGTGGAAGATGCCCTCATAAAATTCCACTTAATATGTCTATGAATCCTAGAGATAAATTTTGAGAGCTGCTTTAAGTCTTTAGTTATCAGCAAGTTTATTTCCCTTACCCAATTCTTCAAGATCTGCTGAAGCACTGACTAGTTTGTGACATGTATTTTCCATCATGAGAAAGGGAACTTGGTACAGAGCTCAGTGTTAAAGAAACTTAACCTGCTCCTTACTGGTTTGTGTACTATTTGACTGGGCTTCTGTAGGACCTTACTGGTTCTTATATTGGGTAGCAACTGTTTTAAAAGTATGAACACGTACTCTAAGAACAGTTACCAAATGCTTCACTTATATCTATTCACATCACATCTGCTGCCTTTTCTTCCTTTACCTTTTTCTAATTCTATCTACAAAAGCAATTAAATTTTATGCAAGCAATTATTTGACTTACTGCCTACTGCATGTGGCTCATTCTTTCATTGTTTTAATATATCTTCCTTTTTTCTCTTTGTTATATTACTGTCTTTAGGATAAAAGTTACGCTCAGGAGAGAGTAATTGTCAATTTAAGTATGGCTTTCTTTTTGAAGAATGCAAGTAAGTTGGCATTTGTAGCCTTTTGTCACTGCCTGAGATTTTTGTAACATGTTAAATCAGGTGTGAACGGCTCAAAAAAGTTAACTTCTTAATTTATTTTTTTCATTTTTTTAAATTTTCTTAATGAGCGCAACTAGCTGCTGTGTCTGGCTTCTTCACATGCTCTCTAATTGCATAAGTACCCTTGGATATGTTTTAAGTGGAGACTTCAGAGAGGAAATTCAGTATCTCGGCCACTTTGAGTCATTATTGATTTTTATCCTTAGCCTCACTTATGAATAGACCTTTTTTCATTCCAATACCATTTTCTTCCTGTTTATTTTTAGAATGTCTTTTCCTTCTTTGGCAGCACCAGTCCATCCTGCTTCCTCATAGCCTTTCTTTTCTCCACAGGTCTATACTAGACCTTCCTTGTTGGGTTGTTTACTCCCTTGGCCTTCCAGTAAAATAATCTTTAATTTTCCAGTCTTTGATCTACTTTACACTTTATTCGTGAAGTTTTATTCGTTGTCCCTTACGCCTGTGTTTCCTAGCAGGGCTGTAGTAAATCCAGGTAGCAAATAAAGCAGCCAACTACTTCTTCATTTTTGTTTCCCTTTTTTAAATCCTCCAGCTACACGGTTCTGTAAGTGGTCTCAACTCAACGTCTATGAACTGTGAGTAACTGGGGTGAAAATTGTGGATTTGAGTTCTTTGTTGGATTCTTTTTTTTTTTCTTTTTTTTTTTTTTTGAGCAAGTTTCCCCTGTGTGCTAAACACACTTTTTAATTGGCTATATTTCAAAGCTGCTGAAGATTAAAAAGACAAAACTTGGCTTGCCCTGTGGATCTTACTGAGATTAGACCAAGCCAAAATCTCGGTTCTGGAGCTTGGAGGCTTTGTGTATGCACATTACATTCAGCTTAAAAAAAAGGCAAAAAAAAAAAAAAATTGCTATGCTTGCTAATTTTCGGTTTATTTTGTTTATTTTGAAGTTGATTTCTCCCATTCTAAATGCATTTTCCTGGTTTTGTCTGCTGGCATAAGATGTACAAAACAAGCCTACTTCGAAGTTGCCTTTGTGTCAATGTAAATATGAGTTTCTGCTAAAAGGCCAGTGAAAGTTCAAAGACTAAAGAGTGACTTTGGCTCTCGAGACTTGTAGCAGTTTAAGATGTTTAAGGCCTTAGAAGGCTTAAGCAATTTGTGCTCCCTCAAAGATTCCTAACATCCTAAATTGTCTAAGCAACTGGAAGAGCTGATAGATCATAAACAGCTTAAGATATTCTGAGGGTTCAAAGCTTATTTGGAGTATAGTCTTCTGTAATCACTTTAAGCAACTAACAAGCCTTTGGGTTTTTAGAGGAATTTGAGCAAGTTATCCATCTTTAGAGCTTGGTTTAAGGTGATCCCAAGCTAAATTGTTCTTATGTAAGGAACTTAAAGCTCTGCATTCCAGAATCTGTTTTTTACCTTCCAGAGGATCCCTGTGTGCTGTTTGGCGTGGCTGGAGCCACGTAAGTGAAGGGTATCATGGAATACTGGCAAGATTTTTGAGTGAGAAGAAAATCAGTGAAAATTTAGAAAATCCTTATTTGGTTTATTTCTGCCTTATTTATTCCAGGCTATACCTGGATGGTATGTTCTTATTCCCATAAGCATACATTTTTAAAATAATGCTAAAAGTGCTGTGTAGTGTGGTATATCATACACAAAAGTCTTACCAGTGTCGTAGGGGCAAATTTTAACCCTGGGCCCACCTTGCTTGAGGGTTCTGTCCATCTGCTTACAAATATTTTTGCAGGTAATGATGACTTCAGTATGCCCCCTCCAAATTGGTATGTATCCCTTCTACGTGTCAAGGTAGCTGGTGTTTGTCACAACGTCACTATTATGGGAGTCACACTCAGGACTAAGAGGGTGATTCAGGTGTGAAGGTGTGAGTTACAACTTCCTATGCTGAGAGTGGTGTTAAAAAAATATAAATAAAAAAAGGTCTGGGAAAAGCTGCTGTTAAAAAAAAAAAAAAAAAGACAAAATGTCATGGCATGAAGGCTGTCTGTGAGGGGCTTTCCTTGTCCTTATTCTCAACACAGGTTGTACCATGTGGCTTCGTGTCACTTAAAGGAAGCGCTCTCAACCTCAGTATTAGTTCTTGAGCCCCAAGGTAATCAAACATCCAAACTTTCATACAAAACACTCCTTTTCCTCTCTTATTGCCTTGGTGCTTAATTTCCATTTATCACTCCTGTTGAATGTGATAGAAGACTGATTCTTAGTTTAAGACTTTTTCCCTTGGAATGTAAGGCAAATTCCTCTTAAGCTCTCTGTTGGTGTGTCTTCCATGTCGTGAGTCTGCTCATCTGCCACCTGCAAACTCTAGACAGGCAAATTACAAATGCTGGCTCCCGGAATTCACTTGGGTTTTAGCTGTAGTGACCCCGTGGATCAGAAGAAAGCATCGGGTTTGTGTTCTTCCTGCTGTGTTAATCTCTCTTATCTCCCTCACTTGGAGGTATCTAACAGCTTAGCTGACAGATGACTCTCTTCCTTAGCTGCGATGTCACATTTTGGCCAGGGAAGATGACTGTTAGAGGTGTGCCTTCTGTCTAAATCTTATCCACTGGCTGCAAGAGCCTGGGCTGTGTCCAGCTTTAGTTGCCCACCGGTGGGCAGAACAAACTTGGGCACGTTCGTGCTGTTGAGACAGAAAAGCGTCATTAGCTATTAGTGCCTCCAAATTTACAAGGCTTGACCTCATTTAAATGCTGTGAGTTTGAATAGAGTCTCTTCAAAAAAAAATCCCGCTGTTTAACCCAGCTGGCAGGAGCGTGCAATCAAATAAAGGGGGGGCCAGTGATCTCGCACAGTGTTCCCAGCTGAGCTGGCATCCTCCCTGATGCCAGCACGTGGCTACCAGCTGCACCAAGCTGCTCGCTGTCCTGCTTCTGTGGCACCTTGGGCAATTCAAGTAGGTGTCAAGTAGGACGTGTTTCTGCATGGGTGCTGGTTTCCAGGAGGGTGAAACTTGCAGGAATTCTAGAAGTTAGCAGTCTCAGTTTCGGGAGTAAAAAATGCACCTGCTGCTATTTGTGGAGAAAGGGTGACTTTTTTTTCCATTGTTCCTCTGAATGTGGTGGATAGGGTCGTTTCATATGTCACTTGAAATGTCTATGTGGTTGTTCATCGTAAATGTTCTGTGCAACTTAACCTTGTTAGAAATCCCTATAGTTGGTCTCATGCTCTTCCCCTGGCTAGTCCTACATGGGCTGTGCCCTGACACAGCCCGGTGCCACTGAAGGTGCCACCTCCTCCTTGGTCATAGGCAACCACAGCCCAGCAGAGCTACCCCAGGAATCCCGTTCGTTGGGTCCATACAGTTTGCGCTGCAGCCAATTCCCACTTGGATTTGTCTCCGCACGTGATTCATCGCCTGCACCGAAAGCTAAATATTTATGAAGTAGAGTGTTAGAAATGATTGTTTTCCTACCCAGGCAGCTGCTAGGAGTGCCAAACCTTGCCTCGTCCTGACAATGCTGTTGCCTAGCTAATCGTGGGAGCCAGGCATGGGCTCGCTGCGCTGCTGATCATCACACACCGGCAGAAGAGATAATGAGCTGCTGACGAGGATGCCTCTGGAATCCAGCCAAGCCTTGCATTGGGCGAGATACCACGTGCTGCCGCTTCCTTCCCACCGAGGACAATGGATTCCTCTTCCTTAGCATAGTGTCACCTTGCTCCCTGTAGCTCACTCTGTATTTCCTTGGTACGCTTTAAGAGTGAGTCTACACAAAAGGGAGGAAAGCACTTACCGGGCGCGTTCAAATCCTTTGTAAACCAACCTGGTTTTGTGTGCTTGCTCTTAGTGATCTTGAATGGAGAGTATATTTGAGAAATCAGCTTTAAAGAGTAGTATCTTTTGTGGAGAAAGCCAACCTTAGCAGCGTGGAAATCAGATACTCGCCTAGCTGCGTGGTGTCCACTTTGCAGCTAGACTTCTCCATGTTGGACGTGCCACAGCCTTCATGGTGGTGATGGGGTTGTGCTGATATTTTTAGATGGGAATGCAGGCAGCAATGTCTTAATCAGAACTTAATTTAGTGCTGTAGCAGACAAGTGTGCTGCTGCTAGGCTCTTCCATGTGGCAGGATTTGAAGGAGAACAGTGCGTTTGTCCATCGCTGTTGCCTTCTTCAGTGCCGGGGGTGGTTTACGCGAAAAGACAGTGTTATTTATGCTTTCCTAGACATGCATACCCTACTTGCAAATTATGCTTTTCATCTTGCTGCTGAGCTGTATTGTTGGGTAGAGTTGCAGAACTTTTGTCCTAATCCGTCCTCCTCGATTCCCAATTTTGGATATTCCAGCGGGGGGGGGTTACCCAGATGTCTAAGTGATGTGCTTTGTCAGTTTACTTCTCAAATACTGGTTAAGCCAATGCAGTAAATCGTATTTCAGCTTTCTTGTCTCGTATGATTAATTTTGTCATTAATTCCTAGAGCTTGGCCCTAGTTTCTTCAGGGGGATAGACCTGAGCTGCGTAGGCAATACCTCCATGCAGAGGGAGAGGCTGTGCTCCCTAAGTTCTTGGCTCTGGGTATTTAACAGGCTCCACTCTGAAACCTTATTTGACTTTTAGCAAAGCATGCAAGTCTGTGCCCTTCGTCCTCTCCAAGATTGTTAATAATGTGAGCTGGACACGGGCATGAAGGAAAAAGTCCATCTCGGAACCGATCCCTGCTGGGAAAGCCGGACTGTGAGCAGCTCTGCATTTAACAAAGCTAATGGAAATTTCCAGGGAGGGCTTAGTGAGCTTAGTGACAGCCATAAAGAGGAAGAAAATAAGAACTTGACTAAGTGGACTTCACTGTCCGTGACTGACGCAGTGTGGAGAATTGCAATTTTTCACCCTGAAGCCCTGGGCAAGAAATGTCCTCCTTGCTGCATCCGCATCCCAGCAGCAACATGCTCCGTGCTGCACAGAGCTTCTACCTTATGCCTTGGAAAATGTAAAAGTGCTTCCAGCGTTTCCATGTCTAGAGTTTGATGGAGCAAAAGTTAAATGCTTACATTACCTGAAAAATATACGTTTCTCCAGTGTAAGCTCTGCTTCTGTGAAATGAAGAGTCAGGCCTCGATTTGCAAATCTCCTGGGAAACGTGCTGTGAAAGGCTTGCTAATTTACAAAATTCAAGCAATATTTCAGAATAAGCGTTAAAAAAAAACCAAACCCTTAGGCTTTCTGAAAAGGGAGATTGTGCTGTTTTAAATAGGTGTGCTTAAACCAGTGCAAATGTTAAAGCTTAATTGAAAATCTGATTTAAACCAAGGTAATTGTGGTTGTCACAAGCATCTTGTTGTGTACTCAAGTTGCTTTAAGGTGTGATTATGCGATCAAGTTTCCAGTGCAGGCATGGACTTAAAACTGGCACTAAACCCATACAATAGCTGCATTTCTTTGCTGAAATTTGGCTTGTTAAGAAGGGAAGTTATGATCTTTGTATAAAAGATAGTACCCAACCAGCTTCCTTTGTTAAGGTCTCCACTGTTCCTTGATGCAGTCTGAAACATCTCCTCTGTAGCCTCAAAGTCATCCGAAGACCTCATCGGGATCAAGCTGGATATTGCCCTTATGGCTGTGGAGAGGCAGATGAGATGCGGTCAGAGAGATGCAGATGCAAAAGAGAGCCAAGATTGGGCTGAGGGTTTTACTGCTCCAGGGCTTTCGCACGAGGTGGAGTTGGGAGAGGAGAAGTTGGTTTAGCTGACCCTGGTGCGGGGGAAGAGTCTCCTGAAAGGTAGCGGTGAGAATCACAGAATCACAGAATCTCAGTGGTTGGAAGGAACCTCTGAGATGCTCACTGCTGCAGCGTGGAGTGCCAGCTGTTTATTCTGAGCCGCTTTTCTGGCCTTCTGGCAGGGAGACACGCACAGTCCAGACTTAAAAAGCCAGGTTAAAGTACTGCTGAGGATGTTGAAATCCCATCCTGGCCAAGTCTAGAGACCTTGGCTTAAGCCTCTTCATCAGTGTGCCCGGAGTCAGCAACGGGAGCAGTGGCACCAGCTGCTACAGCTCCTCCTTCTGCCAAGTCCTCGATTCTCTGGCAGTAAATGAGTAGCTAATAGGACCCTGGCAGTGAAACTTGGTTGATAAATGGCAGTATTTAAAACCAAGGTGCAAAGTCATGTATTAAATGGAACGGCTATTGATTTCACCGTGCAGGGAAAGGGGCAAATTGACAGAATGGAGTTAGGACAGGCTTTCCTGTCTAGCAACCTGAGTGTTGCCTCTGCAGAATGGGTGGGAGCAGGGATGGGAGTTTTAAACCTGGTGTACTGCCTGTCAGCCTGCTGCCAGGTCGAGGGAGGTCATCCTTCACCTCTCCTCTGCACTGGGGAGGCCACAACTGGAATGCTGCATCCAGTTCTGGGCTCCCCAGTTCCAGAGAGGCAGGGAATTGCTGGAGAGAGCCCAGCCCATCAAACAAAGAGGATGGAGGGATTGGAGCATCTCCCTGATGAGGAAAGGCTGAGAGAGCTGGGGCTCTTTAGCCTGGAGA
>JAOQGH010000040.1:23390478-23409379 GCA_025769975.1 Gallinago jamesoni
GAAGTTCCACTCAAATCTGAGGAAGAACTTCTTTCTGGTGAGGGTGGCAGAGCCCTGGAAGAGGCTGCCCAGGGAGGATGTGGAGTCCCCTTCCCTGGAGATCTTCAAGATGCAGTCCTGAGTGACGTGCTCTGGGCAGCCCTGCTTTGGCAGGGGAGCAGGACTAGATGATCTCCCTTCCAACTCCAATAGTGCCGTGAATCAGACTCAGACGTGTATACGTGCACACACAGGAGCTGAGCTTTCTGTGTAGTACAGGAACACGGTGTTTGGGGCGAGAGGGGGATCGGTCCTGCCAATTCCCATTTTGGCCAAGGGAAAGTTTTGCAACCTTCTGGTTCCTAGAGCTGGGAGCTGGCGAAGGCAGGCAGGGCACACAGAGCACCTTGGCGAGGAGCACCAGTCGTGTAGGTGGCTCTGCCTGGGGACTGTGCCTGTGCTTTGGAAAGCATGAAGAAGCGTGAAAGGAGGGGGAACAGAGCATGGGTCAGCTTAGCTCCGTTAGATAATAGCTGCAGATAACAAGCAAACTAGGCTTTTTCTGGAAATTTTGCCTACCGGGTCTGAAAGTCTCACTTGTCTGGGGAGTGTGCTGCTTTGCAGACAGCAGTGTGACAGCTAAATCTCGGAATACCAGGCAGGGGATGGAGCAGCAGGAGGGACCGGCACGGTTTTAGTGACAGGTTACCATCTGTCAATAAACTCTGAAGCCTTTGTAATTCAGCATCTCCCAGGTAGCTGCTTCCATGGGGTATAATGCACCGCAGGGCTAGCTCAGCACAAAAAAAAAAAAGAAAAAAAAAAAGTGATGACTAATTGCGTCCTTTAGACCCCATGCATGGTGTTGTTGACCTAATTTTCCCCATCTTTCATCCTTGGTCCCAGCCTGGGGTGCTGTCACCCCAGCAGCACAGCCCAAGGCTTCCAGCACACACAGCTCTCCTGTTGCAGCACGTCTGACCTGCAGCATCCTCTAAGCTGGGGTTCTTGCCAGTTCTGCTGAGGCGTCTCATTCCAGGGACATAATTATACGTAGAACACCATGTTTGTAACCAGCTACTTGCCCTTCCTTCACATTTTGGGACTTGGAACCCTTCCTTCACACTTTGGGACACTTTTGGTTCTGCCCTATGCTGATGCTCTGAGGCTGCCTGCAGTTCGGTGCAAGTCCAGCTCTTCATTCCCAATTCCCTTCCCTCTCCACAGGGCCTTTTCTCTTCTTTCCTTGCCTTGTGCCCGCTGCAAAGCGCTGTTAACTGTCTGCCTGGCACTACGGGGGGCAGATCTGAGGTCCAGCAGCCACGTGGTGGTACACAGCACGGCTTCAAAGCTCATGAGGAGCTGGTGTCACCGTGGCATGGCAGAACGCTCTACAGAAAAGAAACCTCTTCCATGGCAATGCAGCCCGTAGTGCTTCTGGAAGTGGGACACAGCCCCTCCTCTGACATTTCTGTGTGGCACAGATTAAGCAGAATTTGCTCTTACCCTCTTCCAGTCTAAGAGCTTTAGGGCACTAGAAATAGTGGGAGATGCACTTATGGTGGTTTGGTTATGGTGGTTTAGTTTCTGTGGTTGCCCAAAGTCTACAGTAATAATGTGATAATTACAATACATCGCTACAATATTTTGTTAACCTTGCGTGTTCCTGTGAAGTGATTAGCCAGCCCTGGCTTTGTGTATTTTTTTGGGAAATGCACTGTGAAAGGTTGCCAGATTATTGGCTGTTCTGTTAAACTTAATAGTATTACTCATAGAATCATAGAATGGTCTGGGTTGGAAGGGACCTTAAAGATCATCGAGTTCCAACCCCCCTGCCCTGGGCAGGGACACCTCCCACCAGACCAGGTTGCTCAAACATCCTCACAGTATGGAGTTTCTTCCTAATTTCTAATCTAAATCTCCCCTTTTCGAGTTTAAAACCCTTACCCCTTGTCCTGTCGCTCTGCTCCATAATCAGGAGTCCCTCCCCATCTGTCCTATAGCCCCTTCAGGTACCAGAAGGCTGCTGTAAGGTCTCTGTGGAGCTTTCTCTTCTCCAGGCTGAACAACCCCAACTCTCTCAGCCTGTCCTTATGTCTCTAACCCTCTCATCATTTTCATGGCCCTCCTCTGGACCTGTCCCAACAGGTCCATGTCCTCCTTATGTTGGGGGCCCCAGAGCTGCACGCAGTGCTCCAGGTGGGGTGTCACCAGAGCAGAGGGGCAGAATCACCTCCTTCGCCCTGCTGGCCACGCTGCTTTTGATGCAGCCCGGGATGCTGTTGGCTCTCTGGGCTGCAAGCACACATTTCAGGCTCATGTTGAGCTTCTCATCCACCAACACCCCTTAAGTCCTTCTTCTCAGGGCTGTTTTCCATTCTCTGCCCAAACTGTATTTGTGCTTGGGATTGTCATGACCCATGTGTAGGACCTTGCACTTGGCCTGGTTGAAATTTGTGAGATTTGCATTAGCAGTAAAATTCAAATTTTGGACTTTTAGGACACACAAGTAGTTGATCCATGCCACACTCTTTTGTGGAAACTTATTAAAATCTCCTCTGCATCTGCCCTTGCTCCACAGTGACTATCAGTGAGAGGGCCGTGTAGAGATTTATTTATAGGTGGTATAAGAACCATTTGTGAAGAAACGAAATGTCAAATAAGAGCAGTGTTTCACTCGGCATTACCTAGTGCAGGAAATGCTGGCAGGCACCACAGAGAGAATTGGCCTTCCCATTCCAATTTTTTTGTTTAGTCACTTGGAGTTAGGGTAACCTGATTTTATACACACAGTTGTATGTCTTCATTTCCTGAAAATATCTCTGCTCCTGTTGTTGTGCCTCAGTGCTAATGTTGAATTGAAACTCGTGGAATATTCCGGAGCAATCCGGACAATACAGTGCTCCGTGTTTGCGAGACTGTTTACGGTGATGAACCCTTTTAACGAAAACGTGAATTTAGCTAGTTCTGTGGTTTCTGTAGGGCAGGAATCAACGCTGTCCTTCGTGTTGTGGGGACGTAATGTGTGCTGGCTGGAGGAGTGTCCTGCCATACTAATATTATTTTTTTTCCCCTTCTTTGGTGTTTCAAGGGCCTTAAACTCTGGAGTTGAGTACCACTGGGACCAGCTGAATGAGAACGTCTTCGCTGTGCATTCCAGCAGCAGGAGCGCTGAGCGGCCCGGGTGAGTCTCCTGGGTACGGGTTAGAGAGATCTGACCTTTTCTGCTGCTTTTGATACATGTGACAGCACCACTTCTTCTGTGTTCCCTTAGCACTGGCAGCTTTAATTATGCAATTTTTTTTTTTCTACTGTGACACTGCCTAGTTGGGCCCACCTGGTCTGCTTCCAGTAAGTGACATTCAGTCACCAAAAGTGCTGCTGGTGATTGTGAAGTACCTGTTCATCTGTGGCCTCAGTAACATCCTTGAGCAAGCTATGGGAGGAACTTGTGGGGCTTGAGGCATCAAAAACCCCACGCAAAAGTAAATGGCCTTTGGAGGATAACTGAAGAATGGAGGGTTTTGCAGAGATGGGTGCAAATCCATTGGGTGGTCCTGGTGACTTGTTTTTATCCTTCTGGTTTCTAGTCATGGGACAGTTGTTTCTCAGCAATAAACTAAAAATAAAGCTGAATCCCTTGACAGCATTATTGGCTGCTTCATCCGGTCTGGTGATGCACGCATTAGTTATTCTAAACACAAGGGTGATGCCGCAGTCCCTTGCTTCTTGTCCTAGTGAAGAGTACTTCTCCTTAAGCCAGCTGTTCTCAGCGAGAGGGTGGCAGTCTTGTTTCTTAATTGTGAGCTCCAGGATCCCAAGGAAGTAATGAACTGGTGTACAGGGCGACGTCTGTGCTGTCCTACAGCATTGAACTGATTGAGACTGAAAAAATAGGCAGTAGAAATTCTTTACTCTGCCATGTGAGTGGATGTTGTGACTATTCACATTTTTTTGACAGCACATAGCAGTCTTGCATGATGGGCTTAGGAGCAGCTTGAAGGCACAAATACTGCTCAAGAATGACCTAGCTCAAAAAGAGAGCAAGGAAAGCATGGCAGGTTTCAAAACCTTATGACAAAAGGTTGGGAACGAGGCAATCTTTCCTAGAATCTCTTTACCATTCGCAGCACTTAGAGCCAAAGGTCAGTTTTGGAAAGAGCACCCAAGCATTGTCAAGATTCAGCTCTCGTAGCGTCGTACACTTGAGCTGTTCAATTCTAAGAAGAAGCTAATGAGCCTTGAGGTGGTTCCTGTTGTTTGCTCTTGAGAACAGAGAATTTCTCTTGTCCAACTGGAACGGGCAGAAACGCCTGCTGGAGTGCCATTCACGTGTGATGCTGACAAACTGGAAGGTCCAGGGGAGGGAAGGGAAACAGGCTGCATCCTTGGGAGTTAAAACCACCCTGCTGACGTGCAGAGGGAGGTTGTGTGTGTGTTTGTGGTCCTGCACTGCATGTCGTGTTGGCTGCCCAACTCCGTGACCTCGAGTCAGAGTTGTTCTGCAGGCTCCGTGATGCTGCAGGGATATCTCTCTGTGCCCGTCAGACACGCTGCTTCTGTGGGAGGGTAAGTGAACTATAAGACTCTGTTGGCTTAAACCTCAAGAGACCAGCCAGCCGAGGATGCAGAAGGGTGTCTGTGTGTGTGCAAGTAGGTCACAGTTCTCTCCAGCCCCATCTGCTCAGTGGATAGCAGGTGTCTGGTTGGAGTGGAGGCATGGAGAGGCTCTGGTGAATGCTTCAATCTCGCTGGGGCACATTGCCTTCAGTGCTCCTGGTCTTATTTGTTTTTCCTCTCTTTTCAGAACCAGCAGAGCCACGTGGAGGACAGACAGGGACATGGGCCTGATGAATGCCATAGGCCTGCAACCCCGAAATCCCCCCACCTCTGTGACGTCGCAGGGTACCCAGACCTTGGCGCCTCAGCTGCAGAATGCCGAGACTCAGACAGAGAGGGAGGTACAGGAGCAGGAATCCGCCTCTGCAGGGGCTGGGGAAGGTAGGAGCCCAAGCAATGATTTATCTGACAAAGCTTACCTGGTGAACGAGGAGTTTCCATATCCTGTCAGTGCATTTGAACGCTCCTGTTATTCTTTCAGCAAAGACTTCTCCAGCCTAATTGGCCTGTAAGCCAGGCCAAGATGGTCAGGAGAGTGAATCTCTATCCCTATGAACAGAGAAGTTGTCTTTTTCACATGCTTTTAGAGGACAAAGTGAACTCTTCTCCAGATGGCTGTGTCTTTGTAGAATCAGCTGTACTACCATCACTTCTCACAAATCTCCTGAACCCCATCAGTGAAGCAGCAAACTGCTAAGAATTATCCTTTCTGCCTCTGTGTTAGAGCTCAGCTTGGTCCTTAAACCTCTGCATCTAAAACCTGTGCAGGCTGCACGAGCTCAGCATCTGGATACAAAATAAAATAGTGTAAATCACTTCTCACAATGTATGAATATTCTATTTAGTCTGATCAATGAAGGCTGCGATGAGTGTCCAGGTCAGCCATTCAGAACAGTCCCTAGTGTTTTCCAGACCAGGAAAACTTACCATCATGTGAAGAGCTGGAAGCAGATGATGTGCAATTCCCTAATGATAAAATCACTGATCTTTTGAAAGCGTGGTGATTTTCTCTGTGCTTCTTGCCTCTATACTATATCATTGTGCTTGAATCCAACTCTGAAGACTTGGCTAGGAAGGAGTTGGGCACTATATACATAGGAAAGACAGCGAAAATCAAGGAGACAATTTTGAAGGTATTGGTTGATGATGAACCCACTTGACTTTGGGAAGGAGCCCATGACGTGCCTGTTTGTGCCTGTATGCTTGCTTGTGTTCTGTCACTCTGTTTGGCATGCGACTCTTCCACAGTTTCTGTTGTGGACCATCCAGCATGTGCGCTGAAGCTTTGTGTTTCTCTGATCTCTTCTGTTAAGTGGCAGATTCCTGACCTGTGGAGTTTCTCATCTGCTTCTCTCAGCAGATCTGAGATTAACCTCTCTGGAAGGTTAGTACAGTTGAGGGCATATGAGTAAGGCTGGAACGTAAATGTCTGGACAAATGCTGAACTTGTGGGAACTGGTTCTTCCACTGAATGTGGTATGTAGACTGAGAACAGGGTACAGTGAGGGACCTTCTTGCACCAAGGCCATGATGGCTGATGCTTCAGGCTTGGGGGTCTTTCTGTGCCATGTTAAACCAGTGGACTTCTCCAGTGCTGCTTCTCTCTGCTGCTGTCCTGCAATCGTCTGCAGGCTTCATTATCTCATTCTTTTCTAATTAATGTTTCAATTTTGAGACCTAGAACATGAAATGAGGAAGGCTTGTCCTTTACCAGTGCCTTGGGCAGGGTATCTCTGCAAAGGAGAGAAATATGTAGTGTTTCGAAGAAAAATAATGTAGCTTAAAAGCCTAGGATAGAGACGTCTCATTGTCTCCCTTTCTTGCTTGGAAGAAGATCAATGGGTTCCACATTTGGTATCGTTTCTGGGTCAGATGCATGTCCCCTTGCAAGTGGTCTCACCTGTAAAATGAGCTGTCACACTCCTGTCTACTATATTAGGATCTTTAGAACAAAGGAGTTATTCCAGTATGGATGCATGCACTGGAGATGGAGCCAGGTGGTCTTACCCTGTAGTTGATCAGTTCTTACACCAGTTGCATCCTCAGTGGAAATCGCTGTGCAAAAGCTCAAGAGCAGCTCGAAGCAGGGAAGCTGTCAAGAGATAAACTACCAGGAGCTTGTAGGATCCAAAGAACATGACAGAGGAAGAGTACAAGGACCTATCATGAAGCAGAAAGACAAATTTTCAGCTGCTGTTACCAACACCTCAGCCAGGGACTTGGAGCAGCGGTGGCCTGGTTCATCCAGGAGTCTTTGTGCTTCAGTTTCTAGTTGAGCCCATTGCACTGCTTGTGGCGTTATGGTTACTGTATTTCCAGCCTCAGAAACACTTGTGGTGCTCATCCACGGTGTTCAGGCAGGCTAGATAAGATGCTGCACTGCTTTTCTCACGGGTTAATTTCCCCACTGTATCTACCATAACTCTTTGCCTGTTGAAGAGGAAAGCAGTGTTCCCTAGTAGCGGGATAAAGATGTCAGGGACAGGAAGAAAGGGAGGGGGGGAAAAAAAGTGGGGGGAAAATATGTGCTACCACTAGCTTGGTGTGTGACCTAGGGCAAATTATTAATCATCTACCAAATGGGAATAAATCTTCCCATAGCACAGTACACCAGGGGCTGTGAAGATTAATTAGTGTTTTGTATGGGGCTTTGAAGATGTAAATCACTACATAAAGGCTTTAGCAGTATTATCAGCAGCAGAATGGATAAATCAGATGTGATTCTGAGTAATGTAAAGGATAGTGTTTTAGTTATCACATTGTCATTGGGGAGGAAGAGGAGGGGGGAACCCAAAACAAAACCCTTGAATGGTTCAGAAAAATAAAATATAAGAAAGGCTAGTGCTACCCCCAAGAGTGGGTTTCTGTCCTGTGTCCTGTCTGCCCTGCTGTTGTGGGGAATTTTGGCTCAGGGCATTTCTTGCAGATATGTGCTTACTGTACAAAAAAAAAAAAAAAAGTATGCAGAATTGCATCAGAAATCTAATTAAGCTCTGTGCGGGTATAAATAGTTTCCTTTTCTCATGCAAAGCTCTGCGGGGACTTTGCTGTTCTGATTATCTTTCTACCTCCTTTGGAGGAATGAGTATATGATGACTTTATTAGAAGTGAATCTCTCTGAATGTCTATATCTCTTTGTATTGCAGCAGCTGAGAGCTACCTTGTGAACTCTGCTCCCAAGCCACACATAAAGCAAAGCAAGTTAGAGTTGAGAGAAAACCAGGAGAGGCACCAAGTGTTTCAGCTGTCTCCTAATTCCTTTTAAGCTGACAGACATAGTGGAAATTGTGATGGAGTTGTAATTTTGAGGCGCTCTGAATTAGAAGCAGTCTGTTGGGAGTTATGCTACCCTCTCCCTTGCAAACGGACAGGCACGATGGGGGAGGGATCGGTATTCGACTGGCAAATTAAATGTCACTCAAAACCCAACAAAAATTCCTAATGAGATTTAATGGCCCGAAGCTTGAACCTTTAGCAGTTGTAATTCCCAGGCTGCGGCTGCCTCTTGTCCAGGCTGCTGGATCCGTGGAGCGGGGCGCGAGCGGCGGTGACTGTCAGGGACCACAGCTGTGCAAAAGGTGCCACAGGCTGAGGACCTTTGCAGAGGTCCCTTCAGGACACGGGCTTGATGGCGCTCCCGTGCTGTCCCCTGGCTATTGACAGTACATCAGTACATCCTTCAGGTAATCCAGTTGTTTAAAAAGAAAAAAAAATAACCCACGTGCAAAAAAAAAAACCACCCACCAAACGACCGTTGATGGAAATAACTGAAAGGCGATTGTAATCTCGGTTCCTATCATCTGCATTGCTTTTGGGGCTTAAAATTTGGGTAGCTAGCTCAAGGCTCATTGTGCAAGTAGGCACATGTGTCTGTGGGGGAGCAACATAATGACTACTGTGGTGCCATATACAGTTTTTAACCTATTTGGTTGAAGTGCTTCTCAGCAGCCAGTACGAATTTCCCATCTGTCCAACTGCTTTCCAAGGTTGCAGCAGACAGTTTGGAAGGGGGGGGGAAAAGGCTGTAAAACGAAGGCTTGAGTTTGTGGGATTCAGTCTGTTTAAATTTTAGTAGTGAAAAGGCAGCCCATGCAAGTAAAACTTCCCTGGTACAAGCAAAGCATCCTGAGGAGGCTTCGGGAGCGCTTGGAAACAGAGTCAGTGCGTCTGCATGGGATGTAATTTATTTAATCTGAGGCATTAGGAACGTGTGTCGGGGTGCTGCATAGGCAGGAATACCCGGTCCCCAGCTGAGCCTCATGAATGCTAAGAAGAAACACGTTGTTTTACAGCAGCTGAACACTTTCTTGCAATGCTGCTGTCAGATGTGATGTGACTTTGGTGCGATTAGTGTGCAAATGGGAACCAGGGCACCGGGGATCAGCTTCCAGATCTGCCTCTCGTTCTCCAAGTAGAGACGTGGGTAGGTCCCTTAGCCTTTCATCTGCCCGTCCATCTGTAAAACGTGCGTCATATGTCCTATAGAACTGCAAATTTCAGTTTCTCTTTAAAGCACCACCTAAAAAATAGAATCGGGTTCTAGAAGCACGTACTGCGCAAGCCTTTACAGTGTGAGCTACTCCAAGTACCTGGCTCTCCTGGGATTACATTATTGGGGGCTACTTTTAAACTCTCGTTACAAAAACAAGTTTCACTCATACGAATCACCAAGGTGAGATATCACTAAGAACTTCTTTACAAGTCAAAGCAGTTATGTCTTTTCTGAGTTCGGCGGAGTTGTTTGGATTAGCTGCCTCAGAAAGGGAAGCATGAATATGCTTCTGAGCTTGGTTGGGGAGAAGAGTAACTGGTAGTATTTCTTCTAGCACTAAGGGAAATGTGATTATTCACAGCTGGCTGTGCTGTGGTGTGACCCTCCCTTTCCTGTTCTATGCAAGGAGTGAATTCATTTTAAAATGCTGATATTTTTATCTTTGAGCATCTGAATTAGTGGGTCAGCTCACACCTCAGAGCTATTATTCCATGCTCTCTGAAGACTCCGCAGTGCTTACTCTTAATTCTAATTTTGAAGCTTTGTTTGCAAGCCTGGCTACTAACTAGTGCTGGTTTTAAAAAGAGGAAAGCTGAAAATAGGAAAAAAAAAAATACAAGAGCAATGTTGATATATCACACAGCCACAGAGGAGCCTGATCTCATCTTGCTTCTGTAGGCTTTGGTCTTTATCAGGTGTGTGCCGTCCGTGCCCAGAGATAAACAAGTTGTCCTGCCCGTAAGTACTTCAGAGACCACTTCATTTAAGAGTGGAAATGCTTCTACCTTATACCCAGCTCCGTTGAAAGTTTGCCAGATGTTGCACCTTTGTAGTCTTCTGTGTCAAACTCTTGTCTTGCTGGAGCAGCGTGGCAGAGGACTTCTAGAGACGGATGCATTAGCTGAGGAATATTTTGTTAAATGTTGGAGCCAGTCAGCTAGATTGACAGAAAACCCCTGGTCTTCGAGATAATTAGTCTCAAGAGTAAGATTTGGTTTCTGTGTGTGGGACAGATGGGGTTCTGGACCTTTGGAAAGGTCACTTTGGTTAGAGCAGAAAAGGTTTGTAGGAACACAGCACTGTGGACACTAATATTTAATTGTATTGTGGAAGGGAACCGTGGGCGTTGCTTTTCTCTCCCGTCAGGCATAGAACTTGTGTCCCCATCCAAAAAAAAGCTGGAGACTGTCTCTCAAGATTGCTTCCTGCTCTGTGATGGATTCTGATACAGGGACAGCCTATGTGGAGGACGAATTGGCAGGTGTTACGCTTACGCTGGTACTTCACATACTTTGTCTGGAGCTGGTTAGCTCAGTTTTCTAGATTTTGTCTAGAAGTAGTGCTCTGTGAGGTTTTTCTATTTTTCTGAGCCTAGAAGGTAGGCTTAGAAGAACAAGAGCTTAAGAGAAAGGACTTTACAGAGCTTGGGAGATCGGAATGGAGTTCTGAGCAAAAGATGAGAGTAATTGCCTTCTCTGTGTGGAGAATTAGCTGTGCTGTCACTTAGCCTACTCCTGCACAAGCTCAGGTTTGTGCTCTGGATGTGCCTAAACACTTTGGAGTCTGGGAAAAAAAGCATCCTGAGTATGGGGATTGTCTCTGTTCCCCCTCTGGCTACAGGGAATGGGGTTTGGCCACTGCAGTCTGAGGTGTGGGGTTTACAACAGCGTTGCTGGTGTTTTGGGTGAGCGCCTGCGTGCACACTCTGAACCCTCCACCAAATGGAAGTTTAGCTTAATTCAGCTCACACGACGAGTACTGATGTAGTCTGTATCGGCAGCCTGCTGAAAGAACGTGTGTGGGAGTCACCAGGCAGTGGAAAGGGGCTGTACGTGAATCTGTGCTGCAGCTCAGCTCAAGGGGAATCGCGCAGGAAGCTTTGCTCTGAACCCCAGTCATCCAAAGCCATTGTCAAAACCTGGGGGGGGGTGTGTGTGTGTGTGTGTGTGAAAGGGGGAGGACAACCCCCAAAGTAGAGGTAAACGGTGAGACTTGCTTCTAGCCCTTGATGGGGCTGTCTTTCTGGAATTTCCCACTCTGCTGTATCCCCGTGCTCGTCATCTGAAGGCTCGTGACTTGCTGATTTCTGCTGTGGCATCAGCCCTTGCCAGTTTTCAACTGGAAATTCAACCGTGGCACATGGTGGTACACAGGCAGGGAAGAGCAGGGGGTGCTGCGCTACCTGCGTGGACTCTTCTGGGGAAGCACGTGTTTGTGATGCTGAGGAGCATCGGCTGGGGATTCTTGCCGATTCTCTCTTCCAATGCTCCTGCGTTGGGCTACTTCATAGGAAGTAATCTGTCAAGAGCACTGTACCTGCTGTTCCAGGACCTGGGTGAGGAGGGCTGGCTGGTGTGTGTCTCTCAGCCAAGTTGCACATAGAATCATAGAATCATTTTGGTTGGAAAAAACCCTTGGGATCATCGAGTCCAACCCTCTACCCTACTCTACAAAGTTCTCCCCTACACCACATCTAAATGACTCTTAAACTCATGCAGGGATGGTGACTCAACCACCTCCCTGGGCAGCCTGTTCCAATGCCCGACCACTCTTTCTGTGAAAAATTCTTTCCTAGTGTTCAGTCTAAACCTACCCTGTTGGAGCTGGAAGCCATTCCCTCTCGTTCTGTCACTAATTACCTGCGAGAAGAGACCAGCACCAACCTCTCTACAGTGTCCTCATCTTGGCTTTCTCACGCTTCCTCCCTGGCCTGGCCAGATGGTTGGTAATGAAGCACTTAGGGCTATGCCCTTAGAAGGAAGCGATGACCGAATCCAAACCCATGCTTTTCAAACCTTCCACTCACTTCTGCTCATAATTAATGCTTCGATATCCCCTGGCATGCGTGGTTTTCGACTGAAGTTTCCAGGCTAATAGCTGCCTTTGTCTGGTCTCAGTCCTCACGCTGGTCAGCCAGGTTCCTGGCTCGTGCATCAGCCACATCCTGAACAGGATTTCTCTGCTGGAGTCGTGGCTCAGGCTCTGCCCAGGGGGTATTCTTGCTCGCTCCTCCAGATTCTTATGTGGTTACTGGTGTCTCTGTGGTCTCACTGGTGCTCTAACCAAGGAGCTATGTAATGGCTCTATGTATAGTGGATATAGCAGGCTTACTACATTCCTAGCAGAAAGGGACTTAGTCGACTTCTGAGAATTAAATTTGCCCTTAATGTCCATAGTAATTCTACAGCTGGGCAGTATGTCAGCGGACTTGCTTGAAGATGAAATTAGCCATACACCGTGGTGGAGGAAGACGATGGTGTTTTATGCAAGTACCACTGAGCCCGTGAGGAAAGGGAATAAGCTGTCACTGACTGACTGCATAACATCTTAACAGCTTTAACTATCTTGCCTTTTTTTTTTAAAAAGGAACCTCTACAGTGGCATGATGTAGACTGTGCTGAATACCCCAGCTCCCACGTTGGATACGTGATCTCCACCCTACAGCCCCAAGCAGTTTTGACTTCCTAGTCAGTGTGGAATGTTGTTTTTTATTGTGCTTTAATTCCTACCTACATCTAGCCTTGTTGACATCTGTGTTCATTTCCTTGGTGCCAGGAGAGCTCATGGCTTTCTCCTCTCCTCTAATCAGCACTGCGATAGCTTCATGGGGCTGGGAGTGAGATTTATCTCTTTAATAAGAGTCGTCAGGATCCCACTGTGGAATGAGTCTAGCAGTTTATGATTACAGATTGTTTTCCCCAAATGGTCTGGGTAAAGTTTGTAGCAAAAGGAGAATGCTGGGAAACAGAACTGGGCTTGGGCCTTCCTGCCATGGGGATTTAATCTGCTACGTGGACTTTTTCTGTGAGATTTTGTTCTTCAAAAGTAATCTTCGGCAACCCAAGGCATCTGACGGTGCCTCAGAGCTCAGTACAGCCTGACTCTGAAGGGAAGACTCAGAGTTAGACTAAGACTCTAGGTCTTAAGAAAAATGGTTTGCATTCCTTAAAAAATATCAGTCAAGGGGAGCAGGAGTCTACACACTTGACCTTTCCTTAATCATAGGTGATGTGGAAGCATAGGCTGTATTCTGTAGCTGCTGTCTGCTCTTGGCCAGCTGCCTGTGTCCTCTCTGATAGTGGGGAGGTTGCCATCGTGTCACCTGCCCAGGGTGTTCTCAAACAGGCCAAGTAGGAAAGCCCACAGGACTCTCTAATACCATGGTGAAATGTTTGGTTTATTGCAGTGCAAACTGAAGATTTTCTTCCTGCCTCTGCGGGACTGGCTGGACTGTCTCTGCAGCTGTGAGAAAAGACACTGCCTCTTGGACATTGCTTTTTTTTCCCCGCCTGTATGGCTAGATAAGAGCTGCTTCTCCAAGGCTTGGACATGAAACGCTTTCTCTTTGTGTTGCAGTTCGCTTTGTGCACCAAAGTTGCTTCTGCTTTCTCTTGCAGGTGAAGGTCCTGAATATGGGGCCAGTGGGGAAGATGCCCTGAGCAGGATCCAAAGGCTGATGGCAGAAGGTGGCATGACTGCCGTGGTCCAGCGGGAGCAGAGCACCACCATGGCCTCCATGGGCGGCTTTGGCAACAACATCATTGTCAGCCACCGGATCCACCGCAGCTCTCAGACTGGTGCGGAGTCCACCGGAGCTGAGGGCACGTCGGCACAGCAGTCCACCTCGCAGCCACTGGCAGCTGAGCTGGAGGGACGGATCCTTTCGGAGTCTATGCAGCTGTCAGAGCACGGCCTGAGCCCGCGGACAGCCCCTGGCGGGAGTGAAGGACAAAGCGCTGGTGATCTGGACCTGCCAGAGCAGGCCCAGTCCTCCATGGACACTGAGGGACCAATTGAATACAGTGACCTAACTAATAATAACCATCTTCCTGACAGTACCAACTTCTATAGTAATGACAGCACCAGTGGGGAGTCGCGGAACAGGTAGAGATTGAGTTGTGTGTTGGTGCTACCCTTGTACTGCTCAGCAGAGACCTGTACCTCACAGCTGGCCAGGAGCTGGAAGAGTAGGGACGTGTGGCTCTGACAGGATGCTGGTGTTTCAGAGGGCTTCTCTATCCTGGGTGAGTGGGAAAGGATAAGGACTGCGAGGGAAGCCATGGGGAAGAAAGCGTACCTAAGTTCCAACATTCCCACCGCTGAAGAGCTAAGAGGAGTATGAACCATGCTGGCTGCACATGATGCAGATTTTTGAAGCCCCACGGGATCCCCTGAGCTCAGCCCTAACCCTGCAATTCGGTCAGTGTCATCCTTTCTAAAGTTTCTTTCCTCTTTCCTGCCCCTTTTATGCCCTGGGGCCGATCAGTAGAATGAAGAAAGGGAAAGGAGCCTGCAGCATCCTTCTGGAGATAGGCAGTCCTACCATACAAACCTGGGCGTGATGCTCCAGCTCCACTGCTGGAGTGGAGGAGTCTTCCAGGCCACAGTCCCGCTCGGTGGCACAGCACTGCTCCCTGCTCAGAACGTGGTGTTCTGAGGTCCCTCCTGCCTGCATTGTGGTCTTTTCTGTGAAGAGCTGGGCTTTGCCAAAACCTGTGTGGCTCAGGATCTGCTCACAGGTGGGGGATTTTTCCTTTTTAGAGAGCTAGTTTAATACTTGGCAGGAATCTCAGCAGAGCTGCTGTGTAGGTGGGTAGAGGGACAGGGGCTACTGCTCTCTAGTCAGGATGCAGTTCAAGCAAGGATGTTCTAAGCTGTGCCAATATTAACATGAGTGAGCCATCCCAGTGGTTTGATGGTGCCAGGACTGAGCTAAACCTCCTTGGCAGGGGGCAGGAAGCGTCTTTCAGCTCCAGGCCAGGGTGTGAGGTATGAGTCTGTGATGTAAGGTGTTGCATGTGAAATCTTGACCTTGTACATGTAGTTTCTAGTGGAGAAATCAAGGCTCTGATATTTTGTTTTTAGTCTCAAATGTGATTTTCCTTTTCGTTTGTAACTCTCCATCCCTAGCAGGCTTGTGGAGGAAGGACGGGGAGAGCGTGAGTGATAACGAGGGAAACACCAAAGATCAATGTCATTAAAATATGACAAACCCTTGCTTGACCTACTGTCTTCATTGGTGTGATGGTTGTCTCTGCGTTCATCTGGGATAGGTACATCTAGCTTAGGAGCTTCAGGTAGCTTACAAACATCAGATGATGACCACCCCCTTCCCAGGAGGAAAGCAGCCTCAGCCGTAGAGTTGGAAGCCCGAAACAGGGAAGAGCATCTGGGAGTCTTGATTGCAAATTGCCTATTAACCTGTCTGAAGATGAACAGGCACTCCAGCATATTTCCCATCAGGCAAGTGCTACTTTAGGGAGAAAGGGGAGTGCTTCTCCCATTCCGCTTAAGAAGGTACGTGGAGATGCAGCGCTGTCTTTGGCAAGCAGAGAGTGGCCTGTCTTCCTCATCTCTCAGAGCAGAAAAACAAGGGGTGCAGTATCTGGCTGTTCTGGATAAAGGAATGCCTGCCCCAGTGCTACCAGTCCGCGGTGAGGGATGCTTCCCCTGCTGCCTGAGCACCTGCCGTGCTCCTGCCTGGCTCCTCTCGACTCTGCGCTGCAGAGACGTTACAATAAATAAGGCTGTCATTAGGGCAGCACTCAAGCTCCCAGTCAGAAGAGTCTGTGAGAGAACATTAAGCAAATCTTCTCTTAAATCACAGCCTGGAAATGAACCTTAAATCAAATCAGCTGCTGCCAGGCCTCATTGCAGAGTGTTAATGAGGCTCTAAAACCTGCCCTGAGCCAACCACATCCCTGATCTGACAGGAGAGCAGCCTGAAAAACGGGATTCCCTTGTGTGGTGAGGAAGGTTTCATGCATCCCTGTATTGCCTCAGCGGTGGCCTGAGGATGTGCTGGCACTTGAGAGCTGGAGAAGCGATGTCTCAGCTGAAGACTTGGGCAGACAGGGCGGTGCAGGTCTGGGCAGAGCTGTTTACTGCTCTGCTTCAAAACAAACTAAAACAGAGCCTGGAAAAAAAAAAAAAAAAACACAACAAAAAACCCCAACAACCTACTTCTGTTTCAGCTCATCCTGGCACCACTTCTTCCCTCTCCCTGCACAATTCCTGGAAAAATCTTGAGGCCCATTCTTGGTAGATGCTTTGCAGAGCATTTACGGATGTCCATTTCGGTAGCCAAAGCCAAGCTACCTACAGAAAAATTTCCATCTCAGTTGGAGGAAGGTCTTCTGGTATGCCTCATGCTGGTGTTGGCAGATTCTCAAAGGCCTGGCGTGTCCCATTCCTGGGCACTCTTGTCAGGCCTGAAGCCTGCTCTGCTGAGGACTTCCCCTTGGTCCAGACCTGCCCCCACTGGAGATGGTGGCAGAGCAGGTAATGAGCTCCAGTGGGAGCTCAACAGCTGCTGTCTCTGACATCGACTCGGGACATCTCTGAAGCTCCAAAGCAGCTTTCCATTCGAGGCTTGGCGGGGGAACTCTTCCAGATGAGGTAGGGATGGAGGCCTGATCAGAGCAGGCAGCTCTGATGTTTCTCCTAACCCGCATTGTAGCTCTGGGCCAGAGGCTGGTAACAACCACAGCCTGACTTTAAGTGGGAACAGTGGGTAGAGTGGGTATGGGTGGGCTTAATCTTCAGATACTTCTTTGGTCATGCCTTGGAGATGACCTGCTGCGGCCACACAACTAAGCAGGGGCTCATATGTAGAGAAAGCAGCAACACTTTTGTTTGTTTCCAACCTAAAATCTGCCAAGCTCAGTTTCCATCCCTGCCTGAGAGCTGATGGAGGGAGACGGGTGGGTGGGAAGAGGGGGGACGAGAGGGAAAATTGAGCACACTTATGCTGGGGACTCTCTTTCCCACCACCACCACCCCCCAGATACAATTTATTTGTTATGCCTTCCATACTTCTCGTGGAACAAAACTCTCTCTCTGCCTTGGGCTACCCTGTCCTGGCCCAGCACTCATCCTTGGTTGGTTTGGACAGGATTGAGCTGACTTGTGGCCTTGAGCAGCAACGCCCTTGAATCTCCACAAGGCCTGGAGACCTGAGCAGAACGGGAGGCTGTGGGATTGTCCACATCCAGGAGAAGCGTGGCCGTGGCAGAGGGCTCCTTCCCCACCACTTATCTCCTCGCTGCAAACCTCCCCTTGCCTCCTCCGGGCAAACACCCGTCCAGGAGCCACGTGGAAATTCAACAAGAGCTGCCTGAGGAAACCAAACCAGAGCTGTGCCTGCTTGCTGGCCCAATTTAGGAGGCCAAACGAGAGCTTTGCTGCTTGGGAGCAGGAAATAATCTTAAAAACCCAAAGCTTTTCTCAGCCAGCCTGTCAGGAGCCTTTCAAACACGCTAACAAAATCCTGGGGAAAGGAGAAATACGGTGCAGAAAATTTTATTTAGCTTTCAAAAGGCTTTTGATAAAGGCCCTCACAAGAAGCTATTAAAGAAACTTAGTCACCCCAAGGGCGAGGGGTAGAGTCCTCCTGGAGGTGGAAGCTGTTTGAGTTGGGAATTGGAGTCAAAAGTAACAACCAGTCCTTGGCGCGGAAAGAGGTTAATGGTGGGTTGGTCAGGTTTGGTGGGAGCCAGTGTTCTCTGAAAGCACTAATGAGCTGGAAGAGGAGGGAAACCGCTGAAGGTGCAAGATTATTTAGGTTAGCTAAGAAGAGAGAAGGTGCCAGAAGCCCGGGGCGGTGGGAAGAGGAAAGGGCTGGAGCTGCTGTGCTGCAAGGGGGCTTTTGTACAAATCCTTCACAGCACGAATCTGCATGGGCGCTGTTACAGCTGGTGAATGCTCCGGCAGCCCAGAGCCTGGCACCAAACCAGCTGGTGAGGGGAGACCTGGCACCCCACGGGGGCTGCTGAAGCCCTGGCAGGGGGTACAGCAAAGTGGCGAGATGCCCCTGTCTTCCCTGTGAGTCCTGTGTTTCCTGGCCTCTTGCTCCGTCTCCAGCGCCTCCATTTGACTCCCCCTTGGAAGTTCTACACCGTGCCCACATGGGGTGACGCGTGGGGTAGACCCCAGCTCTACCTGGTGGCCAGCTGAGTGCACGGGGAAGCCTCTCTCCCCCCCCCCCCATGGTACCAGTGCCGAGGCCCCATAGCCAGCCCCGCTGCTCAGGGTCCTGCCCCCTCTGCTCAGTCCCAATCTGTCAGAGAAGCTGTTCTCCGGCAGGAATAGGCAAATTAATTAAAGCCAGGCGGCATGTGAGCCATCCACCTCTAATTGGGATCTGGGTGAGCAGCACGTAAATGTCATGCTGCCGCTGCCTCTGTGTGGAGGGGGCCCTGGGCACACGAGGGCGGCTGGAGATGGGGAGGAGGGGGGGACAGGGCAGCCTTTCGTTTCCAGCTGCCACCCTCTGCCAACCAATTAATGCGGGTGCCCCCGGGAGCAGAGACCTCTCTCCTCCCTGCCCTGCTGCTGCTGCCTGGCTCCCGCAGTGCTAATAGGGGGGAGGCTCGTTACAGCCCACTCGGTGCGCCCCAGGCGAGCGTGGGGAATTGTTTCCCCACGGCGTCTCGAAGAGAAGCACCTCCTCTGTCCCTCGTTACCTCCCTCGGCTCCTGTTCCTTTTGCCTTTTCAGCGGTCGGTGCCGGTGCCCAGCTCAGGTAGGAGCTGGTGGGGATCAAGCTGTCCTCCCCAGGCACCAGCTCCTGCCCCCCCCAGGAGCCACCATCCCGGCCAGGGCACCACAAAGCTTCCCCTCTGCCAAATATCTGAAGACCAATGCTTTGGTTGGTTGTTGGAGGCTGTTGCCAGGGTCTTGCCTGCCAAATTCATAGAATCATACTTGGAGTTGGAAGGGATCTTAAAGATCACCCAGTTCCAACCCCCCTGCCCTGGGCAGGGACACCTCCCACCAGAGCAGGTTGCTCCAAGCCCCATCCAGCCTGGCC
>JAOQGH010000040.1:23435871-23457596 GCA_025769975.1 Gallinago jamesoni
CCCCCCCCCCCCCCCCCCCCCCCCCCCCCCCCCCCCCCCCCCCCCCCCCCCCCCCCCCCCCCCCGCGGGGAGACCAGCAGGACATGCCTGGGGCACACCATACGCCAGGCTCTCATCACCAGGGCAGGCTGCTGGCTCTGTGCCGTGCTGCCCTTGCACTGTGCCACCCCACTCCCTTCCACAGCACCCCCCTTTCCTCCTGCACCCCCTCTGAGTCCTCCTGCTGGGAGATGGTCCTCCATCTGCAGAGAAAGGACCATCGTACCCTGGCCAAAGGGCTGCCCCCAGCTCTGTCCCTGTCCCTCTCCTGTCTCTCCTCCGTTGCTAAATGGGGACACCTTTAAAGAGGTCCTGGGGTGAAGGCTGCAATGGCAGGAGAGTTTTGAGCCCTAGACAAGAGCAGTGCTGGCCTGGGAAGCTGAGAAGGCAGGGGAGGCTGCCTACGGAGGGTCTGGGCAGCCCCCAGGCGGTGCCCGCTCCTCTTCCTCAGGGCTGTGTCACAGCTCAGCCTGCACGTGGGGACACGCCGCTTCTGCAGCTCCTTGGTGTGGGTGTGAGATGAAGTGTTGGGAGAACAGCTAAGGGTTGCTCCCCACCATCCCCTGCTGCAGCCGTGAGGTCCTCACGCACCTCTCGGGAAAGGGCCAGGGCCGGGCAGCAGGAGTCGGAGGTGGGAAGGGAGGGAGAGGGAGCAGGAGAAGCGATGCCGTGGAGCTACAGCAGCTCATGGCCACGGTGCTGCGGCTGGAGGGGCCGGGAGGAGTAATATTCTCCTGTTTGTGTCCCCCCCCCTCCCCTTGCAGACCCCATGCACAACCTCTCTGCTCAGCCCTGGCAGGCGAAGATGGCAAACCTGACCTACGACAACTTCACGCTGGGCAACCGCTCCGAGGTGACCATCCAGCCTCCCACCAACTACAAGACAGTGGAGCTGGTTTTCATCGCCACGGTCACCGGCTCGCTCAGCCTCGTCACCGTGGTGGGGAACATCCTGGTGATGCTCTCCATCAAGGTGAACCGCCAGCTCCAGACTGTCAACAACTACTTCCTCTTCAGCCTGGCCTGTGCAGACCTCATCATCGGAGTCTTCTCCATGAACCTCTACACGGTCTACATCATCAAAGGCTACTGGCCGCTGGGGGCCGTGGTGTGTGACCTGTGGTTGGCCCTGGACTATGTGGTGAGCAATGCCTCTGTCATGAACTTACTCATCATCAGCTTTGACCGGTACTTCTGTGTTACCAAGCCCCTGACATACCCGGCCAGGAGGACCACCAAGATGGCGGGGCTAATGATCGCGGCTGCATGGATATTGTCCTTCATTCTCTGGGCCCCTGCCATCTTGTTCTGGCAGTTCATTGTGGGCAAGAGGACAGTCCCTGAGAGGGAGTGCTACATCCAATTCCTCTCCAATCCAGCGGTGACCTTCGGCACGGCCATCGCTGCTTTCTACCTGCCCGTAGTCATCATGACGGTGCTGTACATCCACATCTCCCTGGCCAGCAGGAGCAGGGTGAGGAGGCACAAGCCTGAAAGCAGGAAAGAGAGGAAAGGCAAGTCCATCAGCTTCTTCAAGGGTCCCGTGATCAAACAAAACAACAATAACTCCCCCAAGAAGACAGTGGAGGTGAAGGAAGAGGTGAGGAATGGGAAAGTGGATGACCAGCCCTCAGCACAGACAGAGGCCACTGGCCATCAGGAGGAGAAGGAGACCTCCAACGAGTCCAGCACGGTCAGCATGACCCAGACCACAAAAGACAAGCCCACAGCAGAAATCTTGCCGGCAGGGCAAGGGCAGAGCCCATCCCACCCCCGGGTGAACCCGACTTCCAAGTGGTCCAAGATTAAGATTGTCACCAAGCAGAGTGGGACCGAATGTGTCACCGCCATCGAGATCGTCCCAGCTAAGACAGGAGGCTCTGAGCACAACTCCCTGGCCAACAGTCGCCCGGTCAACGTTGCCAGGAAGTTTGCTAGCATCGCCAGGAGCCAAGTACGGAAGAAGCGCCAGATGGCAGCCCGGGAGAAGAAAGTCACCCGCACCATATTTGCTATCCTGCTTGCCTTCATACTCACATGGACTCCATACAACGTGATGGTCCTCATTAACACCTTCTGTGAGACCTGCGTACCCGAAACAGTGTGGTCCATCGGCTACTGGCTCTGTTACGTCAACAGCACCATCAACCCAGCCTGCTATGCCCTCTGCAATGCCACTTTCAAGAAAACCTTCAAGCACCTTCTCATGTGCCAGTACAGGAACATTGGCACAGCCAGATAAGCTGGCACTCAGGGACCACTTCAGCAACGTTATGGAAGCCCTTCCCTTTGCCGAGAAGGTGGGGGGTGTCCCCTGCTCCCCACTCACAACCGTGCAGGCTGTGCAGTGATTGCAGACGATGCCCTTCATCCAGTGCTGACAAAGGTCCAAAGTGCCCCTGAGCTGCAGCTCCTTCCAGTCACCTCAGGGCCTGGGGACTAGCTTGGGGAGCCAGTGGGAAAGTCGGAGGCAAGAGGAGGAGATGTGGTCACCCAGCAGCCTTTCCCAGCTCCCTGCTCTCGAGAGGCTGGCCAAATGGCACTGTTGTTTGCCCTAAGACTGAATGCCTCTTCTCCCCCCTGGCTGACCATCTCCAGGGCATCAGAGCTTGTCTGCATGCAGGCGGCCGAAGGCTGGAGGCTTTCCATAGACTCTTAAACCATTCATTACTCATGAAGAAAGGAAAAGAAACCAGGGTCAAAATATTTGCCAGCCATCTTGGACCAGGCTGGCTTGGGCGTACTCACTGGGAGTCCTGCTGGCCCAGCCAGGCAGTCAAGATTGCACCCGAGCAGATGTGACAAGCTCCTCTTTCCCTCCAGAGACACCGTTGTACATCCTTATCCACCGAGGGGGATTTTTTTTCCCCTGGGCTTTGCGTCTGCTCTCCCTTTTCTGCCCTCAGCCAGCAATTGGCCGGACAGACAGACAAGCCAAGCATCGCACTCTTGGGTGAGGAGGATGAAACCCAGCCACCTCCTACAGAGATGGAAACTAAAACTGCAAGGAAAAGCAGTGGTGTGGTGCAGGACTTCTCTCCGTGGCCCTGGGGGAACGTGGCCCCTGAGAAGTGGGCAGCAGCAAGAGTGAAAATAACTGGCCTTGGGAGGGATGGGGGGAGCTGGGTGGTCTCAGAGGGGGTTGGGAAGAGGGTCTGCAAGGTGGCCAAGGTGTGCTGTGTCTCATCTCAGCCATGAGCAGGTCCCCGCTTCCCCCATGGCTGGTGTGGGGAGGTTTGGTGCACAGATCCAGAGGCAGGAGAGGATGGTGGTGGCCCCCAGCCCCACTCATGCCCTGGGAGGTCCAGGGGAGGCCGAAGGAGCTGGCTGCTGAGCTTTGTAAATGGATATAACCCTGTCGTTGGTGTTGTGGTGGAGCCCTCAGCATGCAGGCTTCAGCCAGCATCTCCAGCCCCCCTCCCAGCCCCTATGTGTGCGCAGCTCAGACCATCCCAGGGCTGCTCCTCAGCTTCTCCCAAAGCCGGATCGCCACAAATCTTGTGGGCACAGCCAAGTGACAGGATGGGGCCATGCTGGCACTGGCAAACGCCACATCTCTATGTCCTTCCTGTCCCCACACCGGGGCGATGATGTGCAACCTGGAGCAAGGGTCCCCAGGTGGGGACCTCCCGCCTCCACTGCCTTTAGGATAATTCACATGGTGGTGCCCAAAATGTCTGGGGGGCTTTTGTTTGGCGTTTTTTTTTTGTTGGTTTTTTTTTTTTTTTTTTTCTTTTTTAAACTGTTATGACAGCCCAACCTACCCCGAGACAAATAAAGACCTCGGACCAGAAACCAACCTCTGCCATGGCGTGAGGAGTGAATGAGTCTTCACCCCATCGCTCTTACCTCAGCTCCCCACTGTACCCACTAGTGACATTTCCTGCAGTGGTGTGGGTGGCAGCCCCACCTGTGCCTCTGAGAGCAAGGTTGGGGGGGGGGGTCAGCCCAAAGCACTGCCAAGAAGAGGCTGTGGGGTCCGACCCACACGTCTTCTCCTAGGACCGCATGTGGTGGCACCAAGGCCATCACCCTGAGCCACTTAGTGACTTCACTGCAAAGGCAAAGCTGAGGTTTGATGGGGTTTCCAGCACAGCAGCACCACGTGGGGAGGACAGCTGGGTTTGCAGAGTTTGATTTTTTTTTTTTTTTAAACAAAGATTTTTATTGGAAAAAGAAAACAAACCCCATTTTCCAAAAGAAGTGAGAGCTCCCACCCACCACCAGCGTTGGTGTGCCGAAGGCAGAGGGGCAAGGACACACGGTCAGAGATGATGGAGGAGAGGGGACGCCGTGGTTCCCAGGGCCGGTGGCTTTGTTTTTGCCCAGCTGCTGCAGGATTCTCCTGCCCTGGCTGAGGGGATGCTGGAGGAAGCCCCCTGAGCTGAGAGCAGCCCTCAGGCGAGTTGAGGGGCATGTGAGGCATTGAACCCCAGCCTTCCCCTCTGGGTGGAGGTGCAGGGAGGCTCCCAGGCTTGCCAAAGGATGTGCCAAAGGCAACTCGTTTGTGCTGGAGGGTGGAAATATATGTGTTCCTCTCCCGGCTCTCCAGGTGCACCTCAACGAACCCCAACACCAGGCAAGAGGAGGCGAGGGGGATCCACTGGCAGAGACGGCGGGGAGGGCAGCAGCCCCTCCGGCGGGGTGGGTGGGTTAGGTCTCTACAACACTAGCAATTAAAACAAGGCATCTCAGTGAAAGAAGAGATTGTAGAAAGGAAGAAGGAGAGGAGGAGGAGGAAGACTGGAGCGCGGGCCGGCTGCAGCTGGGCTTCCAGGGGCCGACGTGGATGCTAGCTTCCCGCTCTAGTCCTTCCCTTTGCCCTTCTTTGCTGCAGCCAAGAGACACAAGTGGTAAGATTTAGAGCGTCCACCAACACTTCACCCAACCCTCCCCTCCCCAGGTGCTGCCGTGGCAGGAATGTAGCCAGCATGGCCAGCTCGGCACCGCACCGGGGCTGCATCCCTGCAGGCAGCGTCCCCCCACCCATACGCCAGCAAGGGAAGAGGGAAATCCCCCTCCCACCAAAGTCGGCAGTGACTCGGGAAGGGGGGACACCAGGGTTTTTCCTGGTGGCACCTGCATCCCACCCAGCCAGCAGCTGGATTGTGGGGCTGTCGTGTGTGCTGACACAGAGGGAAGAGGGACTTGGGGCTTTTTAGTCTGGAGAAGAGAAGGCTGACGGGGGATCTGATCAATGCTCATAAATACTTAGAAGGGAGGGTGTGAGGAGGACAGGACTGGTCTTTTCTCAGTGGTGCCCAGGGACAGGACAAGAGGAAATGGGCACAAACTGGAGTATAAGAAGTTCCACCTAAACACGAGGAGGAACTTCTTTGCTGTGAGAGCGGTGGAGCCCTGGCGGAGGGTGCCCAGAGAGGTGGTGGAGTCTCCTTCTCTGGAGACATTCCAAACCCGCCTGGACATGTTCCTGAGCAACCCGCTCTGGGTAGACCTGCTCCGGCGGGGGATTGGACTAGATGATCTCCGGAGTTCCCTGCCAACCCCATGTGAGTCTATGATTCTATGAAGAGCATCCTATGTGATCCCCCACACCACAAGGGGTCAAGGTAACCTCCCCGAGAACCCCTGCCTGGGGTCCCAGGAGGACCCTTCAGGGGATGGGAGCAGCGGGGACTGACCTTTGGACTTTGACTTGATCTTGGAAGAGCAGGGCTTGGTCACATACACGATCTCCTCACACTGGGCATTGTACAGGGCTTTCTTCAGGATGCCGGAGCGGGTCTTCACACCCGTCTGAGCACTACACCCCCCCCAGCTCTCAAATTTGTACTTGCAGTCGGCTGGAAGAGAGGGGACAGGCGTTCAGAGCCAGGCAAGACCTGGTGGGGGCACCAGCCCCAGCCACCCAGCCCAGGGTGGTCCCCAACCACCCCTCTACCACGCACCCACCTCCAAACTTCTTCTTCCAGTTGCAGGGAATCTTGCACT
The DNA here is from genome assembly GCA_025769975.1 of Gallinago jamesoni. Taxonomy (NCBI): domain Eukaryota; kingdom Metazoa; phylum Chordata; class Aves; order Charadriiformes; family Scolopacidae; genus Gallinago; species Gallinago jamesoni. The sequence continues at coordinate 23,441,863 of JAOQGH010000040.1, forward strand.
TGAGCTTCTTACTCTCGTCTTTGCAAGTTCCCTCGCGGTACCCCAGGCCACAGTCCTTGCTGTTGGGGACACAGGGTCCCCAGCGCCAGTCCTCGCACTCGGAACCATCCTTCTTCGCCTTCTCTGCAAAGGAAGGGGGTGTGGGCGCTCGCTGCGGGGGGCACGGGAGCATGTCCCCCTGCTGCCACCGCCACCAGGCCCCCTGCCCCAGGCTTGCCCCCTCACCTTTCTTGTTCTTGCCAGCCTCGGCGGTGGCGGCCAGCAGGACCAGCGCCAGGAGGAGGAGGAAGGCTCGGATCTGCATCCTTCCTGTGGAGAAGAGAAGAGGGTGAGGTGGGTGAGGTGTCGGGACACCATGCAGGTGGCAAGGAAGGGGGGGCAGGGCGAGTGAGATGACAGCCACTTCCATCACGCACACGTGTCTACACCACCATGCCCTGCTCGTGGCCACCCATTAGTGCATTAATTACAACGGGAAGGTTAATTGTGCATCTCAGTAACTGCCTCCCATCCCTGCAGCCCCTCATTCGGCCCTGTGGCCAAAATGTTCCCCATGGGGGGACCCCTGCACCCCACACAGCAGCTGGGAAAGGACCTTTGGTTGGGTGCACCATGCTGCCCCTGTCCCCGGAAAGCCAAGCAGCCCCCACCTGCATGCTGACAGGGGGGGGGGGTCCTGCTCCCCAGAGCCCTTACCCTGTTGTATTTTCTTCATGGCTCCTTTATCCAGGACCCAGCAGGCTGCCACCCCACACCAAAGAGCCCCAGGGCCAGGGGAGCCCAGCTGCCATGGTACCCTTCTCTGGCTCCAGAGGAATCCGAGGCGGGGGGGAGAGGGGGAGGGAAAGAAAAAAGCCCAGCAAAACCAAACCCGCTGCCACGAGGGGTCTGAGAGCTAAAGCAGTGGATTAAATACAAAAAAAAAAAAAAAAAAAAAAGATAAAAGAGTCCCCATAGCGTGGGAGCTTGTTGGAGAGATGGAGTGGGAGAGCTGCACCACGGCCACCAGCACAGCACCCAGGCACACAGTGCCAAGGGGGGGCATGTGCACACGTGTGTGTGCGTGTCCATGCACCTGGGAGCGGGTTGGGGACGAGGGTGGACACACACGAGGGTGCACACACATGAGGGTGCAGCTCCTAGGGCCCTGTCCATCCCCCCCCCCAGTCCATCCCGGTGGCCTTGGGCCAGGTGATGGCTTCCCTCTGGCTGCTGCCATGAGCCCTGGGGGGCTGAGCTCCTGCCCCCAGCAGGAGTGCAGATGTGCAGAGCCGGTGTCTCAAGCTTGGTGACCCCGTCCTTGCTTCCCCAAAGCCTTTTAGGATGACACCCGTATCTGCCTGGCGGCAGCCAGCCAGCAAATACATCGTGCCTGCCCCAGCTCCACGGTGGGCTTGGTGGGATGGGGCTGTTAGAGGTCCCGTGTGCCCCGAGGGACACCAGTGCAGGGAAGAGCCTGAGGTCAGCGTTTGCTCCCTGCCCCCAGGCTCCCCGGAGAGCGCAGCTCCCCGCATTATTCAGGCTCCAGTGCACTCACCTTTCATGCCTCCGCCGCCGCGAAGGGGCCGCCTTCGCTCTGCATTGAACTGTCACAGGGAATTACACAGCCCAGCTGGCTGAAGGCGCAGCCCAGGGGGGTGAGAGCTGCCTTCCCCCCCCCGCCTCGCCCAGCCTGGCTGAGAGCCATCCTGCCGAGCACGGCGCAGCTCCCACCCAGCCGCCTCCGAAGGGGAGGAGAGCTCTGCCCGGACGGGAGGAGGGCAAGGCTGGGGCTGAGCTGAGTTATGGGGCGCCTCCTGACCCCACTTTCTGCAGGAGCTCGGGTAGGGCAGCACCTCTGACCCCCCGCGCTGCTCGCAGCATCCCCCTGGTTTCAGGTGCTCTGTGAACTTCTTCCACTCTCTGCTGCAGAGCGCTTCCCTCTGCTCCTCCCAGCCCAGCGCCTCCCAGTTTGGACCCAGTTTGGGTCCTCTGGATGAGGTCTCTGAGAGCCCAGGGCACCCAGCCCCAGCTGCCCTGCATGGACACTCCTCTGGCCATGTGTACAGAGGGATGTGGGACGGGGGGGGCTCCAAGGGGAAGCCCATCTTACAGCCCCGGGGACTCCTGGATCTGCTCCCAGGCTCCGCCCGGCACATCATACCCCCAGGCAAAGGTCTGCAGGGACCCTCAAGCCACAGCTCATCCTAATTCATAAGGGAAACGCTTTAGGATGAGCTTTTCGTAAGGGAAAGGGAGAGAACAGTTTTCCAATTAATTTTCCAAAACAGCCCGATCCCTTCTCTCTCTGCCAGTTCCCGGTCAGGCTGCCAGCGCCTTCAGGCGTGTTCGCACAGCCCCAGCTCCTCCCGCATCCCACGGGGCCCTGGCTCCTCTCCTGCTCAGATCCCAGCTGGCTCTCACCCCCTTTTTGGGCTCTCCCAGGAGCGGGCTGCAGGAGCGGAGCAGCCTGGAGCCTGGCCACGTCACGGGAGTCCCCATTTCCCCCTTCCCCTCCCTCCTGCAGCTGCCCTGGGTTTGAACAATCGAAGATCAGCTCTATTAAAAAAAAAAAAATAAAAAAAAAATCACCTGGTGATAGTGCAATGGGAGAGCCTGGAGCCATCTCTGGAGACTGCCCACGGGTGGTGGCAGCGCTACCAAAAAGTAGTTGATGATGGGCCACACCATCCTCCCCGGCTCCTGTCCCCTTGCTGCCACCCCGATGCTCTCCTGGTCCCCCCCCGCAGCCCCTCTGCCAGCAGCGAGACCCCTCGGCTCAGCTCCCAGCGCAGCTGGCTCCGGCAGAGGTGGGCGCAGGACCGAGGAGGGAGCCCAGTGCTCGGGGAAGCCCTTGGCTCGGGGTACCCAGCATCCCCCCAGCAGGAATTTCCCAGCTGCCAGGAGAGGGGAGACTGAGCTTTTCCCCCTGTCGCAGGGAGGAGAAGGTGCTAAGGGGGGTGGGTGGGAGGGGGGGGGGAAGGGGTTGCTCTGAGCTCTGCCGAGGCGCTGTGGGGCAGAGAGGGGAGCAGGTAGCGCCCTTCCTCTGCCCCCTCCCCAGGGCAGATGCTGTGCCCTTCCCTCCACCCCGGAGAGGCAGCTCCCCGGGCTCCGGCCGCCGGAGCATCATCTCCCACCGCCGGAGCCCCACCCCGAACCGCTGTGGGGTGCCCCCCAAGGAGGAAGGGATGGGGGGGGGGGGCTAAGATGCTGGCCCACTGCCTCAACCCCCGCATTCTCCCCAGGAGTCTCTCCAAAACTCTTTCCTCCTGCTCCTCCCTGGCTCCCCGCAGGCGAGCCCGCACCTGGGCGAGGGGGGGGGGGGACGGGGACTCCCGCTCCCGGGCCCCCTGCCCCAGCCGCCCTTCCCGCAGCTCCTCCCCACTCAGGGCCACGTCCCCCACCCCGACAAAGCCCCATTTCCCCACTGGTGGTGGTGGTGGTGGGGGAGCCCTCAACCTAGATGACCGCCGCCTCCCCGAGGGGGGAGGTGGAAGGCGCCCATCCCCGTGGCGTCGGGGGCCGCCGCCCGTCGGCGGGGGCTTGGGGGGAAGGTAAAGGAGGGGAATCTGGCCCCGTGTGTACCGGGGAGGGGGGGGGGGACGTGTGTGGGGGTGCCACACTCACCTGCGGTGCGGGGCGGTGCGGGGCGCGGTGCGGAGCTGCTGCCTTTGTGTGGCGGCCGCGTGCGGAGCCCCCGCGCAGCTCACAGCGGCCCCTGACGTTGGCAGCAAAAAAAAAAAAAAAAAAAAAAACCGAAAAAAAAAAAAAAAAGGTGGGTTTTTTAGCCCAAAAACTTTTCGCAAGCTCCTCCCCCCCACCCCACCCGGCCAGGCACAAAGGCGGCGGAGGGGCGGCCCCCGGGGGGCGGGATGGGGGGGGGACGACGGACGGGCTGTCCCTCCCCCTACCCCGGGCCGGCGGCGGTCCCTGCTCAGCCGGTGAGTGTGCTGGGGCTGAGGGGTCAGGCCAATGTCCCCGTGTCCCCCCCCTTGCCCTGTCTCACACTCCCCCGGGCTCTGTGGCGTTGGTACCAAGGAAGCCCGCTGGGGGTTCAGGCATGGCGGAGTGGCTGGAGGGGTGCAAAGCTGAGGCTCCCCTGGGCCCCCTGCTCCGGGACCCACTGGAAGGTGATCCCTGGGGCACCCCCGGGGCTGGATGGAGGGAAGGGACCCACCCCGTGTCTCCGCCAGCTCCGCGGATGCCTCTTTCCTCACCCGAGGCCACCGGCACCCATGGACCGACCTTTCATGGGCTCTGCCCCTCCTGGGTGGGTGCCAGGGAGCCAGGTCACCTTCTCAGCACATCACTTTCACGCTGGCCTAGGTGTCCACCCAGCCCTGTCCCCTTGTGACCTGCCTGTCCCCAGCTCAGCCATGCTGCAGCCCTTCTCCTCGGGCCAAGCAGCGATACGAGGTCAGACTGCTGGTCGGGGGGATGAAAGGACTTTGCAGACGTATGTGACTGCTCCCTTCCCCGCATCCACCCCTTCTTTTCTTAGGAGGTGAGGAGAAGCAGGGGCCAGGCCAACTCTCTTCTGTAGTTACCAGCCAGAAAGGCGAACGTCGTGCCAGAAGAACGGGGCTGTGGTGAGGAACGGAGCCATTTTTCCACCCCTTACCTTGGAAGAAGGCTGCAGAGAGCAGGGCTACCACAGGTGGGGTTGGGGGGAGTGGAGGAGGAGGGGGTGGTGGTGGGGGAGCTGTTTTTTATGAGCTGCTTCCCAACCAGGAGTTGCTTTCGGAGAGATTCCCGCATTTAACTCGCGCCCTGCCGGCAGTTTCCTGAACATCTGCAGAGGTTTAGGTTGGCAACCCTGGGGAGCACATCACCTCCCCTGCCCACTGCACACACTGCCCTGGGTGCCCTGGTGGTGCGGACACAGTGGGTCCTGACGGCTGGACAGGTAACAAAGCCCAGAGTCCCCCTAGCCCCCCGCCTCCCTCCCCAATCCTGGACCATTAAACCAAAGCTGAAGAAAGCTGTGGAGACAAGCTTCACGGCCAAACAGAAGGGGAAGGACCTAGGCGTCCTGCTTCTGGCTGGGGTTCCGTGGCGTCAGGTTTGCAAGTCTGAGTTATGGGACCGGGATGGGCAAACCAGAGCTTGGTGGAGCCGTGAAAGAGCTGGGTGTGGGGCAAGCTCTGCTGCTCTTCTTCAGCAGGAGCCAGAGACCCCGCTGGCATGCCCAGGGCAGGGCAACCCAAGGTTTTCACTCCTTCCTCTGTTTCCCCTCTTGTCACCTCCTCGGGCTGGGGACCAGGAGAGAGGTGCTGGCTGCGAGGGAGAGCAGAGATGGGTTGGTGCCCATCACTCAGCAGTGGCTGTGCTTGGTCCCTCTGGGTCCTTTCTGAGGGACGTGGGGGGTGTGTGTGTGAGGGGGGGGTGGTGGAATGGCTCCTTCCCCAGCCCAAACAGGCAGCAGAAGGCTGTGTTTGCAGAGAGGGGCCTCATTCCCGAGGGAAGGAGAGAAGAGAGGGAACGTGACCAACCCAGGTGGGTTTCCCCGCCGTTGCTTAACTCGAGCTTTTCACCTCTAAAACCATCACAAGGTCATTCATGGCATCTCGGCCCCACATTTTCCATCTCCAGTCGGAGCCTGGTCCTTGGGGCAGCGTTGCTGCACGCTGTGGGGACACAGCTGCACGGGGAGGGGGGGGGGCAAGGGGGGGGAAGTTTTCCTTGCTCAGGCTTGTAGGAGCCGGCGTGTGGCAGGTAATCATTAACAGGGTCAACTGCTGTCACCCCAGCTCTGTTTAGCTGGGGCTGGGCTTGCATGGCTTTTCCCAGCCTGCACGCATGCCCCCCCGGCCCTGCATATGCAACCCCCCCCCCCCCCTTCCTCCCCCCCCCCCCCCAAGGTGGGTTTCCATCCCACCAGAGGCCAGACAGACCTCCGGACCTCTGACACCCGCCTGCAAGGGACAAATGGGGGATGTTGAGGCTCTTCAGAGAGAAGGGCAGGGCTCTTCCCCCCCCCCCCAGGCAAGAAAGGGGGACTGCCCCCTTTCCTAACACCCCCTCACCAACAGCAATCGCATTTGGGACCCCTTCTCTCCCTCGCCATAAATTTGACACCGGGGCGGCTGGAAAACTCCCATTGCCATGGTTACTGACAGCCCTCGCCGCCGGAGACGGGTGGGCCAAGCGCCAAGGAGTGCCGGGGTCCGGGCACCAAAGCGGAGAGGGCCCCCCCCCCCTCCTCCCAGTCGCACGTCCCCACCTGGTCCCTGGGCAGCGGCCCAGGGAGGCCGGGACAATCTGGTGTGGCTTACACCCGGCTACAGACCCCCACTGTCAGCTCCGGGCAGGGGCTGAAGGCGATGAAAGGGAGGCGCGGGGTTGGGGGGTGGGTGGAAGGGACAAACGCAGCCGGGGGAAGGAGGCTGCTGCTTCTCCAGGTGGGGAAGGGGTGGTGGGAGCGACGGGCAGGCTGCCGAGCTGCCCTCAGGAGTCCCGGTGTTAAGGTACGAGTACAGCTCCCCATCACCCACCACCTCCCTCCTCGGCTCCCTCGTCCGTGGGTTGGAGGGATTCCCTCCCGTTTGCAGAGGGAGCTCTGCAGGGAGAGACAGCCTTGGCCGCAGTCATCACAGAGTCATCACCTAGGTTGGAAGGGACCTTTTTAAGATCATCGAGTCCAACCAATGAAAAAAAAAAAAAAAGCAACCAACAAACACCCAAACAACACACCGCACCCAAACCATCACCAACCCAACACTAATCCGTGTCCCTGAGCACCATACCAACTCGTCTCTTGAACATCTCCAGGGATGGTGCCTCAACCACCTCCCTGGGCAGCCCATTCCAATGCCTGACAACCAGTAAAGAAATATTTCCTAATATCTAACCTGAATGTCCCCAGCACAACTTGAGGCCATTACCCCTTGTCCATCATCTGTGACTCGGGAGACGAGACCGACCCCCGCCTCTCTACACCCCCCCTTCAGGTAGTTATAGAGTGTGATAAGGTCTCCCCTCAGCCTCCTCTTCCTCAGACTGAACACCCCCAGCCTCTCCTCACAAGACTTGTGCTCCAGACCCCTCACCAGCTCCGCTGTCCTTCTCTGGACCCGCTCCAGCACCTCAATGTCTTCTTTGTTGTAGGGGGCCCAAAACTGGACACAGCACTCGAGGTGGGGTCTCACCAGTGCCCAGCACAGGGGGACGATCACCTCTCGGGTCCTACTCACCGCACTGTTCCTGAGACAGGCCAGGATGCTGGTGGCCTTTTTGGCCACATGGGCACACTGCTGGCTCACGTTCAGCCGACAGGTGACCAACACCCCCAGGTCCTTTTCCACCAGGCAGCTCCAGCCACTCTGGGCCTGATCATCCTCACGAGACAAGGGCTGGGTGTCCCTAATCCCTTGCTTTTGTACTCAGAGAGTGGTCCTCCTGCCAGAGACAATCTCACCCCTCGGCATTGCGACCCCAGCGCTCGGCACTGGAAGCAGGACCCCACCGCTCCTCTCCGGAGCTGGGAATGAACGGGAAAGGCCACCGAGCAGGCTTGTCCCCTGCAGAGTGGCATGGCTGGGGATGGCTCACCACACAAAGGGCTGACAGAGAAGGTTTTGAAGTCTGGGGGCTGGATGCTGCTGCCGTACCCATGGATAGCCACGCGGCTACAAAGGACAGGGCAGGCCTGACTCCGGAGCTGCCACCTCTTGCCCCGGAGAGGAACCAGAGCAGGGCAGGAACAGCAGGTTGCCAGCTCCTGATTCACACTTCCAAGCCCTTCTGCATCACTTGGGATGGCAGTGCCCTTTTCTCCCTTGTCCCACATTACACCAAATATCAGCGTATGCCACAGAGGTCCCTCAGGACAACATCGCTGTATCCAGCAGCTGTCCCAGAGGGATGCTGTGCAGGGAAGCAGGCAAGGACTTGGCCCGGCAGGGAACTCTCCAGAGGACCCCCAGTTGGGATGGGGGCAGAAGCCTTGGGGTTCAGCCTGGAGGGGTGTCACTCGTGCAGTGCCTGCCACATTCTTCTGGCCCCAAAAGTGAGGTCTTTTACCCGGTGCGTGAAATATTCCAATTTCTAAGGGACATCATTGTCACAGATGCAGCTGGGGGACAGAAACTAAAACATCCATCTCTTTATTTCAGTGGCGAGAAACGACAACATCCAAACGGTCGAAGTCAAAAAGCGATGGGAACGCAGGCCCAGGCCAGACCCTCGGGTCTGTTGGAGCCGGCACCCTCACAGAGTTACAAAAAAAAATACAGTCCTACAACAGCGTCTAGGAAACACAGACCCAGGTATTGCACAGAACCCCTGCCCTCCGCGGGCAGGGTGACCAACACCCCCCTCCGCCTTCGCCGAAGGACAAGCCAGGCTTGGAATTGCACAGCAACTCAGCTCACGCACCCGTGGAAGGGCCAGGCGGGAAGGGGGGACAGTGTGTCTCTCAACTACCTGTACAAAAACCCTAAGGGGGGAGATACAAAACCGGGGAGAAGGGGGGGAAGCTGGGGCTGTAAACGCCTGCGGGCAGGGCTGGGCATCCCAGCTGGGATGGGGCAGAAGTTTGCACCTTTGAGAAGATGACAGTGCCTTGCCCGTCGGTGGCCAGCGAGCAGTGCTGGTGGGAACCCTGGGTGCTGCTGGAGCACCCCCAGCTCTGAAGGTGTTGGGACACTATTGTCATTGGTGGCCAAATACTGCCGCTGAGCCCTGGCACTCCGCACTGCCCTGGTGCCTCTGCTCTCCACCGCAGCATCCTCCATCTTCCAAGGGAACTCTGCCCCCCCCTTGCCAAAAAGCTTGAAGGGTATTTTGGTTCTCTGCGGTATCCTCATACCCTTTTTCTTTGCTGTTGGTATTAGGGGAGATCCGAAGGGTGCCACCCAGCGCTACCCACCGGGGGCAGCTGGGTGTGGGTGCCAGGTGGGACCGCACACAGCCTGGGTGGCAGCAGCATCTTCTCCTGGGAGCCAAGCTGCGACCAGCAAACCCACTTCGCAACCGCCACCCACCTGAAGGGGTCTGCAAGGCCCACAGCCATCAGCTCTCCTCCTCTGCTGGCACCTCCTGGTCCCAGAGGCTGTCAGCGCTGCAAAAGCCCCGCTGAAGGGTTGGCTTGATGCCTCTCTGCAGATGCTCAGCACCCACAGCATCCGCAGGGGAGATGGGCCGTGGTGCCTCGTGCCCCATGGCAGGCGGTAAGGGAAATGCCACCCCACTGCAGGCACAACTCGTGGCTGGGAGCCCTGACGCTTCCTTGCTTCCTATGCATCCAGATCCTTCTTTCTGCTAAAACTGGAGAGGGTGAGCTGGTGGCCTGCCCAGGGAGCTTGTGTCTGGGCTGGGTGAGCTCCCAAGTTTTCCCTGCGAAGACCTGTTTTGGGAGGGGGGTTGGGGGGGGGTGTGTGACAGAAGTCAGACTCCGAGGATGCGCGTTGACAGGTTGGGGGGAATCCCTGAGAGCAGCACTGCCCCCAGCACTGCCCCCCCAGCCCAGTGCAATGTCTAGCATTGTGCGCGGGGCTGGGGGGAGAGCTGGGGCAGGGAGGGCAGCTGGATCCAAGTCAGCATTTGGGAATTACAGCAGGCTCCACCGCAGCCACTGCCCGGGCCAAGCACAGCTCTCCACCACGGCTACGTGCTGCGCCAGGCTCACAAAGAGCCTGCTCCACCTAGCCTTCCAGAGGGAAGGACAGCAGGAGGGCTTGGGTAGCCTTCCTCCATGCTATCTCTGCCCTGGCTGCCCAGAATGCTGGCTGGCTAAGCACTAAAGGCAATTGGGAGGGCAGCATCTGCCCTGCTTCCAGCTGTACCAGCCCCAGATGCGCTGAGGAAAGGGTGGGTACGTCAGGGACTTCCCTCCTGCCACAGAAAGCCCCAGCAGGGCAACGAAGAGACCCAGGGCAGCCCCAAACCGACAGGAGGGAGGAAGAGGCAGGGGCAGTAAGTCACGGCGCTTCCCTCGGGGCAAAGTCTGAGGTTCCCGGGCTCTGCTGCCTGCCTGCACAGCCTGTGCCTCCCACGGCTGTGCCAGACAGGAGAGGAGGAACAGGACATGAACCCAGCCAAGCAGCGGGGCCGGGGGGGGGAGCTGCCAGCAGGGAGAAGAGGGGAGCAAGAATATGCCACGAGGATCATAGGTAGGAGCCTGCCTAGGTGGCACTGGCATCACTGCCGTGCACAAGGTGGGGCGACCGGGGACTTCAGCCTGGCCTTCCCCAACAGGGCTGCGGGATGGAGCCCATCCAGGGCAGGGAATGCAGTAGATGAGGGGCAAAGGTGGGACACACACACACACACACACAAAGAGTCAGGCTTCGAGTCCCATATACCCACTTGTCCTCATAAACAAGAGTCCCAGCCCAGCCTGGGGCAGAGCTCTGCTGTCTCCATCTCCTCTGGGGATCAGGTTGACATCTAGGGAGGGCTGGGCCAGTCTCACAGCTCTGCCAGTTGCCATAGTCCTCTTCTCGTCCTGCCCGAGCTGGCTTGGGCTAAGGCACGCCGAGCGCTACACAGCTGTCTCCTGGTCTTCTCGCTGGATCATCTGGTAGTGCTGTCGGTTCTCGAGGTAGGCAGCTAAGTCGGGGTCATTCGCTTTCTCAGCCCGGTGCTTGGGGGTGTCTCCCTGGATAAGGGAGGCAAAAGATGTCAGAGCGCCTAGCACTGCCTAAACGCTGCCTCGGCACCCAAAGGTGCCCCCGTTCCCAAAAAGGTGGCCACAGCTGGGTCCAGCAGAGCCCACAACCAAAGCCCCGAGGCGGGCGGTAGAAAGAGTGCTCCTTCACCAGCGCCCCGAGAGGAGACGAAGGTTGGTCCCCACGACCTGCTCTTCCCTGCTGGGGAGGCAGGGGGTGGGGTGGGGGGGAAGAGGGTGAGGAATGAGGGGTATGCCTGGGGGAGTGCCCGGGAATACCAACCCCCCCTTTCCCTCCGGCTCCCGGCGGAGGATCACATTTCACCAGCTTATTGCAGCCATCTGGACTGTGTCCACTAATGAACTCCCGCACTCCATAAAAAGCAAATCTGTTAACAGCTCCCAGCTCTGTCTCCTCTCTCCTTTCCCTCTCTCACCCCCCAACCCCCCCCCCCCCCCCCCCCCCCCCCCCGCGGCGGTCACCGGACGGGCAAGGTGCGGCGCCGGCAGCTCGCCAGCTCCCCCCCCCCTTCACCTCCCCCCCCCCGGGCACCGGAGCCGGGGGCTACCGGGGGCTCCCGGGGGCCAGGACCCGCCGGGCGGCGTTCGCCACGCACCCGCGGCAGGAATGCGGGCAGCCCGACCGGGGCGACCGGGTGGCGAGCGGGCAGGGGCGGGTGGCGAGCGGATGTTTGTGACCTGTTGAGCTGCCGCCGGCGTGGCGAGCCCCCCCCCGCACCCCCCCCCCCTTCACGGGCCAGCGGTGGCCCCCGGTGGGTCGCCCCCCGAGGTGGCGGCGGTGGCGACGGAGCCGGTGGCGATGGCTCCCGGCGCTGCGGGGCGCGGAGGTGAGCGGGGGGGGGCGCGGGGGGGGGGGCACGGTCGGGGGGGCACGGGGGAGGTGTGGGTGGCCCCGGGAGCGGGGCTGGTGGCCCTGAGGTGGCTACCAGCGGGCAGCGAACCGGCCCGGGGGGGTGGGGGGGTGGTGGGGACCCCCTGGCCCTCGGGGAGGGAGCCACTGGGGTGGGGTGACACTGGCCCCCCCCTCTGCCCCCCCCCCGGCCACCGAAGGGGAGTGTTGGGCCACCGCACCCTGTGGGGCTGGCCACTGGGCAACCATGGCCGTGGGGCCTCTGTGCCCCAGCCAAGCTGCCGGCGCCGTGGGGCAATGGCTGTGGGGCTGGCAGCGCTGTGGGGCAGAGCCCGTGGGTGCTGCCGGCGCCGTGGGGCAACGGCTGTGGGGCTGGCAGTGCTGTGGGGCAGAGCCCGTGGGTGCTGCTGGCGCTGTGGGGCAACGGCTGTGGGGCTGGCAGTGCTGTGGGGCAGAGCCCGTGGGTCTTGCCAGCGCTGTGGGGCAGAGTCCTTGGGTGCTGCCGGCGCTGTGGGGCAGTGGCTGTGGGGCTGGCAGCGCCGTGGGGCAGAGCCCGTGGGTCTTGCCAATGCTGTGGGGCAGAGTCCTTGGGTGCTGCCGGCGCCGTGGGGCAATGGCTGTGGGGCTGGCAGTGCCCATAGGTCCTGCCAGAGCTGTGGGGCAATGGCTGTGGGGCTGGCAGCGCCGTGGGGCAGTGCCTGTGGGTCTTGCCGGCGCCGTGGGGCAGTGCCCGGTGCTCTTCCCGGTGCCGTGGGGCGCTGCCGCCGCCGGCCCTGACCCCCCGCCGGGTGACGGCCATGGGGGTGCGGGGACCCCCCTCCCGTCCCTGCCCCACAGAGTCCGTCCCGTGGGCGTGCGGGAAGGGCCGGGATGTGGGGCTGAGTCACCCCCGGCCGCCCACGGCTCCGTGGGGCAGAGGGACGGGACGGGATCCTGCCGCGGAGCCGTGGGGTGCCTGCCCCACAGCCCTCACCCGCAGCGGGGGGTCCTGCTGCCCCACAGCCCCCTGTGCTGCCACCAGCCCCACGGCAGCCCCACAGCCCAGAGCTCCAGTGTGGGGCAGCCCCATAGCGGGGGGGGGGAGCTCAGGACCCCCTGAACAAGGGCACCCTGAGGCCCCACCGCAGCCAGTGACCCCAGTGACCCCAGTGATCCCAGTGACCCCAACATCCCCAGTGACCCCAGTGACCCCTGATCCCACATTCCCAGTGACCCCAGTGACCCCGGTATCCCCGGTGCCCCCACAATCCCATGTTCCCAGTATCCCCAGCGACCCCAGTACCCCCATGATCCCGCATTCCCAGTATCCCCAGTGCCCCCATGATCCCATGTTCCCACTATCCCCAGTGACCCCATTGCCCTATGATCCCACATTCCCAGTGCCCCCAGTACTCCCAGTGCCCCCAGTGACCCCAGTATCCCCAGTATTCCCAGTATCCCCAGTGCCCCCACAATCCCATGTTCCCAGTGCCCCAGTGACCCCAGTATCCCAGTATCCCCAGTATCCCCAGTGCCCCCAGTGCCCCCAGTATCCCCAGTATTGCCAGTATCCCCAGTGCTCCCATGATCCCGCGTTCCCAGTATTCCAGTATCCCCAGTATTCCCAGTATCCCCAGTGCCGGGGCGGGCGTTGGTGCCGACTCAGGCGGGAGTCACCGGGAGTGAGGGCCGCGGGGGGGGGTGAGGAGCCGCGTCCCTGCCGGGGGGGTGGCCACGGGCCGTGGCGGGGTGGCCACGGGAACCCGTCGGGCCGGGCTGGCCAGTGCCGACCTGGCCGGGGTTGCCCGGGCCGTGGCTCAGTGGCCGGCGGAGCTCCGACACCCCCGGACCCCCCCAGCCCCACGGGAAGGTGAGCGGGAGATGCGGGGGGGGGGGCCATGGGGGTCACCGGAGTGGGGGGGACACACAGTGGCCAGTGGGGGGGGGAGGGTGGCCACCGGGTGGGACTCAAAGGGCCAGTGGCTCTGGGGGGTTGGGGGTGGGGGGGGGAGGAAGGGGGAAGATGCCACCGGGCAACTGCTCCAGGGTGACCCCCCCCCGACCTGAGGGGGCTTCGGGGGTGCCATGGAGGGGGCTGGTGGCCCCTCCTTCAGCCGTGTCCCCCCCTCGCCCCCCCGTCCTGCCGCCGGCCCTGGGGACGCGGGGGAGGGGCCCGGGGACGCCTGGGAAGGGCCCAGCCCCCACCCGTTCCCACGGGACCCAGCCGGGGGGGGCACGGAGCCCCTTGCGGGGGGGGGGGTCCCAATCCCCCTGACTGGGGCTCCCAGCTCCCCTTACGGGGGGGGGTCCCAGTGCCCCTTCTGGGGGGGGTCCTGGCACCTCTCTCCTGGGGGTCCCAGTTCCCCTTTACAGGGGGGGGTCCCAGCACCCCTCACTGGGGGGGGGGTCCCAGTTCCCCCAACCAGGGGGTCCCAGTGCCCCTTACAGGGGGGGTCCCAGCACCCCTCATTTAGGGAGGGTCCCAGTTCCCCTCACTTTGGGGGATCCCAGCACCCCTCACCTGGGGGTCCCAGCACCCCTCACTGGGGGGGTCCCAGCGCCCCTGATTGGGGGGGTCCCAGCGCCCCTCATTTAGGGAGGGTCCCAGTTCCCCTCACTTTGGGGGGTCCCAGCACCCCTCACTGGGGGGGTCCCAGCACCCCTGATTGGGGGGTCCCAGCACCTCTCTCCTGGGGGTCCCAGCTCCCCTCACTGGGGGGGTCCCAGCTCCCCTCACTGGGGGGGTCCCAGCACCCCTGATTGGGGGGGTCCCAGTGCCCCTGATTGGGGGGGGTCCCAGCGCCCCTCACCGGGGGTCTCTCTCCCGCAGGTCGCCCCGGAGCCCCTGGGGAGGAGGGGGGGGACGTTGCCGTCCCCCTGAGCCCCCTGCCCGCCCCCCCGCGCCCCCCCGCCATGCTGCTGCCGGAGTCCCCCTTCCCCAACCGGGCTCTGGCGGCCCTGGACTCCCTGGCCACGGGGCTACTTGCCCCCAGCTTCTGGGCCGCCGACCGCCTGCTGGACCTGCAGCCCACCACGGCGGGGGGGCGCGGGGGGTGCGGCGGCCGCGCCGGCCGAGCCCTGGCGGCGCCGGCGTTGGCCACCCTCCTGCTGCTCTCCTTGCCCTTGGCCGCCTTGGGGCTACTGCTGTGGCTACCGGTGCAGGCCACGCGCCGGCCCTTCGTCTACCAGCAGGCTGCCGGCGCGGCGTCGGCGCAGCCCTGGGACCTTCGGCAGCGCCGCACCTTCACCTTCCTCACCGCCAACCTCTGCCTGCTGCCCAGCGGGCTGGCCAAGTTCAGCAACCTGGGGGACACCCCCCGCCGGGCCACCGACATCGCCCGACGGCTAGCCCCCGCCTCGCCCGGACCCCGTGGCCACCGCGACGCCCTGGCGGCACCGCGCCACGGCCACGACTACGGCGGGACCCTCCGCGCCCCACCGGCCTCCCCCGGCAGCCCCCGGGTGGAGGTAGCCCAACCGGTGCCGTCGGTAGCCCAGCCGGCGGCCCGGGCGGTGGCGGTGCCGCTGGCCGAGCGGTTGCCGCCCGACGTGGACTTCCTCTGCCTGCAGGAGGTCTTCGACGCCAGGGCGGCCACCATCCTGCGCCGGCGACTGGCCGGCACCTTCCCCCACCTCCTCTTCGGGGTGGGGGGCCGGGGGCTGCGGGGGGGCCAGCTCAAGCTGCTGGACAGCGGGCTACTGCTAGCCAGCCGCTACCCGCTGCTGGCCGCCCGCTACCACGGCTTCCCCAACGGCGCCTGCGAGGACGCCCTGGCCGCCAAGGGGCTACTGGCCGTCCAGGTGAGGGGGTCCTGCTGTCGCCCACCCCCCCCCCCATCCCACCCCACCCACCCCCACCCCCCCCCCCAGGAGGTGCCACTGAAGGTGCCACCTTGTGTCCGTCCCCCCCCTCCCCCAAAAAGGTGCTGCTGGGCTCGGCGCGGGGCCAGCGGGTCGTGGGCTACCTGGGCTGCACCCACCTGCAGGCGCCCGCAGGTGAGGGGGCACCGGGGGGGGGGTGATGGGGGGGTCTCGGTGGGGTGTGGGGGGGTCTCGGTGGGGGGGGGTGAGTCGTGGTTGGGCAACCTGGTGGCTTCTTGTGGGGCCGGGGGGCGGTGGGGGGGTGAGGGAAGGGCGGTTGGTGGCATCTCCCTCAGCTTCAGCGAGGCTTGGGGTGCTGCTTCCCCCCCCCCCCCCCTCCGTGAGACCCTCGTTAGGGAATTGGGGGTGGGGGAGGGGGACAGGAAGAAAAGTCCTGGGAGCCCTGGTGGACCCCAGGATGGCCAGGAGCCAGCA
>JAOQGH010000040.1:23464349-23479226 GCA_025769975.1 Gallinago jamesoni
AGAGGCTGCCCAGAGAGGTGGTGGAGTCTCCTTCTCTGGAGACATTCCAAACCCGCCTGGACAAGTTCCTGAGCAACGTGCTCTAGGCAGACCCGCTCTGGCAGGGGGGTTGGACTAGATGATCTCCAGAGGTCCCTTCCAACCCCATATGATTCTGTTTCTTAAAGAAGAGCTCCTTCAACACCAGTGGAGCAAGAGGCTCTGCTGGAGCCAGACCCACACAGCCACCACCCCTCAGGGGAGCAGGGAGGGGTTGGGGACTTATGGATGGCATCTACCAAAGGAGAACAAGACAGGCAAGAGCAGGAAATGCCACCTCCTGCATGGTGGCACTTTCCCCCTGTGTCCTGCAAGACTGGTGCTTGCCCAGGTGAGGTTGCTGCGAGTGGGACCCTTGGGGACCTGGGGAATTCTCCCTGCAAACAGAACAGGGGGAGGCCAGAGCAGATGAGAGGAGTGAAAGAGACCCATTTATCCTGTCCTGGCTGGAGATTTACAGCCAGGGAGCTGCTGCTGAAGACCTGTAATTCATCTACTTGGATGAGCCTGCTTTGTCTTGAATGAGTCTCTGGCCTCTGCCCTGACACGTTTTCCTGAGCCCAGGACCTGCTGCTGGGAGACTGGCAGGAGGAGGGAGAGGGGTCCTGGTAGTGACACCTGGGAGCAGCAGCGCCAGCATCCCCACACGCAGGGCTGGAGGCCCGAAGGCAGAAGCTGCATCCCTCCTGCCTAGCACGAGGCTTCCCAAATCCCACTTTTAAACCCACGGCTGTGCTCTATGCTCCTGCTACTGGGAAGTCGGGGAGATGAAGTGCCACCAGCAGTCATTTCTCTTGGCCAGCTTCTGGCCAGGAGAACTCTGGAGCCCCTTCATCAGTGAAGGCAAAGGGAGAGGAGAAAGCTACTTTCAGGCAGGGGAGAAGAATCATCTGGAACCCAGCAGGGAGCCTGTTCCCAGGCCACTGGGATACTCAGGGTGAGACTTGCATGCTGGAGCAGGGGGGCCCCCTGCCTGCATGACACAGGAGAGCAACCCCAGCAGTCCCACAGTGATGGGACACACGTTTCCAAGCTGCCTTCAGCTCTGGGGGCAGGAGAGCAGCAGACACCCCTCGCTCCACTCGAGGTCAGCAGCCAGAGGGGAAAAGTACTGCTGCACTTGGCCACAAAGACCCCAACATCCATGAGTCTTAAGTCCCACGTGGGTCTCACCAGCTTGTCACTAAGGGTCTGTCACCTCATCTCCCCAAATTCAGACATAACCAGTACTCCCAGGGAAAGATAATACTCACAGTCTAGGAAGCACCACTTGGGCGACAGCTTCTGGGATGACAGCATCTTTGGTTTGGCTCCATCTCCCTCCTGTATAAAAAAAAGCAGAGGATAAAGTCATGTGTCTTGTCCTCCTCAGCTCTTCCCAGAGCGTCCCTTGTGCTTTGGGAGGTCCCTGCAGACATGGAGGACCACAGGCGCTTAGATGGAAAAGGGAACTTGAATATGGGCACAGCACACAGCAACGGGGATCAGCACGGGACAGACTGGAGCTCACTGGGGAGAGATGCCACAAGATGAGCCCCCAAGACTGGCATGGTGGACGTGACAGACGACCCCGGGAGGATGGAGCGAGGCCATACACACCTGAAAGAGCAGGCGCTCTAAAGCAGAGGGCTGTGGAGGGAAGTCCTGCAGAAAAGGCAAGGTTAGCCATTACAGCTGTTGTCTGGCTGCCCCCACCCCAGCCCCTCTCTCATCCCAATGGGTTTTGCTGCCATTGCTGCCATATCTGGCTTTACACACTGCCTGGCCAAGGTCCCTGGTCCCTGCCCTGCTTTGAGACCAGAGACAGCAGGAGAGAGAAGAGTTAAACCATGAGGTGACCGAGGAACACCAGCCTGAATGCACAGCTTTAGAGGTGCAGGAGGTTGCAGAGACATCAGTCTACCAGGGTGATGCTGTAGGAAAGTGTTACCCTGTGAGCCTGGGAGCTGCTAGCCATGTGCCTGTCTGCGTGTCCTCTTCAGTGTCTGGGCACAAGGTGGGCAGGGGACAGGCATGCAGAGCAGGCAGAGCAAGAGGCAGACGCCAGTGTGCCAGCCTGGGCAAGCAGCTCTGCAACTCAACCCTGCAGGACGCTACGCACACACTGGGTGGGATTCCCTCAGGCACAAGAGCCACCCAACTGGGGACTGAGCAAGGTCCCTCCAGTCTCCTGGGAAAAAATCAGACTGAGCAGCGTGGCACCAGCAGACACACTCTGAGCTGAAAAGGCACCGCTCACCAGGAACAAAGGTTACACAGCCCATGTCCAGGTCATGGACACGCGCTAGCACATTGGCAGGAGCACAAAAGCTGGTACTTTTGAGAAGAGAAGATTAGGGGACAAACCTCATCCAGGCACCTGGTGGGGGCAGAGCTGTGCCCTGGAGCCCACAGAGGGCCGAACGAACACAGCGTAGCAAACAAAGGGAGAGAGGAAAGGCCTCCCCAAAGATCCAGGGGGTGATAGGCCCCCATAGGATGTGTGCTGGCTTTTTCCACTGCCCTGTAATTTTTCTGAGCCGCTAACACTTTGGGCTTGCAGAACAAGCAATGCTGAGAAAGAAGCTGCCAGAGTACACGGAGCAACAGGCCACCCAGCTTGGGATCCTGCCTCCACCACGTGGTGAAGGCAAACCACGACTTGCTGCCAGAAGCAAGAACGTGTGTGTTGGTGCACGCAGGTCAAGGAGGGAGGCTTAGAAATCCCTGCCTTGAGCCCCTCCACCCTCGGCATCCAGCCATTCGCACGCCGTCTCACCTCTTGCAGCCTCTCAATTTGGGTCCGGCACAACTCCAAGTCGCTGTCTCCTGGAACCACGATGATCCCCAGCGGCACAGCTGCAGGACAGGGCACAGACACAACTCAGGGAGCGGCCCGTGCCTCGTCCCCAACGCCTCACACAGCTGTAGCTGAGACTCGGGGACCGCAGCTCCCAACCCCCGGGGACTCAGCTGGTCACTCACAGGCTTCCTTGAGCTTTTCCTTGTCGTAGTGCAGTGCCTCGTAGTCGCGCATGCTGATTCGGCTCACCCGGATCCGCAGCCGCTCGGGTACTGGCTGCTGGCTGGGTGCAGGGGAGAAGGAGAAGGGAAGGGATCAGAAAGTGACAGTCTGCGTTCTCCTTATCCCACTCACCCCTCCAAAACAGTCAAGAGCACAGTCCTGTGCACAGATTGGGTTGGGGAGCTTGCCACCCAGCGGCTTCTCCAGCATCAGGGGCTGGCCATACTTCTGTGACCTGACCCCTTCCCAGGCCCTCCTTGAGAGAGGATGGAAATGCCTCTTGGAGTAATGGATCGGTCCCATATTCCTTCCCCCTCCATCACATTCTGCTTTGGAGAGGAGGTTGGCAGCTTGATTTGAGGAACCTACTCATTGAGCAGAGGCATGGAGTTGCGCCGCTTGGTCTTCTGCACCATGTTGGCTTGGTTGCGCAGGGAGATGTGGATGCAGGAAGGTGCTAGCTTGCAGGGTTCTCCATCTACCTGCATGGGGATGGCCTTGGACGTGGTGAGAACCACCTGTCGGCACTGGCAAAGCCGCTCCCCGTGGCCACCGACCTGCAAGGCAGCCTGCAAAATTGTTCAGAGTGAGAACAGAGCATGGACTTGAGGGATGGATGGAGGGAGCACATATTGTCGGCCAGATGTTGCAAGTGAATCAAGTTGTGAGGGTCTCAGGCCTGATTTCAGTGGGAAGGGATTCACAGAGACCAGGGCTTGATAGCACCTAGCCTAAATGTCAGAGAGCAGGCACTGTCACACAGGCCAACATCACAAGTCCACAGGAGAGAAGTTGGGGGGTTGGCTGATGCCCAGTCAACAGGACAAGTCACTCCCCTGGTTGTTAGCTACAACTGGCAACAGCACCAACTCACCAGGGACGTCATGGTGAAGCCAATAACTTCAATGCAGCCATCATCATGGCGTTGCGGCTCAAAGTCATGGTGCTCCCCAGGATTGCCCCAGGGCATGGTGCCTGCACAGTACCTGTGAAGGCATGGTGAGCAATGAATGGGCAGGCC
Source organism: Gallinago jamesoni (assembly GCA_025769975.1). Taxonomy (NCBI): domain Eukaryota; kingdom Metazoa; phylum Chordata; class Aves; order Charadriiformes; family Scolopacidae; genus Gallinago; species Gallinago jamesoni. The sequence goes on from JAOQGH010000040.1 coordinate 23,468,414, forward strand.
CCCCTCAAACCCATGCCCACCTGTGGCATGGGGGTGAGGAGCCCAGCACATGAGGGCAGGTCCTGGGGTTGCTCACCTGGGGATGTTCAGGAAGACCAGGCACTGAGGCTTCAGGTCCTGGATCTTGGGGGTCAGGTCTGTCCCATCGCACTGGAGACAATACAGGGGCATTCAGGCTGCTGTAAGGGGGGAACTGGCCCACTGTACCCACTTGGGAAGAAATGGCCTCCCCCTCTGCTCCCCAAGGCAACTGTCCTCCAAGCCAGGGGAAGCTGATGACCCCACAAACACATTCTCTTCCCAACCCTGAGATATTTAGTGTGTCCAGGGACTGCTCCTCACACCCCCACAGCTCACCCCCCTCCCTGTGCCCAGAGCACCCCTGCACACTCACAACCAACTTGACGTGCTTTGCCAAGTCTTTGGAGCTCCCAGTGAGGAAGTCGGAGAAAGCCGTCTGCCAAGGCAAGAGACAGCATTAGTGCCCAGATGTTCACCAAAATGAGCAGCTAAGTAGCCTGCCAACAACCTCCAGACCTCAGCTGCTGAGAGGAGCAAATCCCTTCTTTGTCCACTGCCAGAAGCCCTCTTCTCTCCCTGCTCCCAAAACAACCCGATCCATTCCTCTGGCCATTTTGCCTACCAAAAACCTTGGGGCACCTCACCAGCTTCAGTAACACCCCCCGGTATTCCCTTGCCTGCTTTAGGGAAGAGCTGGCAACGTGGGTCTCCTCTAGTGAGAGACTCGAGTCACAAGAGACAAATTCAAGCTGTAATGAAGTACCATTAAACAGAGCTGATGTGACCCCGTCTAGAGATGTGACCCCATCTAGAGATGCCAGGAGAGACTGCATGGCCTCTCTTACACAGACCCTAGGGTCCCCTTTGGGTTTAACTGTACAGAGAGGAGGGGAGACACAAACAGGAGAGATGTGAGATGGTGCACAGCAGCACTTGGCCTTTAGTACTGCTCAAATACCAGTCACCCAGCCACATGGGTAGGGAGGTATATTGATGATGAGGGGATGGACAAAGACAACACTGAGACACAAAGCTCTAGAAGTGAGATACAGGAGGGGGGCATAATTATCCAGGGAACTGCAACTGGCCCAAGGTATAAAATAAAAGACTAAAGTAGTGTGTGGGGTCTATGGAAAGGCTTCCCGTTCCTCTGCAGGGGGGGACAGCCTGCCTCCCCACAGCTCCGGGGAGGTCCTGCCTGGGTGACTGTCTGTGAGCTGGAGACCAAGAACAATAGTGGCAGAAGATCAAGACAGCAATTGTACCGCAGGCCAGAGAGCAAGCTGTACCACCAGCAGCACTCGCAGGCAAAGAGGAACTGTGACCCCCAGGGCTGCAGCTTTTCTCCAGCACCTCTCCAGCTTTGGGAGGGTTCAGCTTGGGTGCACACGAAGGCTCATGTAACTCGGATGAGTGAGCTAAAGGAGCTGGGGCCATGTCTGTTCTCCAGCTGACGCTAAGGCCGCTATGAAGGCATGTCCAGATACCCTCCACGCACTCACCCCAGCATAGAACATTTTATTCCGAAACCGGCTGTTGAACTTCTCTGGGTTGGCCTCTAGGGAAAGGAGAAAAAAGTCCAGGTCATTGGCCTGCACATGGAAATACTTCACTTGCCAGCTCTCCCCAGACGTGGCTCTCCAGCCAGCCTTGGCCAGGAGGCAGCCCCCAGCTCTCTTCCCATGCAGGCACCCCTGGGGCAATCCTCTTGCTCACTTTCCCAAGAAGTGTTTTACAGGCCGACCTCTGGGACACCCCCGGCCCACAGACCCTGCCCAGCCCCCATACCTCGGGATTCATGGAACTCCAACGTCACCCGCGCGTCAAAGCCAAGGCTGAAATAGTTATTAAAGACATCCAAGGGGAGCTGAAATGGAGGGAGGAATAAAGATGAGGCTGCTAGCGTGTGGCCATGGCAAAGACAAGCTCAGGCTATATCAGAGCTATGCACCCTGCTCACAAGGTTGAAGGCACGTGCACCGTGCCTTCCACCCAGGAAGACACAGAAGTCACCAGTGTGAGATGATGGATTGGCCCCTCGCTCCTAGGGGTACGGCACACGGCCCAAGGGGACACGTTCTGCTCTTCAAGATACCCTCCATCACCCATATTTCCAGCTACAGAAACAGTCTCAGAGGGGACTGGGATTAGACCTGTTGCAAGCTATGGTTAAAATTATCTGGTGGACACTTCTGATCTCTCCATGCCTCGCCACGAGTGCCATGGGTCAGAGTCATGAGGAGATGAGTGGAACTGGAGCAGGGAAACACCAGCCCAACCCCATAGCCCCAGGTGCTGGGGCTGCCTGAGTCAGTGGAAGGAGAAAGCAGACCCCCAGTGCAGGGAACAAACACAGAGAGGTGTCTCACCTTCTCGGTGGCTGCCTCATCCTTTTCCTCAGGGTTTGCATCGGGGTTTGGCTCCACATGTAGGTTCCAGCGATCAAGCTGCACAATGTTCCCGTCTTCCACGTGCGACAGGATCTTGGACAGAGGCTCATCTGTGTAACCCTGGGGAAGAGCAGGACTTCATGAGACTCCTTCCTGCCTCCCACAGAGATGCCTTCTTCTTTGGGATGACATTCCAGAGCAAAGGATGCGGGAAAGATTGATTCTACTTGCATGTGCGACAAAGTGGGACTTTAAATTCAAAACAGTATCTCTTCCTTCTAAAAATCTCCCCAAATTTGAAATTACTGCTTTCTTAATGTTTTAATATTATAATAACCTAAATCAGAATAATTCAAGTGTCAGAAGAACAGTGAAATCCAAGTGGGCACTTATTTGTTGGTCTGTATTTAGGAAAAGTCAAAGCACCTGCCAATCTCCATCCGTGTGTCGAACCACGGAACTGGAGTGCTCAGCCCCCTTCTGTCAGCAGCGGGCTCTTGTGCCCATCACTTACCCCACCCCAGTTCAGCGTCCTGGCCAAGTCATTCCCTGTCCCCAAAGGTAGGATGGCCACAGGAGGAGGTGGGTTGAGGCGTAACTCGTCCAGAATGGAGAGTATCCAGCCCACCTGTTAGAGCAAGAGAGGGAAAAAAAAAGAGTTGGTTATTTCAGGGACCAGCAGGCAGGTGGAGGTGACTTCGGAGCACTAGTGATGGTGGAGGAGGAGAGACAAGGTCCCTTTAGCCACCACCGAGGCTAGTAACAGTCTTTAATGCTCCAAATGGGTGCTGTGGGAGATACCAGTAACCCCAGTGAAGACGCTGGCCCCCCAAAGGGCTACAAATCCAGACATGTCACAGACCAGCCCTCCCTGGAGCAGTGCATGCAGGGACCCACAGTATCCAGTGCCACCAGCTGGAGCAGAGACACAGCGTGCACGTTTTGCTCCTGTTCTGTATCACGGTGAAGAGGGCTGCTGCTGGCAATGGAAAGGCCTGGGTAAGAAGGGGCCAGGGGACTCACCGTGCCGTCTCCCCCGCACGCCAGGATCCGGAGGTTGTGGACCTTGCGGTACAGCTCCAGCCTGCAGGGAACAGGCAGGGTGAGGAGGGCAGGGAAGAGGCACCGAGGGCGTTACGCAGCAGCAGCAGGGCTGCCTGCCCTGGCAGAGCCCTCGGCATTCACAAAGCCACCTGCGTGTCTCCCTGCCCTTCGCCCCAGCTCCAGTGGGAGAAGCCACAGTAACTTTGGCTTCACCAGCTCTCGTGGATGAAGAGCAGGGTGTCCACGCTCCACGTACATGTAGATAAACGAAAATGCAGCAAGCAGACAAGACTCACGTGACATTAATTGAACATAATGAGCTAGGTCTGGGAACCTCACCCCACAGATGGTCTCTTCACCACTAGCCTTAAGATTAGACCAGCCCTCTGGCAGGAAACACTGGCTGACCACAAGGTGTCCTACAGAGGCCTCCAACTCATTGGAGTTGTCTTTGCACAAGGGAGCTATGGGGCGTCAGGCCTCTGCCAGCCGTGGGAGGGCTCTGAGGAGGGCTCTCTGGGGCACGGATGGGAGAGAGAAGGGTGCTGCCCCCATCAGTACTCACGCCTCCTTGGGTCCACCCTGGCTGAGGTCGAAAACTTGCCGTGGGTTGAGGTACCACATGAAGGATTGGATAATCTTGGCTCCCTGTGAGGACAAGAAAGACTTCAGCAGGGAGTTCCCAGTGGACAGAGGTCTCAAGGACAGGCCAGGACAATGGCATTCCAGGGCACTCAGGCAAAGCCTGGCATAGGTAGGAATTGACGGGCAGCAAACTGGCATCACAGAGGTTGCCTTGCCTTTTCTGCAGCTGAGATGTCACCAAAACTACAGTGAGTCCTCAGCAGCCAAAAGGCAATGCCCCCAGAGAGCTGCCTTCTCAGGGAGATGTAGGACAAGGCCATACCTGATTCCCACCGCTCTTGGGATTCACAAACACCAGCAAGGGCTTCATGAGAGGAGCTGGCATGGGCTTGATGACAAAGGGTTTCCACCTCCCTTCCTGCAAGAGACACCGCAAGTCCTTCAACACACCCGGGGAAATGAAAACTCTCACCTCCTGCTGAGTCCTAACATGGTCAAGAGTGGAAGAGAACATCCCAGCCACCCTGTAAGCCTTATAACTGGGATTTTGCCCTGCCTGCAGGGACCCTATCTCCCTCCCTCTGCCTCACCCTCCTTAATCCCAGTGCATACCCTGCAAAGCCCTCGTTTCCCAGACCTGTTCCTCACTGCCCAGTCCCTCCATCCTTCCAAGACAAGGTCATCCCCTGTCCCCTCATCGCTTACCTCGGCCCCCTTTTTGCTGGATTTCCTCTTGAATGACGTCCTCTTCTTCTTCTTACTAGACTTCAGTGGATTCTAGAGAGAAAAGAAACAAACACAAAAGCTCTGTGAAGAGCTGCTGGGCAAACAGGAGTTGTGAAGGAGCCACAAGAGCTGAGGTGAGTTACCTGGGGCCGTCGGACCCGCAGAATCCAGGTGGGAGGAACGACGACAGCAGCGTGAGCCCCCAGCGAGCAGGGCTCTTCGATGTGTTGCAGCATGAAACAAGACACTTTGCTGTGATACTGGGGAAGGAGAGAAAACTGAGCTGGTCAGTTTGCTGGGGACAGCTGCCTTCTCCTCCCAGCTCCCCCATGCCAGTGCAAGGAATGCTGGAGGAAACCATGCAGGGATTTCATAATGGTTTCTCATAGGAGCTCCCAGCTATCACAGTAGAGCCTCTCCCAGTAAGAGAAGCTGATAAGGGCAGGCTGCAGTGAAGCAGCTTGGGGAGTCCCAGCAGAAAGCGTGAGATGCAGAGCAGGCTAGACATTCAACAGGGGCTGTGCTCACCGCTTGCTTGCACCAGGAACAGCTGATGGCTACAATCTCTTTACTGTGGAAGGCAAATTTCTGCTGGAAACCCTGTGAAGGGAAGGATAAGAGGCTTACAGAATTCCCTTGCAGTTTTCTACCATCCAACAAGGACATTTCTACCACCAGGACAGATGCCACAAAGAGTGTGCCTGCAGCTGAAGCCCTCCAGATCCTTGTCAGATAGACTCATCCACCACTATGGCACCAGAGAGGCTGCTGTGCTCCCCAGGGATGTTCCTATTGCCCAAGGAAAGCACGTCAGGAAGACAGTTCCCTCCAGGATTGATTGGACCCAAGGGAAGAACAACTCTATGTGGGAAACACTTATGCAGTGCTTCTTTGTGCACAACGGGGCACGCGTCTTGGTGTTGCTGTGGGCTGCCGCTGCCAAACGGGAATGGTGGGCTGTCTCTGGTCCCCAGCCCTGCTCTTGTCTCTGGTTTGACCTTAGCTTTCCTTCAGGCTGAGCAAAAAACCAAGATACCTCCTCACCTTGCCACACTGCCGGCATTTCCCTTCCTGCCGTCTCCGGTGTACCCAGTGATGTCGGACAACGATGGGCTAAAGGGAAAAGGAAAAGAAACAAGAAGGGAGTGAAAGGCCCAGTGGGTGAGGGAACGCAGGAACAGGCAGAGGAACGGACCCAGGCCTGCTCTTGCAGCAACCCCACAGCTCACCTGCACCAGCGCCAACCCTCTGGGAGAAGGCAAAGCCCAAGAATCAGGGGGCAAGAGGCCAAATTAAGGTGCTCGGAGAAGAGGGAATTAAAATCAGAAAAAAAAAACAACCCAAAAAACAGGAAGAAGGGGAGGGAAACTATAGGTTGAGAATCACACAAAGCAAACCCAGCTGAGAGTGGGCAAACAGTAGCGTGGAGTGCTGCTTTTGCCATAAATCACATCTCCACCCCTTAATGTCTCTGCTCAGATGTGCCAGGTGAAAAACGTGCTGGTGGAAGGTGTGAACATCCCCACGGAGACACAGTTTGACCCCACAGCAAGACAACGGGAACGCTTGCAGCTAGGCAGAGAACTGCCTATTTCCACATTCCTGGAGGAGAGCAGCAGCCCCATAGACCGCCCCCACATCCAATTCCCCCTGCTCTTCACCCCACGGCAAGTCCTGACAGCCTGCCTGAGTGACTGTGAGGGGTTTAGAAGTTTTGCAACGAAGTAACACATTTCCTAAATCCCACCCTCCTCTTCCAGCCCTGGATTGGGAATGGCATTGCAGGGAGGGCAGCAAAGAGAGAAAAGGGAGCATGAGTTCACAGCCCAGCATGGTAGGACCCAGCACCCTGCTCTTGGTGGCTTATTGGATCACGATGATGATAGAGGCAGAAACTGGCAGGAGATTTGGGTCAGCTGCAGCGTTGCTTGCTCTGAGTGCAGCACAGGGGAGAGGATGAAGAGTCCTGTTGGCTTTAGCGGACATTAATCCAGTGGAAGCAGAAGGGGGGCTATGCCCTGAGCTCAGCTCTGGGTCCCACCAGGCTCACGGAGGGAAACGACTGACCCTGAAGGGTCCCTGGCAGTACAAAGGCCAGAAGAAAAAGGCAGGAAGAACCCTTGGGGGAACTGAGGGGTATCAGAAAGAAAGGATGCAGAAGCAAGGTTTGTGAGTAAAAGGAGAAAAACCAGGAAAGGAGAGAGAGAGACAATTTGTAGAGGCCAGAGAGGAGGAAAACAGCGTGAGCAGAGGCTGAGAGGGACTGGCAGAAGTTGTCAGCAGGGCCCAAAAAGTAAGTGAAGGACAAATAAAGGAGCTGAGCTAAGAGTGACACGGAACGGAGGGTTGCACGGCCAGAGAGGCAAAGGAAGAAAGAAAGGTTCAAACCGATGCTGAAAGCTTCACCTGACCAGGTGACACTGGCATTTCTGAGCAGGCAGCCCTGTGTTTGAGTACCTTCCCCCTACTGCGTCTGCTGTGCCATCCTCACAAACAGGGTGGCCTGTAACTGAGCCATCCACACCCACTCCAGAGCACCACCTGGGCTACGCTGGCTCCACAGGCTGGAGGGTGGACCAAGCACCAAGGCTGACACGTGCTTCCACCAGTGCAGTTGAGCAGAAAGGTCCCAGGCTACTGCTTACACACAGGACATTAAAACATGGACTGAAGGGGTCTGACAGCACCACTGTGGGCTTCTCCCATTGCTACCTGGAGTACTTGGGTGAGGGCTGAGCGATCAAGCCAGAAGTGAGCCCCATACTCTCCCCTCCCAAATTGTGGGAGATGTGAGGACCTGCTGTTTGCCACAGCTTCCTCTACTTTTGCTTGGGGACCAGCACAAGCAGGGGGAAAAAACCTCTCCCAGGAAACAAGTGTTTGCAGGTTCCCTCCAGGGGGATGCAGGAGCTTTAGAAGATGCAAACCGGTGTGTGCAGAGTTCTCACACCCAGCCTGCGCCGCCGCCTTGCAAAGAAGCATCCCTTCCACTGCGCCGCCCCCTCCGAGCCAAGAGGGAGCACGATGCCTGTGCTCCGAAGGGCTGGCAGCACCTGACACCTCTGCCACCAAACTGGGAAGGTGAGGGGGTGGGGGTGGACGACACGACACGTGGGCAAATGTCCGAGGCACATCTCCTACCTCCCGTACGTTGCGGGATCCCGACTCCCTGAAGGAAGGTTTGCAGCGGAAATTTATCTGTGGATTGAACACGTGAGAGGAATCAGTAAAAACATCATACCTGAAGGAAACCTTGAGGTTTCTTTCACTATAGCAGGCCCAGAGCCTGCTTGGTGCTTGGTGCAACACCCCCCACCCCCCCGCCCATATCTCTCAGTGAACAAAATGATGCCAGCATCCCAATCACGTTGCTAGAGGCTCTTTTTGGTATCGCCTCCTCAGATGACCCTTCTTTGCAACGACGCATTACAGTTCCCAGTCTTCTTCTGTTTCATTCCCCAAAGAGGAAGGGGAATGGCCAGGAAAAGGCTGATGCAGCTTGGCAAGCCGCAGGGTCCACTCACCTTCTCCAGCTGTTCGATGCAGGGGGTATGCACGACGATCTTGCAGGCTGCACACTTACGCCTGGAGAGGGGTTTTTGCTGAAGGGTGAGAAAAGGGGAGGAAAAACAACAGCAGCGTTCAAAATCCAGCAAGCTCAGCCTCCCCTCACACTTCCTTCACATTTTTCAGGATGTGGAACAAGTCCTACAGGAAAGTTATATACAGCTAGATCCTTTGCAAGAAAAGGGATCTAAGCGTGTGCCTAGAGCAGATGCTCTCAAATCTGTGACAGAGCAGGGAGGTCCTCTCCTTCTGCTTAATCAGTCCTTGGCCTCTTCTGAAACTGCCTGAGAGCACCGTGGAAGCTGGTCTGGGGGGCACTGGGTAAGCCCCGTGGGCAGGCAGAAGATGGCATTAGTGCTCTATGTCCACACCACGAGCAGGATAGAGTCTGCAAGCCAAAAGGGAGAACTGCAGCAGCCCTGTAAGGTCCGTGCTGCCTGCAGGGTCAGGAGGCAGCAGGTCTGGGTCGCAAACGCTCGCTTTTTTCCTCTCCTGAAAGGTCTTTCCAGAGAAGCTGGATTGGGATTCTTCCTCTAAGGGCATCAGATCCCAACACCCTCTCCCTGGAATACCATCCTATCGCCTCCAGACGAGTGGCAACCCCATGTAGGGTTCCCACTGCAAACTGAGCACCAGCAGAAACTGGGGACATAACTCTCCAGCAGGCAGAGGCAGGAGGGACACGGTCCTCTCTCCTTCACCCCCTGGCTTGGTAGCCCCCTTAAGCCCCCACGTTTTCCCCAGCAGCAGCAGCAGGACTGTGTTGTGTCCCCACCGGGTGGCAGCACAGCCCGTATCGGCGGGTGACCTGCCAGGGAGTCGGGCAACCATAGGTGACTCACCAGCAGCTTCGCCATACAGTTCTGCTCCCCAACGTAGCAGAAGTCCCCAGAGACATTGGTCTCAAACCAGATGTGCTCCCCATAGACCGCAGTCTCCTGAAAGGGAGAAGACAATGTGTTTCTCTGAGATGGGCATCCGCTCTCCTAAAATGCTTTGTGTAAGGGACAAGACACTGGGACAAGGCTGGGGGGTTGGAGCTAGGTGTAGACTGGGAGATGAGATGCACAGAACAACCAGGGCCGACATTTGGACAGAGGAAGCCTCACAAAGCTCCTGTCACAGCCCACTCGTTGGAAACAAGAAGGGCTCAGGAAACCAGCTCCAAGACCCACAGGCCAGTTGCAGTGACCTGAGCAAGGGGGCTGCTTCCATCACCCTCTGAGAGAAGGCATCAGGACTAACTCAACACGGGGGACTATCCTGAAACAACTTCTCTTCTACGACCTGAGGATGAGGCTTGAAACCTGTCAGGCTTTGCCTGCGGAGGAGTAGGGGCTTGCTCCTGCTGCTTGGCCCTAGCCACCAGAAGACCTCAGCTGCCAGGAGCAGATGACCTGGCAGTGGACTAGCTATGCCATCCTCCCAGGAACCACCTGTGCCTGCACAGCCTCTCCTTGCAGCATCAAGAGTTGCTGCCAGCAGCACAGATGCCGGCACCAGCTGGTGGCAACAGTGGAGGCCATAAATGTGTCAAAGCTGAAGTCACCTGGGAAGCCTCAGCCTGGGAAGAGCCTGCTGCGTCTTGGCCAGGAGCCCGTTCCATGCAACACCCAGCAAAACACGCTGTAACTTACGCTCCAGTCCACAGTGTTGCGTATCTGCCTCTCCGAGTCGCTCCTCAGGGCTAGTGCAGGGTTTGGCTGGGCTACCATGTGTTGGAGGCTGGACTTGGTAATAGCTTTCCTGGAAGACAAAGGAGGGCAGGCTGTTAGATCAGAGGAGGAGGAATACGTGCAAAGCACAGCATGCTCCTAGGATGGACGATGAGGCCAGACAGAAAAGCATCTTCGGGACCAAGTGGCTGGAAATAAGGTGAAACCCCAGCACTGCTGGCTGAGGAGTGCCCACTCCTGCGAGGCAGCTCCATGGGGTGAAGAGGTGCTGGCCACGTTGCTGGGCTCAGCCAAAGACACCTTGCACTGGGCAAAAGGTAGAGCCTGGGCCGGCTGGGTCCAAGCCCTCGGGGACCACAGGTCCATTGCAAAACAGCCTGGGACGTTCCACCAAGTTCTGGTGGTGGGGCTGCCTTTGCAGGGAACAACCTGGAGCCCTTGCCCCGCAGAGGCTTCCTGCAACTCTCCCACACCAAGGCCCCTCAAACCCTGGGGCATTTTTGGTGACCAGTACAACCGGCTGGAAAAAAAGGCAGCTGTTTGTTTAGGGCAAGTGAGGTGTGCTAGGGTGTAGGAAAGGAGCAGGAGAGCCAGCCAGCTGGAGACAGCGTGCATCTCCAGCCCACAGCCAGGCCTGCCACCTTCCTTTCACAGAATCATATGGTGTTGGAAGGGACCTCTGGAGATCATCTAGTCCAACCTCTCCACCGAAGCGGGTCTGCCTAGAGCACAGGAACTTGTCCAGGTGGGTTTGGAATGTCTCCAGAGAAGGAGACTCCACCACCTCTCTGGGCAGCCTCTGCC
>JAOQGH010000040.1:23482822-23495798 GCA_025769975.1 Gallinago jamesoni
CTGCTCTCCAGCAGGTCAGCCCCCAACCTGTCCTGGTGCAGGGGGTTATTTCTCCCCAGGTGCAGCACCCTGCACTCGCCCTTGTTCAATTTCATTAGGTTTCTCTCGGCCTATCTCTCCAGCCTGTCCAGGTCTCACTGGATGGTGGCACAGCCTTCTGGGGTGTCATCACCAAAAGGTGTTAAAAATTGTCTGAACAGATAAAACATTAAAAAAAAAAACCAACAAAAAACCACAAGAGAAAACACTGCCTGGGTGTGACACACTGCAGCAAACCCTTCTTGGCCAGCTTTAACTGCTGGGGGAGACATACTGTCCAACTTCATCCCAGATGACCTGAATGGATGTTCCCTCCTGCCCCAGATATTCTACTGGTGTGAAGCTGCTGCACTGCTTGCTGAGCTGCTGCTGTGGGCAGGAAGATCTCTCAACACAGCTTCCTTCCTTTTTGCGCCACAGTCTCGTGAGGAAATCTGCTAGAACAACCTTGGCTTGACATTTACGTTTGGGTACTGGCTGATTATGGTCCTTTTTTATCTTCAGGGCTCTCTGCAAGTGGCACACGGACTCACGCTCAGGCCACCAGTGGTAAAGGTTATTATCAGGCAACCATGTGACAGTCCTCAACAGCACCACGTGCCAGCTCAGATATGATGGTGAAGATACCCCCACCTCTCGCAACTTACTTCCAATCTGAGCTCCAAGCGGTGTGTCGCAGGTGTTGAGAGCTGCCGCTGGTGGAGCGGATGGACAGCCTGCCAGGGGTGCCCAGGGTTGATGCACGCAAGCAGAGTTCCGTGCAGAGCACCCGGAGAGGAGCTGAGCCCTGGAAGCCCCTGGCTCAACACTGACACACTTCTGGGAGCTCCATCGTTTGTGGCCAAGACAACATGGAGAAGAAGGTGGTGCCCGTAGCTGCTGTGCAGACTACTTTGCTCAGCTCAGTGAGGTAAGGAGGCTGGATGGAGGCTGCCTGGCAGGGTGGGAGGGAAAGGAAGTTCTGCTGCACGCACTAGGATATCAACTCTACTTACAAGCAGCATTGCACTATCATTTCAATCTCCTTCTGTGAATGAGGAAGGAGTAAGCAGCTCTGATCTGCTCATGATCTGCAGTCAGGGCTCCTGGGAGGGTGGTTTTTTTCCTTAGCCAGACCCTTCAGAGCTCCTCAGCCTCCTATACTCCCTGCTTGGCACTGGTGGGCAGAGATGCTGCTGAAGCAGGAACATGTCCTGGAGCATGGGCAGCAGCAGTGCCACCCTCCAGAGCCAGGTAGCTGGAGAGGGCTGCTACAGGAAGCTCTCTCAAGGCACTCAGTATCTAAGGACAGAGCTAACCTTGGTGGCAGGACATAATGCCCTACAAAGGTCAAGCAGGGAAAAAAGAGGAAAAATTTGTATCTCATAACTTGAGTGGATAACAGCTGATATGGAGGACCCTGTTCTCTGGACAGCCAGCAGCCATCCCTCCTGCAGTGGTAATAGCTCCAAAACCAGACAGGCTGACTCCTAGGGCTAAACACGCAGCATCCCTCAAGGAGAAGGCTCTGCCCACGTCAGGAGGAGCTTCTGGATCCTGAGCTCCATTATTCTGCTTTGCTTCAGTGGCCTCAAGCAAACCCCCGTGCACCATACCGAACAGGCACTCTGTGCCCTTTGCCACGTACGGGGATGTCGTGTCATATGCCTGCTCAGCCCTTCCTCTGTGTTTTGATTCCCTCAGCCTGATTCCAGCAGCCTGGTCTATTCCTGCCAGCACCCAGAAGCAAGAGAGAGCCCAGGTTACCTTCGTACTGGGCCAAACCTGGCACCAAGGGTGGCAAGAGGACCCTTCTGCAGGACACTGCTACCAGCACAAGGCACTGGTGAGCCCTGGTGAAGTCTGGACTTGAAAAACACCATCAGCTCCTCCCGACCTTTCAGCAAACCTTTCAGTTAGTCGACTGGAAAGCATTTTTTCCAACCACGGGGCTGCAGCACGGGAAAGGAGCCTGAGAGTTTCGCCCTGCTCCGTGACGAGCGCCCTTCCTGACGGCAGCTGGCCGCGTCCCAGTGTCCCAGTTTGCTGCGGGTGCTGGGGAGCCGCGGTGGCACCAGGGCTGGCAGCGTGCGAGCAGCAGCCCGTTTCACTTTACAGGCTGTCTTCCCCTGCCAAGGACGCTTGACTTGCACAGCTCAACTGTGGGGAAAGCGTAAGAGTTATTAATAGCCACCCCTGTGTGACACCGACATCTCCTGGGCTTCTGCCTCTCTGTCTCCTCCCTGCCAGGATGCCGGAGGGACCAAGGGAAAAGAGCCTGGGAGCTCATCCAGGGAGCTGCAGCTCGTCCCCACCCCGCTGACATACCGCCGCTTGCCTTCAGCCTTGGTTTCCATCACAAGCTCGTGCCCTGCCATCCCTTCAGTGCTCTGATACTCACTCTTCCCGTGTACGCTGCCATCCCTGATGAGATCCCGTCCCCCCTCCCTTCTTCCCGCCCACAGGCATCAGGCACGGACCTCTCCTCTCCCTCGGGCTCCCTGGCCAGCCCCATAGAGCAACTGGCACGGATGAGGTCTGCTGGGGAAGGTGCCCCCGTGACAGATGGGGACAGGAGCATGCTGGTCAAGAGGTGGTGCAGCCCTCAGGGCTCTGGTTGCAGTGAGATGAGCAGCGACCGGCAAGTTCCCAAACCCTACGCAGTTTGTTTCTCCCCCAAAATCTCTCCTACGTCGCGCAAGTAAAAGAGTCGGGAGCTCCCTGTGCTGCTGGACACACACACAGAGCACCCTCCAGTATGATCAAGGAGATGTGGCTCCCCAGTCTCACCCTAGCTCAGGGGTAAGGAGGCTCCATCCAAACCAGGAGCCCTTCAAAGCAAGGCGAGGGGGCGAGCTACGGGCCGTGCTCACCCTCTATTTTAGGCTTCATTCATTTGACCTACTGCAACAAGTGCCACAGCCTACACGGGCCACAGCACCCTGCTCTCAAGACTCCCAAGCTGCCGGAGCATGGCATTCCCGTGGCAAAGTGTGGCCAAGGACATTCTCATACTGTCACCCTCATACCGCAGAGGAGGAAAGAACTGCTGTAACCTTAAGGTTGCCCCTACAGGCTGCAGAAGGCAGTTTCCGTTCCTTGCAGGGCTCTCAGGGGGGAACAGGTCCCCCACCTATCTCTCAGTGGGCCCCAGGGTTGATCCAGAGGACTTCAGACCTCCCTCCTAGTGAGAAAGCCGGGCAAGGGCTTAGAAACCGGCTGGTGGTCACACAGGCATCTGCAGAGGACCTCCTCCCAGCCTTGAGGTCTCTTCACGTGCAGCCCCAGCACCCCTCTCTGCAGGGAGCTGCCCAGAGACCCCTGCCAGGGCTACTGAGCTTGGGCAGCGAGAGCGAGGCACCCCTGGCGACATCTCAGGGCTTTCCCAACTCGCTCAGAAGCTCGTCAGTGCTCTGGTTGACCGACCTGAAGGCCCCAGGACCACGCTGCTTCGCAAGGGACTGGCAGCAACGTCAGTTTGGACTCTGCACCCACCTTGCAGGTGGAGCCAAGCACCACTTGTAGCCTCCTGCTCCCACACCTACACACCTCTGCTCCCCAGCGTCACAGCGGTGCTGGCGTGTGGACCTGACGCAGACACCCCGACGAAAGGCTAACGGGATCCCTGCACAAGGTGACCAGAAGCAAAACTCGCCCACGAGGTTGGTATTTCAGGGAACAGGAACCCCAGGGCGCACCCCAGGCTGGCAGCGACAGCTCACCATCACCAGTTCGGCATCACTCCTGACTGTGGGGGCCCTGGGAAGATCACCCACTCCAGGGATGAGACGTGGCCGCTAACGTTAACCCCGCACCACTTTCAGGGTGTTCCCGCCTCGCTGGGAGCTGGGGATGGCGCACGAAGGAGGAGGGACGGGAGCAGGGACGGGCACCAGCATCTCCTTGCAGGGGGGCCGTAGGCAAGGCAAAGAAACAAAACACTGTGGCTTTGTCATGGGAAGCTTCTCCAAGGGGCAAAGCCAAGTGGAAGGAGCTGCCCAAGGCCACGGGGTGTCCTGAGTGCAATCCCTACCCACTGGCCCTGCCTCGCCCAAGGCACAGGGATCAGCCATCCCACCCTCCTGCCTGCCCCTTCACAACAAAATGCTCACAAGTTTGGCTCGCTGGGAAGCTCCGTCCCACCTCTCCCCAAGCTCTGCAGGATGCCCTGGTGCCACCTCCCCTTCACCACCTTCTCAGGGCAAGCCTGAGATGGGCTTTAAGGCACATCTGCCAGACTAGCTCAGGCCCTCCACTTAACGCTTCATAAAGTTAAGAGTTTGCCAGCCCTGAGGCCCAGAGTAATGTTCCCATTACAACAATGCGATTTCCTTCCCAAAATCCATGGAAGACAGTGTTTTGTCTTAATTTAAACCAAAGGCGTCTCCTTGGAGGCTCCTGGGCTGACTTCGGGCTTTCATATCCCTTGACAACTTTCCACCAGCATAACATTATGAAGTTTATTTGCCACTACAGTAAATAATCTGCCTCCTGGTTATCAAGAAACCCGACAGCCCTGATTTAAACAATCTGTCTCTGCGTTTGGCTGGGGAGCCAAGACCGACGGCCTCGGGCAGGGAATGAATCCGGGGTGAAACGCCAGATTCACCACCACCACCCCCCCAGCGTGCTGGGGCCGAGGCAGAGCAGGGGTCGGGGAGAGAGAGTTTCTATTTTGGTCCCATCAGCAGGACCAGTGGTTTCTGTAGGGGATTCCCACTGCCCTCCCCAGGGCTGGTCCCCTCTTTCGGTACCCACAGCTTCACGCCTCCCGTTGAGGAGGGGACTCCAGGGATTTGCTGTTTAAAGGGAGGTCGGTCCCACAGCCCAGCTGTCTGATCCCAAATTCCCTGGATTTTTCCCTGCTCCAGCCCCAGGGAGGAGGCGACGAACCCCGGGGTGAAGATGAAGCTGCAGCGCGGCAGGATGCAGAGCACAGGCAGCGGTTCCCAGGGCTGGGAAGTCTTTGGACCTTCCAAAGGCACGCGAAGACCTTTGCACCTTCCCAAAGCAAAGCCAAGAGAGCCTCTGGCGCTCAGCTACAGGTGCTGATAGCAGAAAGATGGGAGCCACATGCCTCCCTCCAGCCCACGGCGGGGGTCAGGAAGGGCATCCCGCTCTTCCCAGCAGAAGCAGGGTGCCTCGCTGCCAACCAGCACCAGGGGAGATTGCCTGGAGCCCTCAAATCTGTCCCGCTTCCCTAAACCACCCTGGGGCAAAGCAGCCGGAGCCCAGGGGTCCCGGGACATGGTGGCTCCCCATGCCACCGGCAGTTTCCCGCTGCCGTCCCCATGCCACCCGGGACACAGCCGGTGCCGTAACAGGCAGCAGCCGGGGTGGCTGGAAACACACCTCCGGCAGAGAAGCACCCTACACCCCTTCTGTGGAGGAAACAACCGCCAGCCGTCACCCGAGTGCCACGGCAGCCGTGTTTCACTGCCCCCGAGAACGGCTCGTAGCCCTGTGGGCTCACCCTCCAGCCTCTCGGAGGCCAACTCAGCTCGGCGGGAGCAGGGCTGAGGGTCTCGGGGGTGACTCCGGGGGTCTGCTCCCCCCTGCCTGCCTTAACCCAACGGGGTGGCACCCAGCACCTACTCAGACCGTAGCCACGAACGAAGGAAGGGCTGGCTCCCCCGGCCCCTCTCCCATCCCCCACCCGGCAGAGAAACATGGAGGGGGGGGGAAAGAGGAAGAAGAGGAAGAGAAGAGAAGGGGAGAGCGTGGGGAAAAGCCCCCCATCCCCTCCCCAAGCCCGTGACCTGATGTGGGGGGGTCCCTGCAGGTGCCGAGCGGGTGGCGGTGGCCGGGGCGGCAGCGGCAGTAGCGGCGGCGGCGACGGGGGGGTCAGCCCTCCCCAAGCAAGTCCTAGTTTGGAGAGCCAGCCAGCCAGCCAGCGCTCTCTGGGCTTCTCCCTCCGCCTCCTCCCCGCGCTGCAAACCCTGACAAGCGCTCGTTAAAATAACCAACTGCACTTCCTCCCCCAGCGCATGCACCGGAGGGGACCCAGAAAGACAGGAGTCCCCCGGTCCCGTCCCTCAGCTGCCTTCCGAGCACCCAGCTGGTGGTCGGGGGAATGCCACCGCTTCCTTTGGAGCGGCGACAGGAGGATCATCAGGGGAGGGAATGTGCCGAGGAGGCGATTCTCTCCTCCTGCCTCCTCGGGACCTCGATAAAGAACACAAAGGTTTGCACGGCCGATGAGAGCTGAGCCACCAGCCATGGAGAGCCTGTGTTTGGGGCACCGGAGGCAACTCGCTCCCGAGTTACAGTGTGTGGCCCAGGAAGGTTCCATAGATGTCTCGGGAGCTTTTCACCTCCCCTTGTTGCTGCAAAGCCCCCGTGGGACCTCCGGCAGCCAGGCTGGGGGACCTCCCCATCACGCTTCACCGCTCTCTGGGTCCTTCAGCCGTCCCTCAGGGACCTGCCCCTGGCCAAAACACAAACCCAGCTGCCTTTTGGGGACACGAAACCTGCTTTGGCCTTTGCAGACAGCGGTGGCGCTGAAGGTCAGCTTGCTCCACCGCGCCTGCGAGGGGTGAGTCACCCTGTTTATGGTTATTTCGGTCATTTACGGTCATTTACCGGGTGATGGGAGCCGATGGCCTTGCACGCGGCCGTAATGAGCCAGCAGGGGTGAGCCCTGGTGAGGCCCCGTCTGGAGCACTGGGTCCAGTTCCGGGCTCCCCAGTTCAAGAAGGATAGGGAACTGCTGGAGAGGGGACAACAAAGGGCCACAAAGATGAATAAGGGCCTGGAGCATCTCTCCTATGAGGAAAGGCCGAGGGACTTGGGTCGTTTTAGTCTGGAGAAGAGAAGACTTAGGGGGGATCTGATCAATGCCCATAAATACTTAAAGGGAGGGTGTCAGGAGGATGGGGCTGGTCTTTTCTCAGTGGTGCCCAGGGACAGGACAAGAGGAAATGGGCACAAACTTGAATATAAGAAATTCCACCTAAACATGATGAGGAACTTCTTTCCTGGGAGAGTGGCAGAGCCCTGGAAGAGGCTGCCCAGAGAGGTGGTGGAGCTTCCTTCTCTGGAGACATTCTAAACCCGCCTGGACACGTTCCTGTGTAATGTGCTCTGGGTAGACCCGTTCTGGTGGGGGGGTTGGACTAGATGATCTCCAGAGGTCCCTTCCAACCCCATATGATTCTACGATTCTAGGGGTGGTGGCAGCTGGGACCTCGTCCTTCCACACCCTGCCTCCTCCTGCCTGCCCCCAACCCCTCGCCTACATGTCACGGCGGCTAAAATTAGACGGGGAGCCCTTCTTCTCTGTGTGTAGGAGCCTGCGTGCCTCTGGACCCTGCCCAGCGTTTCCTTGGGGCCTGGAGAGAGAGGACAGTAAAATGGTCGTAACAAAACGTCAGGGGAGGGGGTTGCTGCCAGCACGGCGAGAGCGACGGCGGCCAGCTGCCTTCCCCGAAGGGCGTCTTGAAAAGCCGTTCACAGGAAACCATTAACCGGAGGGGGAGCCAGGCCCAGAGGCCGAGCGACCGCCATCGCTGCCCTCCCTGTCACGGCAGAAGGAGCGAGCGGCCTTTGCAAAGCAGCAGGAGCTTCTGTGGGGAACACGTGGGCAGACCTCTCCACCACCAAAGCTGCTGCAGGGCTCGCCTGCCGTCTTCTTCTCACGCTGCCCAAGGGGAAGGGAAGCTGGAGATGCCCAGGGCAGGCCGGAGATGTTCACTCCCTGCTCAGCCCTCAAACCTGGCAGCTGCTGAAGGATGGAGGGCTCTGCCCCTCTCCCTACGCAGGGTGCATGTCCTTTGGACTTCTCTTCCCCCTGCCAGCTGCAGGGCCAGTCGCCGCTAGCAGCTGAGCATCCCAGCATCCCCACAGTGGCCACAAGGAGGAGGAGAGGCTGCAGAAGGGCCCCAAGGAAGAGTCCCCAGTCCGATTTTAATTTCCTCTGTGATAAAACATCCTGCCTTCTGAGACTTGGCAGGATGTTTTATCACAGAGGAAATTAAAATCGTGCTATAAGTAGCCACCCATTCAGAGCAGAGATGCCCGGTAAGAGATACGTGCCGTTCCTCCCCAGTCCCCATCTCCTGCCATCTCTCTTCTCTCCAACTGCCCCGTGCCCACCCTGCTCCCCCTGTCCCACACACAGCAGAGACCCCCGCTTGACACCACCTCCTGCTCCTTACCCCCACCGTAGTCCCACCTCCCTCTCCCGGGAGTCCCGGGCTGGCAGGACCCGGATTTGCAAACGGAAACAGCCCAGAGCCAGCCCCAAAATCCCTTCCACGTCAAGCAGACCAGCAAGAGACCCAGCCACTGGTTCTCCAAGCCTTGTTCCCTGGAGGCAGCGGGAGCGGGAAGCTCAAGAGCCCTCTCCTCAAGCCAGCCAGGAAAACCTTCCTACTGCCATCCCCTTCCTTCCCCCTGTGACGTGCCAAGCCCTCACCCTGCGAACCCACCCGGGCTGCCGTCATGGCTTTCAGTCTGCTGCGTTCAAGGGGAAACCACTGCTCGGAGCCCAGAGGCTCCCCAGCCCCACGCAGCCCCCAGCGAGGCTTTCCGCGCCAGCAGAGCCCGAGGCTCAGACAGGAAAGACACATTTCTGCCTCCCAAGCCTTCACCGTGACCCCGTGACTAAGCAAGGCACACGCCGACTTGCCACCCCAAAGGCATTTCTTGGTTTAACTGTGACCCTGTTACTGAGACCGAGCGTAATCTTCGGTTTCACTTTTTCCCCTCGCGGCAGCGAGCTACCGAGTCTTTTTTTTTTCTCCCCCCACCTCATGTCAAAATTAAAAGCGACTCCTTTTAGCACTGTTCAATCTATCACTTCTGGGTTTTGCTAAATGTCAGTTTGTCCCTTTGCTACAAATGAGAAGGTAGGAGGAGAAGTTGGTGTTGGTTTTTTTTTTCCTCTCCTCCTCCTCCCCTGTTTTTATTCTAAATGCCCTCAGCGTATCTGCTCCGATGTGCTTCCTTTTCTTCTCTCACCCTCCCATCCCTGGCTGCTGCAGCCCCGCTGACGGGCTCTTTTCCCCTGCCATCCTTTGGAGAGGAGACCCCAGGGGAAGAGGCACTGCCGAGGCAGAGAGCAGACCACCGTCCCCCTTCCCAGCCTGGGCTAACGCTTCACCGTAGACCGGTAGCCCAGGAGCTCTTGCTCCCCAAGTTTCTCTGCTCCCGCTACTGCAGGGTGGCACCGGGTGCTCTGGAGACCACCAGAGGTGGAGGGACCAGCTTGGGCTGCAGAGGCAGAGGTTGGGTGGGTGCCACGTGTGGCTCCGAGTGCCACCAGGACACGGGAGCCTGCGCGGCGGCCAGCTGGCCAACAGCAGAGGTTCACCTCTGAGCATCAGCACCAAAAAAAGCTCCTCAGAGATGCTTTGCCACCCTCGCGGATGAGACGAAAGCAAAACCAGCAGCGAGGAGACAAGGCCAGTGACCCCGCAGGGAGGGAGGACACGCCGCAGCACAGGGCTGAAGCAAGCCCCAGGGAAAGGGCCGGAGAGGCACAGCAGAGCGCCGAAGAGCGACCGTGCCCTCTGCTGTTCAACCCACAGCACTCTGGGTCTCTCCAAAACCCATCCGCCTCCCCTCTGCAGAGAACTTACCGGCCACGTTGACCCCCCCCAGCCCCTCACACCTCCAACCACAGGACTGCCAGGCAGCGCTGGGACACAAGACTTTGGTGCCTACAAGGTTGGGCAAGCTGGAGACTGACCAGGAAACTTGGAAAGGCACAGGATGCCCTACCTGCACCTTTCCTCAGGTGCACTCGTGAGCCCCCAGCACCATGGGTAGCCAAGCATCATGGTTTCAGCTGGGATAGAGTTGACTTTCTCACCAGCAGCTATGCTTTAGGTTTGGAATGGGAATACTATTGATAGCACGCCAGTATTTTTGGTTGTTGCTGAGCAGTTAAGGTCTTTTCTGCTCCTCAGGCTGTCCCACCAGCGAGTAGGCTGGGAGTGCGCAAGTGGTAGGAGGGGACACTGGTGGGACAGCTGATCCCAACTGCCCAAAGGGATATCCCATGCCACGTCACGTCACGCTCAATACATAAAGCTGGTGAAAGAAGGAGAAAGCACGGGATGTTTGGAGTTATGGCACTACATCCTCCCAAGTGACCATGAGAAGTGATGGAGCCCTGCTTCCTTGGAGATGGCTGAACACCTGCCTGCCCACGGGAAGCAGTGAGTGAATCTCTTGTTTTGCTTTGCTCGCATGCACAAGCTTTTTCTTTACTTATTGAACCATCTTTATCTCAACCCACGAGTGCTCTCGCTTTCACTCTCCTGATTCTCTTCCCTATCCCGCTGTGGAGGAAGGGAGCGAGCTGCTTCGTGGTCCCAGCTGCTGGCTGGGGTTAAACTGTGACACCTAGGCATCAGCTCCCACACGGTAACTACGTCCCAGCGATCGTGACTGCCTCCCAGACCCTGGTTTTCCATCATGTCTGGCCACCCCAGCCCTACTGAACTTCAGGCTTGTTGTCACCTTTAGCTCTTCGGAGTGCTCAGCATGCACAGGGACTGGGTGCTACCAGCCCTCGTGCCCACGACGGCTTGGAAGATGGAGGAGGAAGACCTCAACTGACCTTCACCGCAAACACCAGCGAAACGGGTGCTACCACGTTAGCCCATGGCTGTCCGGCCGCGATCTGCCTTCCAGAACAAGGTTAATAACACAGGCAGCAGGCAGGTTCTTGGCAGCCTTGGTTAGTGCAGACAAAAAAGAGGGTGATGTGGGGCGAGACGTGGGTGGGAGGGAGAGAGGGAGGGAGGGAGGGAGGAGCAGAAACGGTGCGGCAGCTGCTGCGACGGCACAGCCTGTGCAAGCCAACAAAATTACCACGTACTTATACACCGCCGGCCGGTGCTTTATCCTCCTGGATCCCCATCGGCCGGGCTGGCTGCCCTGGAGACAAGGGAAGACACCTTTGTGGGGCAGGTGGAGTCTAGGGACACAAAGAGAGCGGTCAGCAAGCCCTCCCCGTACACACGCCTGGCCGCACAGCACATGGCACCGTTCCCCCCCCCTCCACAGTGCTGCTTCCCCAGTGCCATCCCTTCACCCCACACGCTCTCCCCACAGCCTTGGCGTTGGCAGACCCCAGGGCCCCCAGCGGCAGCTGTTCCACCACCTCCTGCTGTCAGCTGTGGAGGTCCATGCAGGCAGCGTGCCCATGGAGCTGGGGTCAGTGAGGCCATTTTCTCCCTTCGGAGCTGGTCAGGGACCATCAAGCACCACGCTCCAGCTTCTGGGATGCTAACCCACACCCGTCCAGAGCAACCTCCAACCCGACACAGCCTAAGGGTGCCCAAACCCTGCACCTCCAGGGCTCAGGTTGGTATGGAGCCTTCCTCTCCTCCCTCCTCCCCTGTGCCAGCCCAGCTCCAGGCAGCCTTCACCTCGGCCGCCGGATCTGGGCATGGATTTGAATTTCAAATAAATCATGAAGGCGCTCGCCAAGCCTCGCACCGAAGAGCATTGTTTGGTCAGGGCAGCTGCCTGCTCCCAAAACCTCCGGCCCCCCTCCCTGCCCACGGGCACCGAGCCCTGGGAGCCCCGAGCCACCACCAGCCAGTGGCCAGGGAGCAAAGCTCTTGGTGACCCGGCCCAGAGGGGGGAGCACCTTTCTTGGGACACCCTCCGACACCCGCCCCCACCACATCCGCTTCCTTGGGTCATTCAAACGACAAGAAAAACATGTGGGTGGATGGGGTGAGGCTGTTGTTTGAGCCCCGGTGGCGGGGGGGTGTCCTGTCCCCCTGTACTGGGCACTGGTGGGACCCCACCTCGAGTGCTGGGTCCAGTTTTGGGCCCCCTACCACAAGAAAGACATTGAGGTGCTAGAGCGGGTCCAGAGAAGGGCAACGGAGCTGGTGAGGGGTCTGGAGCACAAGTCTTCTGAGGAGAGGCTGAGGGAGCTGGGGGTGATCAGCCTGGAGAAAAGGAGGCTGAGGGGAGACCACCTTGCTCTCTACAGCTCCCTGAAAGGAGGGTGTAGCCAGGAGGGGTCAGTCTCTTCTCCCAAGTCACAAGTGATGGGACAAGAAGAAATGGCCTCAAGTTGCACCAGGGGAGGTTCAGGTTGGATATTAGGAAAAATTTCTACACTGAAAGGGCTATTAAGCATTGGAGTGGGCTGCCCAGGGAAGGGGTTGAGGCACCATCCCTGGAGGTGTTCAAAAGACGAGTTGACATGGTGCTGGGGGACATGGTTGGGGCTTTTTTTGTGCTTTTTTTGAAGGGTTTTATTTTATTTTATTATGGTTGGACTAGATGATCTTAAAGGTCCCTTCCAACCTAGGTGATTCTCTCCACCCTGGCAGCCACCACTGGAGCATCCCCTGAACCCCAGGCCAACCCATAGCCCAGCCAGGAGCCAGCTTGCCTCCGGCAAGGCACCGCAGCAGCTCTCACAGGACAGGAGCCCCGCTGCCTCTTAATCCCACCATCTGCCAGCCTCCGACAGGCGCAAAATCCCCGTAGGAAACATCTCTCTCCCCCCCACCTCTTCTCCCCCTCCCCCCCTCCCTGCCACACATTTCAGCGGCGGTGGCCACCAGAGTGCCCCGTGCCACATCCGCTTGCGTGGTGACCTCGGCAGTAAGAGGCTTAGCACTGGACGCGAGCGGCTCCTGGCCAGGGCCAGGGCAGCGAGGCAGGAAGAGATACAGATAATCTGATTGAGAGGGAACTTTCACACCGAGGGGCCAGAACATGGCTGGGGGGTGTGGGGGGGGGTTTACAGCCCCCTGCTCCCTCTCCAGGCTGGATATGGGCTGTGTCTGGAGGCTGGGAGCTTTGGAAGAGGCTCCGAGATCATAGAATCATATGGGGTTGGAAGGGACCTCTGGAGATCATCTAGTCCAACCCCCCTGCTAAAGCGGGTCTACCCAGAGCACGTTGCTCAGGAACTTGTCCAGGTGGGTTTGGAATGTCTCCAGAGAAGGAGACTCCACCACCTCTCTGGGCAGCCTCT
>JAOQGH010000040.1:23508279-23542995 GCA_025769975.1 Gallinago jamesoni
GAGCTGGGCTCCTGGAGGTGCTGACCCAAGCAGAATTTTGGAGAGTTGGGAACAGGAGCTCAGCTGAGCATCACCGTAAAAGCTCCGTGGGAGCTATGAAAACCACTCTTTACCTTACCTATAGCAGGGGTAGGTGAGTCCTAAGGAGAGCAGTCCTGGCAGAAGAGCCACACCAAGAGCCAGGACAGACACTCCTCTTGCTGCGAGGTGCCCACAAAGGGCACAATTCCAGCCCCAACCTCAGCCCCTTCATCTTCGCATCACTTCTCAGTCTCCCCAGGTGGGATCGAGGTTCCTGGAGCTTCTGGGGGGGGTCTGTTGGGCACGGCTGCCTGGACCCCTCCTGGGGGAGAGGGGCCTGGGGGGCATCACAGCCCCAGGACAGGAAAGGGGAGTTGGGTGGAAAGAAAAATAAGAGGCTCTGTGAGGGTAGAGAAGGGGACTGGCACTGGGGAGGGAGCTGTGGCATGGGTGGGAGGGAAGGGGGTTAACTGGTCCCCCTGTCCCCGTGCTTAGATGGTTTCTGGTGGGAAGAACCAGCCCTGACCCCGTAGGAAGGACATGCCCCTGGGACAGGGCACTCCTCCACCCCACCCCACCCCAGCCCAGCCCCCTTGGGGACCCAGGGGCTCCTACCTGTAGGAGACCTGCTTTCTGATGGCCAAGTGCAGGAACTGCTCCTCCACCTCCGCCACTGCCCCTTTCATCTCCTCCCAGGCTGGATCCACACCGCCGAGGCCCGAACGTTGTCCTTGCCTGGTGCCTTCTGCACCTGCTGCTCCCCGGGGGCTTGCGGTGGCCCCGTGGGCTGGGGTGAAGTCTCTCCAGCTCCCGGGACCTTCAGCCATGGTGGAGTGAGGTGGCTCTCCAGGGCAGGGGGAGCCCTGCTCTGCCCCCACAACCTCTCAGGCTGCTCGCTTCGAGCCCGGCGGGGTCCCACACTGCTGCTTGGGGGGCAGAACAAGCACGGGGGAAGAGCTTGACAGAAGCCTGGAGATGCTCCTCGGAGGAGCCGGCAGGAAGGGAGCGGGAGCCACGGCGCTCGCTGGAGATGGGGAGTCTTAGGAGGGACCACATCCAGGGATGGGGTCCATGCTCCCAGCGAGGGGAAGGAGAGCCCCGGGGTGCCTTCTGCGTGTTCCCCCTGGAGCCAGAGAGGTCCCCTTGGTGTCCCTGGTAGAAGCAGGAGAGGCAAGCAGTGAGGAAGGTGCCGGAGCACCGATCCCTGCAGCAGCCCTCCAAAAGACAGAGCAGAAAGAGAAGAGCTGAGAGTGTGTGTGTGTGTGTGTGTGTGGTGGGGAGGGGGGGCTGCGGAGAGCTGCAGGGAGCAGCCAGTGCTGCTGCTGCGATGCTGCCTGGTGTCACCTTAGAGACACTCGGAAAACTGGCACTTAACCCTTTGGAGGCCGGGGAGGCAGAGGGGAAGGTGACAACTCGGCTGCCCCTCGCAGCCCAGCCTGGGAGGGCTGCTCGGGGAGCTGGGTCTCAGCCACTCTCCTTAACCAGGTGAGTTCACTTCACCGGGCAGGTAAAGTCAAGCAGCCTGGAAAACGGCGTGACAGCAGCCCCAGCAGAGCGATGTACCTGCTGCTCCCACCAGCTGTCTGATGCAGAGGAGATCTCTCCAGGGACAGGGTCCCCAGCTTCGGGCAGTGGTACCCGGGGAGAGGTACGGCGGGAGCACGGCTTCCCTCCTCCCAGCAGGCTCACTCAGCTCCTCGTCACTCGGGAGGCCACATTATCCCTGCTTTTTACTAATTTAAGGCTTTTTTTTTTTTTTCCTCCGATCCTGGCATCCAGAGGTAGAAAGCCCTCCTGTCCTCTGCCCACATCCATCAGGAGACTTGCATCATCTGTCTGTCTGTCTGTCTGTCCTGGGCTGGGACTGGACTTTGTGACCCCAGTCCCAGCTCTGGCCTGCCTCAGCTTTGGCCGCCCCCATGCTGCAGATACCAGCTGGGGTGAGAGACCCCCACAAAGCTCCCATATGTGCCCAGCTGATCGTTCTGCCCCAGATTCACACACCGAGGCTTTGCCTGCTGGTCACTGGGAAATTCGAGCTTCGGGTCTATAAAAGCCACCCCCTGCATCCCATGCCCATGTCAAGGTCCTACAGTCACCTACTACATCAAGAAGACATTACCATCACCCCCAATCCCCGTGTCTTCCCGTGAAGGGCTGGTACGACGGGAGCTGGGCTGTGTCCTCAGCCTGCTCTGACTTCTATCATCTTGGGAGTCACCAGGAGCGCTCCCCATCACCTCCATGTGGCCTCCTGTCCCCAACTCGGGCAGCAGCTGGGGCTGGAGAAGGGCTGTGCCTTTCCCTGGGAACCACAGCCCACCAGCACTTCCAGTTCAAGTTACTGGACCTTTCTCTGGCCCTAAATGTTATGAAGGCATCTCTCCCTGCTCCGTCCCACGCCTGCTGGGGGATTTGTGCCTCCCAGGGGCATGGCAGCCCCCGAGCCCACTCCTCCGCACAGTCGTGACTCGCGGGGAGCCCCGCACCCTCCTCGCTGCGTGACTCAGCCCCCTCCAGCCCCCACAGGGGTTTTGTTCCCTTTGAAAGCCGGGAAAACGGGCTTCAACCTCGCTGGCTGGGATGGAGACCTGCCTGGGAGCTTTTCCCAGCGCTCCCGGCACCTACGCATGACCCTGCTGCCCGTCCTCCTGCCACCCACGGGCTGTGGGACGGGGGAAGCATCCCTCATGTTTGAAGGAGGGGGTGGCTGCCAGGCTGGGGATGGTCAGACTGGTGTGGATGGGTGCTGGGGGAATGCAGGGTCCAGGTAGGGGAAGGAGGGAAGAGCCACCTGTGGGGAAGAGAGGTTGATGGCTGAGTTGGTGGCGTAAGAAAGGAGCTTCAGGAAGGGAAGGAAAGGACCTTATTGCAGGAAACCTCCCAAGAGTCAGGAACAGCAACAGCCCCAGGGGTCACAGCGCCTCTGGTCAAAGCAGAGAGAGGGGCAGGACAGTGGGTGCCTCCTGCCTTTCCACAGAAGCTGATCCTGCCCTACAGAAAGCCCCTCTGGTGGGAGGAGCAGCCAGCAGAGGATTTTGACCCTTTCTAGCCATGTGCCAAACCGTATGGCCGCGATGGAGGCAGCGTGTCCAGATTTTGTCCGTCTGGAGAACAGGAGACATCACAGGATATGCCTGCATGAGGGGAGGCAAAGGATTGCTCAGGCTTCTGCATCTCTCTCTGCCCACCCTTTTCTGCAGGACATTTCACGTGTCTGTCGCCACCGGGGTCACCCTTCCCTTGGGGGATGCCATCAGAACTCCCCGAGGACCTGGGAAGAGCAGGCAGAGACTGGCTGGGGACAGCACAGCGGGGTTGGGTCAGTCCTGTCCTCCCAAGGCACCCTTCAGCTGAGCCAGGTCACCTGCTTACCTGGGTCACAAGCAGGAGAAGGTCTTTTCAGTGCCCTGGGTAGGATTTCCTTCTGCACGGACACGTGAGGATGGTGCAAGGGCAGCTCGGTGCTGCCATACAGACCCCATCCTCACTTTTGCAGGCACAGGCAGGGCATGGGTTTTCTAGGAAGCAGCATTTCCAGTGAGCCAAGCTCTAGTGGAATACAATCTCCTCCCTCAAGAAGAGGAACCTCCACCCTGCTCACCCCTAAGCCTGGTTTCAGCCACCAGGTTAGAAAATCAACACAGATTTGTTGAGGCTGAGGTGGGCTGGGTCAGCGTCCAGCCAGTTGCCATCACTGTTAACGAGCCCTTGGCACCTGGGGGGGTGTAAGGAGGTGTGACCACCTGGTTGTGCCCCAGCAGGTGTCCAAAATCCCAGGCTCCTTGCCAGGAAGCAGGACTGAAGCCTGCAGATCCCATGATGGATCCGTGTGAGACCTGCTAGCGCAGTCCCAAACGGTGACAGCAAGAGGGACCACACCAGGCTCGGAGAGCGGAGATGTTCTCCTGAGAGCCCTGGTAGCACACGTCCTTCTGTAATGAACCCAACGTACCCATCAGGCTGCTGCCATGCACCGCTGGTGGCCGGCTCAGCAACGGTGAGCCGCAAAAGCCAATTCTTCTCTCTTTTCATTTTTTTTTTTTTTCTTTCAAGTCGGCCTGGTAACAGAGAACAGTCGGGGAATAATTTGTCTCTGAAAAAAAACGAAGCCCATGTTCTGTTAGTGTTCTTTTGTTCGGGGCTTGTACCTATTGATGGTGCACCGGCTTCTTAGAAATGTGACCCTAAATGGGCAAAAACCTGGCTTGGCCCGGAGGAGCTTGGCTGGGGGAGCATTTGGAGCAGACCCAGCCTCACCGAGTGAGGCTGAAGGTAACCTGTAAAGAAGGTGCCCTCTTGCTTTGCTAATTCCCTCGTTCTGCTCTAATTAGCGGCTGTAACCCAGCTGGTAGGTGTGATTGGCTGGCAGCGTTTTGGGAGGCGTAGCGGGGATCAAGAGATCCTGATGTGCCCGTTTGGAGCAGCCCGGAGTTATCCGGCAGACTGCAGGATCAGGAGGATTTGTCGAGATGAAGGGAAATTTGCCCCTGCCAGCTGCTTCGTTACTAAAGGAGGCCAAACCTGAGAAGTCATCCTTTTAAGAGCTCCCTTCTTGTACTCATTTCCCTTGACGCTTTGGAGCGTGCATGAAGGGTGAGATTTCACAGGGACAAGCAAAGTGGAATCCCTTCCTTCTCCTCTTCTGTGGGGAGAAACCTGGTCGCACGAGGGGGGAAGGTGCGAAGGGGTTGGAGGCTGCTTTTGGAGAAGGTGCTGTGGGGAAAACATCAGACCCTTGACTTAAAACTAGCTCTGGCCCAGGACACACACCACAGGGCATGGTCAGGCACTTCCTTCCATCCGTGGGTGTGGGAAGGGGAAGGGAGCTCTGCAGGGGTCTGTAAAAGCCCTGTCAGACCAAGCCCCCTCCCCACATCAAGCCCCCTCTTGGCAGTACAGACCCAGCCAAGAGAGCTCCTCGCTCTCCAGCCACTGGTCAATGGCCAGCCCCATCACAACAGGGTGGCAATGGCTCAGTGCTTTGCTTCTCTCCACAAAGACACTGGGATCCACGGATCTTTGCAAGCCTCGAGCCTCGCATCCTCCTCCCGTGGCAAAGACGGGAGCCCTGTGGTCCCAGCCCAGCCAGAGGCAGGAGATGGAGCTGCCTTTTGGCATCTCTGAGAGGGGCTCCCGCTTGGGCTGCCCTCCAGCCGTGAGGGGGTGGATTGTGGGAAGTCCTTTCAGTGGCCCAAATCTTAACGAACCCGCTTGGAGCTTTTTAGAAAAAGAAGATTTGTTTTCTAGACTCCCCGTTGCCTTGTGTTTCACACAAAATCAGGACGATACCTACCCGTTTTCCCAGATGTAAATAAATGGCCCGACAGACAGTCAGGTCCCAAGTCGTTACCCATCTGAGCGCAGCTGCTCTGCTTTTACCATTAATCGAAGGGTTTTAAGTATTTTTTTCAGACGGGATGGGAGCAGAGCCACCGTGCTACTCGCCATGTCTTCGTTGTACAGCCTCCCGCACAGCCCCCTTCCATCGGAGGGGCTCGTTGCAACCTCATCAGCTTTCTTCCATCACCTTCCTCCTTCCGAGAGGATGATGTGAGCGGTGTTTCGGAGGGGGGAGAAGAAACTGAGGCAGAACAGTAGAGACTCATTCAGGACAGCAGAAGAAATCACAGCGCTGCTGGAAATACACCCCATGAGTTTGTTTCTAGCTCCTGACACCGAGCAGGAGGTCCCAGAGCCAAACCAGAGAGGGGATGGGACAATCAGGGAGCAAGAGATGAAGAACCACGTGTGTGGGCTGCCCTGACCAACCATGCCTCAATGAAAGGACCCGTCAGGACCCAGGGCTGATGCTGCATCTTTTTATTTTATTTTTATTTTGCTTCACTAAGCAAACGCAGAGCGAGTGATAAGGAGAAGGGAAAAGATGGCTTGAAAAGAAAAAAAAAAAGAAAAAAAAACCCAAATAAAAACAAACAGGAGGGAGTATAAGGGAAAAGTGAGCTGCTAACAAGAAGGAAGTTCATAGATGCCAAGCCCGCACTAATTCTTAATAAAATACAATACTGAAAATAGGATCTGAGAGTCTCCAAAATACAATATCTTAAGGGATCGGCAATAATACAAAATAAGGTTCATTATGTACAAACGAGTTCTGCTTTTGGTCTCTATACAACGGTGGGAGTGGGAGACATGGGGACATGCTCAGTGGAAGTGTTGGGGTGGAGGAGGGCGTTGCTTGGACCCGGCAGTGGTTCTTTGTGCTGGGATGGAGGTGGAGGACGGGGAAAGCAGTGGTATCTGGTGACCTGTGTGAACCTCGAGAAGAGCAGAGCTATGCTGAAGGCCCTCCTCTTCCTCAACCCACCGGCCACGCACATATGGTTGCAGCTAGCTGTGTCCAAATTCATCCTAAATGGCTTCAGGGGGCAAAACCAGTTTTCAGGAGGGAGAAAAGAGGGATGTGAGGGCCCTTCCCTCACTTCTCCCAGTCCTTGAGCAAGAGCCATCCCATCCTTGGTCTCCAGGGAGCCCTCTCCACTCCCAGCCTGGGAGGAGAGGAGAGGCTAGGGCAGTGCAGAGCGAATCCAGCGTGCTTGAAGAGAAACAAGCCAAAGAGGAACCTGCTGTGAGACCTGGCAGAGCGTGCAGGGTCTCCCATGTACACACACGGGGCCACCTGCCACATCCCAGATCTCCAACACTCATGTCCCACATTGTCCTTCCATCAAATGGCAGCTGAGGGAACGGAGCGAGGAGGCACTCGAGCCTTTCAGCAGGGCTTTTGCTGGGGAAGAAGAAGGGTCAGAAATGGGTGTCTGGGTGCTGAAGAGGATGGCATAGGCTTGAGATGAGGTCATTTCAGCACCAAAGTTGGCAAGTCTGGACTGAAGGGTGGTATGGCGAGAGTTTGCTGTCTTTGGTGCCAGCACTTAGAAGGAAGAGGTCTAAACCAGTCTTCCGGTGACCCTGGCCAATTCCAATATGTCACCTCTTTCCTGATGAGATGTACCGGTCATCAGAGACGCCAGTACGTCCTCAGTGGCTTTCACAACACTGCTGTGCACACGGAGGACATGAGGAGAACGATGGCTATCTGACAGCCCTCCAGCGGGCTGCAGAGCTCTCCTTGGCGGTTCCTAGAAAGACCCCATGTGGCATGAAGGAGAACTGGGGATGGAGAGCTGGGATGGGGACCAGGTTATGGATTTCTCTCACCCACTCTCAAAGGGAGAGGCCTGGAGAATGAAAAGTGAGAAGGCCACTGAGCTGTTTAGCACTGCACTGTAAGGGCCCAAGCTGGGAACAGAAAGGGAGGTACCACCCCTGCCAAAGCAAGGGTGCTGAGGGCAGGGAGAAGTGGGTTGTGAGGGAAAATTGTTCTCTGTTTCAGAGCTCTGGTTGCCCAGAAGCTGCTGGCTAATTTTTTACGGTGGTTTATCTGTCTGGGATCTGTCTCCCCCACTCCGATTGTGTGCAGATCTTTGCAGATAGTTGGTGTGGAAGTTATGTAGGCAAGTCCATCAAGAGAAACCCATAGCAAAGAAGAACTAGGTTTTCTCTCAACGGAACCAGAAGTATACTAACAGTTGGAGGGGAAGGAATGAGCTCAAACTCTCCAGAGCCATCTCTCCAGCACCAGCATCACCCAATCCTAAGCCCCCCAGGCAGGACAGTAAATACAGCACTCTCTCTCTCTCCTTCAGGTGCATCTGATAAAGCCAAGGGGTACACGCCTGGGGACATCCCTCTTGGTCTGGAGGCTTTGGGGAGTGAGCTGAATCGTTCGGGGGCTTCCCCTGATCTCCTTCCACTCCAAGGTGAGCCCACTACCCATAGGGTAGTGCTCATTTAATCAGGAGGTAAGGCCAGGAGAAGAGGGCATCTCAGGGCTTCGCCAGACATTTATTGCTGGTTCTGGCAGCCCTGTGACTCCCCTCAGAGAGATCAGTACTAACCGGGGGGGATGGGGGCACGGGGAAGGGAAGGAGCTGAACCCAAGGCCAGTTTAGGAGTGTCTGAATGCAGTGTCCTCTCCCGCCAAGTCCCCTCAGTTGCTCGGTGAGGAGGGAATCCTGCAATCAGACAGACGAGGCCTTGAGGTCCAGCAGCTGCTACAAGTATTCAGCTGTCTCACTGGAGCTTGTCTCCCTAAGGAAAGAAAAGATAAGGCATCGGTCAAGGTTCATTGCGGTCTCCTATGCAAATTCACCTCTCTGTGTGCCCAGCTGGTTTGCTCCAACTAGGAAAGAGCCCCTCCCCAGGGAACTGAATGATCAGCAAGCCTGGGACCACCCAAATCGCCCAGTCCTCCTCAGCAATATGCCGGTGGGACATTGCTTTATGGAGTCCCAAACTTTTCCCCACAGAAAATAAAGTTGATCTTATGCTCCCAGCCAGCATTGGCCTCCTCCAGCCACTGCTCTTTAGCTAACTGCCTGTCCCGGGCAGCTCAGCTGTCCTTCGCTTGCAGCAGAGGGGCATGCCTTCTGCTCACTCCCAGATCTCATGCTGTGTTTCGGGGCTCAGAGAGTGGCCCCCACCTGCTTACCTCTCATGGAATTGCTCTTTGGGGTGGGCGGGAGTTGGGTCGGTTCGGTTCTGGTCAGGACCCTCCACCTGGGATTTGCTGAGATATTTGGCCGTCTCATGTGTCCTGGCCAGATGAGGCCTTCCCTCCTCAGACTGCCCTTTTTCAGCCTCCCACCCCTCAGGATGGTCCATGGTTAGGAAGGAGCTATAGCTCTCTTCTAAGGAGCCAGCACCCTCATCATAGAAAAGGAGGCTCCGTGACTGAACTGGAAAAAAAGGAGAGCATTAGTTAACAATGAGGACGAGGTCTCTTGCAACAGGCGGTGGGTCGTGGTGGTGGTTTCAGCACATGCTCACCCAGCTATGGCCTTGTCCATGTGTAAACACCCGCCTCCCCCCAGCTTCGGGAGGCAAATGCCCCCCTGGACACACAGCCTCTTCAGAAGACAATCAGTCTGCCCTGGGACTTTTGTCTCACGTTCCTTCCTTTGGCACTTGTCATGATTTTGGACAATGGTCAGCAGAGAACAACAACAGGCCCAAACAAGGTGCTGTTATCAGAGTTTGTTCCAGTGACGGGTCAGGAATGTCCCCTCGCCAGAGCCCCAGTGCATGGGGTAGGCAATGAGGGGTGGATACCACCCCTGAACTGGGAGTGTTGAGAGAAGAGGTGGCAACGGTTTGAAATGGAGGGTGAAATGGAGAAAGCACGTTAAACTCACTCTTACTAGTCGTGTAAATGTCTGGTGCTGGTGTTGCTTTCACTGTCTGCGACGCTGAAGAGAACTCTGGGAGACAGGGCATCAGGGATCCCAGGATCAGAACGAAGCAGAGTGCCAGCACCTAGAGAGGAGATGAGCAGAGGGTTGGTGCTGCTTGCCATGAGGAAACACTCCTCCTCCCTGCAGCACACAAACACGAGGCTGCCTGAGAACATGTGGTCAGGCTGACAACTGGGTCACTGCGGTCCCCCAGGGAGGGAAAGGGCTTGCTCTGCTAATCTCTGCTGCAAATCTAAGAAGTCAGAAGCTTCCTCATGTTGCTTTATTTGAAGTATTTCTGGTTCAATGGTAAGAGCTTGCCTGTCCAGATGATGAGAGATGGTGGAAAGCATAGCTGGGGAAAGAAGTTGAGAAAGAGGATGGCTCAAGAGAAGGGACGAACTCTGCCTTGATCAAAGAGAACCTGACCACAGAGCAGGAGCTCTAGTGGGCTGTAAGAAAACAAGCTCACTGGGAGAAATCTGTGGGGTACCACAGTGCATAGCAGAAATGAAGCTACTGTTCCTGCAAGGACAAAAATGACGCTACTGTTCCTGCAAGGACAAAAATGACAGCAGAACTGCAGCCGCCTAATAGCTGATGGCAAGAATGGAGAGTCCAAGGAAAGGGTTAAATTTGTGCTTGACCTGCACATTTGCAGAGCCATGTGTCCCTACCGTCTGCTGTCAGGCAGACCAGTCAGAGCTACTGGGCAGTGATAAAAGGAGAGAGGTGGATGAAAGCTCCCTTTGGTAGGTCTGCACCTGTCTGCAAATTCTGCAGCGACAGTAAAGCTTCAGGGCAAGATGCCAGTGCTGATCATAAGGGACTCTATAGGGAACTGCCAGTACAGAGCAAGGGGGGGCACATGGGAAATGATACAGAGCCAGATCCTTATTACCTAAAAACCCATGTGCCGTGGGTGGTACCTGACTAACTGCAGCCAGCTCGGGGCTCAGACTGAGCATGCCAAGGGGGCAATGCATCTGTTGGTGATTTCTACTACCTATGTATAAACTAGCTAAGTTTGACCTGTGGGGACACCTGTGGGGACAGCCAGAAATTGCTTGACTGCTTTTTCAGAATAGCCACCATTTTTGGAAGAGCCATGCCTCAGTAATGGTCAGAAGCTGGTACATCAAGGTAATTTTGACCACCAGTGTATTGCAGGAGATGTGGAAGATCAAATAATAGCACAGGGATACTACGCTATGTAAAGAGGGGTTTTAATTGTCCAGACCCTTCATGGATGGTTTTAAAGTAAGGAAATTTAATGTGCATACAGCATAGAGGCTGTCTAAGCACATCATATCAAGCACATAAGGCATTCAGAACCCTTATTCCACAAAAACAGGGGAAAAAATAAATCCTGAATGGATGTCACTTGGAATTGTCACAGGCAAATACACAACTTCCAGAAAGAGGAGGCCAGCCCTGTGAAGCCTGTTCATCTAAAATGAACAGGCTTAATGGGCTGGGAGAGAGCAGTACACTTAACATCTCGCTTTAATATGGCTTTCAACTGAGGCTTTGCAAACCAGCATTGTTTTTACTCTGTTTGGTTTCAGGTTGAGTCTGATCAATGGTCTGATTCGGTTCCAGTTCAAACTGTGTAACACTTCATAACAATAACTCTTGGTTTGACTCCGAATACCATTCATCTCACATCTTTTGACCATCTCACCATTTTGACCTCTTAAAAAGCAAGGGAAATTAAGCTACAGGAAACTACTGCAAAACCAGTTGGAAAGGTAGAGGCAAAATTAATCAAAAAAAGACGTCCTGAGAGCTAAGTTATCAAATGGTTCACTGTCTAACTGGGAGGAAGTAGCAGATGGAGTAGCAGAGAGATCCGTTATGGCTTTGGCAAGATTCAACATTTTTAAGCTTGACTTGGATGGTGGACTGTATCAAATCTGCAGATGGGAGAGGCTACAAGCAAACTGGCTTTTGGTCAGGATTCAAATTCAGAATGATCTTGACCATGGGGAGAAGCAGTCCAAGAGAACAGACAAATGCTGAGACCTGCTGAGACCTGCAAGGTGGCAGGACTCATTAACAGAGGAAACGCGTCAAAACTGCGTGGCCAGGCAGCTGTTCTACAGAAGAGGATCTGGGAGTTGAAATGGAGCACAAGGTGGGCACAATTCCGTGTCACTTTGCAAAGGGCAAACCTCAGCCAGGGCGGTATGAACAGGCTTTCTGGCTCTGTACCAGCCTTCAGGTGGAACACCGTGTCCAGCTTTGGACTCTGTACTTCCAAAAAGATGCAGGGCGATTGGAGAAAGTCTAGAAGAAACCTCTGGGAACAAGCAGTGATTCAGTAACTCAGACTGAAGAAATCATGGTGATTTAGCAGAGCAGACTGAAGAGAGTTGCTCAAAACCAATAGTTTTCCAATATGAATAATGCAGCTGCACAAAGGGAGGGTAAACTGATCTTGCTTACAGTGGGCAGAGGAAGTTATAATAGGCTTAAGCTGTTGCAAGGAAGATTGAGACCAGATAGCAAGAAGGCTTTATGTGGGAAAGATAACGAAGCACTGGATTGGTTTGCCTGAGGAGGCTGAGGACTGCTCACCACCGGAGGCCTTCATGAACTGGCTGGACAATATCCAGCAGGAATGAGACAGGACTAAAGATGAAGGGGAGGTACACTGCTCCACTCCCATCCTGCAAGGCACGATGATTCTACATATCTCTCGTGATAAGAAGTTCTGTATTTGAAAATGGGAACTTGGAGGCTTGTGAGAAGAACCGGCCAAAGATACAAAAGCAAGTTACAAATTCTTGAAATGCTTCAAAGCTCAGAAGCCTGAGCGAGTTGCTGTGTGGGCTTGGATGCCATGGAATGAAGGGAGCAGCAAAGAGAGATAAGACATTGATCGGAAGCTAAATTAGGTCTTTTATCAGCCTATAGCACAGGGGATGGATGTCTGGAAGGCATCTCTCCTGGACTTGCTCACTCCACATCGTAGTGATGAAGAATTGCTGGAGCCAGGGGTGCTCTGATGAGCTGCTGCATAAAGGAGCAATGAGTCACTTGGCCCAGCTGGGTCACACCCAAAAATGTGGAAAGAACTTGGGAATGAAGCCACAGAACAGCCAACAGAAGAGACAGTCAGTCGTTAAAATCTGATCTGACATGGGGGCAGCAAAGAGTAGCAAAAGTTTGAGGAGAGCTTGAAAGGAGAAAGTGCTGGGAATTACAGGGGCTCTGGAACCAAGGAAACTGACTGAACCAAGAGTGAAAAACAAACCCTCAGGACATCAAGGTTGCTGAGGAAGTGGGGCTAGCACCTCGCCATCTGTTTGCATTTCATGGCTATTAACAGTACAGAAGTGATAACTAGATATAGATAACTAACTCTGACAAATTTGCCACAAGCAGCTACTATGACAATCCTGCAAAGACATCACGGGTTATATTTTTATCATGGAACAGAAACTTTCCCACTGGGAAAAAATGAGGTGAAGAATAAGCAATTGACTGTATTTGACTCTATTTATGGCTACACACTGGCACGCACACAAAGCTCCATGGTGAAGCCAATACTGCTTAACCATGATCCTCCACTACAAGAAACGAGAGGCAAACAAGGATTACCAAAACCAACAGACAGCCCTGAATCATTCTGGTTAGTCAAAAAGGCAAATGAAGAGAATTCCAGCTGGATTGAACAAAGGCTGATGTGCAGGCATAGCAAAACCAGATGCCATTTCTTGCTGATAAACAGGAGGTAATGCCCACTGGGAGGAATACTTGCACTGTTCATCCGCCCTGCTGAGTTCAACATTAAGCATTACCAACTCAGCAAAAGAAAACTCTACCCATTACAGTGGCAGCTCATTGAAGATTTTTGCTGAATGGCCGATAGCTAATGAAAAGCAAAGAAAGTGCTGCTTTGCCCAAAGAACAAGACAGTGAAAAATGCAGGAATTATTCTCACGCTGTTGCATAAACAACTGACGCTGCTGACGTGTGTATGACACAGGGACAGGTTCTGGTGACTCTAACACAAAAGAAGAGAGCAGATGTAACTGGCAACAGAGGCGGGCAGCGGGGAAGAGGGCAGAGACAGGCAATCAACAAAGCTGTCTGGGGAAGCATGGCCCATAAGGAAGATGAAAATGAAGCTCATACCATTAGGCAGGTCCCGGTCTGCGTGGAAGCCATTTTATAAGGTCTGGAGACTTTCCCAGCTACCAGAGCCTGCAGCTTCTGTAACTGCTGGAGCAGAGTCCTGGGATAGGAAACAACCCAAATCAAAACATGCTAAGGAGGTAGCAGCCAGTAAGTGAGGCAAGAATACCTCTATGCCTTTCAGATTTTACCCTGATTTTCCCTTCTTGTGAAAACAAGTATCTCCCCCTTGCTATATCTTGCCCAAGTTCTCTGACCAAACAGGCTTAGGAAGCAAGAAACAAAAAAGGGTGACTTTGAGCCGTGAAGTGTGCAGGAACTGCAGGAGGAAGGCTCCAAGGTGCCACTACGTTGAGGTAACCCCCTCTGTCTCCTCAGCAGCAGATCCACCACAACCTTCACTGCATCTACCCACCATGATCAATGTCCCATCCATTTAGGACTCCTGGGTGCCTCAAAGCCCAGTCAGTCATCTCCCAGAGCAATGGAGAGGCAGGCTACCAGGAAAGCCAAGCTCTGGGACGGAGGTAGAACTCTGTAGTCAGGTCAGACCTCGAACACAAGCCCGCCTGCTCCCACTTCACCCAGAGAGACACGCTCTGCAGCTTAACCTCTGCCCCAAACCATATGGTGGATACGGTGGAGAGAGAAATAAAAAACATGTTTGATCCCCTCCAGCTTCTTCAGTCTTGGCAAACTCCGCAGAGGGATGCGGGCAAAGCCAAATCTGGAGTTCAGAAATTAGTTCATTCTCTGGCTGCCCCAGCTGGAACACGTGCTAAGGTCTCTCTGCCCCATTTAACTGAACACGGGCATCGGCACACGTGAACACAGAACAGTGGTAGGTGTGTTACCAAAACCCACCGAATCCTTCACCGGGCTGGAGAAGAAATCTGGGATGAGGGAGATTACAGAGCACACAGTTCCCAAGGGCTGCAAATTACTGAAATGCAGACTACTGAGTGTTCTCCCCTGGGAGCACTGACTGTTTTACACAAATATGTTGGAGCTTTTATAAAATGCCAGGTCCTGCAGCCAGGAGATTGCACGAGAATCACAGCTTTATCTCTTTCCAAACCTTCTTCTGCTCCTTGTACACGTGGAGAGGAGCACAGAGCGTCCCACTGCCAGTGCTCAAAAACCAAACCCAATTAGAAAGAACACAATTTGTATTTTGGAAAAAAAAATATAAAAATCTCCTGGCTTTTAGGCCAATCTCCTGATTTTGCAGGGTGGGGCTCATGCTTTTTTAGCAGCAGGGGCTGCCTGTGTTCCCAGAGAGGCCAGGTGGCTGCCCTGTGGATGAGAGCAGCCGTGTCACCAGCCAGACCATGTCACCAGTGGCTGGTCTGGAAGCTGAGGCCACAGCACTCGTGTCATGGATGGGAGGAAGGAGTACGACAGAGCCTCAAGGAGCACTCCATGAGCCATAGTGGCAGCAGAGGGGTGGGTGGAGAGATTGGCTGTGGTTCTCCCCTTCGAATTGAGGTGGGGGATGATAGAAATGGGGCTATAGAAACGAGCTTCTCCCTCGCCAGCCATGCAGCTGACCTTGCCCTTGCTCACATCTACTACACCAGGTAAGAGGGAGCAGAGCTGGGCCCTGCTCCAGCTCCTGCTGCCCATCCCCACTGCAGAAGTGGGAGTCTTTATTATTTGCTTCCAAGGAAGCAAATTCCCCTGGTGATCAGTCGACCAGCTCTGCATATTGGGAGCACAAACGCTCACCAGATTCTTGGGCGAGGGAGCCAGGGGCCTGCTTTGGGGCTGTGAGAGCTGCTCACTTCTTTCAGATGAGCAGCAGCAGCGGACGGGAGGGAGGTCCTTCAAGATTGCTTTGCAAGGGGAAGAGGCAGGGCAAGGGCTGGGGTACCAGGATTTGGTGGGAGCCCGATGGCTACCTTTACTAGAGGAATGGGCTATCCTTGAATTCACCGGGTCTGTTCAGCTCTTTCTCAAGAGAAACCTGAAACAGCCACGTTATGCCCAGGCCCTTGTGTTCTTCCAAAGAGCCCAGGAGCAGAAACAGTGGGTCTGAGGGGCTGGTGTGAGGGGCCTCCCTCGGCGCAGCTGCCTTGGAGACAGGCAGAAGCCTGGAGAGCTATAGAGAGGGCAGCGTGAGCCCAAAGGGCTGCAGGGAGAAGGAGGATGAGATGTGAGAAACGCCTTCCCTCCCTCCCTCCCTCCCTCCCCTCGCTGTGGCGTGGCCTGGCTGTCCCAACACAAACATTCCAGGCTCGCTAACCAAACCCAGCTGCCTCTCTGCTGCCACGAGCCGAAAACCAGTGCCTCACCGAGCAGCCCCCGTCCCGCCAGCAGCTGGGAAAGCCTGTCTTTCTCTTCTCACCCCTCCTGCCCCACTGCTCCCCTGGCATCCCTTCCTGCCCATCCTCCCCTACCCACAGACGGTGGTCAAGCCCCTCTTACCTGTTTGCATTTTCTAAGGTCTCCACTTTTTTCCAGAGTTCATTGTTTTCTGTTGTGTATGTCTCAACCCTGTGGGAATAAAGCCCATAGCTGGTTAATTACCAAGGCCTGACAGATACAGCAAATGTAGTCCTTGTCTCTCTCAGGGTGTGGAGGCTCAGTGGCCCCATCCATCACCTGCAGATAGAATCACAGAATTGCCTAGGTTGGACCTTTCAGATCATCTAGTCCAACTATCAGCCTAGCACTGACCCATCTGGCTGAAGCCAACCCCGACAGACCAGGGATGAGACGGCATGTGGATAGTTCTGTGTGATACTTCCCAGTTCAGGCTTTCCTGAGGGCTGGGAGAGCCAGTAGCACCCAGTAAGAGCCAGGTCAAGCCACAACAGACCCAAAGTTATGCAGGCATTTCCATCACTTCCAAATCTTAGATCCAAAGTTATGCAGGCATTTCCATCACTTCCAAATCTCCAAGACAAGGAATAGCAGGACAAATTCAAACCTCTCCCACTCCGAGTGAGAACCTGCCCTGGCTGTGTGTGCCTTGCATATGAAAACCAGGCATTTCTGTGCAAATGGTGGGCCAGCTCCGACTGCTGGCACTTGAGGGCAGCAGAGAACTTGCAAGGCTCCCTTCCCCTGCAGTTGGGATGAGGGATGGGGAATGTCTGCAGGCTCTTAGGAAGGCAGGCCAGGGACACACAGCCTGAGACTGCTGGGAGGTTTCTCCAGCACAGCCTCCGAACCAGGCGTTCCGTATAAAAACTGGGCTTGCAGCAAAGGTGTCAAACTGAATGGTGAAGTGCCCAAACACAGATTTTGACAAACCGGCTCCTACAGAAAGCCAAGTTGACCAACGACTTGTTGCATTAAAAAAATTCACTAAATGATACTTTTGGTTCACATTTAAACCTGGCATTGTTTGAAAGCCATCTGTCACAGCAATGCACTAGCGTAACAAACTGCTGAGTATGTACAGGCACCACAGCCACGTTTGGAGAAGAGGCCCCAACCACAGAAAGTCCTGGATCTGTCACTTGAGCAAGGCCAGCCAACTCCCCAACCCTGGCTTGAAGGATCTGGGTGTTAATGCAAGATATGAGCTGGAGGTGATGTGCTCTGATGCCTGGACACACACACATGCGCGCCAAGGTGCCGCTTATGAAAGGGCATGAGAACTTGAAGGTTCTGGGAGTCATCTGGTTTTGTTCAGCATTTTAATACACTTAAAGAACATAAACAAATAGCATCAGGGAGAATAGTTAATTAAGAATGGGTTTGGGGGTTGGTTTCTTTCCATTTTGCTGATCTGAGGTGGTGTTAGTAACAGGGAAGAAGACGGTATTTAAACAGAAATATGAATTTGCACCTGGATCCCAGCATTCTTCATTGTTCGGGAATGCCCATCCGGGGCTGCCAGTACAGAGGGGATCACAGGATCAGGCCCTTTAGAGTTATTTTCTACCCTGTCAGTGTCATGTGATGTCACCTTAGGCTTATGCCTAGCACACATGCAGGACCTCTGGGCTGCAAGGAGAAAAAGAAAGCTCGTGCAGA
Organism: Gallinago jamesoni; assembly: GCA_025769975.1. NCBI lineage: Eukaryota > Metazoa > Chordata > Aves > Charadriiformes > Scolopacidae > Gallinago > Gallinago jamesoni. The sequence continues at coordinate 23,525,685 of JAOQGH010000040.1, forward strand.
GAAGGGTGGAAGGGGAGGGAGTTTGGGAACTAACTGTAGTGCAGGGTTTTTATTGCTATGAAATGTTTGTGTGTCCACCCTCATGGGAATAGAGGGGGAAAAGTGTCAGTGTCCTCAGAGGGCCTGCTGCTTATAGAGCAGACAAAATAGAAGCACTTTCTAGTGGGAAAACGTGACTCTTACCCAAAATCCCACCTTGTTGGCAGCCAAAATGGCCTGTGTTCTGCAGAGGTCCAGCCAAACTAAGCAGTTGGAAAAACAAGGTTTCTAGAGCAATCCTTATTCCTGCAAGAGGATTTCTAGGAGGAAGGGGAGTAGGGGCAGGGTCCCAAACCAAACTTCTGTGTAGCCAGCCTTGCAAGGAGTTATACTCTGAGCAATTCGGAGACAAAAACACTAGAAAGGGGGGCTGTGCATGAACAGGGCTCCTTTTTCAAAGGTAAGACTGAGAAGAAGAAACTTACTTTTTCTCTAGACACTCCACATATTCTTTCTTCTTCCTGCGACTCTCTTGAGCAGAGATCTGTGAGGAGGGCAGAGAGTATCATAAGCCTCTAGACAGTTCTTTATGGCTCCCTCATCGTGTCTGTTCCCTGCACACACAACACCCTAAAGGTAAATGGGGAGATCTCTTCCCAGTCTGCCGTTCCCACCAATCTCCATGACAAAACTGGGAGGGCTGGTTGCTGTAAGGTATGCAGCCTTCTTTGGCCTGTAGGCCATGGCCATTTGTTGCAGTATGCCTGACCCGCTTGCTGCTGAGAGCATCTTTAGGGTTGCTTTGAAGTCCTCTGACTCACAGGGGTACGTGCCGCGGCCATCTGGGCAGATTCTGGCCCTGACCGCTTCTGAGTCACTGGGTGACTAATTCAGGGTCTCATCATTTCTCCCATGGGATGCTTTCTAATCAGAGCCTAAACTCTCACAGCCTCTGCCTAGCTAACGAGCTCTGTGCATCACCCGTCCTTCACCATGCGATGGCTCTTTTGTCCCTGACCCCACAGCAACACCTGGCCAGGCTGGTTTGTCTGATCCATGATGCCTTAGCTTACGGGCCCCATCCCAGAGGATCCCATAACCAGGATCTGGACTGGAAGCCACACTTCTCAATTACAGCTGCAAGGACAGCATGCATGCAGAGATGCCCCTTGGCACCATTTCTGTGGGCCGGGAGGCTCGTACGAGTGTACCAAAGGCAGGATCCCACCTTTTCTGAGCTGCACTGCAGCTGAGGGTAACTATAGCACTGGTCAGCTGAGGGTGTGATGGAGTCATGGGAACTGCATGGTTACATTTTTTGCAGTCACCTTGTTCTTGATTTTCCTCCTGACCCTCTTCAGTGCTTTCTCCTCTGCTTTGGTGAGGGGCAGCTTGGTAGGAATGGGGTAGCCCTCGGCAATCAAGGTGCGTTTCTCCTCTTCAGTCAAGAGCAGCGGGCCAGAGGTGCCTTGTAACTTCTGAAACACACAAAGAGCAGAAGTCAGTGTCAGCAAGGAGTTCTACCCCAGTGATCCTCCACAGAGCCTTGCAGGGCAGCTAGGGGCTCAGTAAAAATAAGTCCAGGGCAGTGCCCTTTCCAGCTCTCCACCTGATCGTGGGGGCACAGCTCAGCAGCTGCCTTGCTCTTTTACTTGGGAGGGCATCTGCTCCTTCATGGTGAGGCTGGCTACACGCTTGCACTGCAGGACCCCGCCAAAGAACTTTTGGGCAATGCTTAAACCACAGCCTGGTTATGGGAATTCTCAGTTACTCTCTTCTCTTCTATTAACCTCTTCAGAAAGTCCTCCAGTGCATAGGCCACTTCCCAAAGTATGGGCTGAAAGACAGCACTTGCTAAAACAATGTAGCTGCTGGTAGGCATTGGTGAAGACTTACTGTGCCTCTGCTCAGTCCTGTGAGCACCATCCTGTCCTCACAGAGCTGTGCTAGGACATCACGTTGCCTTGTCAGACCATTTCACCTTGGAGACCTTAACAAGGGTAGGACCCCCCCCCCCCAATATGAACCTTTCGAAAACCTCCAAACCCCTCTGAGTACCAGAGCCCTGTGTCCCAGTGGCATCCTGCTGCATCCTTACGTGTGGTGCTGTGAGGAGAGGTGAGGAGGAGATGGCAGCAGAAGAACGAGCAGCAGGTCGGGCTGGGCTGGAGGGAGGCAGGGACCGGGGGCTCTGAGATCCATCACTGTCACTGCCATGGCTGCTGGGTGGAGTTGGAGGCATCTGCACCAGGTCATCTACTGAGAAATAAGGAGATCAAGTCAATGGCTGTCATGTCAGCCTGTTGGTACAGGCACAGGGCTCTGAGTGGCAACAGGAAAAGGCACAGCCATTAACACAGGACTGAAAGGAGAGAGTGATGAGTCTCACAAGACAGTGTGGGTCTCGGAACAAGGCTGGAATGAGCACAGCCCAAGACAGAGAGGTGGCTGCCCTCAAATGTATTAAACTAGGATCTGCAGGGGCTTGCCAAGGCACCAAAGGTATTTACAAAGCAGTAAGGTACTCTGTTGTCAACCGAAACAGAATACAAAGCCTGTGATGTTTTGCTCCATACCCTGTTCACAAGTACAGGAAGCTCTGTAAGAGAAGAGCTCTTCCAAAAGCACCACAGGGCTCACACGTTTGCCAGCACACTTGATCCAAAGAGACTCCGGTCACTCGGCTGCCAAGCACTTGAAAACTGTCCCCACTTTGTACTGGAGAGCCCTGGGGGCCTTAATGGAGGTGGTAATATGCCTCAGGAATGTCTCTCTGGGGCAGTGGGAGTTCCTATAGTGCTTTCATTTGTGCATCGGCAGATTTTCAGATGCTTGGGTTTCTTTCAAATTAAACTGGATCCTGAATTTCCTGACTTTCAAATGGTTGTTTTTGGATAACGCTACAGTCCCTCTGAGGATTTTAAAGGCACTCTTGCATATTTCCAACTCTGAAGTAGCCTGTTTTGCCTGGGACTCCCTGTCTGAACAATTCTGTGAGTGGCTGTTGGTTCAGACACTGATCTGAGTTGGAACAGCGCAGCGCTCACTCCTCTAATGGTCTGTGCCCCAGTGCTACCTTGTATGCATGGCTCTGCCCTCAGGTGTTGTCTTTCCTCCCTGTATCGTAACGATCTCTGAGTAATATAAAGGAATGTAAGTTGACCAGTAAATACTATCTTCTTACCTGCAGGTACATTTAGAAACTGGTTCACCTCTTTAGGTTCAGCTTTGATCACAGGTGCTGGAGTCATTTCTATGGGAGTCTGTGGAAAAGAAGCAGAAAGAGCTCTCGCGCGCTGCCTCCTACTCTGCCCAGAGGGCTCCCACCAGTTCTGCTAATAGCCACTGCTCCCCTGCTCTCCATACTGCCCCGTCCCCCAGCTCTGCCCCAAGGCAGCCTCTCACCACATATAATAATAAAAACCAGGAGTCCAAACATAAGCCCCCTGAAGTCTATGTTGCTGGGCACACAGATTGCCAGCAGAGGAAGAGGCAGTGGCAGATGGATATGCTACCAAGCAGTGCACTGAGTACCTCCAAAAGGGAGGTGGCTTTTATCTTTGGTGATTCTTCCCCTGCTAGACCCAGCCAGTGCAATTTAAACCAACCTCTGCATTACCATGGGATGTCCCTCTTTGATCTGCCTTCATTAGAAATGGGAGCATAGAGGTTGTACAGAAACAGAAACAGAACAAACCCCCTGTCCTGCTCACACGATTTGCACCAGGGCTGTTGAGCAGCTGTTGCCAATTGGAGGGGACTGAGAGTTAAATAAAGAGTAGATTTATTCCCATCTGGGATATGCTGCCCCTCAGTTCCCTGGCTCACCAGCCCCCAGCCCACCATGGGCTGGGGGAGTTTTTACACTAAACAGACACATTGCAGACTCCTCCAGACTGTAAACACAGCTGAGAGAGCACCATGGTAGGGCTGCTGAGCACACACAGCAGAGCTTCGAGGGCACAGCAAGTTCAGGCTGTGTAAATAATGGAGGAAGTTTGTGCACAGTTTTGGCTGGAAGTACCCATTTGCTTTGGATGGTCATTTAAATGGGAAGATGCTCAGCAGGAGTGGAAAAAGGAAGCAAACCCCAGAGATGCTCTACTGTTATCTACTGAGCTGTTACAAGATACCAGACATCTGCGTGAGACTGGTGGTGAGACCTTCCCATCCAACACAGCTGGGCTCAAGGCGAGCCAAACTGAGCCCCCAGCTTACACCCATGTACCAGTGGCATAAGTGAGCCTCCTTCAGACAAAGAGACCTCTTAAGAACTTAGATATGACCAAAAGTCACGGCCCCTTGTTTCTTAGAAATAGTAATTCCTGCTGCTTCATAGGGAAATGCCAGTAGGACCTGGAGTGGGACCTCCATTTCCAGTGAGCAGCTGAGAAAGTGAGAAGCCATATGATAGGCTCAAGGCCATGAAAAGACAGTGCCAGGGCAGGGGTCTGTACTCAGGAATAGTGGGGTCACTGGCATCACATTAATTGATGCTGTTGTCCAAAATATGAAAATAAACCAAGATTGACTATAGAAATACTGGCAGATTGGAGGGCTCCAGTCCATGGAAGCTTAAAATCCTTTGGGTTTTGTGCCAAGGAAACACACTTGGATTTAACCAAGATTGTAAAGCCTCCTGTGCTGGAGAAAACCCTCCTTCCATCATTTCCCTTGGAAGGATAACCTGTTTTGGAGCTTCGCTGTAGGAATCAAGAACACAGTTCTAGCTAGAATCAGGTGTGCTGCTGCTCTGACTGCCGTTTCAAGAGGGGAACGACAAATAATGCAATAATTTGGCTTTGTATCACCTTCCTCTGTCTGCCCAGCAGCTAAATCACCTAGCAGAACCCTGCAGTCACATGGCTGGGTCCACATCACCAGAGATGTTGCTGTGTGAGAGCCCGCGTTCACGATGGATCTTAGATGGGCTCACCTCCTCGGGGACTGGCAGTCTCTGCAGAGGGTTGAGGTTCAGCACTGGTATGGAGCTGGCAGCTAGCTGGGACTCAGGCAGGTCTAGAGCCAGGTTCTGTTCCTGTTTCACCATGATGGAGCAGAGCTTGGGCCCCAGCGACCACACTCCATTCTCCAGCTCTGAAATACGCACAACATGAGAGTCAAACTCCAGCAAGAACAGGACAAGAGAAAATAAATAAATCCATGCAGACAGTTTCCCCCCGTCTGGGGAGGCTGCCTTTCCAAGTTTAGCACTGTCACCACACAAGCATGTGCAGGCCCACAACACAGAGTACAAAAGGGAATGAACCCCCAGCGTGCAGACAGGACAGAGCTAGAGGGATTGTGTCTCTGCTCTGACTGTGCAGCGCAAGCGCTGGAGGACAGCTGCAGGGTTTCTTCCCCCAGTGAGGTCTCGGTCTTGTCCTCTGGAGCTTATTTATATTTAGAGCTCAGTGAGAGGGGAGATGCTGGGCTGTCGCCTCTTAGGAAGAATGGCCAGCATCACAGAGCTACCAGGTGTGTTACCAGGAATAGCTCCATCTCTGTTCTAGTGAGCTGGCGAGAGGGCAAGCACGATGACAGTGAAAGGCTGACAGGTGGCTATACGTGCTGCTTTGGCCTCCTGCCAGCGTTGCGCCAAGTACCAGAGCTTTGTTGCACGACAGGAGAGGAGCAAGGTCCATTTCTGTGGAAGGAAGCCCAATTGTGGCACCTGCTTGTGATACTGCTCCCCTCAGTCTCACCTCTGAGGCTCCCTCTTCCACCCCGGGCTGCTCCGGGGGACTGCTGCCTGCAGCCATGCCCCGCTGCCATTGCTGGCAGGGACCAAAGCAGCAGTGAGGGAAAGCAAGTGTCTGAAGAGAAGTGAATGGAGCTGTGTGAGCATGTTCCCCTCATCCCCCTGCCTGCTCTGTCCCGTGCACACCTGTGTCATGAGCCTGCCTTGTCGCTGGAAGCAGAGATCCCGGGAGCTGGGATTCGGGCAGTGGTGGATAAGCTGCAGCTCAGACTGGGGGAAAAAAAACCTGCTAGGCAGGAGAGCTGCCTGGGCTCTGCTCTGAAGTTTTGGTCCCCTCATTGTTCTTCAAACACTTCAGCCTGCCAAAAAGCAACTCCTGGCTGGCCTGGAGCCTGCAGCCTCCTCCCTAATCCTCATCCCTTCCCCTTTTTATCTGACAACCAGAAATGCATTTGTCTTGACACAGGATAGACTATTGCTAAGTATGTCACCCAATAGTGCCCCAGTTGGCTCAACAAGAAGCCTCAGCTGGGTTCACTTCCCAACCCCTCTGTGTTGCTATCTACATACAGCACTCTCAGGCCTGGCTGTCTGCTGCCCAAAGCAGCTCTGCAGTGCAGGTCTCAGTCTACAAGAAGTCTTGGCAAGAGAAGAGAGGGAGAAAGGTCCTTCTCGGCTCCAGAAAAGCCTTGCACAAAGAAAAGTACAAGCAAGCAGCTGTTCATGTGGGAGCTGCCACCTGAACTAAACTTAAAGGTAGCTTAACATCATCTTTGCCCGACTCAGGCTCTGTTGTCCCCATGAGAGCACAGGGCAGAATCCTGCCTCTGGCTTTTTCATGGAAACGGTGGTGTGAAAGATTGGGCAAGAATTCTACCAGTTAACAGTGTTGCCCTTGCCAGTGGAACATGTTGTCTTCCTGTCTTTGGTCCAGCACCTCTTAATTTACTGACTAGATAGGTCTCTCTAGCAGAGGCTCCATTCCTTCCAACCGTTTGTGTGACTGGACACCTTCAAGCAGAGAGAGGAGTCCTTGTGGCTGCTCTGTGTGCCTGTCAGCTGAGTACTGCTCTCTGTGTATCAGCTGAGTGCTGCTCTCCCTGCCTCTGGATCGCTTCCAAGAGCTTCCCACAATGCAGCGGGGCCAATGTTGTCAGGCAGCATCTCAGGCAGGGGTGCAGGCCCTGCACACCTGTGACAACGGAGAGGCTGCTGAGCAGGCACAGACTGAGCTGCATGTTCTCTGTCCTGCTAAGGACAGCTGGTGGTGAAGTCCCAGTTAACCCTGGTATGCAGACAAGCCCTTGCTGACAGAAGGAAGCAAGGTGTTACACAGCCACAAGTGTTCACAGCCAGAAAACCTGCACCGAACTCTTCTGCCTGATCACAGGCTGTCACAGAGATGAGGAGCCTCGAGAGGTTTTCCAGTCTATCCCACTGCTCTAGGCAAGTTCAACTAAACCCTTGTCAGTCCTGACAGATGGTTGTCTGGCTTGATCTTACTCCTCTGAAAAGTGATGAAGACTCCACAGCTTCCCCCATTAAATCTCTTCTACAGTTTCACTCTGCCCACTGCGGGAAGGTTTTGCCTACTGGCTGAAGTTCCCTGACTGTGTGATTTTAAGCCTCATCTTCCTTATCCTCCTTTTCTGTTGCAAAGCTCTGCATTTCTCTTTTTCGCAGGGGGGTGGGGAATCCTCTGTTTGGGAGGGCTGCTGCTGAAGCAGACAAAGGAGAGCAGACCACCAAGGGCTTTCCCCGTTCAGACTTGACTCAGTGAGAGAGCAGCCCCCGGTGCTGTCAGTCCAGACAGCCTAAGGAGCAGACACCCAAATAAGTATGTGCTGTCCTCCCATTTCCTGTCTACATTCTGACCCTGCTCTCTTTCCCACCATCAGAGATTTATCTGGGGAGCGATTGGGTTACAGAATCAGAAACACATAAGGCATCAAAGGGTCAATAAGGGACTGAGGAGAAGGCATTTTATGTGAACACCTCTATGTTCTGCTGCCTGAGAGGATGTTTCAGAGGTAAGGCCAGTCTGTAACCACTGCAGATTTCACCGTGGGTTGCTGGGTGAGGTGTGCCAGAAAGCTCATCCTTTGCTCTAGGTACTCTGTGCATAATGGGAAGAAGAAGTACAGCTGAGAGATATCCATAGCTACCCTGGGTTGAGGAGGTGAGGCAACGAGCAGTGAGGAAGCAGGACCTGTACAGGAGTGCGAGGTTGGTCCAGCACCCGCTGCTCTGCACAGCCCCGGCTTCCCCTGCTCCTGGCATCAAATCACACCCTGCAGAACTGAGGGCTGGTAGTGAGAACTGAAGCAGCCAGTCCATATGCACAAACCATCTGGAAAGCAGACTCCACTGGTGAGCAGGGTCACAATGCACCCAGCGGCTTGCCCTAGCTGACCCATCTTAGTGGGACCCATGTGGGAAGGGGCAAGATTTAGAAGTGTTCTGGAGATCTGTAGAAAAGCTGAGAGAAAGCTGATAAATAGCAAAGCCTCAGCCAGTTCCCAGCCTAGACAGCGCCCAGGCATTCCTGAGGAGCTCTGCAGACCAAGCAGAGCTTGCTTAATGTTAAAGAAAAGCCATTCCTGGGTAATTAATTTGAAGTGAATGTCTAAAAGGACTGAGACTGGATGGAGTTGCGCCAAAAACACTGCACAGTGTTACAAATACTGGACCTGACTCAGAGCTACACTAGAATATGACTCACATCCAATTACGAGCCAAGATAGGCCTGGAAAGATGGGTTGAATTATGCCAGTGCAGGACTGTGTGCACAGATACCCCTATACCTGCCACGTTAATGTTAGGCCTTACTCCCTGTACAGAGCTGACCTGTACCCTCAGAGAGCAAGTGTCAGATCCATCTCAAGCCTTCCCGTGTCATGCGCCATCCACTCTGTGCTGGCCTCTGCCCAAGGATCAGTGTCACTCTCCATTCAGGAGGAGGTCTTGCCTTGGAGCCGCTGCAGCTGAAGCAGGGGCATGTCCAGACACAGAGGAGAGGAGCAGAAGTGGTGACAAGTGTCTCCGAGAGAAGTCCCTGAGGTAGCTTTGTGCGGGCAGATTTCATTTCACTGCTTTCTACAAACTCATGCTTTTTGCTTCTCTCATTCCCAAACTTCACCTCCTCCTATTCATTTGCAGGAGCCAAATAAAGGTCTATCCATGCGCTGAGTGCCCTCCAAGACTGTACTGGGCTTAAAAGCTAAGGAAAAAGAAAGGGATATGGAAAGCTTTCTTGATACTAAGGCACAGCTTGCTTGGCCTGCCATGAGCCTGTCTCCCAGCATGTCTCCAAGTGGCCCCTGGCACTAATGGCTGTGCCCTCTGTAGGGACCAAAGAGGCAACGGAGGCCAGCTCCTCTCCTCCTGCCTCGGTGTTTGTACCAGAGAGCTGGGATCGTTCCTGGCCATGAGAGGGAAGTCTCTGTCCCAGGTCTCACTCTTGCTCAAAGGAATAGCTTTCTCTTGTGTATACTGAGCCTGTGCCACTGCTTTTTCAGGCAGCCTGGTGTCCATCAGCTGTTGGGACACCCACACAGTCCCACAAATTACAGGACTCTCTGCAAGGATGGCTCTAAAAATATCCAGCCATCATAAATTATCCTGAAACGAATTGTTTTAAAAATAGGTTTTTAAATGACTGTTCCTCTCTGTCTGCTGCTAAAAGATCTGCTGGTAAAGAAGCCACTTAGCTTTCCACATGTCCCAGCACTGGTTGCAGCCAGAGACTCATGCTTCCTATGTTCAAGCCAAAACCCTGTTGCCTGATGCCAAAACAGACCTGGATCTAGGGCATCCACACCCAGGTTTGCAGGGTCCTAAAGAGACATTGCCTATTGCTTGCCAGAAGCTGGCAGCACAGGAAACCACAACCAATTATCATTTTCGTAAATAACAGTTAGCCCAGCAAAGGAGCAATGTGGCTGTCAGAACACAAACTGAAGGGAAAAAAAAAAAGTGGGTTGTATTTGACAGCGGCAGATCAAATTCTTCCCTGGATTAGCCATGCGCAAGCCCAGGGAATAGCCAGTCTGTCCTTAAATATGGAAGCCAGCCCAGAGTCTCTGCTACCAGATGTGCCCGAAGCTGTGCAGTGTGCACGTCTCATGCTCACCGTTAACGTTATCTTCAGTCTTGACAGGCACGAGGGGGCTCTGGGGAGCAGAGTCTCCACTGAGGGAGTAGCTGTGCTCTGCCTGGATGCCTGGAGTGGGTGGATCCAGGTCCATGTCCAGCAGCGGGTTCTTCTCAGCCAGTACTGGATCATCGAAGAAACTGCTGAAGAGGTCGTTGGAGAAATCCTCCATGTTGTCGGAGAAGTGATCCAGGTTCTCTGAGAAATGCTGAGGAAAGACAAGACAAAGAGGGAGAGAGCGTTAGTGTCAACTCCAAGAGGGATCTTAGAGCCTTCCCCTGCTCTGAGCACCAAACCTCAGCAACAGCCCTTTTTTGGATGGGAAAAAGCGGTTCCTATCCCTTGCTTGCATCAGTTTGATAAAAACACCTTGATAAGATAGAAAGGTCCATGGTGCTATACATCTTCTCTGCCTGTTTATCTATGCCACAAACACTCATGAAACTCTTCTATATTCTCACATCTCCCCCTTCCTCTGTGGGTACCTATCTTCAGCTTCCCAGCATCATCTCACTGTGACAACGAGCTGAAGAGAGCACATGGCAAGAAATCCCTGTGATGACAAAATGCAAGTGTGGCAGAAAATATGCTCTTCAGCACCTGTCCTTGGTGACAGACACTTTCTCATGTTCTCTGCCAGCAGCAATAGGCACTCTGATGCCCCAGAGAACATCAACCCAGCTGCTGATTTCTATCAGAGAAAAAAAAAGATCAGTTGGATCAACATAACAGGAAGGCCCCCTGTTGTATTTAATTTCCTCTGGGATTTCACAGCCCCTCTGTGGACCATATGAGGCTGTCCTCTAGCCAGATAATGCCTGTGAAATTCTGCTCCCCGATGAAGTTTAAACACTACAGATGGGCTGTTAACAACAAACAATCATGCCACTAATCATTCCAGTAACAGTCAGTAAATCTGGCCAGTGCTGTTGCAGAACTGGGCTCCTGATGCTACAGGGAACCTGTTTCCTTTGAGGCATATCCTCCTATGCAGAAGTCAAATCACTAACTTTTCCATTTGCTAAAACAAAGCATTGGTTGGGCAGGGAGAAAAACGACGGTTGCCAAACACCAGCTGAAAAATTATCCCATTTGTTGGCAGATTGAGGCTTCTGGCTCAGGGAGAGGAAAGAAAAGACAGATACATTCAAGTGACTATATTACACAGACGGAACTGTGTAACTTAAATGAACTGGAGAGAAGCTCAGCAGAGTCAGACTGGGTCCGCCCCCGCCTGGAAAAGCATCTGGGTGGGCAGAAAGGCATTGAAAGCAGCATATTGAAATACCAAGAGCAACTGGGTATGGATGAGAGAGACTGGGAGACAGCACGCAGGTCCTAGAGCGGAGACATGAATACCAATGAATTCCAGAGTGAGAGCCGAGCTCAGGAAAGAGTCCGGCTCCTAGAGGAGCCTGGGGTGCGTGCAGTCCTTTCTTCTCCCAGTGCTGGGACCGAGGGAGGAGTTGGCCGGAGGACCCCGGATGCTGGAGTGCAGGTTCCTGCTCCTGCAGGAAGGTATATTTGTTTTACCTGAGCACAGTATCACTCTGTCAACATTATGCTGGCTGTCAGAAGGTTGGGGTGAGGCTCGGGAGCGAAGTAGGCTCCAGGTGAACAGATTCACGCTTCCCACCAAGTGGGGGAGGGAGGCAGCGAGCTCCAGCAGTCTCCAACACACCGGCGCCCTTCACCCTCCAGCATCATCCCTCAGCCACTCAATTTAAAACATCAGATGCCCACAAAGCATGCTGGAAGTGGTATGTGTGTGTGTGTGTGCCTACTGCCTGCATTCTGCCTGATGCAGAATCTCTCTCCCTTAGCTTCCTTCCCACTTGTCCTGTCTTCCCACTGCCTGGAGTGATGGCCTGACATACCGCCATGTGAGGCTCCCCTGGGAGAGCAGACACTGCATGTGCAGGTAAGGTGGAGAAGGCACAGTCATGCTAAATCCCAGGGTTGAGGCCCTCCCTGGGATGTCTGGGCTGAAGTTTCCTCCACTTGTTCCCACACTGGAAGCAGAGTTGGCGGGGTAGCTTGGTAAAATCTACCCAGCCGTTTCCAAGTTGCCTAGAAGCATTTCTGCACTTGAATCAAGCGACAGAAAACACCTTCCATCTGTGCTGAGCATAACCGTCCTTCAGAGAGAGCTGAGTCAGCAGATGGAACCGGATTAGATATTTATCTGAAAAGCACTGGAAAACCAGGTTTTGTCCTATCCTGCAGCACGGAGGGGTAGAGAGTTTGGAGTTCTGAGCATTAACCCCAGAGAGTGCCTGCTCATGTAACAGCTGTGCTTTGTCTCGCTTTCTCTAAACAACACAAGCAAACACAGGATATGGACACGATAGCCTTACCGTAAGGGCGAGAACGTAACCGCAGAAGAGTGAAGGGATTCAGAGCTCCGGCTGCCAGCACACCACCGAGCCAGGATCCAACATAAAGCACCCAAATCATCTATACTGTCAGAACTATCGAAACTAGAACCACCATGTGACCTTGGAAGAGAAGCAGAGATGGATGGACAGCTGGAGGGAGAACTGCCTGTGGCTCTGCCACGTGCTTCAAGTTTCTTTCACAACCGTGCATTAACAGAGGCAAAAGCGGGAGTGAAGAGTGTCAAGATGCATTTATGCAGTAGTTCCACACTATCTTTTAGAGGCATGCCACCCACACTTAGAACAAGGATCTCTTGGTCAGTCAACAGTCTTCCCACCATAGAACAAACCTACCTGGACAGAAGAGGTGGAGATGTGCCTCTAGTTTTATTCTGAAACCAAAAAATCACCACAGCAGTGACTAAGGGGTAAGAGATGAATAGTGAGTATAAGAGCCTGAGTAAAAGAGCCTTAACACAGGCACTAACACTGGCAGGAGAAATTGCAGATTTCTGGTTCTTCTTTTAGACCCCACACAGCAGGCTTGTTGGAGGAAGAGCCCATTCTCTCTCAAGAGACAGAGACCTACTGCACAGTATGGGAAAAACATGGGTGACAAGCAGAGAGTGAAACTTGCACCTTCCCCAAGAATCCAGAAATGTTGGGGCATGCACCCCTCTCTGGGTTCCTGGTTGTTATCCTCCAGCACAACTAAACACTGGCAAAGCCTTCTCATCAAAACAACCCCCTTTCAGCTCTCACTAATCATACGTATACCAGTCCAACATCTCCAGACATAGACATAGATGATGGAGAGAAAAGAGGTAGCCTACAAGATTGTGAATAACTCTGGTTATTACCAAAGAGGGCACCAAGGATCAGACAGTGTCAAAGAGTGAGAGCACCAAGAGCTGTCACAGAGCTGGAGATTGCTATTTTGACTCAAAGGCAGTGGCAAGAGGCAGAGGAAAGCAGAAGAAGGAAGGGTAAAGCAAACAAAGATAATGACCTGGCTTTGTAGCTGCTCTCTCCACAATGGAGACTACAGGACAAGCAGGAAACTAAGCCACCACGTCCCAGAAAGACCACTGTGTCTTTTCAGTTGGCTCTTTTCTCTGCCAACACCAACCGGTGCTGTTAACTTCAGGACAGATTTCAGATTAGTAAAGACACCCATAATGCAACCACATGCTAAGAGGAGAAAGCATCCTCTTGTCCAGATCCAGCTGTGATGGGCATAGTGAGGAGAAGCCCAGAGCTTATTTTGGATAGATGGCACCAAAACTACTGCCATTTTGTTTAGATCGATCCTGCTAACCCAGAATATGCAAACTCTGTCCCACCCAGCCTCACTGGGGGAGCTGCACCTATCTGGCAAAACTCAGAGAAGGCTTCATCCGTGGTCTTTTATTAACACGCATGAGAAAGAAGGTTCCAGGAAACTGCAGGTCCCAGGGTATGGCGTCTCAGGGCTGTGTGGACCATGGCAGAGCATGGCAGGGTCAGTGCTCCAAGTTTCTGAGCGATAAATAGAAGCAGGTTTATCACCTGGCCAAATGGATGGTAGCTTTACCCTGGCTGGAAAGTAACATGCCAAAGGAGATGCTGGGCAGCCACTAGTCCTCCCTTCCCACCCAGACTGGGGCCAGCACAGCTAAAGGCCTTCATGTGCTGCCACTAAATTTATTGACCTTGCTGGGCTTTGGGGAGAGTTTTGCTGATGCTGTGGTAATGAAGATCTCAGCAGATCAGAGGCACGTTTTGGTGGAAGGTCCAAGAAAGAGTCCACCGAACTTGGAGATGTATGAATGTGGGATGAGCAGAGATGCACAAGCTGAGCACCATCCTGTCACAGCCTCTTCAAGGCCTATACTCTCTCCTAGAGAACACCTTCCAGCCAGGCTGAGATCCTGCTCCTCAGAGAATTGGCCAAGGATTTCTAATTGTGACAATGAAGGACTCTGCAACTCTGCTGAGATTCTCCTTTAAATTATCTCAAGTAGCTTTCACACCGACGGGCCCAGCTTGAGCAAGGGCGACCAGTCAACTGGGAAACGTGATCCTTACCATCCTGGCCCAGAGGGAGCGGGTGTGAAGTGTACTGGGGGAAAACAGCTTCCAGATGGGATACAGAGCTCGCAGCACAGTCTCGTTTTGCATTATACGCTCCTGCTATCTCCCCCTCCCTTTCACACCCTCCTTCCTTCTCCTTCTAACTATGCTCCAAAGCCAAGAAATAGCACGAGATGTGTTTCCAAAGCTGTATTACTAGTGAGTGGTCAGGGAGGGGGCAGCCAAGGGACAGAAACGCAATGGTGAGGATGTGCTGGATTCCCTGATCTAAGCCCAGTTACTGGCTGCCCGTTCCCGCACTGCAGTTCTGGGAGGATGGGGAGAGAGCACCTGAAGGTGATGAGCCAGCGTGTGCAGGTATGGGGGAAGCAATGACCACCCCATCTCCAGGCCCAACAGAGAGCCTTGAGCTGCTCTGGTGCTACAGGAGAATCTGCTCAGGCTAAGGCCACCTCAGCCGTGAGGAGAGAGTGCGAATCTGTCAGCTGCTGGCTCCTGCTCCCTCCCACTATGACCGACATCGGCACTGACTCTTCCAAACATATTTCCACCACATGTTTTCATCCTGACCTCATGCTTAGGGTTGTCTAAATAGCACACTGTATGTGCGTGCGTGCACTTCTCATTCGAACACCCTTTCCTGTTGTACAACAGTTATCTTGGGAGCTGGTGTAAGGCATCCAGACATCCAAATGCAAGCTCTCTATTTCCCCCCACCCAGAGCTGGTGGTAAGACCTCTGGGAACCCCAAGCAGAGCCTTTTCTCCTGCCTGGTTGTGCATGGTTGCCTTAAGCTGCCACTCTCGTAGTCCAGTGGCACCATGCATGGCTGAGGAGGAAACGATTTCCTCTCCCTAGATCCACTCCTCCTCTGTGGTCAGCCTGGCTGCATCTGTCCCTGCTTTTCCCTTTCACGCTTCTATCCTTTGACTGTGACTTTCCTCTTCCCACCTCCCGCTGAGTTGTTTGGAGACAATCTCCCTTCAGGATCAGCCTGGTTCTCACAGCCTCCCTGCTCCCACCACAATGGTCTCGCTCCAAAGAGAAAGCGGCGAGGGGCTAATCCAGCTGGGCGGCAGCCCAGGCCCAGGAGACGAAGGGCCTTTGCAGGTTGGAGGTTCTGCTCATGCTGGCAGGCAGTGCAGATGGGGAGGGGATTCTTCTGAGTTTTCTCTTTTCTTTTTGAAAGTATTTTTCCTCTTTGCTTGCCAAGATAAATCTCCTGTCCCAGCTGTGACATCTGCATTTCCCTTCTCTGCTTTCACTAAGGAATGAAGCCCCCTGCACTCCAGCTTCGCAGCCGAGGTTTCCTTTACATTCCAGGAAAGAAGAGCCCATACACTCCAGACAGTCCTTCTGCTCTCTTTAAAATGCAATGAATTTTAGACCTTATGAAAGTGAAGGCCTTGACAGCATTAACAAGATCCAGGCAGGATGGACAGATGCTGCACACACTTTTCCTCACCATTCTAGTCAGTGCCCGTGGATCCCAATGGGCACAGGTGATCACCCAACCACCTCTTGGCTCTCTCAAATGCCTCTGGTGCCCCTCCATCCTCACCTGTGTTGCTTTTGGTCTCTCCCCTTATGTACCACAGCTCCCTGCTGCTCCGTGCCTGGTCACCCCAGGCTCCCAGTCTGCCTGGATAGCTTGCAATTTACCTGCCATTCCCACTTCTCTCCACGGCATGGCTGAGGCACTTCTGCAACCCTCCCCACCCGTGAAGAACATCTGCAAACCCCACTGCTATTTCCTACCATCATGCAGGACAGCATCCTGACCAGCAGCACCCCTCAGTCTTTCACAGAGACTGCCCAGCAACGCCCAAGGCACCCGTGATAACATTCAGCATCACCACCTCGGACTCTGTAGTGAACCAAACACCTTCCCTGACACCCAGCCTCCAAGCGGCGGAGGGTTTGACTGAACCCCATCTGGAACCAGGCCCAGAATGTATTGCTGTCTGTAGAACAATGCAGAATGACAGAAAGCTGGGGGGTTTGTTTATGGTCACTGAAAGCAAGGCAAGTGACCTCCTTTCCCAACAGCCAGCTGTGCCATCAGCTCCTTCCCCACAGGGGCTGTAGCCCCTTAGTCTGAAGGTTACTCCTCGGCGGCAGCAGCCGCAGCCGTGTCCCCACTGCCTCGCAAAGTCCCAGCAAGGCTCAGGCACAGCTCGCTGTGGAAACCTCCTTCCACCGCGCATCCGTGCCAAGGGCCTGGATTTACAATTTCCAGCGCTAGGCGCCACAAGGCCTAGGAGGGACGAGGGAGGCTCAAGACACAATCAAGGGAAGGCGACTGAGGGAGCGGCGCCAAGGCCGGGCGCTACCCTGAAGCGAGGCACCCAGCAGCAACCCCCTGGCCGCCAGGGTCCCCGCCGAGACCCCGGGTGCCGGCCGCCGCCTCACCCCCGGCCGCCCCGCCGCCCGGAACCGTTAACGGTCGCGGCGGCACGCTTCCAACGGCCGGCAGCCGCGGCCGCCCATTGGCCGCTGCCGCCGCGCCGGCGGCCAATGGGAAGGCGGCTGCCAGCGGAGCGGCGCGCGGCGGGCGGGAGGAGTGCAGGGTTAGGACGGAGCGGCCCCAGCGGCCCCGCCGCGCCTCGCGGCCCGAGCGCGCGCTCCCCTCGCCCTGCCCGGCCGGGAGCTGGGGCCGGAGGAGGCGCTGAGGTGGAGGAGGAGGAGGCCTCACCTTTGCACCTTCATGGCTCTTCCTCACCCCGGCATGTCTTAATCAGTGCCTCAGATGACACCGTCCCCAACCCCAGCAGGGGAGGGGGATTAGGAGGGTGGAAATCAGCTGTCAGAATGGGTGATGTTAAAAGCACACTCACAGTGCAGACCACATCAACACTCTGTGGTGGTGGCTGTAGCCGTGTAAAGCAGGACTCTGAAGAGAAAGAACTAGGAGTCTTGGTGGACACCAGGGTGACCATGAGCCAGAAACGTGCCCTTGTGGCCAAGAAGGCCAATGGCATCCTGGGGTGCAGCAGGAAGAGTGTGACCAGCAGGTGGAGGGAGGTC
>JAOQGH010000040.1:23543095-23557616 GCA_025769975.1 Gallinago jamesoni
ATCTGATCAATGCTTACAAATACTTAAAGGGAGGGTGTCAGGAGGACAGGGCTGGTCTTTTCTCAGTGGTGCCCAGGAAATAGGCACAAACTTGAGTATAAGAAGTTCTACCTAAACATGAGGAGGAACATCTTTACTGTGAGAGTGGCAGAGCCCTGGAAGAGGCTGCCCAGAGAGGTGGTGGAGTCTCCTCTGGAGACATTCAAAACCCTCCCGGACAAGTTCCTGTGCAACCTGCTTTAGGTGGACCTGCTTTGGCAGGGGGTTGGACTAGATGATCTCCAAAGGTCCCTTCCAACCTATGTGATTCTGTAATACCCAACTCGGAGTATGCAAGCCTGCTGTTCACTGGGGAGGAATCTTGAAGGGCACCTAGGCATGGGGGGAAAAAGGGGAGAGTGGGTGAAGTACATCATTAACTTAAATGGTTTTGTCTCTGAAAGGAAAAAAAATAGAAAAAGGTATGTAGAAAGCTAAAATCTGCCAGCCTGTGGCTGGGTTTCCCAATGGCCCTGGAGGAGGCATGGAAGGCACGGGAGGCACCTGCTACTGCAGCAGCAGAAGAGTGATGGACACAGGATCACCTAGGTTGGAAGGGACCTTTAAGATCATCTAGTCCCACATCGGGGTTTAAGTGTGCTCAGCGGAAATGGGATTAGCCGCTGGCACGGGGAGGTGGTGTGGGAGAGACTGGAAGCACCCTGGGAAGGGAATGACTGTGGAAACAGGGCGAGGTGAATCGAAAATACAAGCGGTGGCGTGGTCTGGCCACTGTGGTGTGGCCACCTGTGTGCCCTCGCACCACCTGGGGGTGCCAGGCGTGTGTGGGCTAGGGGAGGAGGGGGAACGTGTCAACCTCCCCTAGGGCTCCGCTGGCCCAGAAGCCTGGAGGAGAAAGAAGAAAGCTCCTGCTTTCCAGGGAGCTCTTGCTGTGTGTATGCTACATATGCAATGAACGTCCCAAATTTCCTTTGGCTTACAACTCCCTTGCAGCCGAATCTGATAAAAACAATTACAGCAGGACCTAAACCATATGCAGAAGCGGACACAACCCTCTCAGGATGAAACACGTAGATCAGCTGCTCTTTAACCCTCATTTGGCAGAAGACTGGAGGCCTATTTCTAGGAGTCTGTGAAAGGTAAATAAAAAGTTTGTCCTTCAAGGCCAAACTTGAGCTCAGAGAACTTGAAGACACCTGCTTGCTGCAAAACAAAGCCGCCTTTCTTTCTGAGCCATCCTCACGGCAGCTGGGCTGGGTTTGAATGGAGCCGCGTGGGAGGTGCTCTCCATGGGAAGGCAGGTACCCCCGGGTAAGCTGGCAGGGGTCTCTTCCTCTCCTATGCCCCTAACCCCAGCCGAGGTCAGCATGCTCGCCGGGCAGAGACTTCCCACCAGCTCTGAGAGAAAGAAGCGGTGCTGTCATAACTCCCCCCACCCCGGGTCTCTGCCCTCCTGCCTGAACTTTACCTCTTTGTGTTCACTTGGCAGCCTCAGCTGAGTTTGCAGCGGGCTCCCAAAATTACCCTAACTCCACACCGTTTTGAGGTGGGGGGGTCAGGCAGGAGTCTTTCAGCTGCCACAGCGTCATGTGGAGGAGGTTAATGTGAATTTTATCCCTGTTACATGTGAAAACCATAGAGTTGGAGAATGGTTAACTCAAGAATGATTAGAGTTGGAAAGAGCCTTAAAGATCATTAAGTTCCAACCCCCGTGCCATGGGACTCGAGCAGGTTGCTCAAAGCCCCATCCAGCCTGGCCTTGAACCCCTCCAGGGACGGGGCAACCACAACTTCCCTGGGCAACCTGTTCCAGTGTCTCACCACCCTCACAGGAAAGAATTTCTTCCTGATATCTAATCTAAATCTCCCCTCTTCCAATTTAAAACCGTTAGCCCTTGTCCTGTCACTGCACTTCCTGACAAAGAGCCCCTCTCCGGCTCTCTTGTAGGCTCCCTTCAGATATTGGAGAGCTATGATAAGGAGCCTTCTCTTCTCCAGGCTGAACAACCCCAGCTCTCTAAGTTTGTCCTCATAGGAGAGGTGCTCCATCCCTCTGATCATCTCTGTGGCCCTCCGCTGGACCCGTTCCAACAGGTCCATGTCCTTCCTGAATTGAGGACTCCAGAGCTGGACACAGTGCTCCAGGTGGGGTCTCACAAGCAATAACATATAACCCATCATCTTTGGGAAGGCCCTATCTGCTATGTTACCCTGATCCACCTCCACCCAGGTGCAGAGCCTGAACACTTCCATCCCTTCTCAAGTCCCCCCAGAGGCACACCAGCCAGAAGACAACTTGAGTGTCTGCAGCCATGCCTGTTGGCGTGCAGCAATCCTGAGCCAACCTAGGGGTGCAGCTCCGGCTCAGCCCTGCAAATCGAGAGAATAAACCTACCCTGAGAAAGCCCACATGGATTTAATTGTGTGTGGCACGTCCGCCTGGACAGTTTAGGGAAAAAATTCCGCTTGATGGGGAGGGAAACAGAGTGCAACGGAAGGCAGCAGGCAGGACAAGTGAAACAAAATACAGCTTTACTCTCGTGACCCTCTGTGAACTGTACTGCCGTGCTGCAGTGACGCCGGGCTCTCAGTACCCCCAAAAGACATGAAATACAGTTCAGAACAATTAAAAATAGAGAGGTGCAACTGCTCAAGCTAGTCACCGGTCAGTGGCATGGAGGAGTTTATTCTGTCACCAAAATGAACCGGAATAAACGCCACTACGCCATTTCTCCCATCTTTCTTGGGAGCTTCTGGCCGTGCCCAATTCTGGGCTGGAGCCACCAGCATGGGTAGATCTCTGCTCTTTCACAGCTTGTCACCCCCATGCCATTACGAGCCTTTTTTTGTGCATCCTGCCAGAAAGGCAATCTAAGGAACAAGAAAGGTGCCCTGGGAGATAGAGGAAATCTGCTTTGCGAGATAACCAGAGAAGGAAGAAAGATCTCTATTATCTTTACAATCGGCTTCATTTGTCTCATTGAAACTGTTTCTCTTTAGCGCTCGGAGAGCAAAATCAGAGATAATTCACATTTTGTCCCCTGGCAGGTCCCTGGAGATCCATAAAGAAAAGCAGGCCTTGGAAGAGGAAGATAGTTGTGCACTGTTCGAGTCCAAAAGCTGAGGCATGCAGCTAATACCAAACATTACTGGTGGCTTTCGTTCCTTGGGCCTTTGTTAAGGGCAATTACCAAGCAACTAAGTCTGGACCAGCTGATTTGTGACTTAAGGATGTGAGGGATGTGAGGGCTTTTCACCCAAAATCTGGAGAGAGCAAGAGCTGGGACTCTCTCAGTGGCCAGGCTGGGCTAGAGCTGGGTTTTGCAACCAGCAGACTGAACAGGGTCCCACACCAGGACTGTTTTCAAAGCAATTCAGCTTGGAATGCAGATTTCTGTCCTGCTGCCAATATCCCAGTGGAAAATCTGTGCCCTGAGCAGCAGATAGGAAATTAAACTTCAGCTCCAATGCTGAGGGTATCATTTTCACCTCAGCGGTGGAGCTGCAGAAACCAGAGTTTCTGGAGATTGGGGAAATCCTTCCTAGCCTTTGAAGGGCAGTAACACCTCTCAGACCATTCATCACTGCTGGGACAGCCTGGATTAACACCATCCTGGGGGATAATGAGGGTGTGATGTTGGTGAACAAGGGGTCAAAGCCCTGTGTTTCCAACGAGGATGGAGATCTGACTGGTAAGACATAATGCAATCACTACAACCATGGGATGAAAATCAAGGCTGAAGGAGAAAGCAGCTTGTGCAAATCCTTTCCCAACACCTGGCCTTGAAAACCTGCTCCTGTGCCCGAGATGAAGCAGGCACCTGCACGCCAGCATTGGAGGGGTGTCAGCAGAAAGCGGTGGATTTGGGAATCCATTTTCCAGACATCCCTGGAGTGAGACAAGAAGACGTTGGATGGCTTCATGGGTTTTAGGGCCTGGAGGAACCAGTCTGGTGATCAAATATGGTTCCCTCCATAGCTGAGCTCAGGAGCTATATTCATGCCTCTTTCTTCAAACTCACCATCTGCAACTGAGCTTCACAGAAAGAAACATACCATCTCAGTGTAAAAGCTTCAGATAAATCCAGCCCTTCCTAAAAAAACAACCACCCAAACCTGTTGTAGAAGCTAACTGCAGTCACCAAACATATGTGTCATTGCAAAGAGGGGCTCCAGTTTAAGCCTCCAAAGTGTTTTCTCAAGCTTTTTGCTCTCAGATGAACAACAGGTCTTCCCGAGAACAAAAACCAAGTCACCTTTCAGTCTGTGGCGTGTAGTATGGCATGGCCACCGCACCAGCTTATTCTGCAAACAGCAGAAACAACAAAGTAGTGAGAGTGTGAGGAATTATTTAATGATGACGGGTTGTAGTCATTTAATACCACGCTGGCAGCAGATTAAAAGACTGAATTATCTTTCTGTGTAATTAATTGTTGGATTTTAACATAGTCAAATCACAGGTGGAAGCAAGCGATTCCTGTGGGAAAAGAAGTTACAACCCAGCCATGGTGGCCAGAGCTGCAAAGTGATAATGAAGGCTGTGTGAGCCCTAGAAAATCAAGATAAAATCTACTGTGGTTTGGCTTCTGGGCATCCTTTCAGACTTGGCCTTATTATGCAGGTATATAATCCAGGAGCAACAATAACCTCCTAATATCAATCATGGCTTTATGTGCAACAAAAGAGAAAAAACATCAGTGAGATCTTTGCCTTCTGTCCCTTAATGCTAATGCAGAGTGACTTTTCCAAACTACGGATTTCTGCATATATATGAAATCCTTCCCGAGCATCCAGTGTCCCAGCACAGACACACCCAGCCCCTGTTCCTGCCTGGATGCTCACAGCACCACACCTTCTCATGCCATCCTCTTCCCTCATGCCTCTGCTTAACTGGTTCTCCCCTGTTTTGCTCCTCCATCGCCTTCCCTCTCTCCGAGAGGGTGCACACATCTGGCTTGCCTTTATTGTGCGATAAATCTCACCCTGCATCTTGGGTTCATTTTCTGAAAGTTTTGAATGGTGTCTTGGAAATGCTGTTGGACAATAGGAGCTCTTTGAACCCGGGCCAGCTGGACGGGACTCCTTGCATTGCAGCTGACATGCAGGCTTTGGCGGTCTTTCTCAACTCTTTCCTCTCTCCTCTATTCTGTACAGCATTTGAGTTGTCCTCAAACTTTATTTTTGGAGTGGGCAGTGCATTTCTGAATCTTTTCATCATTATATTATTATTAATTATGGTCATGAGTATTTCTTTTTGTGCTGGCACTCCTGGGTGGATCTTTCCTCTCTCACTTAATGTCTTGGGTAAGACTACCTTGGCCACAACCCACTTAAGCAGTGACTCAGAATCCCTGGCCCGCTCCCAGGAGAGATGCAAGAGTTTTGCCAGTCGGTTTATGAAGAGGCCATCGTTTTGCTGCTCAGCTACTCTCTCTCACTCAGCAGAGCTGAGTCTGGTGGAAAAGCTCAGCTTCTGTGGTTCCAGTGAGTCCATCCCCGGGGGACAGGCCCGTCCCTGGGGTATTATGAGAGCAGAGCCCTGCTCCCTCCGCCTGCAACCAGGACGGACGACAACTCAACCAGGCAGTAGGACTTCCCACCAAAGAAAATGTTGCTCCCTGGGGGTCACCGCGCTCAACTTCCCTGTTCCCAAGCCCTTGGAGGAGACAAAGCTAAGCGAGGCATGTGGGCAGGATGAGGTATCGTGAGGGAGGGAGTACTGTGTGTGCTCATGTCAAACTGTGGCTCATCACACAGCTACCCACAACTCCTGAGTCAGAGCAGGGAACGCCATACTCTGAAGCAGGCAAACCCCGCGTATTGCTGGGTTTGAGGTTCGCTTGCAGCACTGATATGCTGTAGAGAAATCCCATCTTCATCCTCTGGGCGTCTCAGACCTTTCCAGCCAAGTGGGAGGGTGGAAGTTGCTCTGTTTCTGAAGGCAAGAGGGGACCTATGGCTCTAGTGTTTGCTCCTCCACACATTGAATTTATATAGAGTAGAAGACCACTTCGCTCCTCTGTGGCTCCTGTAACTTTGAGACATTCAAACAGTGTGCTTTTAGGGAGGTGGACGTGCAAATCCTCTTCATTTCATGTGCTGGGAAAGACTCAAAAAAAAAAAAAAAAAAAGAGATGGCTGCTCTTGGTGAGGCATGGCTGTGTCCCACAGACCACGGAAGGAATGCGAGCCTGAATACTTCCCATTAGACTGCACTGCCTCCTGGAAATGGCACTGGGTGATGCAGGGAAGGTGATCACAGGCCTTCCCTTAGCAAGGGTGGGAGCTTGGCAGCATCGGACCACATCTTGGCCAGCTCCCCTTCTGGGAAGCCCACCTGCCTCCCAGGGCAGCCGGGAGCCCTGGTGCTGGTGCTAGCAAGGGAGAGGGACTGAGACCATCGCTTGCTTTTAACTGACATCTGCCAAAGGGAGGAATAGGTCTTGGACCACATAAAATTCTCTTTCCTCCTATTCTGCTGCAAGACCCAGCAGGGCAGGGAAGCCCACAAGTAGCCGGGTTCCACCAGCCCTCTCTGTGCTGAAGGCTGAGCCAACTCCTGAGCTCCTGAACTGCAGCCCCCCCAGGAACCAGGCAGAGGTGTCATCCTGTCTCCAGCCGCGGCACGGTGCAAACCACAGCTGGTTCCCCGTGCGGGGTTGTCTCTCCCTGGCCAGCAGGCTGGCAGCAACTGGCCTTCACTCCACGCTGGCAGGGTGGCACTGCTTCTTCAGCTTGAGGAATGCGAACCGCCCGAGCTGCTCTTGAGGATCGGCCAGGAAAAGTCCATAAATAGCAACAGGAAATCAAAATGCCCGCTCCAGACGTGCACCAGATACGAGGCCATCCAGCGCGGGGAGAAAAATCAAACGCTGGACGGTGGATATTACATCATGCTGTGGATAAACCTGTGAACCCGTCCAGCTGGGGCCATGCCAACAGGTCCAGATGGCTCAGGAATGCTAACTGCATAGCTACCTCTCTCTTGTCTTTGCTTTTTCTTCCCTCTTTCTTTCCCTATTCTCCATCCCTCTTGGCCTCCTTCCCTCTTCCCTTTCCCAGAATAAATAAATAAATCCTCTGGCAACTCTACATAATCCAATTTCATCAAATATCAGAAAGGCATCTGAGACCAGTGGATGGGGCACTGGGCTGGACGCAGGTCGCTGGCACTTAACACGTAGATATTGAGGGTGCTGGGTGACTTCACCCCACTGCAGAGCTGCTGGGGTGGACACGGTGATTTGTGCCTTCATCTCGCCTGGGACTTCAGCCCCTGGATGTGAAGGAGGAGGTTGCCAGGACAGATCCCCTGGAGCCTGGAGCGTGCGGGAAAATGAAGAACTGAGAGTTGCTCCTGCTCTGCTGCAGCTCACCCCAGCTGCTTACAGCATCCACGGACTGTTCACTGGGGCTGTAGTTACAGGGGGAGGGAGGAAACAGTTTTGCTGTCACAGCTAGCAGCCTCTGGCTACCACCCTGGTACTAATTAGCAGCAAAGAAAGGAGTGTGGCACCCTCTGCTCTGTCCCCAGTGTTGACCGGAGCTCAGCTCTCCCTAGGTGTGATAAAAACAGGGCTCGAAGATACGTAAGAAAAGAAAGGTGGGTGATTTCCCAGGTCTGAAAAAAAGGGCTGCAGGCCATTTGCTCATTATTTAATGCTAATCCAGCTGCTGGGCTGCTGCCAACTGTACCTGACAAATCCTGAAGAGCAGGAGAGGTGTCAGAGAGAGGGAAAGCAACCTTTGCACTGCTCTTCCCAGCAGATGATGGCAATCCTAACTTTACGACAGGTCAGGCAGACTTCCTACGGGGAAAAGGCACCTCCAAAGAGAAAAAGGAAAGCACAAAACCATGCGTTGAGCAGCAGGAGGGACTCCCATGAGTCTTGAATGCCCTGCTTGGGGACTATAAAGCCATGGCCCTCTGGTACTTTCGGCTTGTTACCTCCTTCTCAGATATACAAACCAAGGCAGACACGGTTTGGGAGCCTGGGAACTCAGGAGATCCCTGACCATGCAGGGATTTGTATGCAATCCCATGCAATTTTGGGCAGAAATGTAACAGGGTGCTCTCAGCAAGTTGCGCCAAACCCCGGGAGAAGTTAGGTTTTGCAACCGAGCCAGGATCTGGTTGTGCATTGGAGGATGAGGTATGAGTACAGCCCATTCACTGGATTTATAAAGCACAAATTGTTTAGTTTTCAGTAAGGCTCAAAGAGGTCAAGCCAGCAACAGCACAGGCCAAGTACTTCAGTTTAAATCCTGATGCTGACCAACGCAGTCATTCAGACTGACACAGACAGATTACTCTGGATTAGCTTGAAGCATCTGAGGTCAGAATCAGACACGTGCAGTCCCCAGGGGTAAGGAACAGGAGAGGGGTGAAGGATGGATGGGACATCACTGGACGACGGACCTGCCAAACCGAAAATGTTGCAGCTAGACGTGATATTTGCAAAGTCATTCAAAGAGACTCTAACCGAGGAAGCCAAGAAATAGCTCCTATGGACCTTTCCTGGCAGACGCCTGCTAGCAAAACCCCACCCCGGTCTAATTTTTCGTTAACCCGCTTCACCCACCGGTGGCACTGCCCCACGTCAGTAAGAATAAGGATGTGCGCTATTTTACAGCAGGCAAAAGCCACCTCGCCACAAGTGACACCCTGAGGATCACACGTTAAGTAACTGCCTAGAGCTGGGACTAAAATACACTTCTCCCATTCCCAACGGCCTCACTGCACCACTGTCCATAAGGAGAGAAAAAACCAAACCAAACAAACAAAAAAACCACCGCACAACAAAAACAAACCCAGCATCATTCAGTTGGCAATTCAGTATTTGTGGCTCAACAGCACCTCATCAACTCCCAGACTCTGCCACATTTGCTTGGAAAGAAGAGCCAGATTTCCAGCACTCCCTGGGCAAAGAGCTCTCAGATCGAGAGACTGAAAAGGCTTTGAAAGAAACCTTCCATCAACAGCCTTTACAAATGTCAGAGCTGGTTTCCTCCTCCCTGAGCTGCCTGGCTTGCAGTCCTTCCCCCCGGGGCAGCAGTGAGCTTCGCCAAAAGCACCTGCCCAGCCCTTTCCTTCAACTGTCATGAATTTATGGGACTCATTTCACATCAAGCTGCTCTGACATGCAACAATTAACCATGGAGGCTCGGGACCTGGGTCCTCTTTCTTCATCCTGGTCTTCCTCTGCCTCAGCTACCCCTTCTGGAGGGAAAACCTCTCCTCCCAGAAGAGGGAGGGCTGCAAATACTGCAGAGCCACGAGCAGGTTTGCAAGGTAGGGATGCCCAAGCAGAGACATGTTATTCTTCAGCTGCAGTGCTCCCACCTGGACATGCCACGGCACCGGGAGGAGAAGCCGGTGTCCCTGCAACGCTGTGCCTGGGGAGTTCTTTGAGTATGGGTCTCTACGGGACCTCACCTGCAGGAGGGATGCTGACAATCCAGTATTGAGTGTCCAAAACCAATGCTGCATCCAGCTTCCTCCTGCGTAACGTGCTTGGTGTCAGGCCCAAGCTGTAGTTCTCCTCCAGCCTTGGCTGTGAGGTTCCTCCCAAGGGAGCCCCGACATGCTGGTGCAGGGGAACTCCTGACACAGATTGCTGAGCTGAGCGCGTTACATTGCATCTATTCTAGGAAAACTCTTAACTGCATTTTGAGCAGGCTTTGCTAATCGGGTCAGCCAGACTGACCTGAACGAACATTTTTCCTAATCAAGACAAAGTCACAGTGTAAAGGAGCCAAAAGCAACTTTGCTGAGGTAGTCAAGGCTGAGTTTCCTCTGGAACAGGCTGGGCAGCGATCGTAATGAATGACCTCACGTAAGGCAGCACCTTTGAGCCCTAAAGGTGGTACTAATTACCCCAGCACTGGTTTAAATTACATACTGGTTTCAGGGAGAACAGCCATGCACATTGCTTCCATCCCCTACGAGGGATTTCTGCAATCCTAGAAAGTGAGAAGATAAAATAGGAGGAGAAAGAAAGGAGTGAGTGTGTGGATATCTGCAGTTTCAACCTTCATGAGACCTTGTTCTGGCTGAATAACGGATCAAGATGGGTGTCAAGCATCTATCACTTGGACACTGACCAGACCAGAGCAGCTCCGCATGATTACAAAGGCAGACAGCCCTGGAGAGATTTAAGAAAATAGGAGTAAAAGGAGAGATGCAAAGAAAAAGAAAAAGAAGAGAAGGTGGTTAAAGAAGTCAGAAAGGGATGGGTGAGAGGGGAAGGCTGGGATGTTCTGGTCGGCTCAGGAGACTACAGGAAAGGAAAACCTGAAATGATGTGACCCTACAGGAAAGCAGAAGCAAAAAAATATGTTTCCTTGAGCAGCTGGGAATAGGTTAGACAGATGTAAACGCTGCACGGCAGACATGTGGGGAGCAACTGGGCTGAAAGACACAGCTTGCCTTTCAGCACGCTACCTGCTGCTCTGGCCATGCCCTCGGCTCCTCACACCCTTCCAGCTCTTTCTGCTCCAAGGGACGATGCAAAACATGCAGGCACCAACCCAAGAAAACATCTAACAGCTCACAGCACAAGTTGAGCTCAAAAGTCAGGAAAGTGTAAGAAAAGGGCTCTATGCAAAGCACCCACCCTGTCCTATTGCCCAGCTGAAAACAGGACCAGTGATTTCAGCCAGGGGATACCAGACTACGTTAAAGTTGCTTGGAAGTCACTGGCTGCAGCCAGATAGCCATGGTGCCAGCATGGGGGTCAGTCAAAAAGCACAGCTTTGGTTCCACCCTCGCTTTCACTTCTCATCTCTCTTGTGGAGACAGGGAGTTCCAGTGATTCAGATGTGTAAAGGAGGATAAATACTGTCTCCAGGAGAAAGCTGGGATTGGTGGATGTAGTAATCCTAGGACTGAGATTGACCTGGAAGTGAGGACTAACACACTTGGCTTCTCCAACAGGCGCCTCTCCTGAAGAAGAACAATGCTGGCCACAAGCTTGCCTGTGAAGCACCAGTGATTACACCTGACCTTGCAGCACAGACTTGGAATTTCCATGGGAAATCTCCAAGCCAGATCAGGCCACATGACAGCTCTTGGCCATTTCTTAGTTGAGCTGCAATGGTCCACTTCATCCCTGGTGCCCTACCTGTTCCCCTGTAACTCCGTAGCAAGGAGAGTCACCAACTGGCTTTTGCGTCCCATCTGGTTTCCTGCAGTGGACGGTCCACAACGGGACGAGGACATGCCAGCTTTAGAGGGTTGACTCATCCCTTCCCTAAAATGCGCCGGTACAAGTCAGTCTTGAGAATCAAATCTTCATATCAAGCACAATCCTGCCTGTGGCTATGAGAAGAGGACCTGCCAGGTGGCTGTCAGAGACAACTCCAGGGAGTGACGTGTTTTCATTCACGTCCTTTAACACTGAGAACTTCTAAAGCAGTAAATAACTAATATACTAAATGTCAAGGAAATATGGGAGTCTGAAAACCTACAGGGAAGTGCTGAGAAAAAAAAGGCACGAGCCCAGGAGTAGACCTTTCTCAGAGGAAACATGGGATTACATCACAGAGGTGTCAGCCTGGTCACGTCTTGAGTAGCGGGGCTGCATCTGCGAAATCCCTACTTCTAAAATTTCCCTTTAAGGGTCTACTTCAGAAAACGCTTTTCTTTCCAAATTCCCTTCTCTTCTACCAGAGACAGCTCCATTCCAAACTTCAGCGACACCAGCACGGAGCCAGATAAGACTGGTGCAGCACTGGATGGGACCATCACTCTACTGGATGAGACCAGCACAGCATGAAATGGGACCAGTGCAGCACCAGATGGGCTCCTGCGCAGCAAAAGGCATTTTGCATCGATGAACCCAAGGCTTGTTGTGGGATTCAGAAGCCACCGAACACCAGGACGAGGTCCAATGGAACAGTCTCAGAAGCTTTCTACAGTCTACTCCGTACAGCTGAGACCCCGCAGTTTTCTCCTTTCTGAAGGTGGTGGTGGCATTGAATGACTGCCTTATGCCAGAGGGGATGGGGATCACCCGACAGACATGGCCTGAGCCATACGTGACTCCAGCATCTCCCAGCTGGTGCTGCTGACACCTGCCCTCAGCGGGAGTGGACTGTATGCACAGATGTGCTTCCACTCCCTGCCAAACCCTCCCTTTGTTTACTCTGCAAGCACTTCACCTAAGTCCTTCCTGCTGCTCCCCACCAAGACGATGGCTTGGTCTCCACGGTTTTTTCTCTATTTTGGACACGTGCCTTCCCGCATTCCTGCTCCAAGTTGCAACCTCTCCCCTAGGTCTGGCCTACCAGGGTGGTTGAAGGATTCTCCCACTTTGGCTGAGATGAGCATTTAGGCCAATGGATCCCCAGCACATTCAGGCAGTTATCCAACAGGTTAATACTTTTATTTAGGAAGAGGGTCCCAAATGTTTATCAGTTAGAAAGGCATACTAAAGCTAGAATGGATACACAAATGATCCCCAGCCTCTGTGGAGAAAGTATCAACCTATAATCTTTCAAAGGAAGTTCAAGAGGTTGTCAAGAGGAAGGCACCAGTCTTTTTTCAGTAGTGCCCAGTGACAGGGCAAGAAGAAACGGGCACAAACTTGAGTATAAGAAGTTCCACCTAAACATGAGGAGGAACTTCTTCACTTTGAGGGTGACAGAGCCCTGGAACAGGCTGCGCAGGGAGGTGGTAGAGTCTCCTTCTCTGGAGACATTCAAAACCCGCCTGGACAAGTTCCTGTGCAACCTGCTCTGGGTGGACCTGCTTTGGCAGGGGGGGTTGGACTCGATGATCTCCAGAGGTTCCTTCCAACCCCATGTGATTCTGTGATTCTGTGACATGAAGTGAAGGAACTATGAGATGGATCCAAAGAGACTGATGAAATAGGAAAATCTAGGAAATATTATTTTAGGATTCATTTCCATCAGGCCAGGTCTGGTAGCTCCACCAGGTGTCTCTGTGTTTGTGCTCCAGATCCCACAGGAATCTCCGACTGGCAAGTTACAAGCAAAATTTAAAGAAAAAAGTCTTGCCTTGCCCAGTACTTGGCTAACAATCAGGGATGTGTAACTGACCAAATTTTACCAGGCACGGAAATAGAGGGCCAACATACTTTCTACCATCAGTCCCAGAGACCAAGCCTCCCATTGCAGCAGAGCTCTCCTCTCTAGAAACTGGAAGGGATGAGAAGTGGATGATCAAATCTGGCTGAGCTCTTTGTCCTCACTGCGTGCGGGGATAGTGGGAAGGAGTTTACACATCGTGAAGACCACTTAGACCAAAGGTCAGTCCAAGACCTAAGCACCACTTAAGTGCTATTTATGTCCCTTTAGGAGGCACAAGAGGAACAGAAGTGTGTACAGGCTTCTTGCAAGAGTCATGGCCTTCCATGTTGAATAGCCTCTCTTTATCTTCAGGGCAGGGAAAGTTCCCCTTTAGAGTTGCACCAGCACTGCTCTCCTCCTGCTCACTACCTACAGCCCCGCTACTTCCCTCCTTCCTGCAGGCCAGGACAAGGAAAAAGCACACAGTAGGCACAAAGGCACTCAAGGAGCAGCCCGCAGGTCCTCTTCCATTCTACTAGCTCCCAGCAGGCTCCAGAAGGTGCCACTTGTCACATTGCCTGGGCATACAGAGTCACACAGTAGAAGGACGTGTTGCCCTGCGTTCCCCAGAGGAGCTGGGTTAGCCCTCCTGGGACAGCTTTCTAACAGCGGAGACCTTGACTAGCACGTAGGCTGGGTTTTTGCCTTGTTGTCTCCCCTTTGAAGGAGATACAGAATATGCTTTGAAAAACACAGAGTCCAAATGGAGCTGTGTTCACGTGACCGTCCAAAGTCATCTCTGAAGGTATCCTTTTCGTACCGTAAAATACAGAAACGTGGGGAAGAAGCAGACCCATTGGGGTACTGGGTTAAAAAGGAACTCATACCTCCTGTTTTGCTGGTTTATTCTGGCTTCATTATGCCACTAGTGAAGCACAGTGGTGAGTCTGACTCAAAAGATAAGGCTTTTGAGGAGCTTCACAGCACTGATAAGAGCTGAGAGAGAAAATAAGAGTTCTCTGGGTGCAGCTGTAATAGACTGTGAGTGAATAGATGGGTGCTCGCGGGAACGACCAGAAATGCTGGACTAGGCAGGAGACAGGTGAAATTGTGATAAGCAGAGACTGCATTAAGGATTAGCTTCATTTATGGTGAATCCTTCTGGCAGAAAAGGATCGGCAAAGTTGCCTAAGTTCACGAGCAGCAGGTGGCCTCCTGAGCAAAAGGAGACTGATAACATTGTAAGTAGCCATTGTACGCAAGCCTGGCTAGCAGAAGCTAAGAGGAGTAAAAAGCATTTTGTGTCCCTTGGAGATTTCCCCTCCAAGCAAAAAACAGACACCACTCTCCTTAAGATTTTCCAAAAAACCCCAAACCCTCATCATATATGCACCATCCCTGGAGATGTTCACAAGACAGGTTGACGTGGTGCTGGGAGACATGGTTTAGTGATGGTGTTGCATTTTGTTTGTTGTGTGGGTGTTTATTT
>JAOQGH010000040.1:23557716-23567954 GCA_025769975.1 Gallinago jamesoni
TCAGAGTTAGGTTGATGGTTGGACAAGATGATCTTGAAGGTCCCTTCCAACCTAGAAGATTCTATGATTCTATGATATAATCACAAACTCACTTAGGTTGGGAGGGAGCTCAGAAGGTCTCTAATCCAATGTCCTGCTCAGAGTACGGCCAACACTAAATGCAGACCAGGTTGCTCAGGGCTTTGTCCAGATAGGTCTTGGAAACCTCCAAGGAAGGACCTTCCACGGTGTCTCTGGACAGCCTCGTTCACTCTTAATTGTTTTCACAGTGCGAAATTGTTTCCTTATAAACCTTTCCCATTCCAATTTATGACCACTTGTCCTCCTGCCATACACTTAGGTAAAGAGCCTGGCTCCATCTTCTCAGTAGCTTCCTCACCAGCACAGGCAAGCTACTGCTAGGTCCCCCTGGGGCTGCTTCTCCTCTGGCTGAGCAAGCCCAGTTCCCTCAGCCTCTCCTCATGGGAGAAGTCCTCCAGCCCCAAACTATCTTAGTGACCATCCCCTCCACACACTCAGAGTTATCAACATCTTTCTGGTACCAGGCAGTCCAAAACTGGACACTATTGTAGACACAATTTTATGATTGTCAAGAAAAGGGGGATAATCACATCCCTCTCTTTACCTACTGCTGCCCTCCTGTCGCTGGCTGCTACCTGCCTTTGCTACTGGGACACAGTGCTGCTCCATGAGCCCTGGTGGGTCAGTCCACCCATCCTAAGGGCAGGAGACAGTACTTGGCTGAATTCATGAGGTTTCTGGTGACCCATTGCTCCCACACGTCTAGGTCATTCTGAATGGCACCTCCAGGCTTATTCAAATTAATCTCTATTTTTTTCTGTTTCAGGCACACAGACCTTTTTGCAGATGCATTCACAGACGTTTCTTCAGTATCTCTTTGTCACAACTTTAGATGGAGAATACAGGGGAGCATTTTTGGAAGACCGACATGACACATGAGGAGTGCCAAGGTCCAGGAAAGGCGAGTAGTTTTAGAGACATGCGATTCTTGTCCCAAAGAAGCACGGCCCCTGCGGTCAGGTTCATCTTTTCTTTCTGCTTCCTCTCTGAACTGAAGAAATCATCCTCAGAAGAAGTTTCATACTGGCATTTTATGGCCAGAATTCCTGGCCTCCTCTAAGAAAAATGCTTGCTGAACAATATCTGGAAAAGTTTGCCCTTTCTTTGAAGCAAAGGCACTGGCAACTTTGAGAGCTATTGTGCACGGTGATGCTTTGCACAGTTCTATGTAAAAAAAACAACTTCTCAACACATCTCAAGATCCCAGGAGATTTGCTGGATTTAGTAAGAAAATGTAAGCGTATTCCTTCCCCCCATGTTGTCATGCAGAGTGAGAACAAAGAGGGTGATGTGTTATGTTCTGGCTCTTGTATCACCAGCAGATTTGGTAGGCGAGAAGAGGCTACAGAAGCTCTTATATTTTATCATCTGCAGGAAGAGAAGGTATCAGCTCGACTCTCGCGCTCCAGCAGAAGTTTGTGGTGCTGGCAGTTGGGAAAAAATCCACAGAAGCATTTCTTTTGCTACTCGTAAGCTGAGCTCAACAATGCCTGAGTCACCACAACCTAGTTAACGTGAGGGCAAGGGCAGGCTACTTTGAGAAGCAGCTTTCCAAGCAGAAAGACCCTTTAAACGAGGCAGGACGGAAGAACCAGCCCGCACATGGCCACCGCACACTTTTTAAACACACTGTCATGGCAGGTGGCACCAGATGGCACTCTTACACAAAAGCTTCTTTTTTTCCCCAGGCTCTGCTCGCAGGCAGGAGTTGTATTTAAGAGCTATAAAGAGGGACCACCTATATTGGTTAGGAGTTCCCTGACTTCTGGCTGCAGCACCTGGGTAAAAGGGCTGGTGCCAATAAGAATTTTCACTTCGGTAAGGGAATAAACAGTCCTGGCATAGGGCTTCATCCACACTGGACTTACATGGAATTAGGGAAAGCCCAAGCCTCCTAACAACAGGTCTCTCGGGTACGAGCGAGCGCTCAGTCTCGGGGTGACATCTTGGGTCTGCCTGAGGACGGCAGGACTCTGCTGCCTCCCGTAGAGCCCGGCCGGAGTTAGTCCTGGAGGCACGGTAATCTCTTGGAAATTAGGAGCTGGCGAGATTTATGAGAGATGGGGCTGCCTGCATAATCTCTTCCCCAGCCCCGGTGTGCCTCCACACACCAAGGGTGGTGCACTTAACGTGTACGCAAATTCTGCATCTCTAACTTTCTTCTCCGCATAGGGAGGTGGCATAAAAGGCTTTGGATATCTTCTGCACAGCAAAGCAGAATGGGATTCATCAGGTGTTTAATGGCTCAGAGGCTGTTGGAGCCTCGAGTGCAGGCAGTGCCCTGCTGCCCAGCATGGGATGATGCCCTCACCCTCACCCCAAACCACCTCTGGGGTGGGACTGTTCCCCCTTTCCCTCAGGGCTGCGTCCTCCCCGTGCCAGGGATCCAGGATCCGTGGTGCAAACTCCCCCAGAAGGCTTGGGCAGGACAGAAGAGAGCGAGCTCGGGGAGAGCTGCTGGGCTGGGGACACGAATGACTCCTGGGAGAGGCCGGGCAGTCGCCCTAGAGGTGAACAATGCCCCTTTGGTTTCTTGGGACTGGCAGCACATTCTCCTCCCAACTCACTCTTCCCCCTTAACCCTTCTCTCCCGAGTCAATCAGCCAAGCGGGAGATGCTTCATCCCCCCCCCGAATGCCGCTCGGGGGAAAAAGTCACCAGCGAACCAGAGCGGAGGCGCCGAGCCCGAAGGGCTCCCGGCGGGGACCGCCCGCTTCTCCCCGCAGCCGTCGGTCTCAAAAAAAAAAAAGCGCAATGTAAAGGAAAAAACACCCAAATCCTGATTCTCCAGCGGGGTCTCCTCGGGGCCGGTGTGCGGGTACCGGCACCCCCCGGGGGCACCCCGCGCTCCAGGGCGGGCGAAACGCAGCGCAGGGCGGCGGCGAACCCGACGGCGCGTCCCGTCCCCGCTGAGCGGGGTTACGGCCACCCCCGCCGGGGCCCGGGGTTGGACGGGGCGGGGGTAGGGGGAGAAAAGGGGGTCCCGCCGGCGGTCCCTTACCACATTGCTGAGGAAATCCGCCTCGCTGAAGTCGCCGAGGTCGAGGAAGCCGGTACCGGCGGCGGGGAAGAGCCGCTCGGCGGGGAAAGGCTCCAGGATACTGTCCATGGTGCCCGCGGCGGCGGGGGCACGGCCGCCCCCCGGCAACCGGCCGGCCCGGGCTCACTGCGGCGGCACGCTCCCGCCCGCCCCCCGGCGGCGGCGGCGGCGGCGCTCCGCGGGGCGGCGGAGGTCCATGGGGCGGCGGCGGGGAGCGAGCCGCCTGCCGGGGACGGGAGCGCGGCGACGGGTGCCCGCTCGGGGCAGCTGTCAGTGCCCCGCTGCCGAGGGGGGGCCGGCCCCGCCGCACGCCCCCGCCCGCGCACCGGGAGCCGGCGGGGCGGGGACTTCCCTCGCCGACACCCCCTTAAGGCAGCGCGGCGGCGGCCGGCAGCCTTCGCACCCGCCTCACCGGCCAGCCCCCCCGCACCGCCGGGGCCACCCGACTTACTTACCCCGCACCGCCGGGGCCACCCGCGTCACCCCGCACCGCCAGGGCCATTCGTGTCATTTCCCACCAACGAGGCCACCCGCGTCCCCTCCGGACTGTCGGGGCCACCCTTATCACCCCCACACCGGCGGGGCCACTCGTGTCACCTCCCACCACCCGGGACCACCCGCGTCCCACCCTGCACCGCCGGGGCCACCCTCATCACCCCTGCACCGCCAGGGCCACTCGTGTCATCTCCCACCACGAGGGCCACCCGTGCCCCCCCCCGCACCGCTGGGGCCACCCTCATCACCCCCGCACTGCCAGGGCCACTCATGTCATCTCCCACTACCAGGGCCACCCATGTCCCCCTCCCCGGCACTGCCAGGGCCACCAGTCTTGCCCCACACTGCCGGGGCCACTCGTGTCACCTCCCACCACCGGGACCACCTGCGTCCCACCCTGCACTGCCGGGGCCACCCTCATCACCCCCGCACTGCCAGGGCCACTCGTGTCATCTCCCACTACCAAGGCCACCCATGTCCCCCTCCCCGGCACTGCTGGGGCCACCAGCCTTACCCCGCACCACTGGGGCCACCCACGTCCCCTCTGCACCGCTGGGGTCACCCACATCATCCCGCACCACCGGGGCCACCCGCGTCGCCCCACACCACCAGGGCCACTCATGTCACCTCCCATACTAACAAGGCCACTCATGTCACCCCGCATCGCTGGGGCCACCTGCGTCCCCCCCACACCACTGGGGCCACTCGTGTCACCTCCCGCACCACCAGGGCCACCACCTCACCACCTGCACTGCCGGGACCACCCTCCTCCCCCCACACCTCCAGGGCCACCCGCGTCACCCTCTGTACCTCCCAGGCCACCTGCATCCCCCCCGCAGCACTGGGGATGGAGGATGCAGAGAGGGCCCGAGGGTGATGCTGGTTCCCCCCCAGCAGAGCGATGTCGCATCGACAAACCCAACCAACCAGAGGTCCCTGAAAGGTGGTGGGAGTCTCTCTGGTGGCCCCCCCGCATCCCCCCAGAGCCAGGAAAGATGGGTCTCACCTCAGCTGTCTCTCCACAGTGGGCTTGCAGGGAGACCTGGCTGCAGCAACTCGGGTGGCTGCTCTCTAATTAAAAGAGTTGGGCACCATTAAAGAGCTTCAGGAAGATTATATGGCTTCAGATAAACAGGATTATGGATCCCTCTCCTCTCTGATCCTTCCTCCAACCAACACTCGGGGATAACACTTATAATAAACCTGTTGAAGAAGCCCTGATGTTGTATTAATGTGTCCCTGCTTTCGTGGCTCCACAGAGAATGGACTGGAGTCGCGGCTCCTGGCAATGGTTTTCTTGGTGGTCACAGGCGCGTGGAGAAAAAAACAACCCCAAAAGACAGCAGCGTGTGTCTCCTGGAAGAACCCTAGCTGAAGGTCACCAGCAGTGAGGGTCATGGTGGGGAGGTCCAGATTTGAGGCTGGTTGGAGCCTGTGTTTGAACTGGACACCGGGTTTCCATCCATGGGACCACCAGAGGCTTCTCGCTCCACGCTGCCCACGGGTCTGAGGACTAAGAGCACAACCCACCACGCTCCTCGGCCACTCACAGCAGAAGCGGCCGCACCGCTGCCTCCGGCACACAACAGCCTTTGTGCTTGCACACACAATGTGGCTCTTTCAGTCACATCTACTTTCTACCTTACGTCTCAGTCAACTGTAAAGAGCCCTTGGGTAAAAGGGTCAGAGGCATAAACTCAGCCAGGATGGAGCTGGGCTGGGAAAAACAACGCTGTTCCTCCTTCCTTAATGGCAAGGAAACCTCTTTGCCAATGGGAGTCCCAGTGGGTTTGAAGCAGGGAACACAGGAACTTTTGCCACCATAAAATTGGGAGAAGAAATTTGCCTGGACCCTTCAGCAAGAAGGGAGCGAGGGGAAAGGCATCTTTCCTTTAGCATCCCACTCAGCGGGGTTCTCAGCTGCGAGGGGCAGAAGGACCGAGCCCCATGGTAGCAACAGGGTGACAGAACCCGGGGTGAAGCCACCACCGCAGGGGCAGCTTCCACCTCCCGCCACCCAACCAAAGGATATGGCTTCCCAAACTTTCAGTGGAGGCTCACCCATGGAACGGAGAGTTTCTGGTCCAGCGCCTCGCCCAAGGTAAGAAGAAGAAGGCCTTTTCTCAGGACACGGGCTGTGTTTATCCTCAGCGTCAGGCTAAGGAAGCCGAGGTGGTGTCATCTCCACGGGATTGTGAAGCCCGTTTGGAAGGTCAGAATCGCTTGGGAAAAAAAGCCGGAAGAAAGGAAACATCACACCCATTTTTAAAAAGGGTAGAAAGGAGGACCCTGGGAACTCCTGACCTGTCAGCCTCACCTCCGTGCCTGGGAAGATCATGGAACAGATCCTTCTAGATGCCATGCTTGGGCACGTGGAGGACAGGGGGTGATTCATGACAGCCAACATGGCTTTACCAGCGGCAGGTCCTGCCTGACTAACCTAGTGACCTTCTATGATGGAGGGACTCTGTCATTAGATAAGGGATGACCTATGGATGGGATCTATCTGGACTTCTGTAAGGCATTTGCACAGAGCTTCGAAATGGACATTTCCCCCCACCTCCGACGTGAGATGGGCACTAGACCGGGCTGGGTCCAGAGGAGGGCAGTGGCCTCGACTGGAGAAAAAGGGGGACCCTAAAAAAGAGACTGAGGGAATCGGGCTTCTTTGGTCTAAAGATAAGAGTCTCAGACCAACAGCCTTTCAGCATTCAAATAGCTGCAGGAAAGAGAAAGGCAAGAATTGCCCCCCGCTGCCACACTGGGGGGGACAAACAACCAGATGAGGGGCCTGGGAAGTGGCAACGTCCCCTTCATCGGAGCATCTTTAGAACCAAGTTCTGCAGCCATCTCCTCGGACACAGACACGGCGTACCAGGGGACACCCCGGGGGCAGGGCTGAGTCACGTGGCCGATGAAATGCCTTTTTGGCCCTATTTCTCTGACGTTATATTCGGATTTATTTGCAATCTGATCGCAGCAGGCAAAAAGACGGACAAAAAGTGAATCATCAACCCAGTTCTCATAAGAAAGGGACCCCACTCTCCCGTGCTCCGTCCTGCTTGGTCTTCCTGCCACTTGCCTGCCTTTTCACCCATGGCAGGAGAACCACGAGTCCCACCGTAGACCCACCGTGCCACCTCGCACTTTGCCTTCGCCTTGCACCGTTGTGAGCCAGCCGTGCAAGGGAAGGGAAGGGAAGCAGCCCCTGGGTTCGAGCCCGTGCAACAGGAATCCGGGCCATTTTGTAGCCTGCAGAAGCCAAAGCTTTTGTTCCCCCCCCCCCCCAAGACCGAGCCAAGAGGTTTCACAAACTCGTCGAGGATGAATGTTTCTTGAGGAATGTGGGGTGAATTGCCTACGTCAGTGATTTTTTCTCTGGTTTGCTGCACGCAGGCTCCGTTGTTACAGGAAAGGTCATCTGCCTGGGCTTTGCCCTCATCTGCAGCCCTGGGATGGGAATGATTCCAGCTGTTGGAGCTGCCTGCTTTGGGGGTCAGGCTGGCTCTCTCGGACCACCACCACAGCAGGGCTTTTACTTCAAGCCTGGCAAAAGATATTCTTCGTCCTGTTTATTTTTCCAGCTTTGGTGTTCACATGGATGGAATAGCTGGTTTCTGCCACAAGCCATCTTCCCAGCCACGAAGGCTTTCTGGAGCTCCAGGCTCCATACTTTGACCCTTCATTAGCTCTTTATAGCAGCACTGCCTTTATTTCTCTCCATTTTTTTTCCTCTGGATTCGACTACCTCTCGGTATATTGCCTGGGGGTGGTTTTGGTTACTGTTTGACACAACACAGACAGAGGGAGTGACTGCTGCATCGTAGGTCCCCTCTGCTCCTGAAGGTCCCACTAAGAGAACAAGGTGAGGATGGGAACAGGGCTTTCCACCTTGTTCAAAGACGAGGCACGGCAGCCCCCAGACAGTCCCGCAGGAGTCAGGCCGTGTGCCATGGCACAAGTAGTTACGTATCCAGCACTCAGGCTGTAATTTACCCATTTAGGTTTTGTGAGAAGAATTCCAAACCCGTGAAAAAAAAAAGTCAAGGCAGGAGGGGAGGAATCCAGCAAAGCGTCCTCTGGCAAAAGGCAGCTTTCGAGGAAGGACTTGCAGATGCCGGAGCCTTCCTCCCCTGCCCTCTGCTCCACGGCCCCACCTCATCCGGGAAATGTGGCTCCCTTTGGATTTCCTTCCCGTGGCTGGTTTAAACTCTCTCTCACACACGCTTTTTTCCCTCCAGCCAGCACAAAAAGAGCTCTTTTTTCATCCTTCCTCCCCCGGGTGCCTGCACCAGGTACCCAGCCCACCTGCAAGCGGCAGAGGGAGAAGGAGGGGAGCCAGCAAGGAGATCACATCCATCTATCTTGGTGACCACCAAGTCCAGATAGGTGGGAGCCATGCTGGACCACCCGAGAAAGGTGTGTGCCCTCACACGTGTGTGACCGTGCCGAGGGAATGCACCCCATGGCTTGGTGCTTCCCCCCCCCCCCGCAACTCTTGCCCGGGAAGGGGAGGGGAAAGTGAAGAGCATATTAATTGCATGTTTGCATACGGCAAGGACCCATGAATGCTGTGGTTTCAGTGAGCACCCTAATGCTACGTGGGGAATGAATGGGAAGCCACAGAGCTCAGCGCTGTGATTATTAGACTTTCCGAGGTGAACTTAGGGCCCTCGGATAGATCTCAGTCTCTCTAACTCTTGCAAGCAAGGAATCATAGAATCATTTTGGTTGGAAAAAACCCTTGGGATCATTGAGTCCAACCATCTACC
Source organism: Gallinago jamesoni (assembly GCA_025769975.1). Classification (NCBI taxonomy): domain Eukaryota; kingdom Metazoa; phylum Chordata; class Aves; order Charadriiformes; family Scolopacidae; genus Gallinago; species Gallinago jamesoni. The sequence goes on from JAOQGH010000040.1 coordinate 23,566,105, forward strand.
CTGCTCTACAAAGTTCTCCCCTACACCATATCCCCCAACATCACATCTAAACGACTCTTAAACTCAACCAAGGATGGCAACTCAACCGCCTCCCTGGGCAGCCTATTCCAATGCCTGACTGCTCTTTCTGTGAAAAACTCCTTCCTAATGTTCAGTCTAAACCTACCCTGTTGGAGCCTGAAGCCATTCCCTCTCGTTCTATCACTAATTACCTGGGAGAAGAGCCCAGCACCAACTTCTCCACAGCGTCCTTTCAAGTAGTTGTAGAGAGTGATGAGGTCTCCCCTCAGCCTCCTCTCCTCCTCTTCCTCAAACTCAACAGTCCCAGCTCCTTCAACCACTCTTTGTATGATTTGTTCTCCAGACCCTTCACCAGCTTCGTTGCCCTCCTCTGCCCCCGCTCCAGCACCTCGATGTCTCTCTTGGATTGAGGTGCCCAAAACTGGACACTCCCCAGTGCTGAGTAGAGGGGGACAATCACAGAATGAAGGAGCGAGTGACAGGCAGGGAATGTCAGACCTGGGGAAAGGCAAGGCCCGAGTACAAGACACCAGACCCTAGCGATGTCCCTCTGTGGAACCCCTCCAGCCTCCTGGGAATGTGGCTGAGCTGCTTGCAGCAGGATGAGTTACTCGGAAAGCAAAGCCCCAAAATAGTGACCAGGTACCGTAACAAAAGTTGAGGACTGAAACTCACCACTTTGAAAAGAACAGGTAAAGCGGGGGGGGGGGGAGGGGAATCACCTTGTAATCATCTTCCATCATTCATGGTGGGAAAAGAATGTTTCTTTTCAGAACACACAGATCCTGCCCTCCCTGCTCCGCACCTCAGGAAGAGCAGAGGCTTGGCCTTTTTGCCCTTTTTTTCTCTTTCTTTCTCCTTGCTGGCAGTCTCCCCGGAGAACCAGGCAACTTTGAGGGTGACAAAGTGAAGGAAGAGTAACTCCTCCAGCATCTCCTTCCAGCAGTTTGCAAGCATTTGAAGACGCTGTAAAACACCTCTCCTTCAGGAAAAGTGAGGGGAAGGGGAAGCCAGAGAAGAGCAGGGGGGGGGGTGGGGGGGGCTGCCTCAGCTCCCCGTGTGCTAATTTCTGTTTAATCTCACAGGTTTCTAGCCTGCGGGGGAGCAAGGCTGGCTCGCAGATGGGGCTGCAGGCAACCTTCATGGGGCTGCAGACAACCTCCAGAATCATTCTGAGGGAGCTGAATCATCTCTCTTAACCGTTCCCTACATCTCAGACCTACTCCCAGGAAGGATGAGCGGTGTAACTGCGCGCCCCTGTTTGACTGAATTTCACCTCAAAAAGATACCTCGCCGGAGATAGAAGCAGACGGCTTTGGTGCAGGAGGGAGCCGGGGAGCTGCTGGAAGAGGTCTAGCCGAGCCGAGAGGAGGAGACAGAGAAGTTGGAGGCTCACACCTCGGTTTGGTGCAAAAGGGATCTGCCCTGATCCGAAAGAGCCAAGCAGGTCCGGTCGGGGGTGGGGGTGGGGGGGCAGCACGGCGTTCCCTGCCCTGCCAAAGGGTTAAAAGCAAAGGTCGGGTCCACAAGCTGTCCTGCCCAGGAGAAAAGCACAACCCAGCAATTCAGGGACGTCTCACCCCCAGCTGAAATGACATCGTTTCAGCGCTGTCTGCCTCGCCCCTCGCTGGTAATTACAGACTTTCACTACAGGGGGAAGAGAGACCACGGCGGAGGAAACCTTCATTACAGACTTATCTCCCAGAGCAAAAAGCAACCCCGGCCTAATGTCTGGGGCGCCTTGCCAGGGTCAGCCACCGCAGCAAAATGCTTACATTTAGGACAAAAATAAAAGGACGGGGGGGGGGGGGGGCGGGGGGAAGTGTGAA
>JAOQGH010000040.1:23592405-23602598 GCA_025769975.1 Gallinago jamesoni
GAACAAAAGAAACTCAAATCCTAGAACAGATGAGGAAGAGTGCATGAGGGGGACAAAAGGAGCTAGAAAACCAAAGATAACAGTCACCCTAAAACAAAGCGTGAAAAAAGATTATTTGAATCCTGGGGGAAGACAGAAACACAGGAGGAAAGGAGGAGAGTCTTGGAGTGTTTCAGAATTCCTCCCTAAAACAGCTCTGGGCTGAATATTTTATAAACAATATCACAACAACAGTATGAACACGTACTTTTGTAAGCATTGAAACGTTTTCAAGCTCAGTCGGTCACCTTTCCTGGTGCCAGCCCTTACTGCCCTTGCTTCACTCTAAAATCCTTGATGTACTGCAAAGCCCTTCCCTACACAAGGGACATAATGTGAAGGCACACACTTGTTACTGAAGCCACAGTAGGGAGGCAAGAAGATCCCTCCATGTGTAAACCCCATTATCCTCCCCATTACTTAACATAATTTGCCTCAGGCAGCAAGTCAAATCCTCCAAATATTCACTGCAGTGAGAGATAGGGAGCGAGGAACTCACTTATCTTTTCAGGTGGATTTCACAGTCTGGTTTTCTCTCTTTGTTCTCACTTTCTCCCTGGTTCTGTTGTTTTTCTTTTATCTTTCCCTTTCACGTTTTTCAGCCCAATTTCACTTTCTGCCTACTGCTCTCAAACAACTTACTCACTTTTGGATTGTATTTTCCTCACCTGCCCTATTCTGATGCCCTCTGGGGGCCCTTCTGTTGCCCATGCCTTCTCTTCATCTCTCTCCCTCTCTCTCTCCAAGTGTCCACCTCTAGAAACCATCTACTCCCTACCCCTGCCAAGGCAGGTATCAGCGAGGCTGGGTACTCTCCCTGACAATCTCATGCAACTTCCCAGGGTATCTTCAGTATTTCAGTCCTTCTCATGAAAGGGTAATATCTAAAACGTTACAATTTCTCTTTGAACACCAGCAGAAAGGAGTTATTCCCCTCCACCATGTGTAGGCCCATCACATGTCTGTTCTCTATTCGTTTTCAAGACATGACCTCATGGTCTCTGGTCCCCCCTGCTTCATATTCAAACTTCCCTAATCTCTTTTGACCTTCTGTTCTGATCCAAATATTTGATCTGAATTAGAAAAAAGCGCAGGTCCCTTTTTCTCTTTTTACCCCGTTATTGCTGGGGTGCTCTGCTGTGCTTTTGAACTGGGAGGAATGGTAAGGCTGGAAGATCAGGAACCAGGCAGGAATGGCAGTGTCTCACCAGGACACTTTCTGAGCCTCACCCAAGCTCGCAATGCAGGCTGCCACCTTGCTCTGCAGCACGGGGACTAATGTACAGCAACCACCCTCTTGCTTGGCTTGGACCATGGAGGTTCTTGCCATACCCAAGAATGCTGTTTCCTACACCCCACCACTAGGCCTGGGTGTAGACATGGGAAGCCCATATAAATCTGGACTTGGATATTTTTCCTACACCCCTCCCACCAATGGCATAAAAGGGTTTCACAGGGGATGAAGGCACAATGGATCCTCCCAAATTAAGAAGCCAGCGACACAATGGACGTGGTGCTCAGCACCATGTGTGCCTTCTAGCAGAATAGTCTGGTACCATCCCAAATCCAGGCACCCAGACATCTCCATGCTCTGCTCTTCTGCCACCCACCATACTTAGGTATCCTGGCAGTGCCATTGGGGTGCCCTTGGGCAACCTCTCCTCCATAAACTGAGGTTCTCTGGTCCTGTCTATATCACACAGTCCTGCACTCCAAAAACTAGTGAGCCTTGAGCTAACTCCCCATCCAGATGGTTATATCCTGGCCCTCAATACTGCCATATTGAAGCCGACGCACTGAGGTCTGGAGACCTCCCTGAATGTTGGGTGCCCTCTGTGTACCCCTCACAGAACCAAAACACTGCAGCAAATCTGAGGCATCCTGTCAATGCCAAACTGAGATGTCCCACATCACCTGAAATGCAGGCTTGCAGGCACTTGTGAATTGTGGCAGTCTGGGGTCTCTTTCTTGAGGCATCGTCCATAGGGTCTGAGGAGCATCTGGTGGTCCCAAAGCAAGCATCTCAGTCCCCTTGTAATTGAGACGACCAGTCTTCACCTTAAAACGCTGAGGAATCTCAGTCTCCAAATTACTCTCTTCTGGACCTCATGGAATGGCAGCACCCTGGACCACTCCAGATGCAGGTGTAGCCCCCAGGCACCACCCTGCCCCAGCCCACACACTGTTGAGATAACCCAGACCCCCCCACGGACAAAGGTGTCACAGGGACCTTCCTCACCCAACCACACTTGCAGTCTCCCTCAAAGCGACACATCCTGAGATGCCCCCAGCATCAGTCAACAGAGAGCATCTTTCCACATGTACTAAGCTGTGGCGAGGTGGAAAGAAGCAGCCAGAACTTGTAGAGGACTCCTTATTACTGTATTCATTTTCGTCTTCCAGGTGAAGGACCATATCTGAGTAGACCTAACGCCACACACAGATGTGTCCCCACTGCAGATGGTAAGAGAGTTAGGGGGGGACAGTAGCAGTAAGACACGTAATGGCAAAGGGCACATTTTCTCACTGTGTGCAGTCTCAGACTGAGATAAGGGCTGGAGTTTCTTAATGCCAGTGCCATACAATACGTCTTCAGGGGTGGAAATAGCCAGTCTTTTCCTTAACAGTTTGCACAGTTAAAAAAAAAAAAAAAGCCTGATTTTTATCTGAATCAGGTGTTGGTGCCCCTGTACCATGACATTGTACATCTGGAACCATCCCACCTTCCAGCGGGGACTCTGCTTCCCAGCACAAGCTCCTGTGCCCGTATAATTTCGAAGCACATGTAGGGGGGCAGCTGTATCTCGAGCCACGGGATGCAAAATGACGCTGTTGTTTATCTATCTAATCACACCGTTTTGGCCTCAATATTCAAACAAAGAAGGAGCCCTCTAAACTTCTCAGATGTGCAGCAGAGGAGCCGGACAGGCTGGCCTCGGAGGCAGATTCCCCACCAAAGCAGCTCATACCAGCAACCAAAGGAAGAGACACAAGAGCTAGGAGGCCAAAAATCAGCAAAAAAATAAAAATAATAATAATAATTAAAAAAATCTCTGCTCCTTCTGCAGCTGCCTGATGGTGAAGAGGAGCCATCTCAATGCCAGAAGGAGATAATCCGCTGACAGCCGGTTATGCTAGTAAAGATAAATAAACACAAGCTATTCGATCCCCTCTAAGGACTCCACAGTAGAAGGGGGGTAACTTCTTATCCCTTAGCTCTTTACAAATAGCAGAGAAACATTAGTTTCTGGGGAATAATTAATTTCTTTCAGGTCTGGGTGAAAGTAGAATTGCTGAGGGGCCCGGTGGGCTTGAAGTAGTGTTTTAACACCTTTACATATTTGGATATTTTCCTTAAGTTTCTCTCTAAATCTGTAAAGGAGGCGTTTCTTGTCCATGAGGGCAGGCAGAGTTTGAGGTCTCTCATTTTATCCATTAAAGTTAATATTCCTCATACAGTCTTCTCATCTCTGCCAGGAGGGATTCCCGAAAGAATTTTAAACTTTTGAATGAATTCCCCAGACATATCCATTGATATAATTACTCCCTGGCCCCGTAACTTCAGTTTTGCTCATCCTGAAGCCCTAGAAAGCAGCGAGCATCCCATGCAAGTGAGGAAAGACATGGTTCATGTGAAACTAGGGAGTTAAAAATATATTTTGCCAAGTCTCAATATTATATTTAGTAGTGCTGTAGTTGCCATGGTCTAAGAATAAAGAAGGGCAAGTCTTGAAGGTAATGTATGTATATTATATCAACCAGTATCTCTGGGAAACACAAATGAGCTTTTGGGCACACAGACCTTTGTTTAGGTCCAAACTGGAAGCAGAACATTTCATATAGATATTTGTAAATATACTGTTGTTAGGACATACATTACTTCCTCTCTGAAGTGCTGTTGCATAGAGCATTTCACCTCCCTCACCTCAGATGTCCCCTCAGGAATGAGGGGATCCGCTGCTCCTCTAAGTTCACGTGATACAGGGAGAAAGGGCTTGGATCGAGGGGTGACTTTTCGGTCCCTGGAGGTAACATCTGAGGTGGAAACGAACCAGCTCCTGCAGCCCCCAATGGCCATGCCTTTTCTCTTGGGGGCCTCAACAGACATAGTCCTACGTCACACACATTCGCCAAGCAGTTTACAAACAGGTGTCCTCATGCCTGGAAAAAAAACACCTCAAGGCTGCAATGTTTCCTGAACTCTTCCCACTCCTCTTCCTCCTCCTCCTCCTCTATGTCGTAGTGGCCTCTAGTGGAAGCTGCTGAGTGGGTTGACCCCAGTCTCCATCTCTCCAGGGAAGAGGCTGGCTGGGATGGGTGCATGCTGGTGGGTGGGTGGCTCCAAACCTACCTCAGAGGCTTGACAGAGACACAGTGGGCACCTCTGGGCAGCCCCCCGGCCGGCTCCTGCCTGTGAACAGCATTTCAAGCAGCAAAGAGTGAGGATGCTGTTTTGGTTTGTAGGGACATGTAGCACAGTTCCTCCCCGGCCTTCAAACAGCCCCCTTACGTGATTCCCGTTTGAACAATCTGTTTTTATTAAAAGATAAACTGCCTCCCATTCCAGTAAACGTGATACGAATGACAATGTGAGGCCTGTTTTCATTCCTGGAAGAAAAAAACACCAACCCACAGCACAAGAAGTTTCACTCTATTCAGGTAAAAGCAGAGTCATTGAATCATAGAATCGTTTAGGTTGGAAGGGACCTTAAAGATCATCTAGTCCAACCATCAACCGAACTCTGTTGCAAAAATCCCATCACTAAACCATGTTTCTAAGCACTATGTCAACCTGTCTTTTGAACACCTCCAGGGATGGTGCCTCAACCACCTCCCTGGGCAGCCCAGTCCAATGCTTGATAACCCTTTCCGTGTAAAAATTTTCCTAATATTCAGTCTGAACCTCCCCTGGTGCAACTTGAGGCCATTTCCTCTCGTCCTGTTACCTGTTCCTTGGGAGAAGAGACCAACCCCCACCTCTCTACACCCTCCTTTCAGGGAGCTGTAGAGAGCGAGGTGGTCTCCCCTCAGCCTCCTCTTCCTCAGACTGAACACCCCCAGCTCTCCCAGCCTCTCCTCACAAGACTTGTGCTCCAGACCCCTCACCAGCTCCGTTGTCCTTCTCTGGACCCACTCCAGCACCTCAATGTCTCTTTTGTGGTGAGGGGCCCAAAACTGGACACAGCACTCAAGGTGAGGCCTCACCAGTGGCCAGTACAGGAGGACGATCACCTCTTGGGTCCTACTCACCACACTGTTCCTGAGACAGGCCCGGATGCTGTTGGCCATTTTGGCCACCTGGGCACACTGCTGGCTCATGTTCAGCCGACAGGCGACCAACACCCCCAGAATCTATACACCATTGACACACATGAATAGAGAAGAAGCCTCTTGCACTATTGTTTGTTTGTTTTGTTTTTTTTTTTCTCCCAGACCAAAATATTACCACTTCCTTTACTCCTGAACTCATAAAAGTGACAATGCTGAAGGAGATCAAAGATGCATCATCTAGCCCAGTCCTTCTCTGATAATGTCCCCGCTTGGCTACTTATGGACAATTGTAAGAAATGGAGTGCAACCAGAAGCATCTTTCTCCTGGAAGCCCCTGGCAATCAGTGGTAAAAGGGCTTGCTGAGCCAGTAGATCCTTCAGTAGATTTGTTTCACACCTTTCTGAACACATTTATACTTTCAGGCTCCATGAATTCTTGCGGCAATGAGTTCCAAATGTAATTATGTATTAGGTGAAAAAGTATTGCTTTTTGTTTGTTTTAAGCATTGTCTAATCATTAGATTTAGTGCCACTTTCTCTTGCATTTTGAGGAACAGTGAACAATTGTTTCCTACACTCCTTCTCCATGCCACCCTCCATCTAGCAGGCTTCTTAACATTCCCTCTCAGTTTTTTCTTATTTCAGCTGAAAAGTTCTAGTCCCCATGTTTTGTTTTTTTCTCAAGTTATTCCATTTCCCTTCTGCTGCCTTTCTAATTCTAACACGTTCTTCCTTGAAACGACATCCTTCAGCTTGCTCTGAGGGGATGGGGACACAATGGCTTCATAAATGGGCAAAATACAAGTTTCCATTGAATTTTATAGACTCCAGATACCTTCCAACTCCTCCTTTAACTACCTGGCTGATGGCAAGCACTGTTCTTGCTGAAAGCAATGCTTTCAGGAGCCCCCACTGGTATTAATGGTAAGACTAAGGTGAACAGAAACTTTGCCATGTTTTCAAACTATCAAGGCTTTTATTCAAATTCACTGTGGTGTTTCCAAGTCCACTGTGAGAGAAACTAATCAAGTTATGTCATGTTTCCACTTGGTTGCCTCATAGAGTTTTGAAAGAAACAGCCTTTTCATTCTGTCCCTCCTAGTGAGAGAAAAATAAGTTTATGCTTACGTGTACAATTCATATAGGGAGGCAATGCCAATGAGATCTGTGAATATATTGACATTATCTAACTGTCTTTTAGCTGAAAAGCATAATGTTGGTGTATCTTACTGTTATTAATCAATTTTGAACACAAAGAATGCACAAACAGGCTTAATTGCTGAATTCCCTAACTCTTGAGTGATATATTTTGCAACTTGCCTATCACTCAAACAACAGAAGACTTGAGCGGAAGATATTAAAATCAATTATAAATAAAATATCTGCGGAGACCTCTCTCTACATATATGTGCCTCTGAATTTATGATGCGGTAGCCCTATTGTGAGACATGACAAAGTAAAAAGGGCATTGCCTTGCTGTGCGGATGGCTTCCACGTCCGTCAGGATTATTGACTCTTTTTTGATCTTTACTTTGCCCCTTCCCGCTCCCTTCAAAACGCAGCCGCATTCAGCTCCAGATTATCTGAGGAAGGCAGCAAGACGAGATAATGCAGCCAAAGCAGAATCCCAGAAAGAGCCAGATCTGCCCAAGAAGCTCAGAAAAAGGGGTGCCCTCCTATTGGGAAGGATCGGTGACTCTGGGGGCTGCGAAGGGCTCCTCCGAAGATGCGATGCTGCGTGGCACGGTGCTGTGTGAGCACACCTAGTTGGGCATCAGCCACCTCAGGGGTCTCTGCACCCACCGTACACTTAATCCCAGACAATTTAGAGTTGATTAACGCTATTTATTGTTAGGCTGTGAAACCCCATGCTGCTGGATCCCTCTGTCCACTCAGTCATCGTTAACTCTCTTATTCTCACATGCGAAGCCAGGCACAGCTCCACTCCTGGATTCCACCTTCCCCATCCCTCCTTTCACAACAAGTTGTTTACAGCTCCTCTTCCCACCCCTGTCCCTGCGCCTACACCGGGCTCCTTTTCAGCACAGTGAAGTCAGGACAACATGCAACAAATACAAAAGATTCCAGTAGTTTAATACTTCTCAACGCTTACTACTTCTGCTCTGCTCTCAAACACTGATATTCTTCTAGCTACATCATTCTATAGGAGAAGATGCTGCTCAGCTGGTAGTCCCAAACTGGCAGCTCAAATATATGCCTAGTTAAGCACTTAAAGAGAACTGAATTGCTTTTTAGGTGCTCCATCTACTCAAGCCCCAGGCTCTTATGTATCTAATGATATGAAAGGATTTAGGGGCAAAACTTATGCAAATATTTTTGAAAACCACAATCAGTACTTATATTTGAAATACTTAACATCGTGAATTTATCATCATCACCTAGTTTTCCTAAAGCACCTTGTTTCCCCACCCTCTCCCCTCTTTTAAACTGCATGTTCCTTGGGGAAGGCTCTGCTTTATCACGCCTCTCCTGCGAGATGTCAAAATGACCATTAATGCCTAAAAGAACTAAAAAGACACGGTGTCCATACTACCGGACGGGTACAGTTTACAGGAATGGACATTTTTTTGTGGACGTGGTTCACCGTGATGTCCAGTTTCTGTGCATGTGAGAGGTCTGCCTGTTGAGATGTGTATTTGCCTGCATCACAGCCTGGTAGCTGCTGTCACAGTGCCCTTGATTTACCACTGGGCACTTCTATTTGCTTATGGGGTTAGTTCCAATACCAAAGTTGTCAGTTTCTTTCAGTGGGTCCTTGGAAACCTCGACAGTGGTTGCATTCCCATCCACAGCTTTCCAATTGTATTCAACTTTCTCCCCTCCAAGCACCTCAAAAGTAAAAGTGAGAGAATTCTGCTGAAGGCATCTGGAAAAGGTTATTCTGATGGAGACTAGATATTCCTAACCACTAGTGGTCCGACAATCTCCGGCTGAAAAAATTAGCTGGGTGACCAATGTAACAACAAATCAGCCTTAATTAGGGGGCATTATGTTGTTTAACAAAAAGGGCAACGAGCCAAAAATTGCTTCTCTTACCTGATAATGGAGTTGCAATTGCTCCTAGGATACTTCATACTGCTGGCTTAAAAATGAGTAACTGTTCCCTGGACCATTTGCATCTTGGCATGCAATTTCTAGCTCATTGTGATTCTAAACAGCGTATGGGATCCGTAAGTGTGCTTAGTCAGCCTGGCCAGCCACCTGAGAGCCGTGAGCAATGTCCCCTTTATGACTGCTCACATCTACTTAAAAAGAAAAGATTAGAAAAGGGTAAGGAAACCCATTCCTCTTGATTCCCAGAGACAGTGTCGCTGCTCAGATCTTCCTTCAGTCTGGAAGCAGCCAGACCACCAGACTCTCTGAAAGCAGATGCATGTCCAGAAGCAGAGAGCGATGGCTTGTGAAGGGTCTGGCCTTCCCCGGTTGCAGATCTGACACACAATTTCTGGTTGAAATAGCCAGCATGTTGCTGGAGGACAGATTAGATAAGGAGCCGCCAACCTTCCTGCTTTCACATACCAACACCTTAACATGGCTGAAATCCTAAGAAGGGAGCCAAAGAGGAAGAGCTCTGGGATCTGCTGGTAGGTATGAGATGATGGTGGGTCCTCATGGGTCCCCTTGCTCTCTGGTGCAACAGGCCAGGCTACCCTCTCTGAGCTAGTGTCCCCTACTCTCTGTATGGAATAGCTGGTATCAAAGCTGAATTACCTTTCCTGGAAGGTAGATCCCAGGCAATGCCATCCCATGGCCACTTTTAGGTCGCCCAGCCAACAGCCAGAGCCCAAGCAGAGCGTGGGAAGAGGGAGATCTGCAGCTGCACCGCTCCTGGCTGGACTGACCGTGAGCTGCCGAGTGAGGAAGCCCTTTTGGATGGACCAGGGTAAGCAGGGGTCTGCTCCGTCGGCCGCTGTAAGCAACAGCTCCTAGTTAAGGCAATAATCCGTGGTCGGAGTCGGAGGTGGTTGCGTTAAGCAATTCAGCTTGTACTTAGGCTGATGTCCTTAATGGCGAGTGACTCGTCCGTGTCATGTTTTCAGGCTTCTGGCCCCAACCGGTGGTCTAAACCGTCTGCTTAATTTTCCTTGTCGGCTGGAAGCGAGTGATACCCTGTCCTTCCCTGACCCTGGGAAGAGGAAGGTATTCGCTTGCAGAAGGAGCTTTTTGCCTGGATCCTGCTGGAGAGATAACCCCGTGTCCAAACCCCGATGAGAAAAAGCAGGAAGGTTCCCGACTGTTTCCTTAGACTGGGGTACGTCTTGCCCAAAATGGTCTCGTGGCTTTCTCTTCTAAGCACGGCTGCACAGGCTCTCTCCCCTCTTATTTGCAGCCATCTAGCATCCCTGCCAAAAAGCACAGTGAAAAAACAACAGCAATAGGCAAGTAACTAACCCGTCGCTTATTTTTTTCCAGGTAATTTTGTTGCTGGAAACCAGGGGAAGAGAAAGTGCTACGTGGCCACTCCGCTGTCAACTTAATCTGTGACCTGTAGCTTGGGAACCTTTGTGCTTGCTGCTTATTCCTTTTAAGATGAGTTGCTACAAGACCAATTTCTGCACGTTCACTACTGCCCTCTTGGATTTTGCTCTAGGTGTGCTCACCAAACAGCACTGTATGGCGGGCTGGCTATAGCAAAGTTAGCAAGTTATGACATATAACTTGTTATTTTGAACACTTACGACAGTAATTGTAACGGCAATCGATTATTCCTGAGGTGCCCCTGCGTTAACACTTCACATGGACTGTGCTTCTTTCTCTGAAACGGACCCAAACTGGTCCAGTTTGCCTGGACGAAGGGATGGAATGTACCCTCAGCAAGTTTGCTGGTGACACAAAACTAGGAGGGGTGGCTGACACCCCAG
>JAOQGH010000040.1:23610466-23671725 GCA_025769975.1 Gallinago jamesoni
GCCCCGGGGCGCCGCCGCGGTCCCCCCCGTTCCCCCCCCCCGGCCCGTTCCCCCCCCCTCTTCTCCCCCCGGCCTCCCCGGCGGGCGCCGGCAGAAGTTTTGCGAGCGGGAGCGGGGAGAGGTGGAGGAGGGTGACACTTGGGGTAAAAGGAGGAGGTGACACATTGGGGTTGGGGGGAGGAGCAGGGGAAGGAGATGACACATTGCACTGGGGATGGGGTGGGGGAGGGAGGCTTATCCCCTCCCCTCCGGTTTCCTTCAGGATGATTATTTCCAGGCCCTTTTCTCTCGGTCGAGTCCTCCGCCGCGATGCTGTCGGGGAAGTTTTATTATTATCTGGGAAATGATGCCGCTTTCGGTGATGGATAATTCGTAGTAAAGCCGCTGTTGCGGTTTTTTTGTTTTTTTTTTTTTATCCTCCTTATCCTCTTTCTCTCCCTCCTTTCCTCTCCCCTCCTTCCTTTCATTCGTCTTTGTGGCCCGAGCAGCGCCGGGAAAATTCCGTTTCTTCTGCAACTTGTTATTCTGGAGCCGGGCCTGCCCCCCTCGCCCTGGGGCTGCCCTTCCCGCACAGGTACGGGCCCGGGGACCGGGGCGCCGCCGGGGGTTCCCGTTCCTGCTCTGCCATCGGGGACGCCGACTTCTTTATTTTTATTATTTTTTTTTAATTATTTTTTTTTTCCCCTCCCCATCCCTCCTGTGTCTGTGTAGGTGGAGCGGGGCTCTATGTGGGACTCTGCCATTTGGTATAGTCCACTTGTGCATGCTCCTTTCTTCACTTGCCATTCTGTGGGATTTTTCCTTTTTTTTTTTCTCTTTTTTATTTTTTGTGGTGCTGTGTTTTTTTTTTTTGTGGTGGTTTTTTTTTTTCTTTATTATTCTGAGCTTTGCTGTCGGTAGAGCTTTTCCCCCAGCCACCTCTGCAGTTTTGGTGGGTGCTGGCGGGGTTGTACGCTGAGGTTTTTAGGTGAATTCGTGTTGGATTAATGCATGGAGCTCTTCATTCAACTTCTTCTCAAGTGTCAAAAAAAAATGAGGCTATGAACAGATGTATTTCAATATGGAGAGATTTCCAAGTTCCTAATTCTTGGGGGTGGAGGAAAGAGTGCCATTGGAGAGTGGCTTTTGTTTTCGATTGGTGAACAAATGTCATCACATTTCAGTCACGTGCTGTAATATTCTTTGTTCAGCTATCAAAGTATGATATCTGCTACACCTGTTCCCACTTTTTAATTGTAAGTAACGGTGGTTTCCTACAAATCTTTTAATCGTGGATAGGAGCGCTTTCCCTCTTTTCTCCCCCTCCTACCCCCTGGATGTTTGTTTGGGCCCAAGCCCCGAGCTTGACAATGAACTTTTGTTCACTGGGGAAACTGCATGTAAAAAGGTCCCACTGAAGGTGACGATAACTTGTGTGTCGCCAGAAAGTTGTGTGCCGTGATGTACGGTAGGTCTGAACGTGATAAAATGGGGTGGGGACGCGCGCTCAGTAATGGCAGGGAGCTAGTCAGGGGCAGGCTTTTTTGGGCCAGTGAAGTTTTCTCAACTAGGTGTGCTGCTGGCGTGTTATCGGGTTAAAGGACAGATATTCCTGTACACCCACGTGGATAAGCAGATATATCTTTTTTTAGCTGTAGATTTTCAAGTATCAGAAGTGAAAAAGGATTTGGGCTGTCTCTTTACTCTTTTTTTTTTTTTTTTTTAATTTCATTGTGCTCACTTCTAACAATGAAGACACCTGCTTAGTTTCAGTTTTATAAATCAGCTTCCCCTGGCTTTCCTGGAGCTAGCTGGTGAGGCTGGGTGTGCTACATGGCAGGGAAATGTTTAATTTTGATGAAAAGAGGCTTATTTTGGGACATAATTTGTGAAAAAAATAACATGCTTTTCAAAGCCAAAAAAAATAAAATCCAACCCTAGGAATCTAAAACTCTTGACTTCTACCAGGTTAATCTGTGATGCTAAAACTTCTATATTAAGCTTGTTAGTGATTGTGTATAACATAACTTTATCGTGTATAGTTAAATAGTGACATTAAATTAGTAGTAAGAACAGATCTTGAAAGAAAAACAAAAAAAACCCCGTGTGTATCTACCCATATTAGTTGGAGAAGTTAATTACCACACTTTAGTAGAAAGATCACAGGCTTTGGGAATTTTATTTATGTTTCACGAAGGCTGAATGAAATTGTTTCTTTGGGAATATTTTTTATTATTATTATTATTTTCTAGAAAGGAATTCTGTAGCTCAGCAAACGACACTTTAAAACGGTATTTTTAAAAAAAAAAAGTGAAGTGCTTCTTGCATGTTTTTAAACCTTTTGACCTTACTGTGGTAGAGAAATCAGATTATTGTATGATGGTTACATCAGCTGGAAGTTTGAGCTGATACAAAGTGAGCATGAAGCAACCTCTTTATCCGTTGATTTTGTGTTGCATAGTAACACGTACAGAGTATCACTTCAAGGTTTTAAGAGATTGTCCAGCAAAAAGTGGGTACCTGCTCACTGAGTACTTACTACCAGCTGGATGTTGACTATGTCATACCCCCAGTTTTTAGCCATGCTGACCTGAGCAACACAAAACTTGGAGTGGATCCTATTATGGGTTTTAGTGATTTTTATTTTTTTTTTTCAGTTAACTAACAAAAAGCTATCCTGGTGTGTAATACAAAATGTCGGGTTAAGGAATATTTTGTTACTAATAATTATTTTGCCATTAGTCATCATAAGATTTCTACCTGAAAGCTTTTAATCTTTGCTCTTCCTGAACTGGATTTGTTGTGAGGGAGAAGGTAGCATTTGAAAGTGGTTTTCTTCCTTTAGGCAATGAAAACATAGTACTTTCCTTCAGAGAACTTAAAGCAAAAGTAGGAAACTGAAACTTACACTGCTCAGAGAAAAAATGCTCTTGTGTTTTCCAGCTTCAACAGTAAAATCTCTGCTCTCAGTTTAGGTTTTGTAACGATCTCTCTTTACCCTAGGCCATTCAACTCGGTCTGTGTTTCAAGCGTTGGCCCTCAATAGTTCTTACTCCAACTTCTCTTTTTTCGAGAGATAAGTTCTGTGTGTGTCTGTTAAATGTCACTGTAGAATTTGTAATCTTAAAAAATAAAATCCTTGAACTGGATCTGTACAAAGGAGACAATGTTCACGGGTTTTTGTCGTCTTTTTTTTTTTTCTTTTAGGAAAATGCAATGTCTTTTAATGGTGCCTTTAGAAAGTTGTGGAAATTCTGTGTGCAGTTGGAAAGCTTCAGTAGAGAGCCCAGCTATCACTTGGGTTGTTCGTGCAGCTTGTTTATAAAGGTCGTAACTGCATGTGAACATGTTGTGGCTGTTAATTCTCTTATTGTCCGAGCCCTGGAGAACTTTATTCAGTCAAATTTAATAGATACTGCCGGAATTTGTTTATGCCAGAGGTTTCTCTTTCATTTCAGAACCAGTTTGTAAGAGCCTTGATGGACTGTCTTATTTCGTACGTTAGGGGCATTTTGCACGGGTATCAGAAACTCAAGATGAACGTCATGTGAGAAACACATGTTGGTGACTTAACCTTTTTACTATTGTTTCGGCTTTTGTTGTTTGTTGGTTTTGCTTGTTTAAAATCTTCCAGAAAGAGCTTCATAGTGTGACAGGGCTTTGATTTTTGGAGGGCCATCACACGGTGGTGATGCGAGCTGTAAAGCAGAACCAGCCTTCAGGAGAGGCTCCTTCTGTAGAAGGGGCAGCGCTAAAAACCTATTATTAAGCTTCTAATAGCATTTCTTCGCTGTCCCCTTCACCCTTTATGCTCACGACTGTGCGGTCACATGCGTAGCTATATACTAGAAGTGCAAGACTCCACAAAAGGCCTGGCTCCTGTACGTTCGTGGATTGCCCTTGTTCAATTACTCTGAGACAGAAAGCAAGCTCACATCCTGTTTCTGATGTATTTTGACTGCACAAAGGTTATTTAGGAGCAAACCATGTACTGGAAAGGTGGGGCAGCTTGCAGAGGGGTTTAGAGATGCCCGCTGAATGCAAGGGGCAAGGCATTTACTTCTGTACCCTGTAAATAGAGGGTGAACTGAAGGATAGTTTTTATAGGTATCTTACATTAATATTTCATGTTCAGTACAGCACAAAGCCAGTGTCTGGCTTGTGTTGGTGCTAGAGATATGCATTATGCAGGCAAAAAAAAGAAGTTTATTTACATTTGGCGGGGGGGAAGGGGGAGAACTTTGTATTTTCTTATTTTCCTTTTTTTCTTATTGCAAATACAGACTCATTTAAAATAAAATGAAAAAGAGACCCTGTGTTTCTTTTCTTTTTTTAAATAATTTATGGCTCTTGTGCTTTACCAAGTTCCTCACTGGATTAAAACTGGTAAAGTATAACTTTTAAGTTTGTTTCATTCTGGTTTTGTTATGTCAAAAGCAAAGTGGCGAGCGTAGATACAGAATGGCTATAAAATGTATACATTTTTAAAAACCCTTCTGATTTTTACTTAGTGCTGAGGAGAGACGCACTTCTGTGACAATCAGACTTTAAAATGAAAATCGCCTGTCCTTACAATAATTTTTAAAGATGTAGAACGTTCTGAAAGGTCCATTCCTTTGGTCTCAGAGGATCGCCATGCCTACTGCCCTAACGAAGCCCCAACTTTACCACGTAATGTTTTGTTTTAATGCTTTGATCATCCCAGGCTTTTGAGGAAAGAATGCACTACTTGGTATAGGCTTCTCTGCAGTATTTATTTTCTGTTTTACTGTTTACATCATTCCAGTGTCTCTGGAATTATCAAGTACCCTGTGCCTTAAAAGCTCTTTGCCTAGGCGGTTTGACCTATTATTCCTTCCCTCTTACCTGAGATTTTTTTATTCCCTGTCATTTCAAAGGCTCACTCTTTGATTTGGAGATTGCATACTCAATGCATGCTTTAAAACATCCCCCCTTCACCCCCAGATACTACCGCCCTCCTCTTTCCCCACCCCAGCCCTAGCCCAATGTTTGTTGTTACTGGTGGGAATGCTTTTATAGGTAGTACTTAAGGAGTGAGGCTCTGCTTAACGGGAGCTCTGTTGTAGGCCATGTTCACATGGCTCCTATGCTTCCTTTTAATGTCGGATTTCTTGAATGTGTGTTTTCCAGATTCTCCAGGAAGCAGGTTATCCAGGTGCCCTTCCACCTGACAGTGCTGCGCTTGTAGGACAAAAGGGGAATGTTTACAAGTTCACTTGCTGCAGAAATTGTGCTGTGTGCCTCCTAACTGAGGGACTCTACCATCCGTAGAACTAGAAATATGTTTTGAAAATGTATCTAGTGTGTTTCTTGGATAGGAATATGGATATGCGAATGGTTAAAAACAAATGAGGGCAGATTTTGAGCCTGTGACTCTAAGATGGTCTGTGCTTGGACTCAGTCTCTTCGGGCTTGTGAGAGGAGAACTCTAGCAGAGCAGCCGAGCTCGGGGTCGGTTCGGTTTCGTTGTTTCTGCCTGCGAAATACAAGCTGTCAGTACTTGAAAGGGAGAAGGAACATTGATTCCTTCCCTTGTTCCCCTCCAACCCTGCAGATCCCAGCGTCGTTAACCATGCGGATCCCGGTGGCATCGTAGTTGCAAACGGTTAATTGAAGAGATCAAGAGGTATCCTATTGAAGCCTTAAATTGTTTTAACAAAACTTCTGAGTAATCGCAATAATTATTTTCTGATAAGCTGGCTGATAGTAACTATGGCAACAGCTGTCTTTGGCCTATGGACAGTATTGCTGTGTTGACAAAACCTTTAGATGCTCCTGAGGCCTCTTGCCTCTATAGGGAAGTGCATCAGGATGTCTTTCAGGTGACTGAGGTGTCACCGTTAGTCTTGCTGTTGCAGCGGGACACCCTCCTTTTCTTGCATCAGAATGTTGGTCCTTTTTCTTTTGCGTGTTTGCGCGGGTGCTGCCTGCGAGCCTGGGAACGCTGCAAGGACTGTCATGTTCTGCAAAGACCAGTGAAACATAGAAGTACTTAGAAGGAATTATATATGCATATTATTGTTTTTTAATAACAATAATCCAGAGCTTGGGGAAAAGGGGGGGGAAAGAAAGGGGGACTTAGTCATTTTGATCTCTGGTTGTTTCCTTCCTCGATTAAAACCTTCATAGAACAGACTGGTAGGGGGAGCTGCCCTTCCCTTTACTGAACCAAAGTACAGCATATTCTTCTCTGAGGCCTACGCTGAGATACAGCTATTTAATTTTCAGCTAAGCTCTGCTTCTTTTTGGAAGAGATGCAAGCCTCTGCTTCAGTACGTTTTAGAAATGGAGGAAGAAAGTAATTTGTTTCCAGATTACTAAGTTCTGGACAGGGAGAATGCCCCTCTCCAAACATACTTTTCTTATTGATACTCGGGAGAGCACTCTTTAATGTTAATAAACGTAGCTGTCTTGGGAAGAAAAAAAAGAAAATTCTTACTGCACTTTGCTATAAAAATGTTAAAAAGCCATGGCCTGTCCTGCATGTTTGAAAGTAGCTAAGGTGCTGGTTATTCTTTGGGAATTACCGGTTAGCAGCTGTGTATTTTTACTGAAATCTTTGTCCTCTTAATTTTGGCATATGAGCACTGGCTACTGATGCAGCTTACCTGACGACTGCTAGCAGTGGTCTCCCCTGGACGGTATGTGTATGTCGCTTGCTGGCCCGTGGAAGCGTGCAATATGGCCTACATCTGGGCTTGTCTTCAGGAAGAACTACAGGCCCCAGTGTGCAGTGCTGTGTTTCTGCCTGGGTCGCTGTACGCTAATGCCTCCTGGGACCTGTAGTTTTCATGAGCAGAAGTTGGGGATTTGGGGTGAGAAGGGAAAGATGCTCTCTCGCTTCAAAAGCCGAGTCGTCGATACCTTCTGCAGTTGGTCAGCTTAAACCTTTGCCTCAATTACTGTGCACTGGCACGTGTTTTTATTTACAAGTTGAAGATGGTTTATAGTTGGGTTGTATATTTAGGGAAAAGCACTTGATGAAAGAAGCCTTCCAACTGCCTGTGTGGTTTTGTACAAAGAGTATGCTAATAATTGCCCTAATACCTTACTCCATCTGTGATTGCAAGTATCCTAGTTGATATTCTGGGAATTTTTAATCTTTCAAGGCAATATTATGGACAAAAACATTCAGCAAAAAGAGGCTTCTATTACTGGTAATGTGACTTCCATGTTCTCCTTTTAAACTGCTGTCCAACGGTCGGGGTGGGTTTCTGTCAAAGTGAAAGGGGATTTGAACAGCTTTTTACCTGCCAAGATCCCACGTCTCTGCTCTGTTTCTTGAGGCCAAGCCGTGAGGTGGCCGCCTCGTGCAGCGGAGCGGGTTTGTGAAGTAAATCTTTATGAAATAAACCTTTCTGATGGTTTTGGAGAAACTAATTGGAGCGCCAGTCTTGCAAAAAGTAATGTGTATTTTACTTTAAGTCCCATAGAATTCAGAGAGAAAATCTGAATGCCTGAAATTGAAACCTACATAAGTAGTAGAAGGATCAAGGCCTCCTAACTTCTAGTGTTGGAAAGTAGCTTCTTTATAATCACCATAATTAGCTCCTATCTAGGTGTGTGTGGCAAAATTTTTCTTGTGGTAAGTGTCTGGAAATTCCACTCAATGTAAATTTAGAGTTGATAGTTGTGGAAAAAACCAAACAGACAACAAACCCAGCCACCCAACAAAAAGTTGTTCTCTCATTCACCCTGTATGGATTATAAATATGGCAGATATTTAGGTGGTAATAGTTTCTTTGAGGCAGGGAATGTATTTTGTCAGTGCTGATGCGTTGTACACAATGTATGTTGCTGACACTGCTGTTTAAAACTGATACAAAAAAGGTAAATCTATACAGACATTCATCTAAAACCTTAAGTATGCTGTAACTGTGATAGAGTTTGTAAATAGTTAGTAATGGAGTTTTCTTTAAGTGTTCCCAGCCCCTTCACGGCCTGTGTGTACCAAATTGATGACAGGACACATGGTTAGCTGAAATAGTTACTATTAGTATATTGACAGGATTAGAAAGGCTGTCATTGTTGCCGTGCAAGGATAAAATTCCCTTTCATTGACTGATTGGGCCTACACAACAGGCAGGAGAAAAAAACAAGGTAAATCTATATGTAGTGGAATGATGATGTCTCTTGTCCTTCAAGGACATTTTACTCTCTATAGAGAGCCCGCAACAGTGCCCTTTGTAATGCCACTGTATCAAGGTATTCTGGATAAAGAACGTGAGTAATAGGGATGTACAAAAGGGGTTTGATGCATAGTTTTAAAGGAAAAACTCTTCTGTAAGTAATTCTTGCAAATGTGTCCTCATCTGGGAGGAAATCTGGCCCTGCTCAAGTCTCAAGGAAGTCTGGGAAACTTCCCAGTTGAATCTAGAGTACCTGGATTTCATTCTTTTCCCCAAAAAAGGCACTTCTAAGTGGATTGTGCGGGGCTGAAGCACTTGACACCAGATTCCTCAAACTTTGTCTGTTTAAGATGCTGCTGCTGGCCCTCAAGGGATCTCACACCAGGTACTTTGTCTCCTAGTGTCTTTGCTGTTTCTTTAAAAAGTGGATAATATTGAGCTCCTGTAACGCTTTATAGGAACTTGGAATCTATTTATTCAGGGCTTTTGCTTAATTTGCTTACACAACAGAATTTTATATGAAAGCCAGAAATTAGTCCTTGATATATCCAAGGAATACTTTTTGTCTTTGTCTCTCCTTTCTTGCCTGTGTGACAAAACTGCTCCAATTGAAATGTTCAGTCTGGAATTTGAATAACCTGACTTGGGATGGATTAAAATCCAAAACAAACAAAACCCCAGCGAAATAAACAGCCCCCTTCTTCCAACCTAACAAACCTTTTTCATGACTTTATAGAAGGACTACAATGGCCTATATTACTAATAACAAAGCTTTTTGCTAATTTGCATTTAGCTGGAGCTCCAGGTACCTCACTGTTTCATTGCTGCTTAGCTTGCAGTAATTGTCTCTGATAAGCATCTTTATCAAGTAAATCTATTGTTGTGTGGAGTATGAATTTGCTGTATTAAGGATGCTCTTGTCAGTGACCCCAAATGGAAAGGATGTGGCTACCTGAGCTTCCCTTATTACCCTTTCAGAGAGTACATTCTGGTCAGGAATAAATTGAGGAGGTTTGCACTGTTTCTGAACACCAGGTACCTGTCCTTGGGTCAATTGCAGTTCTCCCAAGGAGGAATCCCACCAGACCATGCCTCTTATTCTGCGTCCTCAGAGAATCCTTCTGAAATCAGTGGATTTGTTACCATTTCTTTCAAAATCAGAGACTTAGTTTTCATTTCCCACCTGCATTTGGCATATTTTACCAGCTCTACTTTTCCTCTGAATTTCACGCTGTAAAGTAAACATGGAAATCTCCACCCTTCGCATAATTCTCATCCCTGTATGGCAATTTCATCTTGGCTTAGAACTTGCAGTGTCTTCTCCCACCTTACTTCTTGCAGGAATTATATTTGGATGCCTGGCTATTGATGTAGAGCTCTAATAGTTTGTGCACTGTTTAATTTAATCAAGCAGTTTTCCTGTGATGATGAGCTGCAGTTTTTGCAGCCAGCCAAAACCTGATGATGTTGGCCTTGTGAAATGCGTGCTCCAGGTTAGTTCCTCGCTGTAGTAACAGTATCTTCGCAGCTGCAGAGATGATTAGTTCAGCACAGGTTTATGACTGACTGAATACCGGCAGCTCAGGTTGTTATTTTGCAATGACATTTGTCACTGCTACAAAATTGCATGAGTGAAAAATACCCATCTTAGATTTGCTCCATCCTGATGCAAGATAAACGTGTAAGATTCCTTGAAAGTTGGCACCTTCTTTCTGTTATCCCTTTTCTAACTTAATCTACCCTTCTCTGCCCATGGTTGATTTTTGTCCAAAAATGCTGAGTTTTTTTTTTCCCTTATGCCAAATATGTTGTTAATATAGAGGATGATTTCATCTATATTTACGTAAGCCTTCTTACTCTTAAGACTTTTGAAAACTTAACAGATACTTGTCCTCTGCCTTAGTTTAAATCCCTGTTTGTTCTTTGCAGAAAATACTATATATGAGACATGCCTGTATTTTTCTCTTAGGTATATCAGAAACTCCTGCAGCTTCTTTAGGAACTCTTGCATAATATGGGAAAGGTGGTAAATACTATCTGCATATTTCTTCTATGATTTTTTGCCATTTTCCCACATACACAGGATACATTTTAAGCCTTCAGCTATGCAACTTCCGTTGTGTTATGATTATATTTTTTCTCCACATTGCTTTCCATGCTGTGGTCTTTGGTAGTCCAGTAGGTAGTAAGACTCGTATGGGCTTCTTGGGGATCAGAAGTTGTGTTAGAAGAGACTTGAAAATCACACAATAAACTTTCATGTATGTTTCTGTGTTTCTGGTCCTCATACAGCTCTTTTTTCTTTTTTTTTTTTTTTTCCTCCTTTACTATGTAATAACGAGAGTCTAAATTGAGAGGAGCTCGGATTTTTCTCAAAGGGATTTTAAAAAGGAAACCAGGAAAAAAACCCAAACTATTCTTGAAACAGCAAAGAGAGGAATATGTGAAGACAGTGTAATGAAAGGAGCGTCTGAGAATTTATCTGTCTCTGTATGTGGAGAGAGATGTGTTTAAACATCTTTTCTAGCACAATAATAGGACTGTTAAAAATCTGGGTGTTAATTTTTAGATAATTTGTTTAAAGAGTTAACTTTGCAAAGAAGTTGAAGTGGTGATGGGTACTACGCTGACACCACAGTAGTGCTCTGATTGTAAACACATCATTGCGAGTGTTGGTCTTGATGCTGCAGTGGCATCCGTAGTAGTAATTTAGTGCCCTGCACTATTTTGTCTCATCTCTGTGTCTGCTGTTCTGGTAAGCCTTCTTGCCCTGTGGTGGTGGTCTCTATCTCCTAGGACAACGTTGGAGTGGAGCTGTTGTATACGTGGAATCAGTCGGTCCCAGGAGGGCAGGTGCAGGCTGTGGTGGTGTTGGGGTGAGGAGATGTGAAAGAGGAGTGTCCCTCAGCAGCACATTGTCGTCTTCTTTGGGTGAAGCTTTTAGGAGATAGGTCCTGGCTCTTTGGAAATGAAAATAATTTGAGGGAGAGGGAAAGTTGACTGCTACAAGCAGCCTCCTTTAAAATGCTGGTCCTTTTGTTTAGAGAATGTAATTGTACCCTGCTCCTTTCACTCTCTCGTCAGCATTCTGAAAGTTGAAAATGGTATTGCTTTTCAGTTGGTTATAGTAGCCACTAAAAATGGATAAATCTACAGTTTATTTTTTCCTATTTTAAGTAAACAGTCAGTTAAAAATCCATGGCAATCAGTGTGAGTAAAAATGTCCTGCACGCTTTGTTTTTCTTGTAGCTGAAGTCTACTTTCGTTGTACAGCAGTCTTGCACTAAGATGTGGGTTTTTTTTTCCATTAAACACTAATCGTATACTTACGTGATTCCATGTTAGATTGGCACAGTGATTCAGTGTTATATTTATGTGATACAGCGTGTAAATCCTTTTACTTTTATTGAATAATCATGGTTTTGAAAAGAAAGGAACTTCTATTTAGTGTATGGTTACTTGAATTCTTCCTTTCAGATTAGTGACTACCATCAGTACTCCCACACTGAGTGTGACTACCCCAGCTACAAATACCATTCTCCAGATGCTACAGTTCCCGTTTGTGTGCTTTTGAGGAGAAGGAAGGAAAAAAAAAACCAACACAGGCTTTTAAGGGGTAAGCAGGGAGAATATCATAAAAAGGGAAGGGAAGACAGAATCTGAGGTTGATACCTGTGCCTGTATATTTACAGGGAGCAGCAGGAGTGCCAGCTGACTGGAATGTAGGGGAAGGAAGATCAGAGCACATCAGTGAAATAATTTTGGAGTGCTTCCTGTTGACTTGTTAATACTGCATGGAATTTGGCCCAGGCAATCTGCTGTTGTGAATCAGCATAGTTTATTCACTTGGGTATAGGTGTGCCTGTTATTATTTAAGAATCTGCTCCACTTGAAAGATAACAGGTCAGTCTGGTAAGTAGTATTATTCCCATGTTTGAGATTAGAAACTGAGGCAGAGAGAAATTTATTTATTCTGTATTGTGGTAAAATTATTGGAGACTTTAAGCTGGGAATGGAGGCCCTCACTTCTGTGTTTAATCCAGTAAATGGCCTGCTTCCTTTAAGTCCTGAATGTTGTTATCTTGTAAACAAAAGAACCTAAAAATTATTTACTGATTAAGCGTGGGTAGTGCACCAATAAGTAGTGCTTGCCCCAAAGGAGTTGAGATTTTTGTAAAACTGGTTGTACAAAATAAATAGGGTAATTAGTTTTTGAAATTTTGGATATTTATTTTCTTTAAGGTTATCTTGGGTGGAAGGAAAAGTAGAGGTTTGAATGGGGATGTCAGACCACCTGATGCATAGAGGAGATAATGATTAATAAATGTGAATTTGAAATCCAGTGAAGTCTGGGTTGCACAGGTAGGCACTGGTGCCATTAACAGTCCTGAGTTAAGTTCTGCAGAACCTGAAAAAATACAGAAGAAAGATGGCGGTGGTGGTTATTGCTGTTTATGCATTGTACTACAATTAATACAAGAAACTGCATATTACCATGTAGGCATGACTGTTTTTACAGATCCTGTTGCATGGGTGCACATCCTAAATGTATTCAGGGGGTCAGAATTAAGGTTAGTGCTTACGTTTGTCTATGACCAGTATCTGAATGATGTTGCAGTATCTTTGCTGCATAATATCAGTTTCTGTAAACATACTTTCTGACTTACCATAGGACTGAACGTAGCTGGGTGCGTGCAGTGGCTCAATGCACAGCAAGAGTCACACTGGGTAACGAGAGTCACCAGTGCTGAAGTCTTAACCACTTGTTAAAACTATTCTGTGTACAGCTTACCTGAGCAGAATTCTCCCGTCCTTCTGAGCGAGTACTGTTCAGGGACAGATACCAGTTAATTTGGACAAACCCCTTTTCCAAGTGGAAGATCAGCGGAGTCAGCAAAACCCAAATTTCTGCATCTGTCCCAGTTGTCTGGGTCCAGCATTGCTTCCGCTAACTCTTTTAGTACTGCTTTAATAAAGGCACTATATTCCAATGCAAACATGAAAAGTCTGGCTCCCTTTTTGTTGTGTGCCTCAATGTCTGCTGTAAATAGCTCACTGAAAGGTGTGAGTCTGATGCTTAGAACTCCATGTCATTGATTCTGTGACTTCCCATGGCGTTAGACTCGGGCTCTGGTGGGTATTGAATCAGGATCTTTTAAGTACGTATCTCTTGTTCTGGAGTATCTCCCTTAATGGCACTGCTTGTGGTGTCTACTGGTGTTTTGGAGTATTTGTGGAGCTCGGGAGCTTTGGCATATGCCCTTCTAATGTTTCATTAGAATTGTTCATGTTTTGAAACTGCTTCTGTATAAGCCTGGGGTTGACTTTCAGCAGTAAGCTGGTTTAGTAGTGTCTCTTTTCTGAGTTGTTTTTACGTTGTGACATCTCAACTCTGTAACTGTGGAGACGGCTTCAAGGCCAAATGCAAGGCAACTTCAGTAACTACAACCTCTCATTCGGTACTCCACAGGAGTCACATTGTAGTAGTCTAGTTTTGGTGATCTCTCGATTTATAGATGGGTGTATTGAAACTTCCTGGAGTATCTTCTTGTGTTAACAATTTCATGATGGGCATGTTTCTCCTGTTCATGTGCATTTAGTTCCACTTACATCACCACTGCTTAATTAAATGATGTTTCTAAAGTAATTCTCAGGTATATTGCCTCAGCATTAAAGGCCTGAGATCCAAAGAAATTGTGTTGGCTGACACTGCTTTTTCAGAGAGAAGACTTTGAATTCTGGTTCTCTGTGTTGCCAAAGGAAGCAGTTCTGCTTTCTATGCAGGCCTCATAGAGGCGTGAACTAAATCAACATGAGAACTGTTGAAAAAGGTCAGCTTGCATCAGCACTAAGATCGGTGCCTTGGAATGGAAGGCAAATTGGCATAAATCTGGAGACATCCATACAGTTGTCCAGTTCTTACTTCATTTCCATGTAGCCTAATGTCTGAGAAGATAAGAAGATGCATCAAAATCATTGCCTGTATTTTGGAATATGTTGGAATCAGCTGAATTTTCCTGTGTAGTAATTGAAGAAGTATCAGTGGATATGAGAGAGAGCAGAAACTCCCCTTGAACATAAGAGGGGAGCAAGAGGAGTGACATATGCTTTTTTATTGTGAGCAAAAAACGTGAACGATATTTCAGAAGTTTCTTGATACTGCTTGGAGCTCTTTTAGACCTTCCTTGGTACTAGGATTTACTCTTGGTGAGGGATAGGGGACCTCAGAAGCAAACTTTTGAAGTTGTGTTTATGGAAGACAAATTATGTGGCTGTGAGAGGCTTTACTGGTGTGATGGAGAAGAAATGTCCCATGGCACTGAAGCATGCATGAACTCAGTACGCATGCATATGTTATGATTAAATCTTCTCACATTTCTCTTGGGGATACCAACAAATTCAACCTGAAACGTTCAGCCCATGACAGCACGGAGTGAGGAAAATGTCTAGTAAATCTGAAGTTCCCAACTACAAATAAGAGTGCCAGCTTCCTTGAATTGTTAGTTTGTAGTGCTGTTTGTTGCCTGTGTAGTTTGCACAAATGATCTTTAGGGTGACAGGGGCATTATGTTGCTGTTTGCTGTCAGCGGGACCAATTTCAGCACTATTACTGGCCTAGATAATAACTCCCCCCCCTCCCAAAACAAAACTGAAGAACCTCAAAGCAACCTGTGTGATTCTGTAAGCTGAAGGTTATTTAAATAACAAAATCATACTACCCCTTATGTGAAATGAAAATAAAAACGTAGCACAGCCCGAAATTCTTCTTTTGTTGTCTTTTTGTGTGACTTAAGAGATTTCTCATGCAAACTGGATCAGTTTTCTCACCAGTGTAGCTGAGCAGTAATTTTATTGCAGCCATGTCTGCATCTTTGTGAAAGTGATCACAAAGCTTCGTCTCTTTCTTACACATTTTTATCCTTGATACTTGCTGGTTCCTGATAAGGATGATAAGCTTATTGGCTACGTACGTCTTCCTCTCACTGCCTACAGCAACACCGAAAGGTGGGGTATACTGGACACTTGCTTCGTTTTCCAGACCTGTTGTAATTTGGGATCTAGAAAATGAAACTGTGTTTCTCACAGATTGGGACCTGCTTGTTTATCCTACATGGCTTTCAGCTTGGCTATCCTCAAAAGCTCATCTGTCAGAAGAGAAGGAAGCTGACAGTGATGAGAAAGCAGACATTCACCAAATTGTTTAGGCAGTGCTTTCTAGCAGGATTAACAGTACTTCTAGCAGAATTCTGTTCAATGTTTGTCCTGCGCCTCAGCTTGAGGTTATGCATTTTCTGCAACAGTAGTACTTCTTCAGCTAGACTTCCTTATTAAAAAGGAGAGCATCCAGTACTGCTCCAGGGTCAGACAGGACCTGATGACTTTGGCAAGTTCAGTTTTCTTGGAGAGGAGTCAGGCATTCATCTACATGTTCTCTTTGAATCCATTGGTTCAGGAGATCTTTCCTCTGGTCAGCTGGGACAGAGCCAAATTGTTGCCAATCTTAAATGGGTCTTGGCAGTTTTTCCAGAAAACATCCATGGCTTATGTTTAGTACTGCTTTCCAACTTTCTGGGTCTTTCTCTGTTAGGAGAAACTAACTGCCTGAATCTCCTTGGATTGGTGTCTTGATTAGTGAGGGGCTTATAGGAGAACTTTTCAGCAGTCTGATGGGTTATGTAAAAAGAAGAAAGAAAAAAACCAAACCCACACCCTTGAATGCTTGATCGTGTCTTTATTTCAGTGTTGTGTTATATTACACAATAAGCGCAAACCAGTTTGATTTCTGCTTCAGAAGTTACAATTCTGTTTTTAACATTACATGCTTGAATTATAGCCTGGTTTGTTTACCAGAGGAACCAACCTCCAAAACAACCCAGGACATATACTGGTCTGGCTGCTCAATGTGATTAAATGTAAGAACTAACATACTGTGCTGGACCAAACGTCCATCTAATCCAGCATCTTGCCTTTATCAGTGGCCAGCAGCAGCAGCTGACTGAACGGCGTAGGAAATGGGTGAATTCTGTCAGCCGCTGAAATATTAACAGTAAATTTCTGACAGACACTTGTTTAGCCGCTGCCTGAGATGGAAGCTACATTTGGGCTATTGCACTGTGAATAGCAACATCAAACTATTTATAGGTGAATTTGTTCGCTGCCTTTTTGAACTCATTTATATATCTGTGGCTTCCAGAGTGTGGCACGGCAGCGAGTTCCACACAGTTTAACTGCATTTTCTGTGTGCGTGGCGGGTTGATGCGAGAAAAATTGTTTCATTTGTTTTAAACATGCTCCCTAGTTGTCATTCTTCTCCATACCATTTCTAGCTCTCCCCTTTTTTGAGATGGGGCAGCCAGAACTAAGTGCAGTGTGCATCACAGCAGAATGTTCCCTGTTCTGTTTCTAATGCCTTCTGAGATTTTCCTCTGACTTCTTGCTGCTGGGAGTTGAACCGTTTGCTTGCAATAATCTCAAAATCTTTTTTGTAAGTAGTAATGCCTAGTTTAGACTCATTGTGGTGTATTTATAGCTAGGGTTATTTTTTCCTCTGAGTATGTTACTTTGCACTTGTCGACACAGGACAATAAAATGACAAATTTTGGTGTTATCAGATCCCTTATAGCGCTTTGAAGTTTGCTTTAATTTTAACTATCTGGAATAATGGAAAGCAGCATAATCTCTACAGCCTCCCTTTTTGCCAGATCAGTTAAAACTAAGTTTACAGACTCAGTCCTGATCCTTGTTATGGTAACTTCCCTGCTTTTTGAGTGTGTAGCGTTTTCTTTATTTTCAGTCTTTTAATATATTCTTAAGAAGGGGAGTATCCTCCCATGGTTTTTGCTCTGAGGTGATGAGGTGTCCAAACGGATTCACCTTCCTTTTGTTTTCGGTGCGATGGGTGTATGAACCTCTTGCTGTTCAAGATGTATACATACCAGTGGCCATGTTCTATTGCTTTGAAGTTGGATGTCCAAAAGCTTCATTTCATTGAGATTGCCATCTTCTATATGAATGCTTAGAAGAGTGTTCCTCAGAGATGTGAGGTTTTGTTTTGGTGGTGTTTTTTTCTTTTTTTTTTTTTTTTAATGGTAGTGTGAATGTCCAGTGTATTGTAAGCTTAGTCCTGTGAATTGTATGAATTGTATCACCTCTCGTAGACAGTGCTATTCCCTGCCTCTTTTTTCAGTTCTTTCCTCTTCCAGTTTGTGTAAGTCTGTGTCTTTCCTTTTTAACCAAGTCCTTTATGTCTTTGTTATGACCAGCTATAAGTTTGTTGTGTTTTTTTTTTTTTAATAAATACAAAGAATCCACTGCTTATCTTTTTGTCATCTTAGTTGGATTTTTGTTTGAAACTGTTTTGAAAGTCAAAACTTGTCACTCACTAGGCGTTGATCTTATTGGGGGATATTACCATCAGTTTTAAGGCTGTGGGGTGAAGGGCAGGTGTTAACTCTTGATGGTTTAATCTTTGTTTATCTAGAACTTCTTGGTTTGATTTTTATTTTTTTTTGAGGGGAGTTTGTATTAAGTAGTTGAATTTTTAGGAAGATGGGAGCAGACACTTTTCAGAGAAGTATTGCTAGACAGTAAGGCTTCTTTTGCTATTGTGCTTCCATGTGTGAATTTACCTTTCCCTTGCTGCTGTAAGTATTGATTTGGCTTAAATAATTAGACTGACAGGGTAGTACATGTGTTCTTTCTTATCATATCTGAGGGACAGGAAGGAGGGTTGTGACAGACACTTCTGTCCAGAAGACTTCTAGCCTGGGGGGCAAGAAGACTAATGCTTCATGTATGAACATGCAGATGTGACATCCAGACTGTAATAATTTGCCTGTTGTAGGAATTGCATCCTTTACTTCAGTTTTGCTCAGTGTGAATGGATTGTTACAGATTTTTCACGTGTCAAGGTAGTTTAGATTATTGTTAGGGGAAATCAACCCCCTTTCAACTTCCTTGCTATTTGTGCGTTTGGTAATTTGAATTATAATTTTACATGATTATATTCAGAAGCTCTTAGCAGCTTGTGCTCTTGTGTGGGTGCATACTTGTGATGCTTGGTAAGTTGTGGGAAAAAAAATTATTTTGGTACGTTAGTATTAATCTGTTGTGGAATTTGAACAGTTTCTAGCGTACTGTGTGACTGCAGCAGGAACTTAACTGCAAAAAGTTTAATTCATAAAAGCTACTTGTATAAGAACTTTTATGCAGATTTTGAAAAAGTAGAACTTACAGTTTTACAGGCTCATAAATGAGAAGTCTGAATAATGTGCTTTGGTTTTGTAGCAGGTGTAACCAAAGCAGCTGGAACTTGCTTTGGTTTTCTGTCTCTACCTGGACAAACCATTGTTTTGTGTACTTTATTCAGTGAACTTCACTCGGATGCTTCTGAAAACGTACAAAGCCAAGAAATGAATACTTGCATTGTTATAAACCAGGTATCATTATTAGTTGTGTGTTGGTGCTTGGAAGGTGAAACGCATTTGACAGATGCTGTTCAAAGGTGAACTAGTTCTGAAATTGGCAGCACATGCTAGCGCTGATCCCAGGGTCCCTCGGTCTGTTCACTAAACTGCCATCCTGTCCTCTTCAGGAAAAAAAAAGTAGTACTTCTTAGCATTCTGCCTTCGTCAAGGACTGGAGGCTGTAGTGTGTATGAAAGGATGATATAGAAGCCACTTCCCCCACAGAATCTCTGCCAGGTATTATGTGCTTGTTAATGCAACTTGAGAAAATAGAAAGGGCTGAAATAATTGAAATTCTTAATGTTTCTCCAATAAATGATTTGAAAATATGCCATTTAGCACAGGCTAAAATGACAATAGGGACCATTATTCATGAGGAGTGACTTCCGAGACGTTAATTGCTTCTTGTTTTAGAATTCTTTAAAATGCTCGTTTTTGTTTTGTGAACTTAAATACCTCCTGCCTGGTACAAGGATACGTGTTTTCTTGCAGCAGAGGGGGCTGAAAAGGTTGTGGAGGGTAGCATCCTCTTGCTTTTCCTTCCTTCTAGGACAGGTGTTTCTTGGAAGACAAGGAACTGAAATAAACCTTGGAATTTAGTTCAGGTATATTGTGCAGAATGAAAAAGAAGGAAACAGTTGCTCAAATTTTGAGATCAGAAAACTAATCTGTAATTGGGAAGAGAAAACAGGTCTTTCCAAGGTGTATATATAAACTTGTTCTCACTTGTCCATCTTTTTTTGTGTTGGTTATTGCCTAATAGTGAGTTCTTTAGGACTCTGTCATAGATATTTTATATATCAAGTGTGTCAGGGTTTCCATTGCAATGAGCTAGTTAAATGACTATTTAAATAATTACATATTTAAAAAAACCCTTTCATGTCTTGTCTGGGAAATCTTTTATTTTTGAATTGCTTTGGACTGTTTCCTGGAAGGAGCAAACTGTAGTGATTTTTTTTTTTATTTGGTTTTGGTATTTTTTGTTGTGGATTTTTTTGTTTTTTAAGAAAAAGTACAATTAAACCATTTTTGCCTCCAGTATGCAGGTAAAGTGTGCATTTCTGTACTTATCTTGAAGTCTGAGGCTTTTTTAAAGTTTGGAAGTTGTGTGTTTTTGTTTTTTTTTGTTTTTTTTTTAGTTTTGTTTGTTTGGTCGTTGTTGGTTTCTTTTAATACAGTATTGTGGTATATGTTTGACCTCTAGAATGTTACCCCCTTTTGTTTGGCTGGGTGAAGATGAATTTTCAAACGTCATCTCTACCTTAGTTCATGCTGTTGTGTTTCCCCAGTAGTTTGGGGTCAGGCTCATGAAACTGTGATGCATTAAGTACTTTACCCAAAATGTCATTCAGGGTAAAGCTATTAGAAAACGTGGTTTTTATCTCAGATGGAGAAAGTCCATGCTATATAAAGACAAGGGGTTTATTTGGTTGTTTTATTTTTTGTTCTGAACCTGGGTGTTGCAAAGCTACAAGGTATATTATTAGGAATCCGAAGAGCAGAAATTAGATAAAGTAAAAGGCTTAAAGTAGTTGTCAGAGTGGGATTAACCTAGCAGAGAAATCAAGTTCTCTGTAAGAGAACACTTGAGGTACTTGGGCCACCGCTTAATTGCACTTTTATTTAATAGCCTTGTATGAAAATAAACAGGGGAGTAAGGAATTGGTGTTGAAAGAGAGAGGAATGTGTGAATATTGATCTGGTGTTGGACTTGTGTATCTGTTGAGAGAACAGGGAAATCTGAATGTTCATAGAGCCCAGCAGGAAGCAAGTGAGAGGGGATTTTTTTTTATTATTTCCCCCCCCCCCTTAGAGGAATGCGGTGAAAACAGTGATGCAGCCTGGCAGACTAAGTCCTGTTGCATTCAAGGAACAAAAAACCAACAGCCGACGACGGCTCAGAAGGGTAGCTGGCATAGTAAAGAAGAAGAAAAAAAAAAAATTAGAGCCACATCTTGCACGGTAAACAGTAATTCACTCATCTTTTTTAATACAGGCACTACAGCTAAGGGAAGTGGGGGGGGGGGGGGTAAGGTGATGCTGGAATGATCTGGCAGCTTCAATCTGAGGGGTCGGTGAGCAGGGGTGGACTCCTGCTCGTCTGCAGCAGCACTGCACACAGAGCCTACCTGATTTAGGCCCGGCGACAGTTGCGTTGGAGGCCTTGGGAAGGCAGCAAGCGTGTTTTCTCGGTGTGACGTACTTGGGAGTGTGTACAGCCTGCGTGCTAGATGCGAGGGGATGGATTTGACTTCGCTTATAACAGTTCTAAGAATGTAATGAAATCCCTTCTCACTCACGCTTTTATTTTGGGATGGAGGGGGAGAGAAAGGAGCTTTCGGTAATCTGTTTAGTTCAGAGTTTGAAACAAGCACGTTTTGCCTAATTCTGTTTACTGCCTTTTTATTTAGACGACTTGTAAAACGTGTTGATGCCTATCATAATTTATCAGTACGCAAAACTAGAAAATAAAAAAACCCCTAATGCTGTTTATTTTCTTTATTTAATCTACACACAGACCATACTTTTACTTAGTGTTAGAAGTAAGGTGGTGGGTTTTGTTGTTTGTGGTTTGTTTGTGGTTTTTTTGGTTTTGTTTTGTTTCTGTGCTTAGGAGGTCAGGAATGCCAAAATGCCAATGATAGTATAATGAAGTAATAGCTGGTGAAATAAATAATTTTGGCTAAAAAGCAAATAGAATTCAAATGCAGAATGAGAATGTGGTTTTGTTGTTGTTTTTTTTTTTTTTTTAGTCAATGTTAGCAGGCTGTACTTGGAGCAGGTGTTGTATTTATTCAAGAGGAGAGGAAAATGTGATACCTTTCTGGTAGCAGCAGAGGGTCCCAGCTGCCTTTTACAGGGTCAGAGCACCCAACAGAATCAGCAGAAGTCTGAGACGTTTTTTTGTTTTGCATAAAACTGTGTGAAATTAAATTGCCGGTATTCTTTCTAGAAAAAAAAAAAAATCACTTCTGGCAGGTGTGAAGCATTACCTTTTTCATCTTGCTCTTAAAATCTGAAGACAGATTAAGAAACAAATGATTGTTCTTTGATTTTGTCATGTGAACATCTGTTCACTAACAAATAATTTTCATATTGTCTTCTGACAATTATTTTGAGGCTTGTGAGTTATTAAGAGCCAGTGATCTATAGTGTTGTAAAGGCAAGAATTTATGTATAGTTTCTCATGTTGAGCCATCTTGCTTCCTGTTAGAGCAAAAGTTCTGCAAAAGATAAAAGAATAGTTTTAAGTATTGTCCAGTATCATAAAATACAGAACACAAGAATGTACATTAGCAGCTAATTTTCAAGTTTATGCTGCTGTACTTATATACATGAAATGGCTTATTTTTAATGCATATGCTAAAACAGTTAATTTGAAGAGGCCAGTTTATGATGAAGAACTGTGCCAGACAGGAAGTGTGGACCAGTAGTTCTTCCAGTATATTGACATGAAAGTTGACCCATAGCAAAACCAGCACAGGTTGGTTTAATTTCAGTGTTTTAAAGTAAGTCTTAAATGCTGATTTTTCTCCTTGGCCCTTTTACACAGTCTTTTCCTGGACAATACAGTAAACACATAATGAACTGTTATCCCCTGTGCCATAATGAGGGTAAGCAGAAAATGGTGGCGATTTCCATTCTGCCTGAGTAACAAGCAGAACATACAGAATTCAGATGCCTTGCAAACTTGGATGCCTCTCTTTCTCCAGTTGTTCTGTAGGTCTTGTAATCTCAAACGTGTCTACGTGACTGCATCACTGAAAACATAAATGGCAAGCCAAACTTCTGACCAGGTGGGAAGAGTGAAAGACGACTCCTTGATGACTGCGTTTAGTTAAAATGAAAAGCTGCAAAGGGCTCTGTCTCTTACCCAGATAGCAGTCTGGAACTCAATGACCACTGAAGAAAGGAGGTCTCCCTTGAACTGCTAGCCTTGTGCTCCTGCTGCTTAAGTTTGTGCTCCCCAGACCTATTTGTGAAACATTTTGATATTCTGCAGAGTGTGACACCTCCTCACCCCCTATATCCCCTAGAAAAAGAGCGGGGACTGCTGGTAGTAGGACTTCACAGCTGGAAGAGAACATAAAGGAGAGAACCTTGGTCAGGTAGATTAGCTGCCTGTCGGAGTGTTCCAGCTGCAGGATAAATTAAATGAAAATGGAGAAACTGGCGGTAGAACCGTAAACTCTGAGCAGAACTGGGATTTACTTAAACCTCTTTACGTACTGTTAGTCTAATCTTTCCTCGTGCATGCTTGAAGAACTAGCATTCAGTTAGCAGGTTTCATGGACAGGCTGAGCTTTACTGGAAGTACAGTATCTGATTTTGAAAGTGCTTTGTAAATACGGAAGTATAAAAGATTGCCTGTTGTTGTAAGGTGCCCTACCATATAATTGCTAATCACAATTCATCTGCATTTTTTAATGTTTGCTTATAATTGCTTCTGTACCTAATTTCTGCCTGATGTTTCTGAGAAGGTAACATCAGTAGAAGCTTGTGTAGCTCATCTCCATAAATCTGTCACTGACAATCTCCCTGTTGCTCCTTGTGATTCTTAGCCTGTGGTACTTTAAACTGAAAGTCCTTGCAATTGCAGGGGTTGTCTTTTTTTTTTTTTTTTTCACATCATAAATACATGCTAAATTTGTTTGTTCAACACATTTTCACATTTTGGTTTTCTATTTCTTAATTTTAAAATGCATTGTGTAATTGTGTCTGTTTCCTGTCTGTTGCATGCCGGTTGCCCTTTGTCAAACTGTGTTTAACACAGATTTATTCCCTTAACTGATATTCCCACTAAGTAGTTTTCACTATACTTAGTAACCATGGAAATGGTGTACCGATAATATTTATAAGGTAGAAGTAAAAACAGGGTGTCTAATGGGACCCCTGCTGTTCTGAAATATCTTCAGCAAAAAACGTCCAGACTCTTGGGATTCTACAGAAATGAAATAGGGAGGATTCTATAATGCAGAATGATTTTCTAGAATTAATTCATACCTTCATGTTGAATAGTACTTAAAAAAAATTTACATTCTTTCACCTCAGTTCTCTCAGTTGTGTAACCACAAAACTTTGCTCTTCATTGAAACTGATTTTCAGTCACTCTGTGCTAATACTGAAACTGAAAGCTTGTGTTTGCTTGCTGGTGCTGTTCTTAAACACTTATATTTTGGACTGGCACTTTCCCTGTTTCCTCTTTAAAGCCTGGAAGAATGAGCAAAATACTTGGTTACTTTGATTTATATACTTCCTTTATCCTGCCTCCCATCTCCAGGAGCAGAATCTTCCCCTTCCTTAACTGCTGAGGATATGTATCTGTGGGAGGGGATTGGCTTGTTTTGTTTAATTTTATTCCTCGTCTCTTAACTTTTTTTCACTTGTTTGGCATTTCCCCCTGCTGGCAGATTGAGTTAATAGCACTTCTTTCAGCTGTGGAAATGGAAGGCTGTAGTTGTCCTTGAATGTCACTGTTTTGTGGTTGAGGCGTTGGCTGCTTTACTGCTTTTTTTTTTTTTTTTTCCCCACTGAACGTCGCTGCTCGATAGATAAAATTCAAAGAATAGTTTGTACAAAGTAGGGAATGTGCATGTACCTGCAGTTCTGCCCATCAGAAGTGCAGTAGCACTTCCAGTGATAATCAGAGATACTTCTAGTTTTGCATTTCATGCCTGCAGTCTTGCAGCGCTACCCAAATCATCTCCTTTTGTACTCTGGACCTCTTCCCAAAGCTCTTAAGGCACTTCTGCCTCGCTAACGCATCATTCCTGCAAGCCAGTTCTTTCCAAGATAAAGTGCATTGCTAGAAGGGGAAAAATAGTTTGGCACTCAATATGAAATTTCTCATCATGTTTAAAAGAATAAAATAAGAAATTGGAGATTCCTCTGTTCTTAATGGAATTTAAGAGGGGAAAAAAACTTTAATCAGTACTGTAGTACTTTTCTTAATTTTCTTCTTGTTCCTTGTGTCTTCAGTTGTTAAATCAATTAATAGGATTTCTTGTCTGTGTTCTTTCTAGAAAGTAGCCTTCTCTCCTCCTAATAACTCCTTCTCCTCTATCTCCTTTTCCTGAAATGGTCTTCTGTCTCTGAAGTATGAAAGGAAGGCAGAAACTTCTCAATGACTGGAATAAGAAATTAACGACACACCTTAAGAGGAGCAGAGGTTAATGAATGGATCTAGGCTTGTTATTTAAAAAACAAACAAAAAAACACAACAAAACCAAACCACTGAAACACCAACCTCCAAATAACTCCCTTTGAATTTCTTATAAATTTTGAGACAAAACAGTGGGCTAGTATAGGTGGGAGGGGACAAGTCCTAGAATCACAGAATAGTTTGGGTTGGAAGGGACCTTTAATGATCATCTAGTCCAACCCCCTGCACTGAGCAGGGATATCTTCAATTAGATGAGCTGTTCAGAGCCCCGTCCAAACTGACCTTGAATGTTTCCAGGGATTGGGGCATCTGCCACCTCTCTGGGGCAACCTGTGCCAGTGTCTTATCACCCTACTGTAACAAATTACTTCTTTATGTCTAGTCTAAATCTCACCTCTTTTAGTTTAAAGCCGCTACTCCTCCTCCTATCACAACAGGCCCAGCTAAAAAGTTTGTCCCATCTCTCCTGTAGGCCCCCTTTTAAGTACTGAAAGGCCGCGATCAGGTCTTCCCAGAGCCTTCTTTTTTCCATGCAGAACAACCCCAACTCTCTCAGCCTTTCCTCATAGCAGAGGGGTTCCATCCTTCTCACCGCTTTTGTGGCCCTCCTCTTGACTCCTCTTGTTTTCTACTGACCTTCCATCTTTTTTCCCCTCCCAGCTGCATGTGTATTTTGCAAGTAAGTTGAAACTTATTTAAAAAAAAACTCAAACCATAAAATTCCAGTTCTACAGCTTAACAGATTAACTGACTTTAGAAATCAAAGTTTATCAATTAAACTTTTTTAAAAAAGTCATGTTTCCAGGAACTTAATGGAACATGCAGAATGCTGTGAAGATTTTTTTGAAAAAAAATGCCAAACTCTGACATCCACCGACTTATATCTTTGTATCATGTAAATGCTTTAATTTTTGCAAAAATTTCCCTGGTTCCCTCTTTCAAATATGAAACTTTGCTGTCTCGTTGTTAGTAAAGCATACACTTATATACTTAAATCAGACTGGGGTTTCCTCTTAGTGTATGTATAGATAAACAGTCCTTCTACGTAACAGCGTAATTCACTGAAATAAAAGTTTGGGTCATCCAGCTTTTTATGTGAGCAGGAATTAGCCATCCTGCATAGACAGTGGTTTTCTGTTTATCTAAAACTGGTGAATGGTAATGCACTGAGCAGAGTAAGGCTTAGTGTTCTTGTTTCTGTCTGCAGTACTGTAACTTTGGAATGCTACAATGCCATGGAACATCCCCCAGTGCTGGTTTCTGGGTCCAAAAAGCAGAATCGTACTGATGATAACTTTATGAAGTTTAGAAGGGATTAGAAGGAGAATATATTGAGCCCTTGGTAGGAAGTCAGGATGAACTTCTGCCAGGCTTACTGATGGTGATAGGTTAGAGAGACAGACTTTCTCTAATTTTCTAACAGTTTTTTTATTTAAAAAATACAAAGTCTGTTTTCCCAAATGCCTTATTTAGGAAAGGAAAATAGAAAAGCAGGGAGTTGAATTTGCTGTGGGTTGGTTTTGTTTTCTTTTAAATGGTAGTGCCTTTACTTGTTTTCACTTAGGAGGAGTGAAGGTATGTATATGAAAAGTGGGAGGATAAGTATTTTATTTTAAAGATGGCTTAGATGGTTAGTCCTTGGCGAGTTAAATTAACTTTTTCCCTTTCAAAGCGTAAATGGCTCTACATTGTGCTTCTCTGATTCATGAAATATACTAAGACTGCTCAATGAAGAGGGGTTTGTGTATGGGTAAAAAGCTCAAAGCCTTTTATCTTAAGTCTGCTCAGGTGAGAGAGGCTGAGATCTTAAAACATGTTTGTCCTAAGTGTCTACTAGGCCAAATGTGGTTATTCCTTTTGCTGTGGAGCATGATCTCATCGCACACCCCACCCCCTAGATGCCAGGAAAAACTCTGTTTAGAAGAGTTACTAATGCCTATCGGGGCTGTAGTCATAGGGCAAGCAGAGCTAGGAGGGTAGTCTTCATCTGCCTAGATGTGTTTGATGGTCGTGGCAAGTTGTGGTTGATATTTTAAAAATAAGGTAGTGAAGTGCTATTGGCTTTACAACGGGCATAGTCTTTTCAGCTGTAATGAAATGGCTTATTTGCTGTATGTTAAACATAGTACTGCTTCTGCAAAGGCAAATGATGGCATCACACGCTCCCATTTAAGCTTAGTTTGATGGTTTTCGAAACTGTCCTAGAGAAGGTGAAGCAATCTGTCCCTAGATGAAATCAGCCTCTGGTGTCTTAACCTCCAGATTGCATCTGTTTCACGGCTAATCATCGTGGCAGAAGAGCTTGGAGGCAGACTTGGAGCTTGTCATTTGAATGCTGTGGGTTGTCGATAGAAAATCCAAGCTCCTTGACCATCTTAGTGGGAGCTCTCTACCAGTTACTGGGTGGGGGTAGGGAGGAGAAAGAGAAGTTATAAAGGAATTGTGCAGGTGGATGAACGGGGAGGCATGGCTAGTACCCCCTCAGTGCAGCCTCAGTTATCTTGGGCAACCCTGTTAGTCCCTTTACGTGTCACTGGGCTGACTGGGAGTTCTCCCAGCTGCAGCACAACGGCAAGATCAGATTCCCCACGCTGGCACATGGGAGGCTTGTTTTTAATCACAGAAGCAGCAGCAGCAGCACTGGTGCTGCTGACACGGCCATTGAAACGTGAGCCTTATAATAATGTCATTTGAAATAGCTTGTATACCCCCTGTCTGGGCTGTGTTTGGTCTGTCTTTTTCTTGAGACTGCAGAAATCCTGTACTGTTAAGGAATACCGGTTGTTTCATTTCTGACCTGAAAATCGCAGGAAAGTAACTGTTACAACTTGTTTTCCCAGAAGATACTGATAGACTGCTCTCTCTCTGCTGTGCCTTTCGAATATAGGGAGGAGAGCTGTTGCTTTGAGCAGCTCACATCTAAAGACAGAGGTCCAGAGAAAACTTAATCCCTTCTGTGTGCGGTGTACGTTGCACCAAAAAAATACTAATTTTTAATTTTTTAATTAATGCTTTGCCATTAACGGTGTCAAGCAATGCTCTAAAACGTGAAAGGATGTCAGGCTCACAAATGCCCATGCACAGCAATTAGTCCTTTTTCATCTGAGTCCATTCTGTGCACTGAAGAAGACTGCGATCCTATTGGCAAAAAGTAAAAATTACATAATTAAAGATTGTAATATGATATGCACATATGAAGTTACCAATGAAAGTTACATTGTCTAACAGTAAATATGTGCTGGCTTCCAGAGTGAGGAAAAATACTAACTAAAAATAGCTAAACGTGGCTTTTTTCCCACTTTCTCTTATAAAGCTTATGCTACCGTATTGTATGACCTAAAGGTAATAATAAGTATCTGACTGATGTAACCAAACATCCTAATATACAGATGCTTAGCATTTCTATAGTTTTAAACCTTCAGGTGCTGTATGCTATAATGTGTAACCACCATATGTAGTTCTTCTGATGTCCTCGACAGCTACCAAGCCTTAAAGGTAGGAGCTTTGTGTGTGAGGTCTTTGTTTTTGTAACAGTCCCATGAAATGAGTAACTCTTCTCCTTATTTACAAACTTGAACAAAAAGCTTAAAGTTGATCTGTAGAATATGGTTGTTTTGGTAATGGTGGTGTATTTTTCCTTACATGCGTTGTCTAGAATTGTTGAAAAGGTTAAGAGCCTTTATTATTTTTGGGGAGTGGGGGATACTACTTTAAGTGTGTGTATACATCAAACCACCCTTCCTGTTAGTAACACTAACATCAGAGTCTCAACAGCCAATCTCACTAAAAAAAAGGTATTTCTAGAACATTGATGTTTTATTTGGTTAGCGCTAATTTTAATTGCTTTTTTTTGTTTTTACCTTGCAGTAAACATAGGTAAGCATTGCTCAAGCTTTTCTTCTGATCATATATATGTTTTGGTAAGAAGGCAGAGGGGGATATAGAAATATGACTCCTAGAGCTAGGGTTTTAAAAACTTCCAAATACTGCAGAATATGCTGTAATAATCTGAGAGTTAGCTGTGCAGATTGATACCTCAGGCAGTTTACAACACTTGATTCCAGAGCCTTCAAAGGGCAACCTCAGTAAAATGAATAGCTGAGATTTTGTGATACGTTTCTACTTGCTGAAGTTTTTGTTAAGAAACCTTGCAAAATGCTGAGCTCCCCAGACTTCTCTATTAATGCAACTGATTGTGAGCTCTCTAATCTTAACTTTCTAATGTATTTTGTAGCGAGAGGGAGCGAGGCAGTGTGAGTTCGTGCATGTACTC
Organism: Gallinago jamesoni; assembly: GCA_025769975.1. Taxonomy (NCBI): domain Eukaryota; kingdom Metazoa; phylum Chordata; class Aves; order Charadriiformes; family Scolopacidae; genus Gallinago; species Gallinago jamesoni. Next base: position 23,639,498 of record JAOQGH010000040.1, read on the forward strand.
TTGCTGTGAACAAGAAATAATCTCATTTCATCTCTAGAGTAGATCTTATGTGGTACCTTTTCCATTAATGCTATTCTGGGTTGGTTCCCAGTAGCTACAAATGCAGAGAACTGTCAAGAACCAAAGCTACAGATTTAGTTGGTCATAAACTGTTCTCTGCTATAAAAATAAGAGCATTGGAAAAATGTAAGTCTGTTTCAGATGCTTGGAGTTACCAGTCTCGGGTGTTTGTTCTTTATTTCTCTCAATTCCCTATCTAAGATAACTTGCCTATATCAGGAACAAGTTTTTCTGTGGCTCTCGTTAGTGTGCTACTTATGAGAAAACCAATTTTTTATTTGCTGTAGAGCTTAGATGTTAAATTTAAAAAGCATGAAAACTGAAAAATGAGAATGAAATTATTCAACTGATACTTCGTTCTTTAAACTTGTCCGCTCTGCTAAATGAGGCAGAGATGCCAGTAAAAATACTATACTTGCATGAGGACAGAATTAAAGCATTTTGTATTTCCAAAGGCTTGACTTTCAAACATTACCCTGTTCTAAACACTTAAGAAAAAGCCTGTAGTAAATTATGTACAGAAGAGGATGCAAATGTATTTCCATTTCCTGTCTAGGTGTTCTCTAAGTGACTTCTCCAAGGCAACACAGCAAATCGCTCAGATAGTCACAATTAAACTCCTGGTGTTCCTAACTTTGTCCTCGGGAGCCCCTGGGTTCTCAGCCTGGGGTTGCAGCCCTTCGGAGTGGTTAAGTGCAATCCAAAGGCTTGTAGCTCTGCAGCTTTTCTTTGCACAGCTCAGTCCTGAGGAAGGTAGGGTGGCGAGTGTCTATGTAGAAGGTGGGGAAGGAACAGTTAATCTTGCTGTTATTTTTAAGGGGCAGTTTTCTCTTCAGTTTGTGCATACATGTGCTACAAATAAATTGCTATTTTTCTTTATTTTTTTTAAAGTAAAAATCGTGCTCTTTTATTCTAACATTGTATTTGCAGATGTGTAGTACAACTGTTTTGGGTAGCTTTCCAGAGTCAGTCATCCACAGCAGTGAGGTTGTTTTTACTATTATTTTTTTATTAACAGCCTGGAGGTGTAGTTGTAGTTACTCATTTGAGAGGGATGGTTGGTGCTTGCATGATGAAAGAGCTTCCTCTCTAGATTTTTGGACCAGCAAAATAACTGATAGTAAGAGGGCAACGTGATGACGAAGGTCTTAATATTGAAGAAGAAACAACCAGAGTTTGAAAAAAAATCACACCTGTCTCTTTGGCACTCTCAACAATGAGGGTATCTCAAATTCTGTAGCAGCCAGAGCAAAGCACTTGATTTGAATATGGCCTCAAAACTATCATCTCCTACCTTGTTAGCAGTTGGATGTTATTTAAACTAACCTGAAATTGCTCTGAAAGTAGTTTAACAACTTCGCTTCTGTAGTACTTTGTTGTTCAAAATGTACAATAAAATTTGACACTAGAAGAGGGACTGTGTGTGCAGTCGCTATCAGCAGTAAGCTTTCTCTTTTCTGTTCTTGATGTTCATCAGCACCCTGGTTCTTCTGGTTAGTAAATGTAAACTCCTCTGCTTGTCCTGGTCACCACCAAGTGTGAGATGATTTTGTGGCTTTCTACTGCTGTCTCTATACGGCTGGGGGTTAAACTTCCCTGCGGTGACTTCCGTGTGGCTAGAAACGTATCTGCAAAGATCTTGTTCGCTGTGGAGTTGAATCTTAAAATAGGCTAATGCTCTAGTATTTTACTAGAAAATTGGAGTATTTTGGAGGCTTTTTTTAGCGTCAGGCAAAGTAATTGAACAAATGAGTTATCATTTATATTTTAGCTGTCTTTTTAAGACTCTGACTCACAGGTTTTTATGATTCATATGAGGATGATTTAAGAGGTACTACCTTGCTCTGCTGCTAAATGTTGTTCTTCCTGTGACACAGGCAGTGTAATGGGCAACGTATCTTCTCGGCCTCCACAGTTCATGACCTAACGTATTAGCCTAAACTGCCATTGATTTCAGTTTACATTAGTAGTCTGGGGTTGGAGCTCTAGTGACTCTGCTGACACACCACCTGCTTCTACCATCTTAGTTGTGTTGACATTAACTTCAAGCAGAGGTGGTGGGCAAATGTCTGGGATGGGTAACCTTGTCATATTTAGCTGTGGCAACTGACAGGGCTTGTGATTTGGAAGTTAATAAATGGGATGGAGGGGAGGTGTTTCCCCCAGAGATGAGGGGACGCAGGCCTTGCACAGAACTAGAAAAGCTTGTACCTGTGATCTCTTCTTCCCTTACTTTGTATTTTTATCCAGATTAGAATTGTAGGTCTCCTTGGCTTTCTCTGTCATGTCAAAAATATTTTTTTAAGTGGTATTTATAGTTAGTTTCAACATTAAAAAAAAAAAAAGCCAAACCCTAAATGCTCAAAATAATGAAAAAAAAAAAATGCAAAACATAAATCCTTCCCCAAAACCCAAACAACCTCCCCGCCCCCCCCAACTTTGCAAATTTTTGAATTTTCTGTTTCAAACTGCAATTAAGCTGTTTGTAATTGTGTCTTTTTTTTTCTTGTTTTTCTTTCATAGGAAGGGGTAGAGACCTGAAGGGAATAACTTTCTCAAAACTGGTAAGTACTTCTTCCCCGGGCTAAGGTGGTTTACCTAAGAATAGATGATACGAAGAGCTGCTGTCCATTCCTGAAAAAAAAATGATGCGTACAGAAACTGAAATCCTATCTATTGTCATATTCAAAAACTAAATCTTAAAAAGTAAATGTTACTGATGGAAGCCCCAGTCCTATAAATAAAATCACTGTAGGACTGAGGTTTGGGCCCAGGGGTCTGTAAGTACAATGGACATTTAAATTCATCTACTCAAAACCAATAATGTGAAATTTTTTTCTGTGTAATGTGAAAAACAAATTTATTTGAAGGGATTTTTTGTGCAGAATGACTTCTGTCTAAAATTCTGAGTTATTCAAGAGTCCTTCTGTACACGCAGAAGGCATTCCTGACTTTTGTATGGGTCCTACCTTTGTTTATATATATATACATACACATATGTATGTATATGTATACACCTTGTCGGCTGTATTTCTAGTGTAATTTCCAAAATAGTCATAGTTTAAATAGCTTTGTGATATTTTAGAAATTCTGATATGAATTGTATTTAATTGACATAATAATAGAAAAGTGCTAATGCACTTGCATGATTATTGTAGAGTTTAAGATTTCATTATGTCTCTGAGTATTTATATCGTATATAAACATCTACTACCTTAACTGCAGTGCATTGGGGTACTTATCCAAGTATGAAATTTTAAGTCTTGAAGCAACCACATAAGAAATAAAGGCCTGTTTATAACAAATGCTTGCCAGCAAGAAATTTAATGAAGGACTGCTGCTTCCAATAGTTGAAATCAATCCAAGGAATGGCAAATCTACCTCTTGCTTTCAGTGCTCTTTCTGGTTGAGGCTTGGAAGTATGTCTGGATGTACAAGAGGTACACGTGCTCCACAATCTTCTGCTTTCCGTTTTGAAATCACTGATTCTAGCATTGAACAAGGCATATGCATGTTTTCCTTTTAAAGACTAATGGGATGAGGGATGTTTGCAGACCAATCCGTCCATGCAATTTCAATCATCTACAAGCTTTTTAATTAAAATAATTCTGCTGTCATAAGAGTAAGGTGGAAATTGCTGTGTGTTTTATGATTAATCCAGGAATAGTTTTACACATCTTCAGATGTGATATCCTAGGTAGTTTATAAGACCTTTGGATTTATGTTTTTAAATCTTCCCTTGAAGTTCAGTCTAAAAGAATAGAAGTTTGAAAATACTGAAGATTTTTGCACTCATAAAATGTGTGTGACCACTTGCTTATATAGTTCTGCACCTGCTTTCAAAGGAAACGCTAGCAATATTTAATCAGCTGCCCTCATAGATATTTCTACATATTATTATACTCAAACCAGAAAAACACAGTCTAGGATTTGTTGGATGTACGGAATGATCACTTTTTCCCTTTTTTTAATTAACATTGAATAAGTGTTTACGGTACTTAAGGGGAATTTAGGACAGGCATAATTTAGGACAGTTATTCCTGCTTGGAAAGGGAAGCTACAAGTGCATGTTCTAGAGCATTTCAGTTCTAGAGGGATACAGCTGGATAACAACTGTATGTATTTCATATTCAGAAGTCAGCAACTTGACCAAATTTTTAAATGAACATCTTATTTAATATGTTCTTCCACCTCACTAATAATTTGGATACTTAGAATGCTTCAGAGCCTTGTAATAAATTCTTCACTGTCCTTTGCCTGTTACCTTATCTTTAAAGTAGTGATGCATGCGTCGGCTGGGGTGCCATGCCAAATATGCGGTATCTTATTTGTAATTTCACAAAGTTCTCATAATTGCTTATCCTGCTTCTATTTTTTGCCAAGGAGAACGCTGGTGCTGCTAGCTGACAAATACAGCAGCTGGCAGGGGTAATTGCAGAAGATCATTCTTTACTAGGTGGCCTTTGCTGATGAAGCAGCATTAGTTTCTCTTTCCTTCCATGTCAGGCACTTGGTTTTTTGAAGAGGAGGTTGTTTCCTGTGTTTAAAATGTGCTTCAGTGTAACTTTGCTAGCAGAAGGTATCTGGAAGTAGATGGTACTGCAAAGTGAGTTGCTCTGAGGCTATAATGGGAATGTTGGAGGAGGGGAAGTAGGAAGGAGTCAAGACTTAGAAAACCTACAAAAAAAAAAAAAAGGTCAAAAGTTAGTTAATCTCTCTCACCTTTTCTTGGAAGCTTCAGTCTTATGAATTGAAATTAATTCTTCAGAATGTTAAAGTATGGCATCTACTTCAAATCTATACATATTGAAAGAATAAATTTCAAGGAATCTTAAAATCTGCAAACTTCTTAAATTACAGTGAAAGAAAAATTTGAAATTGTAACACATTTTGGGATGAATGATTGGTATGTTATTAGAATTGTTTTGGGGTTTTGTGCTTACTTATGTTGGGACTAGTACTGTCTTCATTGACATAGACTGTGGGATTGAGTGCACCCTCAGGAAATTTGCAGATGACACCAAGCTGAGTGGTGCTCAGACATACCTGAGGGATGGGATACCATCCAGAGGGACATGGAAAAGCTTGAGAAGTGGACCTGTGTCAACCTTATGACATTCAAGAAGGCTAAGTGTAAGGTCCTGCCGCTGGATTGGGGCAACCAATAGGCTGGGGGATGGAAGGGTTGAGAGCAGCCCTGAGGAGAAGGACTTGGGGATGTTGGTGGATGAAAAGCTGGACACGAGCCAGCAATCTGAGCTTGCAGCCCAGAAAGCCAGCCATATCCTGGGCTGCATCAAAAGCAGCATGGCCAGCAGGGTGAGGGAGGTGATTCTGCCCCTCTGCTCTGGTGAGACCCCACCTGGAGCACTGCGTCCAGCTCTGGGGCCTCAGCACGGGAAGCACATGGACCTGTTGCAGCGGGTCCGGAGGAGGGCCACAGAGATGATGAGAGCTGGAGCACTTCTATGAGGACAGGCTGACAGAGTTGGGATTGATCAGCCTGGAGAAGAGAAGGCTACAGTGAGACCTTACAGTGACTTTTCAGTACCTAAAGGGGGCTACGGGAAAGATGGGACAAACTTTTTAGCTGGGCCTGTTGCGATAGGAGAGGACATAATGGTTTTAAACTAAAAAGGATGGATTTAGACTAGATACAAGGAAGATGGTTTGTACAATGAGGGTGGTGAGACAGGTTGCCCAGAAAGGTGGTAGATGCTCCAATATCTGGAAACATTCAAGGTCAGGTTGGACAAGGCTCTGAGCAACCTGATCCGGTTGAAGATGTCCCTGCTCATGGCGGGGGATTTGGGCTAGATGACCTCTAAAGGCCCATTTCCACCCCAAACTATTCTGATTGGTGCAATATATGTTCCTCAGTAGGACAGTGAATTATATTTGTTCATATCTACACCCCTGTAAACATGGCTACGTTGATCAACTGCTTGCTTCTGCAGCGCACTATCACTTTTTTCTTAAACCTCTGAAAACTTAGTTTTGAAAAATCTTTCCAGCTGTTCAAGGCATCTATGAAATTAGGTTGGATTAGTTTTCATGAACCATCAATACTACAGTTCCTATCTGTCAGGCTAAGTCGTGCATCAATAGTAGTTGCTCAATCTTTATACCTTTTTTTTATTTTTATAGAAGTACTGTGTCATTTTTCCCATGAGCTAGTACTCGGCTTTACAGTTACATGTATTAAAATTATGGATATTGTTTACATTCTCAGTTGAGATAACTGCCTCTTTTGCTGTTTTTTTTTTCTGCTGCACTTTAACTTTGAAGTTAATATGAAGTTATAGAGCGATACTGGCTATTCATCATTCATTGGAGAAACACTGAGAAAGAAACTATGGTCATATCTGCCTTTATCTTTACCCCAAAATTGAATTTCCAAGGCTTATTTCTAAAAGACTTTTTGCCCCTGCAGTGGGTTCCAGTTTTTGTTACCCAGTTTCCCACGTGGTTTTCTAAAGCATGGTTTCTTTTGAAACGGCAATGGTAGGAACTTAATGCAGGCTATAGTTGTTCTTGTCAGTGAGTGGAAGTAATAATCCGGGGTTCTGTTTTCTCATTACTGTTTGTGGTACTAGAACAGGGAACTGTATGTAATTTCCATGTATCCCTTGATACAAATTACAATTTTATAGAGAGTAGTGCTGCAAAGGCAGCTGTTTCCTCTTGTCTGTGTCACATGTGAGAGGCCCTTGCACAAGGTCATTTCGTATGTTGACTAGAGGATCAGGCTGTTGTTATTTAAATAAGTAACTTTAAGCTAACAGCAGGCAGCCCTGACAAAGAATGGGTTTAAATAAAATGCTTTTTAAAACCCCTTTACAGTCTTCTCTTTGTAACACATTTCTGGTTGGAAAGAAACACAGTTAATCAAAATAAGCAAAACAGCATCTTCCCCCCCTCTACCCCTCCCCAAAACACCTTATATTTTCGGAGTTCACAAACTTGTCCAGCACTTCAATATACTGTAGTGAGACAATGTTAAAATAAAATTCTCTAACTTAGGGGAATTGTTCCATTTTTGCAGCCTACGTGGCTAATCTAAACTGTCGATATGCTTTTGAAAACAATGAAGTCCCGTTATGAAAGCCTCCAAGTTGGCTACAATACCTGTGCAATAATTGTGAGCAATTTTTTTTTAAAAATAAAAAAAAGGAACTACTTGACACTCCAGCAATTCTTCAATGTGTGGTGTCTGGATGGAAAAGTGACTGGAAAGATAGCTACATAATGTTTTCCGATGGCTTTTATGTGTATGTATTTATAGATGTTTTCTCATCCAATTTTTACTCATGTTCCACTGTGATTTGAGCATATGGAATAGAGACAGGAATCTTAATCCTGTTTCAGAAGCTGATACTTTTAACGTATTCCTGAACAAAAAAATCTCATGTCCAACTTTCAAGGGTTTTAGAAGTATGACTGATAATGCTTTTCTGTGTCAGAGGGTGGGGGGATTAATTAGTTCATAGTACAAGTGCAGATAGTAAACTCATGTTCTACAAGTAGAATTCCAGTGGAACTAAAAGATTTTAAAATTAATGGTTTTGAATAAGCCTTGTGCTGCCGTATATCAATCTTGTGTTCCTTCAAAATAGGTTTCAACTGGAATGACTAACTCAGCACAAACTTTAGGCAGTGGGTTATTAATATATTAATATTTTTCTGTCAAATTGTATGCCAACCATCCCATCTAAGAACAGCTCTGTAGTATCAGGGAAGCATGTTAATGCAGTACATCCTCTTTAACAGTTTATTGCTGTTTGGGTTGCAGAATCGTAGTCTCCAGAATATTTTCTCATCTACGTAGATTTTCAAAATGTTCTCGGTAGTTAAGTTTTCTGATTTAATATGCAACTGCAATAGGATATTGGTAGGAAATAGCTGCCTGCAAACTAAGTTAAGGGACAGGTATGTCAACTTTGGGATACGTGTGAAGTAACAAATTTGGCTAAACAACTCCAAGGCAGGCATTTTGTACAGCCTGTAGATTTTTTGTGTTCGAAAAACTGTGTTTAGACTTAGAAAGCTGCAGTTGAATATAGATCACTACTGAATTCCTGCTCTGTTAAAATCTCCTTTCTTCTCATTGACTTCTCTCCTTCACTAACCAAAACAAACCCTTTATTTTTCTCCAGCATTGGTATTAGAGAGGAAACCAGAAACTAAAGGCACTGGAATCAGCAAAGATACTTCTAGAGAAAGTGGAGAAGGTAGAGAATGGAGCTGCAGACTCTTCAGGAGGCTCTGAAAGTGGAAATTCAGGTTCACCAGGTAATTTGTATTCTTTCTTGCTTTATACTTTTAAGTAATAGCAGCACTAGTGTAGCTGATAATAGTAATACTAATGGCAGCATTAAGTAAATGCACTACAACTTGTAGTAATAATTGTTTTATAAGCTTGAAACTGTTAGAATTTTATATTCTGTAATTTGACCCTACCACCTGTTGTTTCTAGCAAACATGAAAAATCTATGTATCAGGCAGAGGATAGGAGTATATTTTTATTTAATACTTTTTAGCAGTGATAAAAACATTCTGAAAACTCTCTGTTCAGTAGCTTCTGCCTCAGAAGTTTTTCTAATGCTCTGAAGCCAACTTCAGTATTCAGTTAGCAATGGAAGAGTATAGTGGAGGAACTTTCAAGCAAAATGTGCGTAGCACTGCCATAGTCTCATCTGGTGCTTCTCTTCTGGAATGTCTTCTACTTTAGTCTCTTCTAAACTTGTAATTGCATAGTTTTGCTGGCCAGAACATTGTAGTGCTTGGGCTCAGAAGTTTTTATGTTGGGTCTTTTTTTACTGGTAGCCTGTCCGATACTATGTGGCAGTAGACTTGCAGTTTGCTATTCCATTACAACACGAATGAGAAACATTAAACATAATTAGAAAACCTAATTTAGCAAATGAAAGAGGACATATGCATATTAATTCTTGGGGGGAAAAATTGTTACAGCCATAAACACAGCAGCTGCCAACTTGAAATGTTAAATTTATCAATGAGACCTTTCCAGATATTTCTGTTGGATATCTGAAACTCAGGATTGTTACACAATGGACAAAAGATCAGTGTAACCCATCATCGAATTTGGAAGTTGTTTACAAATTACCTGGTGACTTGTCCAAACAAGTGTTCTATATGACTTGTTCAGTACTTGCTGCAACGATGAACATAGTGCAAGAACTTGAATGGGGGAATTAGTAAAATGAAGCTATGTCTTATTTAACAAAATATAACTTTCAATTAGGGAGGAAAAACTTGAAAGAGCTAAAGATGAATATCCAGAACTACTGATAAGTGTTTTGCTCTCTTCAGAAACTCCAAGGCCCTTCAGTGGAGTTTTGTTTTGGGTGTAAGGAAATTTAGAAATAACCCATGGCATTTTGCTGCAGGCATTAAAATGTTTAAGGCCAGTAAATACTATCTGCTGTATGGGGATCAGAAGGCTAGTCGTACTTGTGTTTGTATAACAGCACTTACTTCTTGTTTGTATCTTTACTCCCCTTTATGCTTAAGATGAAAAAAAAAGTCATCTTTTTGGACACTTTCCCATCTTTATCCCTGTTCATTATCATCATTATAAACAGATACTAAAGATTATTCACAATTCAGTCTTAAATTTTTTTTGCTAACAGCTTCGAGGTTTTTTGACCCTGTTTGCCTTAGCTTTGCCCCATCCTCATTAAAAGCGAGCTTTGTACTGAAATCAACTTTAAATTTGGCTTCAGTTGGTGAAACTAGACAAATTGTTATATCAGAACGTTGTTTTTGGTTTTTTTTCAAGTTACTATATATTGCCATAATTAAGGCTAAGAACAAGTCTAAATGTTTACGATGGAAAATAACTCTTGCAACATGTTGGGTGTTTCAGTAAACTTTTCTTGAACTGTGTGTGAGTGCTTGCTGCTGTGCTCATCAAATGGCCACTGATAGAAACGAAAGTGGTTTGGACACAAAAAAAAATCTTCAAGTGAAATGCTTGAGCTGGACTGTATATCTTTGAATTTTGTAACTTAAAATATGTGTCTTCAGTGCTCAGGAATTGCGGACAATTGTCTCATCATCTTTTAATTATCTAATACTTCTTTTTCTGAGGGCTCTAAAAAAAACCTTGCTAAGACTCATACTTTTGTAGTTTGTTGTCCCTTTTTAAGTGTGTCTGCGATGAGTGTACGGAGTTCAGCTCTGCACTGGGGGCAAGCCTCCCAGCTTCCTCATGCGGTGTGTCACTTGTCACTGCTTACGTAGCTCTAGAGAGTGAAGCTCAGTATGACAGTATTTTTGTTTGTAGAATAGCTCCTGCCTCCTGTAGAATAGTTTCCTGCCTATTCTTGTTTACCTCCAGAACTCTGTCTGAAGCTTTCACGCTGCTGCTTTGGCAAAGCGTATCTTAAACTACCAAGAAGGAGCTAAAGGAGGTGTTTAGTTGTTTAGAAAAAGCTACTCTTTTTTTTTTTTTTTTCCCTTTTGATTATTGAAGAATCCTCCATAAATGAAGTCCGACCAGGTCACTCGCTGTATCAGAGTACAACTTGAGTATTTGAATATTTTCCTTGTCCAAGCTATATTGCTTGTCCTGAGAAGAGATGTGTTGAATCTAAGTAGTTCATTCTGCTACTGTGTTGACTTAATTAACTTGGTTTTGAAACAGTGTGCTCTTCGTAGTTTTGATCACAGGAAGTGTTAAAGGAGTTATATTTGGCTATTCTCACAGAAGGGTTGGGTTTCATGGATGACTCCTCAAGCAGATGTGTGGAGGGAACCTAAAACATCCTTTTCCTTCTCTCATTTTGTAGCAAAAAGATCCACAGGTTTTAAGATACCTTAATTACATTTGTGGTCACTGCAAAAGAACTTTTTTTTTCTTATGATTGAATGACACAGTATTGTGTGATCCATAAATTTAGCAATACTTTGTGAACGGTTTAGTCGCTGACTGTAACTGCCTTATGATTGCCTTGTCAGTACAAGCACTTTGTATAAAAACGAACAGATATATTGTTTGTCAAACTCTGACATTGCAGAAAGCACCAAGGAAAAATAAGGCTAAGTGTGTAAGCGAAAGGGTAGCATAACACCTTAGCTCCTGTGACACTGAATGGCAGCATGATAAAACAGCAATATTGAGTGTAGATAAATGCCAAGTGGTGCACTTTGGAAAGAAAGTCCTGGTTTTACATCTGCAATAGCAGGCTGTGAACTAGCAATTAGCAGTGTGGAAGGAGTTCTTGCAGGACAAGGTACTTGAATGTTGCATGCAGTTTTAAACTTTGTCTCCAGGTGATAGAGGCGAACTAGGAAAGTACAGGAAAGAGTGCTGAGAGGGAAGAAAGCAATGGAATTGATTCGTGCATGAGGAGACTTTCCATGTGAAGAAACGATAACTAATGGGAATATGTGGTGTGGAAAAAATCCAGGAAGAAGATGAATAGAGAAACAGTCATAGAATCAGAATACCTCAAGTTAGAAGGGACCCATAAGGATCATTATGTCCAGCTTTCAACACCTCTTGACTCTAGTGAAGGCTGTTTTTCCATAAGCTTATTTGCCCCTCATTCTTGCATTATCAGGAGGCAGATTCAAAAGAAAAAGGAGGTCCTTTTATGTAAGAATATGGTAGTTTAACTTTGAAACTTATTGTCACAGAATTTTGAGGGTTTTCCTGAGTTCAAAAAGTAATTAAGTCAGATTAATGGAAAAAAAAGTGTGTTACTAGCTATTAAACCAAAGACATAATTTCTGAAGATATCAGAGATGTAAATTTCTGAAAGGTGGAAGATAACACTCTATGCTTGTCCAGCATAGACATCGTGCTGATGCCTCTGCTAGTGCCTAGTCCTGAAAGAAAGTACAGCAGGTAAACCTGTGGTCTCACCCAGAATTCTTTGTGTTATGCTTTTTCCGATTAATACCATATTTATGATGTGAAAGGAAATAAACTTATAAAGAAAATCAGTTGACAAAGTCTGAATTCTCTGAGCAGTGTCAATGCAGACGGAAGGAGATGTTTTTCTTGCTCTATTTAGGTTTCTGTTTCTCACTAGTTTTCCTGAATCTGATGAGTGAACGGAGAAAAAAAGTAAAGACTTTGCATTGTTCTTTGTGTGTGTGGAAGGGACGCAGCGATGTGATGAATAAACATGGCTGTAACCAGAAAAGAAACTGGGAATTTTTGATTTACATTGTGTCGTCGTTCTGGGCTCTGATTTTTCTTTGGTGACAACCTCATAACTTTTTCCTTGCTTAGCAGTAGGCAGCATCCTCCTGCAGCTGCCTGAAGGAAATAAAGGAGGAAGAATAGTGAATGGTAACCATCTGTTTGTTTTCCCTTGGATGTGGAGGGCATCTCTTCTACAATGATCTCAATCTCTCTCTCTGAGGGAGGAAAGTGGCAGAGATACTTCTAAACACGGGTCTTCCATGTGGTACCAGCCAAGCCAACACACGGGTGGACCCTTAGTACTTGAAACGTTCTGCTTTTGAATATACAAACAGCTTTTGTGCCCGCAGCGGTTATCTGTGATTTGTGCTTCTTTTGACTGCAAGCAAAGAAGGCAGCAGTTCTAGAGGAGACACAGCTATTGGATTATCTGACCCAGCTGGCGTAAATTGTCCTTAGAAGGCATCACTTGTTCAAGAGTTGTTTAGAAGGAGCACAAGTGGTGGCTTAGTGTAGTGGTTTTATGATCTTAATAAGAATGGGTTTGGAAATTATACAATACTGGATTCCAGGCCTTGCTATTGAAATGCTGTAAACTGAGTATTTTGCTTTTGCAAAGGGTCTTTAAAAATGTTGAATTTTAAACTGTTCAACAAGATCTGTAATGAAATTATTCATTGTGTTGTTGCATCTCTTTTTTCTTTTTAGAAATTGGTTGCCCAAATGAAGCAAGATCCGCAGGTAACTATTTTTATGTTGCATTATTTACACTTAAAAATACAGGAAATAGCAGTGCATGAAGCTTGAAAACTTTAGATATTTCTTGATCATGTTCTTCCTTACTAACACAATGTTTAGAAGAAAACTATTATGAATAAATGTTTTAAACAATGGCTGCTCGATAGTTAAAACAAAACCAAAACTTTTGCCTGATGGAGCCTTTTGCCTCATTCTCAATCATTTAAATGAAGTGACTCTTGCGGGCTCTGATAGTTCAAACATGGCAGTAAGTTTATGATTCTATTGGAAGCTGCTCTTAATAAAATCTGCCATTACTAGTATTAGCTTTTTTGTTATTTGAGTATCAGAAGGTTCACAGTTGTACAAGAAGAGAGGGGATATCCCCTCCAAGAAATTTTGTCCCAATAGAGCCCACTTGCTGTGAAGTGCTTCCATCCGCATACAGTCCTAAATGCCCTGTAATTTTCTGAGCTCAGCAGAGTAGGAGGACACCTTTTTGTAACAGTCGAGTACTTAGACCCTAATGGGGAGGGCTTAGCAGGGAGTAGGGGTGGTGTTGGAAAATCTGCTTTCTAGAACTTCCTCATTCTAATGAGATTTGGATATGGTCTGCTACTCTTACTCGCTGGGCAAGTCTGCTAACGATTAGCTTGCAGAGTAGTTCGCTTTCAGTTCATATCTGCTGAAAGCCAGGACAAGCTGCAAGCAGCCATGCAAAGTTTGTGAAGCCAGAAAGAGTAAATCTGGTCCCTGCTTCCAATGCTCTTAATGCATTTTTATCCCAGATTATTAAGTGTAATCTCAAAGGGAATGGCTGGTCAGTACCTGGTTTTGCCAATTTGTGTGTGTATTAGGGAAGACTATCTACAAGATAGTCTCTGAGGTTATAACACATTTCAAAATTTTGTGGAGGAATATAAAAATGGGGAAGTTGTCTTGAGCATGGAATTCCTGTAACAATATTAATCCTGTGTTTTAATATTCTGTGTAGCACAGTAAACCTGCATAATCTGGTATATAGAGTTTACAACATAAATGAGAACAAAAGAAGTGAGGAAGAGAAAAATGCAGGAAAGCTTGCAGAGCTTCACAGGCTTTAAACTGAGGACACTTTTTTTTTATTTCATTTTTAAGTAGGAAAGAAATAGGCCTGGTAAAAATTGTTTTCTGAACTGCAGCTTTATAGTGATGCTTTCAAATCTTAAGTTTAAGAAAGTGCTATTGTAAGCAAAATGCTGATATGAGTGATGTGCTAAGGCAAAAGTAATTCTCTTAAATACAGCCTAAGGCATAAATGTACGTGGAAATGAAGACTTATATATGTTTGCCTTCATTTGACACATGTCAATTAAGATCTAATAGATATGTTTGCTGATACTCTACACAGTCAAATGTATGACAGTGTCTTTGCGTAAGGAGCATAGGTGAGAGTGCTTTAGGTAACACATCATAGCATGCTATTGTATACAATAGGATACTATTTTATTTCGTATTAAGAAGCATTGCTCGTTTAATTTGTAAGCTTGATGAAATGTACAAATGTGCTGTATAATGCATTAAGCACTAATGGATGTTTTAATGAAATCTTAATTCCAATCTGGGTTGTCTCCCTGAGTGCTAGAAAGATCCTCTGACTATTACTGCACTCAGTGACTTAAGGCTTTGTTGAGCCTCTTGAATCTTATTGGCTGCACATCCAGAGGTGCTGAATTTGTAGTACACTATGCAAAAAACAAAAAACAAACAAAAAAAAACCACACCTCCCTGCTACTATGTTAACAAATGGAATATCTTTCTCACAGATATTTTTTCTTTCTAATCAGAACGCTGATTTGAAGAAACAGCTTCATGAACTTCAAGCCAAAATCACAGCTCTGAGTGAGAAACAGGTAGGGAAACAGAGATATGTATTTTTAACACCCTGTTCTAAACGCGTCTCTCTTCCCAGCACCCAAGAGAGCTGCTAAATTTTTAAGTGCAAAAATAAGTATGGGCAACCAGACATTTTAGATTTTTGATTTATCAAAAAAAAGATAAGAGGAGTTATTGTGAGTCCATCAAACAAGCAACTAGAGCAATCAGTGGAAGCTCTAGCAATTTTTCTTGAGTTGAGACTAGTGTTTGATAATTAGGGCATTGGGAAAATGAATGAACTTTGTGACTTCCTTTATTTTTATCTTTAAGCTTATTTGTAATCAGACCATTCAGGTTTAGGCAATTTTTTGATTTTGTTTTAGTTGGTCCACACTGTGCATCTGGATGAGTATGCTGGAATTTTTCATCGAGTTTTGACCAATAAATGCCTGTCAGCTATGGGTATTTGGAAATACTAATTTGGAAATTAGTTGTCTGTTTTTTTGCCGTGATTAATTACACTACAGTTACCTTACTTTTGCCATTTGGTAGGAATTCTCTTTGACAGGTCTAAAGTATAAGTAATAATTACAATTGAGTGAACAGAAAGACCATGGAGCTTGAAGATGCATCTTGTGGGTAATTCGGAGAAAAATAATTAATATTGAGAGATCTGGATAACTTGTTCTCACGGTTTAAAAAACAAAACAAAACAGCAACACAAAAAACCCCACCAAACCCCCTCACACAATCTCTTCCCAAAACCAAACTGACTTATGCTGTTGTGTTAATTGTATCATTATTGTGTCAGTAACGGAACCATACTAGGTCCAAATTAGGAACCAATCACTTTTGAAGACGGGAAAGATTTTTAGGATGTGTTCATAGGTAAGAATATAGTTACACATTAGTGTCACTTTTAGATACCTGCATTCATCTGTTACTATCCACGTGTGTTACGTTTTGAAAGTTAAGTTTTTCCAGAGTGAAAGACCTGTGCCTTTCCCAAGGAAATGGGCAGACGGAGATTAACATCTATCTAGAAATTTTGTTTACTAAAAACTTATAGTATGTTTCAGTAGTGGAACAGTGAGTCTAGGAAGGAACATGTAAGGATAATAAAGAAAATGATTTTTTAATGAGAATACTAATTCAACAAAAACTGAGGTTTTGCTGATGTGATGGCATGCCTCTCCTGAGGATGATTTATTCTCTAAAACCAGCATGAGCCTCTGCGTGTGGCTATGTCTCACAGCAAGCAGCTTCAGAATTCTCTGGTAAGCTCTGGAGGCCCATGATAATTTCAAAATTAGCTTGCCTTGATGCCACAAAGCAAGTCATATTGACTGCCAGTTCACATGATCAGCAGGGACAAGCAGTCTCATGGTGGGTGCAACGTAAGAAGGATGTAAGTATATCTTACTGTAACTTTTCAATTTGGATTCATAAGTTTTTAAAGCTATGGTATAGACTGGTCTATACTAACGGGTATTTTAAATTATCCATCACCAGAAATGTAGCTGTATTTCTGCTAAAAATTACAGCTCAGACTACTGAAGCACACTTGTTCATGGGATGAATGTGAGCTAAATTTCCAAAAGAGTTTGAAAAGTAAGTCTCTGGCTTCGCTTCCACCACACAGCGAGTATAGTCAATATGAAGTTATAGTCCAGTTTCCTTCTTTGTATTTTTATGGTTTTGATTATCACTAAACAGTGGACTTATCCATGACTGTTAAAATTTAAATACTTTATTTTGTTATACGTACCACTGGTCCACAGAGCTGCCAATGTCCCAGATGATAGTATTATTAAAGTAGTATGGCTGCTAAAATGCAATGGTCATGGCAAATGTGAGTTTGGGAGGTGGGGAGGGGAATAAACCCACCAGAAAAAAAAACTCAAAAACCTTCCTGATGCAGAGAAATACTCCCTCTTATTTGTAGGAATCTGTTGAATAGACAATTGTGGCTTAGCAATGCAGAGTTGAGCAGCATTTTAGACACTACAACAAAGCCCTTTTTTCTGTTCTCGCTTTCATTTCTCTTCAGGAAAAATAACTATTATCAATTGTTTTATGGGGAGAATATTATCCAACAATCTAATTTCTACACAGCATGGTGAAATGTGCAGTTGTGCATGGTAAATACATGCTTTACATTGTGCAGTCCATTTCTTAAGGAAGAGTGCAACATGTGTTATCTGTACTCTTGTTTGGAGCCAAGTAAGTGGTCTTGATGTCTGATGCTAGATGAATAAACTTTGAGGACCTAACTCCACTGTGGACGGTTATGGGAGGTGTCATTGTCAGTGTTTTATAAGCTTTTAATGAAGTGTGAAAAAGGAAAGTTCCAGCCTGTGGGTCTTCCCTACACAGAGACAGTGGCGTGGAGCTGAGACCCTGGTGTTAGGCAGAATACTGAAATATTGCTGTCTTCTGAGACACTATGTCAGCCTAATGTACCCTTTTTCTTTGCTTTCTTATTTAATGAAGGTGCATGAAGGCTTGTGCAAGAACCAAGTCAGTGGTAGGTTAGCTAAAAGCTTTTTAGTTGCTTTATGATTTCTCTCCATTTCTGAAGTGTTGTGAGAGTAGTGCCGACACTTGCTGCCAGTCGCTGCAGGGATTCAGAGTGGCTGAGGTTTCTTGCTGAGAATGAATAGTGACAGCTCTGTTCAGAAGTTTGTGAAACTGAAGAGATCCGGTGAAGTACAAAAAACAAGCAAGTAGGCTGTGCGGTGTGTAGGCTTAAACCTAAAGAAATTTGTTAGCTGATGCAGAGTTAAACTGTTTTACAGCAGAAGGTATGTCATGTTCACATGTTTTTTGAAATTGTGAAAGAGGCGAAAACAAATGCTTTGATTTGTTTCACCTGAGATGATGGAGCAAGGTGTGTTGATTGTATTATCCTATGGAAGAAAAACATCAAAAAACCCCACTTATTTGAAGATAACTTACATTTAAAGGGCAGTAAAATGAATCCTTCAGATGATTATTTTCCTCTGTGCGTCTCTTTATGTTATTACTATGGAGTTCTGAACTGTGCTTACCTTATTTTCCTAACCTGGGGGCCATAAGGTGAATTCAGTTTAACATTAGTCTTAGCACTTTTTCCTTTGCTTTGTATTCTATGACAGTGTCTTCCTTTGGCATTCTGGTTTGTAGACTTTTACCCACAATTACCTATCACTAAGCAGCTTTTGTCTGAGTTAAATATGCTCCTCAAAATAAAAAACATAAAGAATGTATTCTTGAATTTTTCTGTGAGAGTTTCCTCACGTGTACTTTTTTTTAATTTGGGGAGGTGGGGTGGAGATTGTTACAAGTGACACTGGTGAAAGACTGAGGTAACGCAGGGCTAACGTAAGGGAGTAGGAGGGATGTAATCTCAAAGTAGCACCTTTTTACTGCTTCTTTCCCTCAATAGTGAATTAAAAAATTACAGTATAATCTTGCAGATATATCATCATTGAGTAGGTATCATAACAGTAGCTTTTTTCCCAGTGACAAAGAAGAGGTCCTGTTTATTTGACTAAAGAAAGAAGTGGGCAGCAAACAAATCCTTTTTAGCAATATCATGTCAAAGACAGAAGTTTCTACATCTGTCCTTTTCACAAGTTCCTGGAATATTTAGAGCAACATTGTGTCTTAAATGTGGAAGAAAGCTTACAAGAATAGTCTTTTGACCTTATGGTAGAAAGGTGATAGTGATAAGCATATACTAAAGAAATTGCATGGCTCTTTCCCCTATATTTGAAAATAAAATGGAAATGTCTCTTACTAATTGAATCTTCAAGAAAACAGCCTTGTGAAAACTAGACTTGTATTCTAATGCATATGCTGTTAACCCGGAAAGAATAAAGTGGATCCCTTTGTTACTTTAATTTTTGAAGAGCTCTATGCACTTGTAGGAAGAAGTACTCAAACTAGTTATTATCATAACGATACTTGTGTTTTTAATTTTCATGGGGGGAAAAGTTTAACATACTTCACTGTGAAAAATAATTTGAACTGTAGAATACCATCAGAAAAAGCGCACATTAGAAAAGCAAGCTTATCTCTATTATTATGAATAGGCAGATCTAGTGACTTGCTGGTATTTAAATTTTACAGCAAATTGAGGTAGTTGAGGTTATTCTAAATCCTCTGTGTTAAGGGTGAGACTCCTTTTGCCCTTGCCCCTAAATGGCAAGCAATGGGAAAGAGGATTTGGGGGCGATTTAGAGAATGTAGTGTAATTTAACCATGGTTTTGTGTAGTTGAATAAACATAAACATGTGGCTTAGACTGACAAAGGAAAGTTGTTATTTAAGTCTTCAAAAACTGCCAGGAATAGGTTTAAGCATTGATGTTGATATATTTATTACAGGTACCATAACTGAGTAATGAAAAGATTGGTAATGTGCATCCTGTGAAACTCTTCTTCTTTAATGCTTGTCGTCCATAGTAAAGGTGAATTTTTATGGATTTCAAAAATTTATGAATTTTTGAACACATTATCAGAAATTGTACCTAAAGTATGTTCCATCATGTTCTGTAAAGATGGAAGGCTGTGTTTTGGTGAGAGGAAAGTAAGGGCAAGAAAGCTAGAGAACAGGAGGGAAACGGGATACAGTTAACAGGTAGGAAAGAGCACTTTGAAATGCTTCTCCATAAGAAGATAGGCAAGATATGCCTGTGTGTTCTAGATACACCTCATGAATACCATGAGAACTTCAGGGCTCAAAATCTAGAAATAAATAATGAAGTCACTTGCTTCTCACTCCCGCCAGTTTTGTCTGGAGTTTATGATCCCTCCTTTCCTCAAGATTCATCAAGGGCATATTAAAATGCCAGTTATTCTGTCAGTAATGGAGGAAGTGTGCAAATACGCCATAAGAACGTGTAGTAACTAATAACTTGAAGCAGGTGATGCTTAATTTCAGTTCCAGTTGTTTATCCGGAACTGTACGTATTACTAAATACCTATCTTGGTAAAGGAAATGTCATGAATGATAAAGATATGCTAATATCCATGTAACTGCGAGCATCCATTTGTGCCAACTGTTTATAAAGCAGTCCTAAAACACGTGAAAAACAATTTTGCACCTTCCCAGAGTTTGGCTTTAATAATTAAACCCTGTAGTGATACACTTAGCTCCTCCTCCCACAACTGACTATTTGTAGGTTCCTGTCAAAAAGCTACGAGTCCGTCTAGAGGTAAGGAGGAGAAAGTTAACTGCCTCTCTGAGTCCTCAGACCCTTTCGAACCCTCCGATCAGCGTGAGCAGCACCTGTTTAGAAGGTGAATGTTTGTTTGAGAAACCTGCATGAGCTTACTATTTTAATCTTTGGTATTTATTTAATTTGCATCCAAATATTGTGTGAGAATGTGAATATAATGACTTCTCATTAAGTTATTATCTTCCATATTCTCAAGATATACTGGCTGGAACAAATTTTGAGTGTTGTACAGATGACTGTAGATAGGCAGAGTGTGTGCCTCTCTCCCTGCTGCCTCTTTTGCCCCAAACTCTTTTGCAAAACTGATGCTATAATCATTTGCATATGCCTGAAATATTGCTAAGCTGTCTCAAGCTTTCTGTAATGCTTAAATCATGATTAAAGCCGTACTGACATCTGAACTTGGATTTCCAATTCTTCTCTTAACGTAACTCCACCTGGATTTCTCACTTGTAGGCTTGTAAACTTAATTTTTGCATAACTAATATACGTTAGCACTGGAGTAACTTAATTTAGGAAATGCAAGTTTCACGATACCATTAAAAAGAAGAAAAACCCTCCACACCTTCCTCCTGTTATCCTTCCCTTAGCACTGATTTTCTGGCTCAACTTTTTAATATTTGACTTCATGCTATATTTAAGCCAGATTTGGATGCAACTGGAGAACTTTTTTAATGGAGATTAGTTGGATACATATTTCATCTTCATATAAGTCAGGGCATAACTCCAAAGTTGCCCGCTCTGCTTGAAAGTCAAGATTGTAGATAGAAAAAGGGGAGTTAAACTACAGTATTTCCTTGAAAGTCCCCTACTGATGGCGAGAGCTGGTTATTAGGCGCTCCTGCGTGTTTTGACTTGTTGGATAACCTCACATATCAGCAGTTATTTCGATGTCTACTATTCCTTTTTCCTTTCCATACTTGGAGGAAAAACAGGCCAAACATCAGATTGTGATGACTGGGATTTAGGATGTTTTGTATAGCACCCTTAAAGGCGTCTTAGTTGGAGGCTGGGAAAAGGGATTAAATCTACTAATGAATTTTTAGAAGTGAAAACAGATTAAAACAGCCCATTCTGCTGTGTTCTGCGTGACTCAGTGGAACAACCTCACAGCCACAGAAACAGTATTTTGATTTATTCCAAGTGTATCAGTGTTAGAAGGGGAGTCAAATCCAGGCATCTGCTTTTCAGAGCCTTATAGATCTTTAGTTCCTATAGGAGTTGTTTGGTCCCCAGCTCTTCTGAAAACTGTGTTGAATTTTGAAAGGGAGAAAAGAGAAAGTGCATGTAATGCTTAAATACAAGCAAAAACTTGCTTTTGCTATTGGTTCTCTGCTGCCTGTTACTTGATTTGAAAATAAGCCCCTTCAGTAACTATGAGTTACTGTATGTAGTGCAGCTATGAGTTAAAAAAGTTCATTAGTAAATATTATCTAATTTAATAGGACTATACGCAGAACACACAATAGACTGACTAGGGCAGTCAGCATTAGGTGGTATTTTCCAACACGTGTCTTACATGTTACACCCTCATAGTGCCTGGTGGAACCACCCAGTTCAGCTCCTCATGCTCATTTTTGAAAAGGACCAAGGTGAATGTGGCATTTTACATAGTTTCCGTAGTGACAGTTTGGAATTGGTTTCTGTTAATTGTTGAATTACAGGTGGACTGGGGTCCTTTTTGGTGGACACTGGACAAGTAAACAGGATATGTGCCTTTCTGGAAGTGATTTAGAGAGAAGATGGCATGCTAAGGAAGCATGAGAGGGCCAAATGCGTGTACAATTTTTGTAGAAGTTTATTTTAGGGTTTGACTTTTCTATTTGAATAAGTGTTACCTGCTCTTATTGTTCTAGTCACTGAGGTTGTTTTGGTTTTTTTTCTCATTTTATTGTGGAGACTGACAGGCTTATGCCTTGAAAGGCTTAAAGAGAGCACAAACCTTAAGGAGTAAAGGGTAAGAATGCCCTTGATGGGATTTCACTAAATCTCTGTGCTTCCATTTCTATATTGACACTGTTGTAGGGAGAGAATGCAGTCTTCATCCTCATTGGTGTTCACTGAAATTATAACCTGTTATATATTTTCTTTCCGTAGAAATAATTATGAGCATTTTCTTCAAATGTGGGTCAAGCCAATGTGAATTTTACTATTTGTGGGTATTATATATAGTCAGTTTCTTGCAGTATTGTGCTCATTTCTAGGTTAACTTTTAAAATACTTGTTCTGACTTTCTCCAAAAAGTTTATAATCTGTTTAGAGTAACTTTTCCCCTGCTGTTGCATTGCAATAGCTAGTTAGCAGAGACACCTGATAGGGAGCTTCACTCTTAGGGAAGATAGAAAGATAGCAAGAAGGTTTTCTTGGTGTGTTCTTTGTTTTAATTAGGTCCATTATTTTCTGAGCTTTTATTATTTCCTCCCTTGTGCTAAGTCTGACAAAGCTGGTATTGATGTGCAAGGTGCCTTTCTCAACTTTGCCCTCTTACTGCAATGTAATGTGTAGGTTTAAGCAGTAATAAGTGCAAAATTCTGATGGAAACTCTGCAGGAATGAAATTTGAATTACTATGGGGATCAACAGAGAGAGGGAGTACTTTTCAGGAGGCAATTGAGACAAGAGAACCTGATTCTTACTGTTCAGTTACCTTTGTGAGGGCCCACCTCTCACTCCCCTAACTATAGAAGACTTGTAGGAAGATGAGGCTTCAGTTAACTTCTGTTAGTTCATTACCTGTTTTCTTACAATCTTACGTATTCTATGGAAAATAATTCTTCTGTTCTTTTTTTTTTTAATAGGAAGAACTTCTAAGTGTTGTTTTACAGTAGGCAGGGAGAAAACCCTTGAGTTGTGATGAGCATTTCTTCCTTGTCCTGTAAACTCTTCAAGGTTAGGTGAGGTGACTGAGAGACAGTTAAGCAGTTGTTTCTTTTTTTTTTTTTTTCCCCTCCTTCTTTTCTGAAGATTTCCTCAGTAAAATGTTGGCAGTGTGTCATAGTAAACAGACACTGGTGTGTACAAGAGTTGGACCCAGGCTGCCCTATGTAGCAAGGAGCAATGAGCCAGCTTTTTCCTTACCCGATAAGTAAAACCTCAGTGATGGTGTTTGCATGGTTTGTAGAAGGCAAAACTTGTTTACCTTGCTTTTCCTTTAAAAATAAACAGAGAAGAATTAGGTAGGAACTCTAGTGAATTTTTGAGACATACGCTTTAGAGTTGCCTAATGTCCTGCAGAACGGCAAGGGGCTGTCCTTTTATTTAGACTTCTGAAAATTTGAATACTTGGCAGTATTTAAGCCTGTGGAGTCTTGCTTTGTATCCATGTGCTCTCTTTCTAAATTGCTTCATTTTTGTTCTGGCAGCTTTTTGGAGCAATATCCTTTAATGCTGTGGCCAGCCTAGAGTGGTGTGGAAGGACCTGAATGTCAGCAGCTTTCTAGCATCAAAAGCTCCACATGCATCTTTGGCTGTTATCAAATGCTTCAGCAATCAACTTGGTCAAATCTATGTTCTCGAGTTTTCAGCTCATTTTAAATTTTGTTGTCTATCTCAAGAAACAGAAATATCACGTTCCTTGAGTAAATAATTTGGGAAGCAGTTTTACAGCAGCCCAGGACAGTAAGCTCCTAACATTAAGTTTTTTCAAACGAGAGTGGCTTACTGGATGGATGGTCAAGATTCAGTTCTTCCTGCCATGTAATAACTACTTTCTCAACATCTTCTGTAACATGCAGGAATCCTGCACATGAAGGGTGGTTTGATACGTATTTCTTTCACACATTGAGACTCTTCAGAAATGACTTACTGGGATCTTTTAGCGTGTCAAAGTTGTCTACTTCAAATGGTTGAAAAGCAGCAAAATCTTGATCTAAATGTTTCTTCTGCTACCGGACTGAGTCTGGTGCTTTAATATCTTACGGAGAAAACAGCACTATGTAGGGGAACTGAGTATCATATAAGTGTGAAATATTCAGTTACTTAAACAGTAGAATTATTATTCCCTTCTTTTGAATTTCTTCCTTGTTGTTTGGTTACCTATCAAGGTACTGTCATTTGGGATAAAGATTTGTTGTAGGTCCGCTTTTAATATTGCTTTAGGAATTTCAGAAGTTACCATGTAAAGGATTTTGGTGCACAACACAGTTTTTGAGTGGAGAAGATTCGGTTTAGTCAGATGCTAGACTTCTTTTGAAAAAGCCAATGAGATATATTTATAGATACAGACAGAAGTGATTTGAAAGATTTTGTATTTAAAATGTAACTTAGTGTATGTTAATTTCCTTTAAATGTTCATTTAGACATGACTATTGCAAAATAGATTTGGAGTTCATAACAGTTTTCTTCATGGAGAACCGGTGAGAGACTTGATAATTTTTCCCAAATTACTTTTAAATGCATTCAAGTAGTTGCGTACCTTTTTGTTTGACAAGTTTCAACAGTCAAGAATTAAATTTCTGCAAAGATCCTTATTTTTGAGCAAAATATAGTACAGTTAGATAAGAAATGCAGATAGTACAAATTAATTTTTGATCTGTTAATGGAAAGATCTTTTTGAGAGGATTTTTAGTTGTGATATGAAGTTGTGTCTTTAGGAGCTGTTACGAATTTGTAGATCACTTTGGATACTTGAATATTCTCTGCACCCTGGAATTTATAGCTATGTGCATCTATGTTAACGGGAGCAGTGGGTCAGGCCCTCAGTGGGTGTCAATTCAGACTCCAAAATCCATAGAATCCTGTAGCTAGAGTCCACCCAACTTAAAATATGAAGCCATTTTTACTTTTAGCCTTGTCTCTATTGTGATTCTTAGTTTAGTAATCTGAACTACTTACATGGAATCTGAATTTACGTGGAACTTCAATCTGAACTGCTGTTCAAGCTGAACTACTTACTTTAAATCCTACTTATGTGGAGAACTGTACAGAGAAAACTCTTTAAGAACCCATAGAAAATGACAAATAGCCAAACATTTTTAGGAAGAGCTATGCTAGTTGGGTTTTACCTTACAATGCATTTTTTTTCCTCGATAAAACAGGTAAAACCACAGCTGATAGTTTTGTTGTGTGTGTTTTTGCAGTAAATGCCAAATGCGTTGCTTTTATCCTTTGCGTTAGGAAGGTGTGTTATAGTAATATAAAACTGTGTCACATTCTATATCCCTAAACCTTAATTTTTCTGACAAGAACACAGGCAATAATCAAAGTGTTAAGTAGGACGTCCCTGGAGCAGCAGGAGTACGACACTACGTGGGATACTAATACAGTGTGTGTGTGCATTTTAATGTGGTAGCCTGACCTTGGACTGCAATATGGCAGTGAGAGGTTTAACTCCATGTTTAGTATGCCAGGGTTTATATTTGAGTAGTAAGAGAGGGTTATTACCTCCATGTTTTAAAAAGACAGTTTAGAAACATAGAATAAAAACAATGCAGTATTTCGTTTTTTAGTTTTGAATAAAAATGCTACTTTTAAACTAAATTCCTTCAGAACGAGTTAGCATTTATTCGGTTTGTATATCCTCTCCAGGAATCAGACATCATCTCAAAGCACTGGCACTAGCCTGCAGTGCATATTAAGTTATTTATGTAGCACTTTTAGAAGGGAAAGGGTAAATAAACAGGCTTTGCCCTTTCCTCTTTCTTTGTCCTGCTTATATCTTTCCACTGTATTAAGTGATGTAAACGCTTTTTCTCCCATCATTTCATAATGGATAATAAATAATTTACATTATTTAGGTTTAGCTGTGTGGAATTAAACTTGATGTACTTCTCAGAATAATCTTTGTGGGTTCCAAATTATTGAAAAGTTGCTTGAACAAAAATCCCTGATCACTTGCAAGTGATAAAACCTTCCTTCACCTTCGTAGTTCATTTATTTATATCTTTGAATGGTGGCTGTTTTGCTAGCTTTTAAAGTATATATAATTTCTCTATTCAGGAATGGTGGTTTGTTTTTTTTTTTTAAACAGTATGTGAATTATGGCATTTAGCAGATAATTACCTTCCCTTCTGACCTCTCCTGAGTTAGCAGGAGACCCGCTTAACTGACACACATACAGTCATTTTGAGCCTTAGCTTTCAAAAATATTTTAGTGGGTCAGATGTCTCCAAAATTTCATTACATCCTTTATTTGCCTTTAAAATATTAATGATCTGCTCATGCAATGTGCTGATTAAGACTAGAAAATGCTGAGGCAAAAAGTTCATTTTTACCACTTTATGGTACCTAGGGTTTCTCTGTGTTTAGTTACATGTCTCAAACCATATTAAATATTCTAAGACCACCTGAGTTGAAGTCTGTTCCTTGAAAAGTCAAAGTTTGACTGATTGATCACATAATCTCTCATAAACTTCTGTACAAGGGGAGAAATGAGTCGTGGACTTTAAATTTGATCCCAGTCTGAGGCATGCAGGGAGGGAGG
Source organism: Gallinago jamesoni (assembly GCA_025769975.1). Lineage (NCBI taxonomy): Eukaryota > Metazoa > Chordata > Aves > Charadriiformes > Scolopacidae > Gallinago > Gallinago jamesoni. The sequence continues at coordinate 23,665,974 of JAOQGH010000040.1, forward strand.
GTGGTGACATTTTCTTATTTTATTTTTCTATTAAGAATTGTTCCTACAACCCACAGGATAGAGTGTCTGTGCTCTCTTGCACTGAGATAGCTAGTAAATCTGTAAAAACAGAGCCCTTGCTCCCTCCCACCCCACCTAGCATTTTGAAAAATAGTTTTATCAATTTCTACAAAGTTATTTTTTCCTCTAACAGTGACTAATTAAACAGCATCAAATTCCAAGGCCATGCTGAAGTACTGGGTGCTGTAATAGTCTTGGGCTCACTTGACAAAACTCTCCATGAAGACCCATGATCGTTATAGCTGTGTCAGGCTGAAAGATGAGTGCAATTAACTTGGACCAGAACGGGGTGAGGAGTTTGAACCAGAAATAAGAGGAAGGCAGGACGGCAGAGGCCCTGGGGGAAGCCCTGTTAGCGGCTGGTTCTGCACTGAGGCTGATGTTGCACTACTGGGGTATCTTTTCTTACCAGTTGAGTTGGGTTTGGGGTATGTGTACTCCTGTTTGAAGACTTAGTAGGAGCTTGGTCAATTCTCAGATGGTCTTTTGCCTGTCCTTCTGCGGGAGGAGGAAGAGGAGTATCTCTGTATCTTATTCTCCCATGTTGAAGATGTCATGACATAAAGTGTTTATTGATGCCAGAAGTTTGCTTCTGGTGTGTGGATTATAAGAGCAGTTGCACCCAAAATCACTGTAAACTCTTCAGAACAGCTGCAGTCCTGTTTGCCCATCTAATTTTGATTTGCTCGGTGTTTCCGGAGTCCGTTACTTCTTTCAAACCAGCTTTTAAGGGAGGGTGTCCAGCTGTGCCACGTGTTTACCTACACCGCATCCCTACTCAGACTATTCCTATGCCCTGGAAATGAAGCCATTTTTTCAGCCCGCTTCTCATTGCTGGAGGTCAGCAGCAAGGAGCAGAAACTGGAGAGAGAGGAGTGGGATGTATCACCCGAGAGGATGGCGCACCTTGTGCGTGTCGTGTTTGCACTGATGGACAGTGCAGTGATTTACAGCTGTGTAACGTCCCCAAAGCCAGCCTGGGCTTTCAGTGTGCTGGGAAAGCTGCAAAGACAGCAGGCATCAGATGTAGTGTCATAAGAAATGAAATTTACCTCTTAGAAGGCTTTAGGTAATTTAATGTTTGTGTTTAAACTGCTTTGGTAAGAAGTTGTATAGGAAACAAGAAAGCAGTAAGAACGTATCTTTTAAAGTATTTTTTTTCTTCAGCGCATTCTGTTACCTTGCCTGTCTTAAAAATACAGGTTGCTTTGAAATCACTTGTTTTGTAGGGCTGAGCATATGATTTATGGAAAGAGTTAATCTCTGTCTGTGTTGCCTATTACAAAAGATAATTTTTTTTTTTTAGGAAGCTTTTGTACTTTTCTTTTTGCAACTAGCAATAACTCACACTAGGGAAGTACCAGCTTTTTTAATAAATGTTCATCTTGTATTAAAAATACTTCCCCTCCCCCCAACTTGCATTTTAGAAGCTGCTATATTTTATTTGTCTTTTCCTAATGGTCCTTGAAAGACCCTGAGCAAGTTGCTGAAGAAATACGTACTTAAGAACATCCTGTGGTTGGGCTGATGATAACACTTTGCAGTGTCATTATCTGGAGTGAGGAAAGTCAGGTTGTGCTTCTTTACTTTGTCTTCCTCTTTAACCAGAGATTTCAGTGGCTGTGCTTCTGAGGTTCCAATTTCACTGTGTTTCAGAGGCAAAACTGAGTTAGGGTCCCATACCTGGTCGTTTTGTAGGTTGTGACTCTATGGCCACGTTGGTTAAGCTTCAGATTACACTGCTGCTGTAAAAGTAGTTTTCTGGCTGGTTTAACTACTTAATTCTGCCCCTCTCTTGTCCCAGAATTAGTGTTCCTGTTGCTGTGAGGTAACTGGTGTCAAAAAGTTGTCTGGCTGAAGCCTACCTCTGAGATGTGCTAGTTTTTGAGTGTGTTCCAGTTTGCTCACTTGGCTTGTGTGCAGTTGAATGAACGCTGCTTTTGGCATCAGGGAAGTGGCAGAATGAAGGGCTGAAACAAAGGAAGGGTGAAACAGCTTTCCTTTGGGAGCTGCCTGAATTTATCCTGGGCTTAACAGCTGTGTAACCACAGCTTTGAACCCCACCTGTGGCTTGGTAGTCTCCTTTTTCAGGGGTGCAGTTAAATGTACTGGCAGCTCCTGAAGGGCAGAAGGGAAGGCAGCCTTGTGCCTGTCTTGCTTCTCCCACTGATTCCAATGGAATTCAGCTAATCCACATAGTATAGCTCCATGCATGAAGCAGACGTTAACACATATGACAGTAGACCAGAATGACTGGGATTTAACTGTAGAGGATGGAGGTTGTCACAGTTGGACATAAAAAATTTCTGGTAAAGATTTGCATTTTGTTTGTCGCCATTGGTACTGCTTTCAGTGTGGCCTGACACAAGGAATATTAAGATCAGGCACAAAAAGAAATCTAAAATGGTTCTTGAGTGTTCTTTGAACTGAATTTATACAACTTGAGTTGTATACAGGAAGAAGAGCTAAGAAGGTTTTTGGAAGCTGTTTGACAGCAGAGAGCACCCCGAATTCTAAGGCATTATAATTTTTGTTTAGCAAATTTCAAACTGAATTGTTCACAGACAGAACTTTTAAATTCTGCCTGAGAGCTGCTGTTGCAAGTACCAAGTGTTTCAATATAGAATCATGTACATTGGGGCTAAGAAGAAAGCAACAGGGTGTCTTTGAAATATCATACAGTCAATGCCTTTGTTTATTGTCCTGTCTGAGGGCCCAAACCACCACATTTATGTTGTTAATCTCTGCCTTTGAATGAAACTATTCATGGATAACAAAAAATCGGGCCCAAATGGTAGTCTGTGGTGGGTATACTCACTCCTGCTGCCCAATTATGAAAAAGGAGGAAACCCTCAAATTCTACCAACAAGGATGTGAATTTTCCGCTGCTGCTTTTGTTTCCAGTGGTCTAACATAGGTGTAGCTACTTCGAGAACTTGTCCTGTACTTGGAACTAGGTTTAAAAGTGTTGGGGTTTTTATGCATTAATTGGAAGAGAGACAAGGTTTATTTCCTGTGAAGTTCTGCAGAGTTGATTCAACATAAATAAAAATAGTAAAATTGTTTGAGTTTTTGTTTGGGTTTTGGTGGGTTTTTTTTTTTTAGACTTTAAATGTATGTGATGATTGAGGTACTAAGGAAGACAACTTTTCTGCAGTCAGGTTTCAAAGTGTAGCTGAGTCTGTGACAGAAAGCTAGCAGCATCACACAAAATCACTTTCGGAATCAAGAATTCTAGATAGTAACTTCAACCTAACATTGTAGGGCATCTTTATATTTTGGATCAGTATATAGCAGTTATTCTTGATTAAGAAATTTAACACAGCCAGTATGATGAATAAAGAAGCCCCAAGAAAGTGTCTCCTCCAGCTGTCAACCTAGATCATCACCCTCCAAAGAGTGGAAAATTCTCAGAGACAGTCACAGACGGTAAGCAGAGGTAAGCTCCTTTATGTGGAGGATGTAGGAAGCATCCTTTAGCCTGAGTTTACATTTCATATATCCCCCCAGTCCCCCAAAGTGCACTGTTAATAGAACACATGGTTCAACTCTAGAGACACAAACGCCTACAGGATGCTTCTAAGAAGTGAGTTATGCCTCAGTGATAAGAAATAAGATTGTTATGATACAGGAAAGTGAAAAGGATGGAGAAGTTCAGGCATGGGGTACACTCAAGAGCATATAATGCAAGTTTTATTTTTGTAATGTGCATTCAGGGCTGATACTGTAATTGGTGTTTTGATGAGGTATGGTAAATGGAAAACTTTAGGTACCAAGGGATCCCCAGAGGTCGTGTAGTCCAACTTCCTGATCAAAGCACATGTGTACTTCATGAATACAGAGTGATACCAGTCTCCCAAAAGGGATTGATGTCCTGGACTTGCATTATTTGAATAAAAGTATAAGAGTTGTTTTCCCATTTGTATCACTTAGTATCCCTGTCTGAACTCGATGCATGTGCCATCAGTCTTAATACATTCATTCATGTATTTGACAATTTATTTTCCTGGGCTGAAAAGTTTCCTCCATTGCAGCATTTCAGGAAGATGTTTTGATAACACTGTTGTTTTCCTGCAACTCTTCCAGAGCATTAACACTGCTTTAGCCCTGCTGGCACTTATACCAAGAGGAGTGAGTCTGTATGCAGGGGGGGGTTGTTACTGTGTTGTCTGCTAACCCTTAACGTGAAAGTAAGCAACCAGCACTTTTCTTTTGTGCATCCAACTATTATTAACTGCAGTAGATCTGAGCAGGCCTTATGACAAGGAGATAAATATTTTCATTTGTCCATCTGCAAGGTCTTATTCCAGTCTGAAAAGTCTTAAACTGAGTGTTCCGCTGTCAGTGTTTGAGAACTTTTTTACTTGAGTTTAGAGCTGCTGCTAATATTATTATTATTTTTTTTTAAATTAGTGTCTTTTTATGAGGAAGTGAGGAGTGCAAAACTTACTGCGTTTTCCCTGGAGTATCAGCTGTGTTTATTCTCTGTATTCGTGTAAAAGCTAGGTCTAGAGGTAGCTCTGTCCCTTGTACAGTTAATTAACCCCCCTGCTGTGGGCCTAGATATGTGCTCTTGCTGTTCAATGATGTGTGTGAATTGACTGAAGAATATACACCCCCGTGCAGGCGTACAGAGAGAGAGTCTCCAAGAAACGCAGAAAAAGGTGATGGGGTAGCATGGGGCTTCAGAATCTTGTCATGCTGAATGCTAGCTAAAACTTGCAAAAATTGGGGATTTCAGTTACAACAGATATGGCTTATATCTGATACAGAAACGGCTTACCATTGTATGATAACAACTAGTCAGTTGTTAAGATGTTACTTTAGGAGCAAACCATGATAGATTATAAGCATTAATAACCTCGAAACGTTCTTCAGTATCTCAAGCATTTGAAAACTCTTGAGTAACTCCGTAACCTCATAGAAGTAACTGTTAAAGGGCTGACTTGGGTCTTAAAACATCAGTTTAGGCAGTCCTAAAACAGGACGAGATGCAAACTCTGGCAAGTTAGAAAAACTTCACAGCAGCAAAGCCTCCTGTGAAGTGTAATGAAGGAGAAATAAAATTGTTCCTTTAGTGTATATTTTTACTGTGGAGTTAACCCAGCTCATTCTCGGGGTTTTTCCACATGTTTATGTGCAAACTTCTACACAAATGCACTCACTAAACTTTCACTGAATTTGGCATGATTTGAAGCTCACCATTTGTTGCTGCAGCTAGGAGCCTGTACTTAGCAGGGACAGTATCTTTTTTTACAGTCATCCTTTTAATCAACCACTTCTGAATAATGTTGGAGTCATTGGATTGGGATTGTTTGGGGCCTGAAATGCTGTCAGCAAATTGTGGGTAGCTTGTTACCTTTGAGAAGATGATGGTAGCTGGGATATGGCAATCACATCAGCTTGCACCTGGACGACAGTCTGGCACTGTAGCAACCTGCAGTGAGGTGCTTATCTCATAGAACCATAGAATGGTTAGAGTTGGAAGGGACCTTAAAGATCATCAAGTTCCAACCCCACTGCCATTGGCAGAGATACCTCCCACCAGAGCAGGTTGCTCAAAGCCCTATCCAGCCTGGCCTTGAACCCCTCCAGGGACGGGGCAGCCACAGCCTCAACCTGTTCCAGTGTCTCACCACCCTCACAGTAAAGAATTTCTTTTTGGTATCTAATCTAAATCTCCCCTCTTCCA
>JAOQGH010000040.1:23673503-23694486 GCA_025769975.1 Gallinago jamesoni
GATCTGATACTACACGCATGGGCATGGACACGGAAGCACCCTGCTGTCTGTATAGACTGTAGCTATAAACATATATAAATGTTGTAATATATAGACATTATACATAATGTACAAACATTGCCCCAGTACATTGTCTAATTTTTCAAAATATTTATTTTTTAGGATTGTGTTTTTTAAATCCCTCCTATGTGTGGGAAAACTTTCCAACCTATTCCGGTCTTCCAAAGGAAAACATAAAAGCTTTTTCATTAGGCAGTAAAGTGCTGTGGAGTGGCATTGCTTAAGTAGCATATTTAAGGAAGGGAAGAGAGAACTTCTGCAGGATCTGTGCTCCTCTCCCTGCAAAAGCAGTTAAACCAACTCTAAGCTAATTGTAAATTTAAACATTGTTAAGGTACAACATTTTAACAAGACGTACTTCACAAACAGACATGCCTTAGTGTTAAGCTAGGTGGTTTTAAGCTTAGCTGAAGCTCCTTGCAGCAGAGTGATCAGTTCAAAGAAGGCTGATCAAAGACTAGCAAGCAGTTTTACTTTCTGTTGAATTTAAAGAGGGCATAATCTAGATAGAAAGAATGCCCTGATGTAAAGGTTTAGGGTTTTTTTTGTGCAGATTTTTTAGGATGTGACGTTTCTCAGCTTATTTTCTTCAAGCATGCTGTATTAAGAGTTGTCCAGATCAATCTGTCCTTGAGCAACTGAGCTGGATTTCAGTAAGTTTATGCTGGCCTGAACCATAGTGCCCAGTGAGGACTCTTTGTTAACGGGGGGCAAAGACAGAAACAGGTTTAAAGCTGTTAACCACAACCCCAAACTTGCCCAGTTTCCCCCAATTTACTGTAAATTCAACTATTAAATGGTCTCGTATAAATCGTTAAATGCCCATTTTAAGGTTTCTAAAAATTAATTTTTCATTGTTTTCCTCACAGGTAGCCACCCTCTCTACAACTTATAGTTCTAAGGGCTAGGAAAATTACTAGAGGGTTGTCTTTCAGGGTGCCAAAGTGAAATCCTTAGGTCAGTAATCCTGTTTGCAATGTTTGCTTCTGGCATCATCACTTTTATATATAAATATTCATATTTCACCTGGAACAAAAAAAGTGCTGATTTTTTGAAAGTGGATCATTTTCTTTAAAAACGAATCTTTTGGCAGTTTTCATTATGTGTGTGTAATGCTACATCAAAACTGGGGAATTACGTGGCAGTGTTTGTCTGTAGGTGTGTTCGGCTGAAACTCAGCTACCTTGACAGCACCCCCCTCGGACTCGTTCACAGCCGTGTGAAACAGGCTGCAAATAGGGGGGAAAAAAAGCAACATTTTGTGGTGTGGACGTTGTTTGCCTTGTTCTGCTGTTTTCTTATTCTCTTTAACTAATTCATTCAGAAGTAATTATGCTGGAAGTCATGTAAATGAAGATTTTATTCCCCAGTGCATGAAATGAAAGCAGAAAAATTGTTCCAACGTGTAGAGTTGTAGAATGTAGAATATCTACTTTGTAGAATTTACTTCTGTAGGATAGCTTATAAAAGACTCTTCAGATCAATTTGTTAATGTTTGTGTGGTGCTTTGAAGTATTAAATTACCTCATAAGCAATAGGGACAAAATAGTGTTATAACTTTGGTTGCTTATACGTAAGGAAGGGCAATTTCTGTTATAATACCATTGGTTTGGTGTAATGCCACAGAGGCTGGACACCATCTAGATAGGTGCAAGTGGGAGAACCATCTGTGTAGACGTGAGCCTACAAATATAAACACCTATTTAAGACAAGGTCTTAAATGTTCAGCAGTTTCATCTGTGAATCTGGAACATGCTTTCATGCTTTGTTTTGCTATGAAATGAAGCGTGGTAGGGAAGTAAATAGATCGACTGCTGGTAATCTTCACTCTGACATTTTTTACTTAATCTTAGAAAGTTTTGAGCTTCTTCAGAAAAAAATCCAGAATTTTTTATCCTCCCGTGGTTCTTTATGTTTGTTTTGCCTGTTTCTCTTTGATGATGGTTTTCCTTTGCTTTGCGAGAAACTCTTAGAAGACAATGGAAACAGTAATAGATTTTAGTTATTTGCTAGTGAGAGGGTGCTCTCATTTTGTGTTGGAAGGACAGAAAGAGTGGCAGCTCTACAGGTAGGGCTCGGGGTATTTCTCTGTTACAAGTCAGTGCCCTGTCAGGAGAAGGAAGGAACATCCCGCGTGTTTAGACAACACCAATCCAGTCCTGTATCAGATCTCAAACTGGTGCTAATGAGTTATTATTTACAGCAAGGTGTCAGACTGCGAACAGGCGTGGTTGAGGAACGCAGTTATCTTCTATTCTATTGACTGATTTTATTTTTCCTAAACTAAATTATAAAAAAAAAATACTAGGTTAATAGGTGCAGTGCACATCAATTTATGCTATTCATTCAGGAAATTCCAGGCTACTCCAGACCACTCATGAACATCGGAATAAAAATGGCACAGAAAATTATACTCAAAGTTGTTTTGTTTTTTTTTATTAAAAGCCTGCCCCATATAGTGGATTTGGCTCTCCCACCATATATGTGTGTCACAGTATGAGGCAGGAGGAAGTTATTTGCCACAAGCACCGTTGTATTACACTCTCTTTACTGCCCTTGTGTCATTGGTAACTATTGAACATTCGCTTCTGATCAATTGTAAGGATTCTTTCTGTACTGCTATTGCAGAAATTAAGCTGAGCTAATTTTACAAAGGGACAGCCTATTTTTTTATCTTTTTTTTTTTTTGCTAAAAACAGTTGTCTTAATTTCAATTTAGGAGGAGAAATTGTGGACAAAAAAAAAATATATAACATCTCAACAAATATTTTCCTGCTTTTAAAGGAGATTGAGTGAAATGACAGAAGATTAAAGAATTAAATCAAAATTATTGAATAGTATCTTTCAAAGTTTGTTTGAATTTGACTTGATGTGAAGCAGAAATACGTAATTTTTATTCAATACATTCTGCATGGGTGGATTCAGCGGTATTTAACAATAAAAGTTTACAAAACTTTTATTTAGCTTTTATAACTTACAAAAAGTCAGATCTGCTAAATGGACCAGAATGTTTATGTTACTCTACATAAGTCATGTATCAAAGAGTTTATCTTGTGGGTGTTGCTAATTACATAGTACAATGTGTAACACATTTCAGCCCCTCCCCATACTTGATTCTTGTCAGTTAGAATCAAAAATTTTTCTGTTCCCTTGAATTGGTACAGAATCAAATCTTTCATGGAAAACTCTATTTTCAGAGTATTGATACGTAATATCGCTAAGAAATAAAAGAATTGAACTCTTAAGTCTCCATGTTGCAAATAGTAAATTTACTTCCGTTGTCAGAGAAAATGAGACTATAGATCTTGAAATGGAAATGGTCCAGAGGAGAACCCAGGAACGTGCTCCAGCCACGGGCAGCCTGTGCAGAGCAGCCTTGAGAGCACCATTCCCAGCAGCCACCGTGAATAATATTGACAGCTTACTCTAAAAGGTGCTGGAGACTAAAAAGGTGACGGTGTTTATAACACCTATAATCACTACACCAACCACAGAACTTTATAAATATTGAAAAATTATTATTGCTAATGACGTGGTTTAAGATAAGCTGATATTTCTTAACTATGCAGTGTATTCCTTTCGTTGATGTGAAAATGCAGGCAGTTAGTGGAAGTGTGTGTGTTCTTAGGCTGTTTTATCAGTCCTGCTCTCAATTTTTACCTGTTCAAAAATGAAACTCTCAACTGCATTTGGAAAGGTGTCAGAGTCAATTCTTGAAGTGTTTTGGGGTGAATATCCGCTGAATTAGCGAGAAATTGTCTTAGAATATTTGGAATGAGAAAGACTTGAGTAGCTGAAGGATTTCGTTCATATGCAAAAGAGAAAGTAAAAGAAAAATCATTGAAGGCACAGCATTAGTAGCATCCCTAAGAGTAGTTAAACCAAGCAATTTATGTAATAACATTATTTGCTGTACTTTTTGCCAACTTCTGTATTGCATTCTAGTTGTGTAAATATTAATTTATGTTTCTGATCAGCTTTATTGATTCTAATAAATTATATGTGTTGCAAACACAGGAATTGTCCAAACAAAACTGCTTTTAATAGTGGGGTTTTTAAAATTGTGGAATGAGTTGTTCATCTTGCTTTTTGTAGGTCTTAGTTCTCTCTCAAATATATTTTATTTGTAGACAGCCTTGTTTTGTCCATTTAGTATTTGAGAGGAGCCATGGAATAACTGATTTTCGTGAAGGTGGAGATTTGAAGTGTCTACTCATCTTCTGCAAACGTAAAACAGACTTCATAGTCATTTGGACCGTTGTGGAAAATTTGCCTTTATTTAACTTTCAAATTCTTTTTTAAAGATTGCATCAGATATAATGGAGTGTAAAACTATAGCCAATCTCTAGAGGTCTTTGGAATATAATGTAGAGCAAACCTTTTGCAAAATTTTTCAGTGTTCCTATTCTAGTCTTTTATTGGACTGTTACAAATGCAGTCCTTTTTGGTTCTGAAGGTTAGTAAAATGGATTAATTAAAACTGAATAATTCTTCCTTAAATTAGGATATAAGTAGTAAAAATTGTCTGAGGTTTGGTAGTCAGCTGGTGGAAAGCTGAAAAAAAAAATAATAAATGTTAGCTTCTTTTGTAACCTCTTGAATCTCCCCCAGTTATTTAATGAGATCTTACTAAAATTAATGTGTTCAGAAACTATGTTTTATTCTGCTTCTCCATGGTATCTCCGGGTTCATTTTCCAGTATTAGGTAGTCATTCATACGATGTTTCTCAGATACTATGTCATCAGCTGAAAAATGGCCAAAAAATATCTCCTTTTGTAAAATCAGATACCAATGACGCTGTTGTACATTTTGCTATTTATTTCAGTGGGGCCAAAGTTTCATCTCTTGTCTTCTTTCTGTCCCAGATTCTTAGTTTTCTGTCTTTCTCTGCTACTGACCATACAGTCTTTGCTTTCTATATTCTTCAGGTGTGCAATTTTTAGAGATTTTTTTTTTTTTAGTATGTTCATCCGATTGGTTGTAGTCATCTAGGTCAGCTATAAATCTGGTGCTTGCTTTCTTAGCAGCTTAAGACATAGCTTTTTTTTTTTCTTTTTTTTTTTTTAGTATCCCTATGGGCAAGCCTCATTTCATGCCATGTCTTAACCACTGCACTAACTTCAGCTCTGTCCTAGACATGTCTATTATGACAGAAGGAGTAGAGACTTCTTTCACTTCCTAACATGTAGCTGTTAAAATAATCCTTCCTGCTTGCTGATTTAATTGTCACTCTTATTTTTGTATTCCCCCTACTGTTCACCACCCATATTTGCATCAGATTTGAGCTTCTTTCGGTACTTTCAAAGTTCTATATAATTCTGCCCTTCCTTACTTATGTTCCCTTGTTGAGTTTCCTGTCTCTTCCCCCACTCGCTCCACTTCTTTAGTGTTCCCACACATCCATCTGTCACTTCTTGAGCAGTTGCTTCCATGTTATCTTCCGTGTTGCCATCAATGCATCCCGTGACCTCCCAGGACTCGTCTGTAGAAGTGTTTACCTTGGCCATGTCTAAGTCCCATTTAAGAGCACGCTTCGTCTCTGCTGCTTTTATGGAGCTGAGTTGGATTTTATTTTTAAAAAATATTTTTTCCTGTTTATTATTCCTCCTCCTGTAACTTCTGTTGCTGTATCCATAAACTGTACACTCCTTGTATTACCACCTCCCTTTAAGTGCCTAGACAGATATCCTTTGGTAAAAATGCTTAGAATAATTTAAGATGTTACCAGCAGCAGTTACATGTTCTGCACCTCAGCTAATCAAGTAATTCTCACGTTTTACAAGCTGATAGTGACAGAACTTGGGGCAAAGCGGCCTCAAGTTTTCGTCTGCAGAGGAGCAGAGCATAAAAGTAGGAATGGGGAACAGTAACTTCTAAAAGGGTTGTAGCCAGACTTTCAAGATGGTATCTGCTGGAGCCCAGGGTGTTTGGAAAGCCACTAGAATGTTGTTTGTGTATCAGTGCTGTATACAACGGGTTTAAACAGGTATAACCTCAGAATTTTCATTACGCTTTAAAGATAACTAATGGATTTCTATAGGCTGTGTGGTATCAGTAAGTGCCTGGGCAGGAACAGGAATCTCTACAAGCTAATACTGACAAAACTTGAAGGACGTGTGAGAAGCTCTACATTTTATTTTTTTCATGTGTCTGTGTCACCGATATTGATATTGCTGTCATGGTAAAATTTGGGCACCTACTGAAAATTTAAGCTCAGCATGATCTTCACTGTGTGAAGAGTGCAGGCAGTTGGGTCTAGGGGGTTCTTGTTTGGGTTTTTTTTCTCTTTAGTTGGTTGGGTTTTTTTTAATTGGTACCACATTGTTTTGGCTCTAGGTATAGGGCCCTGTCTGAAAAAATGTGAAGCAAACAGATCTGTCTTGTGTTGCTTTCGAAGAAAGAAGATGTAATTAACCCTGATCAATGTCAGTGTTCTATAGCTTGATGTCTTTTGCTGAGAGCATCTGCTTCCAGGTTTCTTGAACTTTACTTTAAGCACGAGTAGGTGCATTGTATGTGTTGATTTCAATATTTTAGAGGAAGCGTGCAGGAGGAAAAGTAGTCTTTAATTGATCCCACTGAAAATTCTCAAATACAAGCTGTGTAATAATGTTTGTGTGTATTGAAATGAAACAATGTGCCCTTGCTGGAAATAGCCACTAAACCACATGGACTTTGAACTTTTTGACCAAGGAGCATGTAGAAGAATTGTGAATGCATTCACAATTATTTGGAGCATTACAGCGATTAACATCCAGAACATTTTCACTTGTCTACTTTGTCTTAGAAACACTGCTACTACTTGTAAGGATATAGTCTCATATAGTGGTATCTAAACATACCGTTTTGCCAACGGGATGAGATAAATCAAATCAATACAGAATCACCAAGGTTGGAAAAGACCTTTAAGATCATCAAGTCTAACCATTAACCCAGCACTTCCAAAACCACCACTAAACCACATCCCTCGAACTAATACTTATCCGACAAAATAATTTTTCTATAGTCAAGGGAAAATAGAAAGTAAAAGTGTTCAAGTGGGAACAGTTTCAAGTCTTAATGTGTTGCAAAGAGAAAACGGGAGATCACTTCTTATCATTTCTGTAATAAGAATTGTACTCTGAGAGTCATTCTTTATATAATCAGGTGCATATATTATTTTCCAGTCACTGGTAGGACAGGCAGTTTAGTTGCTTTTCTAAAGACAGCTGAATGATAATAGTAGACATTTAATTTATAACAGACAATGCAAATGTGTATGCCAGTTAATCTGTACACATATATAAATCAGGTAAGCAGTAACAGGTTAGTACAGAATTGTGTCAACGGTGAATAATCTTAAAAACAAATGTATTTGTGCCTGTGCCTGTCACACCTATTACAGAGCTTGGAGAAAATATGCAGAAATTACTATATCATGTTAGAAATCTAATAGAAATGGAGGGAGAAAGCAGAATGATGAGAGACTGCTGCTCCTGCCTGGATTGGCAGCCTATTTATAATGGGGCAGGCTGGTGGCTAGGTTACTGTGCTTGGCTGTAACACATCAGATACCTGTGATGCTTGTTTGTATATATATGCTAAACATTTATTTGGTTTTTTTTAAAGCACTGTGTATTTTTCATGTTCTAAAAACAATAAATAAATGGACCAAACCAAATTTTCAGTATTATAAATAGTTTTGAATGGTGTAGTACTTTCATATCAGGAAACTTGGTTTAACAGTTTGTTACTGAATTTTTTCATGAATCAAACATGTTAGGATTTACATGTCCTGAGTGCCGTCTGAAACGATAAGGTCAGGTGAGATTGAACCTCACATAAATCTTAACTGTATATGAAAATAAAGCCTGTTTCATGTAATGCTTTTTTTCCTTCTTTTTTAATTGACACTTTAAACGCATGCAGTGGTATTACCTTAAAATTACCGTTTTAAATATTAGGGCAATTCCATTCACAAGTCACCTGGGGGAATTATAAAGGCAGGCATTCGTTCCACACGGAGGTAATTTCTGGCTAGATGTCTGCATAACACGCAAGGGCATAGAGCCTAAGTGACTCGTTTCACTACTCAGAAGCAGGAGTTTTACCAATTCATATAATTGCATATAAAAGTCAGTCCCTTCCAGCCTCTCACCTTTCCCAGTACCCACAATGCTCCTTTACTCTGTGACTCTTTTAAGCTTCAGAAAACTTAAAAAACAAAAAAATGTAACTTTTTACATATGGAGAAATTGTTTTATGGAGAGATTATTCTATTCAGGCTGATGTACAACTAAGCAGTGTAGAATATTGCATTACATTTTGAACTGATCTGCTGTTTAAGGCATTCCTGACAAGATAAGTAAAATATTTTTATATATTGAGATCAGGCAGTTAATTTTTTCTGCTTTATCAAAGTGTCCTGTGAGATTGTAATTGATTTGATACCTTAGACCTTGAGAAAAATTAGGTTTTCTGTCTTTTGGGGGAGAAAAGGAGAAATAAAGGGATAGGACAAGTCTTCACATAACAATGTCCTTACCTAAGTAAATGTGAATGTAACATCTTCACTGTGCTGTCTTGTGGCCGTGAGTTCTAAGAGTTGCTAAACAAAACTGATTTATTTCCAATCAAAATTGTTTACTTTCCATTTTTAAAATATTCCTTTGCTCTTCAGTTTTTAAGAGAACTGAGTACTTTTTTTTTCTGTAGCATTTGTTCACTAACTTCATCTGAATCGGTTATATGAGCCCAATTATTTTTTTTTCCTCACATGAAAAATCTTCCTAAGCTTTTTAATATTTGTGTTGTTTATTACATTTTGGTTGTTTCTGAGAACAAAATTAGGGAAAATACATATTCAGAATCCTAGGTCCGCTGCTAATTTATATAGCGCTGTATCATTTGTGTATTATATCTTCTTTGCTTTTTTAAAATAACTTTTTCACGTTGTGTAAAACTGAGATTCCAAAAGAAACATTCCAGGTTTTTAATTTCAAATATATTGATTGATTGATTTTGCTATGTCATTGCTGACTGGATTGTCTGTGGTAAGCATCCAGAGTGCCTTGTGTTGAAATAAAGCTGGTTCAGCTGTAATTTCTAGGATTTCTCTTTGCATCTTTAAGATAGTTACAGAGTTTACATTTTAATATGCTGGTGTATATAGAATGCCTGTTTCTCTCAGCTGCTCAAGTCTTTCATATTAAATTCCTTCGTACTTTCAAGGTATTTTATAGATATTCTCAGTGACTATTTCTTCTGTAATTTTATCATCTTGATTCCAGCATCGTCTCTTTGGCATCTCAGTTACCGTATCAAAATATATGAAAAGTAAAGTAATAGGCGTGTATCCATCTTCTATGAAGACCTGATAGAAAGACATAATTTGGTTTTCTCTGCAAATCTTTGACCTTAGCTGTCTGTTGCCTCTTCAGCAGCCTGGCAGACTGGTGGCTTCTTGCTTTGATACGTTTCAAGAATATCTTGGTGTTGCTGTTGCAGCTCTGATATTTGCTGCTCACATTTCATCTCCTGTCTCCTTATTTCCATCTTTCATTTCACCTGCCATAATTGATCCGTCCCGCCATTGGTTTGCTGAGGGTCAATTTCCCTCTTTTGAAGGATACGTGTTTGCCTCTTAACCTCTTAATAACCTCTTCAATCACACCATTGATGAAATTGGTTTATTTCTCACTTTTTTTTTTTCTTTACTTGTTTTATGCTGTCTATGAATCTTTTTCGCTTGGTCAAAGCTGGTAAGTTTTCTGGGCTTTAGTTTCCCTGCTTTTATTTGTAAAGCTTTTTGGCCCACGTCATGTTTCCCAGATTTAAGGTAGCGATTAGTGTTTGGAATTCCAGGTGTGCACCCCAGAGGGATGCTCTCCGGGCAGTATTCGTACACGCTCGTGTGTCTGTGTCCCATTAGCCATCTTCTGTGGCTGTAGGAGCTTCCAAGCATAATCGGAGAAACTGGTGGAGCTTGTG
Source organism: Gallinago jamesoni (assembly GCA_025769975.1). Lineage (NCBI taxonomy): Eukaryota > Metazoa > Chordata > Aves > Charadriiformes > Scolopacidae > Gallinago > Gallinago jamesoni. The sequence continues at coordinate 23,683,534 of JAOQGH010000040.1, forward strand.
AACCCAGCCAGGGGTTAGTTCTGGCTTTGTTTCCTCCCCTTTTGAAACCTACAGTAACACAATGCAGGCAGCTGTGGCGATGCTTTTAAGTTTTTGGCTGAGATTCAAAGGGAGTGCTTTCCATTAGAGCATCCCCTGCCCCACCGTGAGATACCAGGGTTGGAGCCAACATCCCCATTTCATGGCCTTCTCCACGCAGGCTTTTTGCTCCCTTTCCTTTCCTCCAGGCTTCAGTGGCCACCACCTTGTGTCGTCTCTCTGCTACTGTACTGACTTTTCTCCTTGGATTTGTTATCCCTGGCAGGAATGTCTTCCAGCTCAGGAACAAAAAGACCACACCAGCTCAAGGTGGGGGGGGTACACGTATTTTTTCATTGGCGTGTCTTCACACACATCAGCTCCATGGTGGAATAGATGTCATTTCACTGCTCCCCGGTTGGCACCCATGGAGGAGTGGTTTTCTCGTAATTACCTTCACAAACCTGTTTGCAGGGGGGGTGGGAATAAGGGAGAGTCTCAGTGAAAGTGCCAACCCAAAACAGTATCAAGATTTGCCCCCAAAATGAAAATATATTTCTAAGATGTCAGGTGAGAGAAAGTGTGTTCGCTGGTTAATAATTACATCGGGGGGAAAAAATGCCATGCCCTCAAGTGAAATGAAGCAATTTAAGAGCAACAGTGTCCTACTAGAATAGAAATCTGTCCAGTAGAAACCCATGCATGAAGGTGTCCTCTCCAGGTAAGTCTGAAGCCACCTTTTTCCTGTTTACACCAAAACAAAAGCGGACCCAGGCTGGTACTTAGAATCATAGAATTGTCTGGGTTGGAAGGGACCTTTAAGATCATCAAGTCCAACCATCAACCTAACTCTGATAAAAAAACATCACTAAACCATGTCTCTGTGGTGGCTTGGTGGCCTTAATTCTGACAAAGGTGGCTTTGACTCAGTGTATGATTTTTTTTTATTCTGTGTGATATTAAACGTGTTTCTCAATTTGTATATTAGAGGAACTAACGTGCATTCCTAGTTGAAATTAGTTATTATAATAAGGTAGGTAGGGTTATGGTCTAGAAGCTCTACGAGGACCTGGCTAATCTTGCTACAGAACTGGATGCCCATTTCATTAATTATGGAAAATAATGTAACAAAACTTTAAAAATAAACTGTAATAAAAATGTTAGCCCAGACTGTCAAATGTCTAATGTTATGCTCCTGGAGAGAACTTGTTTTCACAAGCTCAGAGCCCCATCTGCTTTTATTGATTTTAGTGCCTTTAAAATTAGTCTTTTTTTTTGCTTAGGCCTTGACTTTACATTTGGGGGACCTACACATGCTTTTTTTTTCTTTTTTAAATTAATCTCTGTGTTTCAGTTCTCCCATATGTGAAGTTAAAGAGTAATGAATACTGTACTCCCTACCAACATTACAGTACTATTGTGAAGATTAATTATGCTTGTAAACATTATATAAAGGCCTGAATATTGCCAGCAGTATTGCTGTGCTTTATTAGGTATTTCCGTGGTTCATCCTATAGGTAAATGTGTTATGTTCAGTGATGAATAGTTAGCAGTTGATAGTTTAAAAAAGAAGAAAAAAAAAAAAGATTATTAATTTAAATTCCTCCTTTTATTTTTAAATGCACCCACTTAAAATTATTGCAAATCAATGTCATACACTGTTTCAATTTGAATAAATCTGATTTTAATAAAGATTAATGTTAAACAATACAAGGTTGTTTCTGACATTTTAAAGAACTCAAATGAACCAGCTCTCGGAAATCACTCGGTACATTGCTGGAATTAGTGTGTATGTATTAACTTGAATTACGACAGTAGTACTCCCTTCTGCGGGTAAAGAGCATATTTCCTCATTTATGTTTAGTCAGTTAATTTGGTTTTATAATTACTTCATAAAGAGCTGAAAAACAACGATGGAGAAACTTTTCTATCTTAATCTCTAAGTAAAACACAGCTGAAGAAGGGCAAGATCTACTCATTCTAAAATCTTGGAAAGGCACGTGCCCTAAAAGCAGTTCAATTTTACCTTGTCAGATGGCCCTTCCCTGTTTAATACTTCTGTTTTAAATGCAAATCACACCTTGATAAACTCCCATTCCCCTCAGATACGCAACACATACAATATATTTGTACTGATTTTCCTTAAAGTTTATAGTATTCTGGTACAATATTGCTATTACTCTTGCTGAGAGTTATAGTAAGAGATTAAAAGAATAAAAATCTAGTAACATGAAATAATTTTTGAACACAGTAATCTGTATGTAAATAATTTGAATGAATTTATGTTTAAATTTATTTTTACTTCAAAATGTTATTGATCTGAGCTATTTTCTGGTTAACAAAAACAGGTTAAAATTTTAGAGACCGGTTTTGTTATATTGTTTTACAGATTTATTCTCGGTAAGAACCAACTTTTTAGAAAAAAAGTTAAATGCAAATTCAGAAAAGATTAAAACCTGGCTGTTTAAATGAAGATTTTTTTCCTGTTCAAAGGAGAAATCAGAATCAAAGCTCACGAACTTCCCTGCGCGTCCTAATGGGTAAAACACGTACGCTTAGATTTTAATTGATTTAACACCCCCGATAACGTAGGGGTACCTATAGATCTCCGTGTCTAGGAGTCACGGAGGGCGACAGCGTTGTCTGAGTCTTACCTCTTTGCCCCCCTAGGATGTGTTTTGTTTATGGTGCCACTGGTGGATTTCGTTTCTGTGTCTGAACACCTGGAGAGAGGGGTTATGTTAGAAGCTGAAGGTTGACAGCGCCGTGCTTTCGCCGCAGTGTCGTAGGTGGCAGCTTCTTGCTGCTGTTCTGCCGGTCGTTAGATTGCCCCTTTCCTTCTGCCCCTTTCCATCTCGTTTTATTCCAGCCACAGCTGAACCAGCAGGGCTGAAGAAAGCCTCCAGAAAGGTTAAATCTTGGATTTATCAGTTAAGGTAGGAGCGTAGAATAGTACCATGCAACCACAGGCTTGCCAGCAGCATCCGCAGGTCAACGTGTGACTCCCCATTCTTGAATTGCACTAACCTGGTAGTTTACATTTTGCTGTTTGATTATATTTTTTTCCTAAGAGGATGATTCTACAGTGTGTGACTTTTTCAGTGAACAAATGAGTCATTTTAATATGTTCAGTCGATTTTCGGGTCTCTTTTAATGGACGGACTTAAATGAAGATACTTCTTGAGGCTTGATAATGAATTAAAGTCTTGCATTTTAGTCCCACCATGGTTTTGACACACCTATTTGTGCACACTGCCCTGATTAATATTCAGCTGATGTCATTTTGATGTAACTTGATTTGAAGCTGAAGTCCTGAGCTCATCAGAAAGAGCTTCTAGTGGCAAATGAGAATGCTGACACCCCAGAAATGCCTCAGAAGGCTTTAAAAAAACATGAGAAGCAGCTTTTCTCTGTATATTCAAGAAGGTAAAGCAAAAGCCAACTATTCAAAATGAGAAATTGCAGGCCCTTGGACAATAGAATGTGTATCTCATAGTGTGCGCACAAAGGAAATATATTCATTTTTAATCATCAAGGACAACTTTGAAAATGGGTATTTAAAAACATATTGTGCTGATGGATCCCAGGCCAAACTTCAGAGGTAAGACTGGCCTCTGTATATTTCTAAAAGTCCAGTTTGGAATTGTTACTCAGTCTCCCTGTTCTTTTGTAGCTTTAACTGAGATCCTGTCCCAGCAGAGCTGTGCTGTTGCTACAGATACACGTGACAGGCGTTAGTTTTCCAGTTGTTGTGAAAAATCTTGGGGCTTTTGCCAGTGCCCAGCTCCGAGCTGCGCTACCGTAATTTGTCATCTCGGGAAGAAGCAGGCTGGGGAGCCTGCAGGTTATTAGAGATGAAGAAAAGGAAAGTGTTGTGTTATCCTGCCCTCATCCATTCCATTACTCTTCCTGTTCCTTCCCCGTTGTCTACCTGAAGTTAGGCAGAGCATCTGCATAGGTCCACAAACAGTCATTATCCCTCTTTGGAGAACTGTAGCCCTTTCTGCTGCGACTGAAACTAATGATACAGTTTTTACTCTTTTTGGCCTTACCTGACTACAGTTAAACCCAGGAAAAGCTGTTCAAGTTGGTGACAGCATCGGCCACGTTGACCGTATGGTGGAATCCTTGAGCTTACAAGGTATTGGTGGTGTTGCAGTGCGTTTCAGAATACAAAACATTCAATAAATGTATTATAAATTAACAAGAGGCAACGTTTGGATTTTTACTAGTCCATGTAAATGCTCGGGAGTTTTGTAGTTGATTTAAACGGGTTCAGTATGCTGGTACTGGAGTTTGCTTTAATGTGAAAATGATCTTGACAAGCTATTCTAAGAAGAAGTTTAAAAAATATTAATGAGCATGGCGGATGTTTCAGAAGAAGTTTTGTACAGATGGAGAAGGGGCAGGAGCTGCTGCTTCTCAGCCTGAATGGCAGAGGGGAGTCAGCCACCCTTTACCGACAGGTCTCAGTTGAATCACTGCTACCTTCTCCTTAAAACTACTGCTTGTACTTTGGGTTTCTGCGCGGGGAAAGAAGGTTTTTAGAAGGGGGGAGCAGCAGTTAGCGGCGTGTGTTACGTGACAGCGCTCAGTGACTGTGTTACGGGCAAAATGCAAATGAAAAAGCTGGTTGGACTCATCTGACGGCGCTTGTTTGCTGGAAGCCATCGTCTTCTGTAGCATCGTGTCTTCTCCTTAAGAAACAGAGACAAAAATATTTGTAGAATTAGGGTACGGTTACACCCAAATAGCAACCTCATTTTTGTTTTTTGTTTTGTGTTTTTTTTTTTTTTTTCTGAGGCAACTGAGGGTAGAAAATGTTTTTAAGGGAAAAGGCTGTGAGACTTCTTTGAACAGCTTTAAACAATTTGAGGCTGTGCATATATTGCAACGCGGCCATCTTCTGCTTGTAGGTTGTAGGGAGTGGGTTTTGCAGCCCTGAATTTCTGAGTGGTGGTGGTAGAGAAGAGCCCAGTTCCCCTCAGAACACCCTGTATGTGTTTTTTTCATTACTTTGTATACAATCATTTAAGAGGAAAGTGAAATAAACACTCTAGAAATAGTTTATTACTAGTTAATAAATTAATCCAAACCAGACCATATTATTATTAGGAATAATATTGACTTAATTAGTTCTTCTAATGGAGCAGGTAGGACCTGTGGGTAACATGTAGCTTTTCCAGGTGGAGGTTCAAGACCCAGCCCCCCCCCAGCTAAATTGCAGTGTGACAAGAAGCCCTTGGATGTGAATCTCAGTGGCATCTGGGTACCAATACGTCCCCGGGATGTCTTGCAGAGCTTTGTTCGCTCTGGGGGAGGAGATGTGGCAGTGACTGAATGCTGGTAGAAGATGGAATTTTATACTTTGTGTGCAGTGGAGTGCAAGAGAGGGGGGGTCCTGATAAGGCAGACTTTATGGAAATACTTCATATGTATGGTATCTGGGGGTTTCAAACCCAAAGTTGAAATAAACCGATGCTGGTGCAGGGTTCAGCATTCTCTCGTGGGGGAAATCCCTCCTCTTTATTCTTCCTCTTTGCTTCTCACTCCATCCCTGGGAATCTTGGGTTCTTTTCAACATTGTGGCGAAGAAGGGGAGGTAAGAAGTATATCTGACTCAACTTCACATGCTACCAGGCGCTTAGAAAGCTCTTGGGAAAAAGAGAAGCACTTTTGTATTATCTCAAGCTGAAAAGGGAAATGAATGTCATCTGTCACTTCTTGGGCAAGTATTCCAACCACAAGGACATGTGCAGCCAAGCACTGCCGGAGTGATGTGGGTAGGTGCCTAAGTGTGCAGAAGAGATGAGATTTCAGGCATTCTTTCTCTTTAGGATTTCCTTTAGGCAGAATTATGGACGGATGGGACTCTAGGTGTTGTAAATCTTTCTTTTGTGTTAATTCTCCCTGAGCGCTGCATACGGTATGGAGGTTCCCCAGCACGGTCATCTGAGTCAGTCTATATGTAGCAGGGAAGATGCATTCACGTGTGGTGGAGCCGTGCTGCACTGGCCAGCTGGAAAAAAAAGGTTAAAAAAATGAGAATTAAGTAACTTGGAACTCAGTAGCTCCAGGAGCTAGAGAAGTGGCTTTTCTTGTAATACAACTCGTTTGGATCCAATCCTGTACTAGTGGTTATTCCTCACATTTCGCATGCAAGTGGTGTCAAACAGAATTTGCTAACTTCCTAGGTTTCTGAGGCTCACGTATGATGATTTCACCTACGTTACTTCACTTTTTTTCTCACTTTACCTCTCTTAGTTTAGAGGAATCAAAGGAGGAGATTGGGTTGGTAAATTGCCATTACTTTTTAGTTTCTCATAGATGTGAAAAGTGAAGTCTGAAAATGCTTATTGTTACTGTATTTCTGAGTATGAATTGTGGAAAGTAAATTTACAAGAAGTAGCTTCCTTTCTCAAATTAAATACTTTCTTTTATTTAACCGTTGTGGTTAGCGCATTTTTACTTTAAAAGTATTAGCTTCCAGGAAGATTGCAGACAGAGTTAATATTAATGAATAATTTTAAAAGAAAAGTTTAATTATTAATAACACCTCAGAAAGTCAGTAAAGCACTGGAACAAACACGGTAGTTTCCTGAAAGAAGATTGCTGGAGTAAGGTTCTTCAATACGTCATTTCCAGCAGCATCCAGGTAAACAATTTAGCAGAGCGTTAACATTCAGCGTCTGGTATTCTCATTTTTAAAACCTTTGTTCTTTCTGTTTCCATGCTTTCTTTAAAAAGTGCTTCTGTTTTAAGCAGAAATGCACTTGACGAGACAGAAAAATTATTACATTTCTGTTTGTTTCCACGTGTTCTGATGCATTTTTCTAATTACTGTGATGTTAATTTTAGCTAAGTTTATCCTTGCACTTTCCTTATATAAATTTCCTTTTCACGTGATTCTAATTTTATCTAGAATTTTTTGTAGCATATTCCTCAAGTGTTCAGACCCAAATTGAAGGGAAAAAGTTAAATGCTTTCAATCTTTTTGCATTCACCAATATCAGTTCAGCTCAGCTCTTCCAACTGTTAAAAGCGTATTTTTGGTTATTAATACAAACAGCCAAGAAACATAGTTAAAATTAAAGTCTTGGTGTATTGAACTATTGTAGTGGTAGTTGGGGTGGTATTTTTGTCTGAAAACAGTACAAAAATGTCAGAAGAAAGGAAAGGAGGAGGATTTTTTTTTTCAGAGCGTGTGGATTCAATTTACCGGTCTTCTATAAAGTTTGGGAGCAGCAGATTAATCTCATACCTGTGAAGTTAAAAAAAGAAAAAGAAAAAAAAAATCAATTCTTGTTCTCTACGACGCTGGAGTTTCTCCTGACCCATCAGCCCCTCGGGCTTCTTCTGGTGCCGGAGAGCTGCTGGGACAGCGGAGGGCGGCGCGTCTCAGCCTCCGCAGGCGGTGACATACGGTGTGTGGGACATCATCAAAATACATGAGAAGCGACTGAAATTTCCAACACCTGTCTTCTGTTGTTGCGTCCTTGTAATTTCAGCGGCAGTATTTTTGTCAATGATGATTTTTTGATATTTTTTTGAAGAAAATATTCACATGGATTGAATCAGTTATTTATGAAAGAAAACTGGGGGGGGTGAAAAAAACCACCAAACAAACAAACCCGATTTTGCTCCTGGCTACCATAATAAATATGCTACTTTCTGTCCTCCTGCAAGTGGATTACAAGAAGGTTTGAAACAAGGACCTTTCGGTAGCTCTCAGCACAGCTCTCTCTTGATTGAGTTAATGGGGTAGTGGGAGAAGAAACAAAAGCAACTTGGTGGTGTTTTTGCCAAAACCACAGCTATTTTTAAAGTAGCATTTGAATGTGCATTGGATTTCCTAGAATCTCCTCCTATTTTGAGGAAAGGCACCTGATTTGAGCTGTGATTTTATGCAGGATAGTCCAATACCTGAACTTGACACAGTGTCTTAGAGGCTGGACTGGGTGAGTCTTTTTTTCTTTTATATTAGGAGTGTGTTTCATGTCTGATGTCGTGGGAATACCCTCATGCAATCTATGTTAATTCATCTATTAAGGCAAAAGAAATCATTTGCCACCCTTACAGGTTGAATGGTTTGTGGCCAGGTTCAATACTAAAACGTTAGAACGGAACCAAAACACAGATAGCAGTGATTATTGCCTTATAATCACCTTGCCTTATAATTCACTGCAGCTTTCCTTAAGGCCACATATTTTGTAGAACACCCTTTTTTCTCGACTTCTGCTGAGCAGGGATGCGTGTGGAGGAGATTGATTGACTCGGGCTCTGAAACACTGAAATCTGTGATGCTTGAGAGGTCTGGAGTACCTGTTGGACAGCTGATACTGGTGCTTGTTGGAGGCCTGGCTGTCAGGGCAGCAGCAGAGGTGTCTGAACGTGTGAAAACCCTTTTGTGTATATGGATGTGACCAGATAGATTGCTGTGAAGGGCACGTGGAAATTAGTTACTTACTTTCGGGCATCTTGGACTTTGTCTATAAAGCAGAGCACATTTAAATCATACTTTACCGTAACTCAGGGAAATGCAGAACCAGATTTCTTGTAATATTAGCCTACTGACGTGCCTGGTGCGCACGTGTGAGTGTGTCTTGGTTATGTTCTTCTCATTCGAGGGCAGATGAAAGTAGACTAGTCCTTGCTTAAGAGGAGCCTTTTGCCGGACGTCTGCTTGGCTGTAGCACCGTTGGCCCCGAAGGTGGTTAAGTCCGAGAGCCGGGTGTAAAGTTCTGGTTTGGTTGTGCCTGGCAGTGAGCAGTGCCTGAGCTCGTCTGCCAGCTGTGCCACATCTGGGGAGGGACCCCTGCCTTTGCTGGAGAGCCTGGGCTGCTGTTCCTGCCGGCTTTCCAGCTGCCTGGAGCCGCGCTCAGCAGCTGGCGTGGGATCGGCGATGGGAGTCTCTGAAGTCTTGTTCGGTCTTCAGCTGGAGCCTTTTGCAGACGCCGTCACGCGAGAGAGGTTCAGTGCTGCCTGCAGAGTTAAGTCTCGGGTGGGAACAACTTCCGCGAGGAGCTTCGTGTGAATGAAAACTTCCCAGCGTGACGCCGACGCCGTTTGGCTGCCGGCGCGTCCAGGTGGGTTTCGAGATCTGAAGAACCTCGTGGGAATTTAGCAGCGGTGGGTTTTGTTGTGTTGTTGGTTCGGTGTGGGTTTTTTGGTTTGATTTGGTTTGGTTTTGTGTTATTTTTTTTTAATCTCTTGCTGCGACTGTTCATCACGGCTGACGCCTACCGAGAACCCGCCGACGGAACCCCGCTAGATGGCGGCCGCTCCCTCCCTCCGGCCGCCGGAGGGGCTGGACGGGGCGGGGAGGGAAGAGGGAGAGATGGGGGGCACCGGGGCCCCCTTCCTCTGGGAGGAAAAAAAAAAAATTAAAAAAAAAAAGGTGGATTTCTGCATCCTCCGCATTTCGTAACCCAGGAGCAAGGATTTAGCGCGGTGGTACGCACCCTACGGACTTACACGGGATGCGGTAGTTGTTTTTGTTTTGTTTTTTTAATGATTTACATAATTTCTCAAGCTTCCGATCTCTGATTTGTCGGGATTTTAGAAAGTGAAGGTAGAAAGTCGCCTCTCTCTGTTAAAACAGGATTTTCCTCATTGTCTTCCAAGAAAGGGGAAAGTTTTATGGTAACTGGATTAACAGCTAAATAACTTGTTAGCCATTTTGGTGGTTTCTCCACTAGAAAAGTGAAGTAGAAGAGATGCTTCTTACTTATTTTGCGGATTTTTTTTTTCACTGTCTGTTATTTTTAATTCTGTGTAAGAAAGATGAATTTTTGGTCCTTTGTTTCGGGTGGGGAGGTTTGTTTTGTAGCAGTTTCAGCTCATTTTTAAGAATTCAAAACTTTGTGCAAGTTTTTTTAGCATGGGTTTGTTTGGTTTTTTTGGGGGGGTGGGAAGGTGGGGGGGCTTTTATGTGAAATGCCTAGTTTCGTGCATTAAGTAAGTCATTTCTTGGAGGATCAGTTCCTAAGGATATTGGGGTTCCTGCTACTAGAACAACTTTCGTGCTCTGTTAAAGTAATTTTCAGTCTGATGGTGCAAAAACACTTGAGGAGTGCAAATTCTTCCAGCTGCACGGAACAGGCAGTACTTTGAACAGCATGAGCTTATCTTTAGGGCTTGTTTTGCACTGACAGTTTGTTAGCGTTCAGCTTTCTTTACTTTGACCCTAATGGATTGAAAATTAATACAGAAACATTCCGTGATTCTGGGGAGGAAGGTTTTTTTGAGAACATATGTTTTTCCTGTGTGCACATACATAGTGTAATTGAGTAGATTCAGGAAAAAAAAAAAAAAAAAAAGTACCAAAACAGAAAACAATAGGCAGAAGTGTTTGGTACTGTGATTAGCTTTTGGACAAAATACAGCAGCAAAAGTATTTAGCTGTCTTGCTCAATGTTGTCAGGACTTCACATAACTGAAAACATGAACACTGATTCGCTAACTGAAAAATGTGAGGATGCACTTTACAGATGCAGCCACTTATATGTTTCAGTATATAAAAGCTTACTTTTAACTGGTTTTTGTTTTATAATTTTTAATATCTTCACTTTTTCTTTGTTTGTCGAAAGGCTGTTAGAAGCAGGTAAGTTATTTCTTTTTCATCTGCTTCATTGTATTCTGTTCCTCAAATTTTGATATTTTTTCATGTGGTTTTATTGGATGTGAACTTAACAGAATTCTTACTGACTGCCTTGTTTGTGCATCTTCAAGACTGATTATACTGGTTCAGTTCTAAAATTATCATTTACCAGCTGCTGAAGAACATGCTGCTTTAATTTCTTGTGCAGGTGATTTTCTGTATTTCAGTATAAAGCCAAGAAGATGGAAAAGCTGCAAGTCTAGTGATCCTTGTAGTTCTCTAGTCTTATAGGCTCTAATAAGCTGGGAGAGTTTATCTACTTTTTTGGTTGGGGG
>JAOQGH010000040.1:23694586-23753714 GCA_025769975.1 Gallinago jamesoni
GTTTATCTTATTTTTTGATTCCCCCCCCCCCCCCCCCAAGTGTGTCAATTCTGGCTGAAACTCAATATGTGATGATACAGATACTGAAAATATGAACAGTGTTAGAAGTTTTAACACCAGTTTCCTGATAGTACCTTGGGCCCTTGCAGAACGTTAACTTCAGCAAGACTCAGTGTTAGGGCTTTGATGCTGGAGCTTGTCTCCAGGAATTGTTTGCAAATACTTTAACCTGAAGTCAGTTAAAACAGTATTCCAAGTTGAAAATATTTAGCTGAATCGTTTGGCAGAGCTGCTTTATGGGATAGAGTCTTTTTTCCAGTCTTTTTTCAGTGGTGCCCAGGGACAGGACAAGAGGAAATGGGCTCAAGCTTAAACATAAGAAGTTCCACCTAAACATGAGGAGGAACTTGTTTACTTTAAGGGTGGCAGAACCCTGGAAGAGGCTGCCCAGAGAGGTGGTGGAGTCTCCTTCTCTGGAGATGTTCACAACCCATCTGGACAAGTTCCTGTGCAACCTGCTCTGGGAGGACCTGCTTTGGCAGGGGGGTTGGACTAGATGATCTCTGGAGGTCCCTTCCAACCCCATATCATCCTGTGATTCTGTGATAACCCTTTTGTTTCTCCATTGTGGTTGTAACCAAATAGGCAAGATGCACATACATCCAGGGGGATTTGCTGTGAATCATTTCACTATGGCAAAGTTTGTTAAGAAGCGGTTGTATCTTTGATTCAGGGAAAATACATCCCGTCAGGAACACAAGCCTTTTCTAGATGCAAAATGGAAAAAAAAAAAAAAGGCACATTTCAAGCTACGAGCAGGCTGAGAACAGTCACTCAGAATTTTAATTGAAAACTGTCAGTCGGAGAGGAAGAGGTGGGTGGTGTTTGTGAAGCAGAGTGAGCGTCAGCGAGGGCAGAGGTGCTGCATTGTATTGCCCGTGTTAGCATCGGGATGTGCGTCTCTGAGGGATGGCTGCTGTCAGCCACGGGGTGCAGGATGAGTGTGGTTGCTGTTTTTAATGACAGACAGATTAAGCTATAACATCAGACAGCCGGATAGGCATGCAAGTAATGGGAGGAGTAAAAGAGGGGCCTGTGTAGCTGAGGAAGAGATGTTCTGTCTAGGGCGTCAGAGGTCAAGTTTTCTAATTTCAGCTGTGTAAAAAGTAGTCCAAACTGTCCAGAATTTGTGAAAACAGGGCACATGCTGATCATTACTCAGCCCTCCATCCATCTGTTTCTGTTGACTATACGTGGAGGCAGAGGATGATGTAATTTTTAATTGCAGTATTAGAAGAGTTGAATACAGTCCTAGGTACGAAACGTAGATTGCTTTTCTGAAACTGTCTGTGCTGTGGTCAGCTAAGGTACTGGAAGACAGCAAATACATTCCCAGCTACTTCAGAAAATAATATACTCTGCATTTAGTGTTTATGGTATCCAGAGCATGAGGGTCCCAAAAGAACAAAATTAATATGCATGAATATGTACCCCGAACGCTTTCTTAGTTTCAGGTACTTGAGTTTCATTGAGTTTGATAGTAAGCAAGAGCACCAGGCAGCTATAAAATCAATGAAGATTTTTTTTTGCTGAATTTTCTTAAAACTTTGGTGGTTTTCCATGTTCTTCTTTTTTTTTTTTTTTTTTTTTTTTTTTGTTAAGAAAACCCCTTATAGGGGTCAGTAACCAGTTATGCTGTTGTGGTTGCATGAAATTGATAGTAGGACGAGCTGGTGGAACAACGCAGTGGAATAGGGGATGCTGTGCAATTTGCAAGTACGGCTTCCTTCCATGCCAGCTCAGTGCCAAGTGGAAGTCCATGCTTTCAGATGTCTGGGATACACGTTTGGCAATAGGGTCAGTGAGAGGAATCCACTGGCCGGGTGATCTGTCCCAGGCTCTTGATACTTACACCAAATTATGATCAGAGTCCCTTTAACCGTGTGGCATCAAGCAGCTTCGTCACTGCCACACTACCATCCCTTGCAACTTGTAGCTCCTTCCTGCTGCTATTTCCAGTTCACTCTGTTCTTCCCATTAAACTGTTACATTTCTGGTAAGCATCAGCACGTTGCAAGTTCCCTTTTTCATTATGCCATCCCTTGTCTTCTGCTTTATCTGTCAAGCACCGGCAGCAGTTATAGGATGTGACTGCACAGCCTCAGCTGTATCGCCCCTCAAAGCAGCGTAGACCAAGTTTAAAGCTAATCATGCCCAGCTGTGTCCTTAGTCACACTTCTCCATCCTAATTTGTCACTTCCAGTTAATTCCCAAACCTCACAGGTTAAACGGGGAGAGAGGCACAGCCGAGCGGTGCGAGGGGTGGCTGTTCCCAGCTGGGGGCTCCGGGGTGATGAGGTGGCACTTCCAAGCCAGGCTGACGTGTCCCTGTGTAAATAGCACTGGTTAGCTGTGCTGCAGATTTATGAAGAGCGTGTGTCTGCAGTTTTTAATAAAGTGTTTAAAGAGATCTGCACAGACCTAGATTTTAAGGCTCTCTGTTCCAATTTTAAATGTTACAGTCCCTCTAATTTTGGATTATTTTGACTAGGCACAGCTGTTAAGCCTTTCTCTCCTCTTCTGCCTCTCCTCTCCTCAAAGAACATAAGCCTCTAAAAGTCCATGGTTATCTGTCTTACTGCGAGTCTTGCCGGCTATCACATATTTAACGAGGGCTATTAAGTACCTGGTGATTAAGTTGAAAGAAAGGAAGGAGAGTAGCTTGAAATAGGACAGTGACTAAAAAGAAAGAAAATTCCTAGCTTGTATCTGAAGATTTAAAAACCACACATTTTCAAAATAATGTGCCTTAAAATACACACAATTTATTAAAAAAACTCTTGAACTTCATTCGTTTTGGGAACCACATCTACGTATGCCGCATCCGAAGACCTTACAAAAAGCTTTTGCAGCTGTTTCTTCAGAAGGTGTTTTACTTACCTTGCCCAAACCGGCTTGCCTGTTGCAGTTACCTGCCTTCCCAGCACATGGAGTCATCCATCGCCTTGGAGAAGTAAGCTCACCCCACCTTCTTAACAACTGGCCAGTCAGGTTGCTTAAGAACACGCATTAAATGCTTTTGCAGTTTTGTTAGCGTTGCTAAACCATCTTGCTATTCCTAATTTCACTTCTTTGGGTAGCATACAGAGGATTTTCTGCGTCTGAGTGTCTTTTGCAAAAGGTCTTACAAGACCAGATCGGAGGTAAACAACAGAAAAGCAAACTACTGCAAAATATAACTCATGGCATTAAACAAGCCATACAAAACAGTGGGATGACAAATTTGCCAGTTCATAATGAATTAAGTAAATTAATAAAATCATGTTATTTTTGGGACCTGTTTTTTTTGCTTTTAATGTCTGATGGTAATTTTCCAGTAGTCTAGTTTTAATGAAAACATTTACTCATGTAAATGAGGGTTTCAGTTTGTTTGTGTTGACATTATTATTTATTTTTGTAGAGAAAAATCCGTCTTTTCTTTATCGTCTACTTTCAGAAATCTTATGGAACATGCTGAAGAAATGTCATCCTTCCTTTGACATTCGTGTTTTGTTTGGGTTTTTTCTTTCATTTTAGTTCCTATGAAGTAGCGTAAACTCTGGCTTAATTTGATCTGGCATTCCCGCAGTTGAACATTTCTAAGTATCCTGTATTGTGGCCCATCTGGGTTGTCATAGAAACCGGAGACCTCCATCCTCCTCCTTGTTGTTGGAAATGGAATGCAAACAGGGCATCAAAGTGACGTTTTTCTAGTACAAGCGAGAGCCCTGTGAAGAGCCAAACAGAAAGGTTTCTTACTGGTTTTATGCTCTCGTGGCCCGTTTTAACAGTTGTTACAGTACACCCTCTTTTCCCTTGAATATCTGGCAGCTGGGTAAAAGAAAAAAAAATGTGAGCATCATGAAAAAGCCAAGCTTGTGTGGTTAATCTTGTCCACAGCTTTTCCCTCTCTATCTTTTCTTGATGTATTTGTCTTGGATCGGGCTGCTAACCAGTAAGGAGGTGCGGAGCACGTTACTGCAAATCATTTGCACTGCAAGTGGCTGAAAGAACCAATTATGTAGCACGGACGTGGGGCTTAACATTTCTCTGCGCCCATCCTCTATCCTCTTGCAAGGAAAAAAAAAAATAAAAAAAAACCCAACCAAAAAAAAAACCCCAAACCCAGCCAAATAATCCTGGCAAATGTATTAAAAGTTTTCACTTGCAAAACAGTAGATCAGTTTTCAAAACTGTATGGATTTAACGGATGTAATTACGAAATCATACACTGTTTCCCTTCCCCCCCCCCTGTCGTACGCCCCAGCTGTGTACTCAGCAGTTCTGCTGGTGAATGGCCGTATCTCCTCCCCAGGACAAAGAACCTTTGAAATCGCCGCAGAATACTAACCCACGGCAGCCAATTGTGGATTTCCAAAATAGGTTGTGAAATTATTTTCTAAATAGCGACTTGCTCATCAACCGAGAGACAGGCTCCGTCAGCACAAAGCGGGGCACAGGAACAGTTTGGTTTTGTGTGTGGGAGAAAAAAATAAATAAATAAATAAATAAAAAAAATCTGAGTACAGTCTGTTCATGCTGAGCATGCTGTTGCTGGCCTAAAAGCAGCTGCCTCTACAGCCTCTGCTGCTGGGGCGGTTTCTGGAGCAATGTGGGTCACTGGGCAGGCTTCTGATTTTCTTTAAATTAATTAAGGAAATCGGTTTCTGCTCCCGTGCGAAAGACGGAGCCTCCAGTGCGGAGAGCCGCGGCGGGTGAGAATCTGTGCTGAAAGCGTTAAAGGCTTGGAGCAAAAACTCCTCTTTCGTCATTGCTCTGGTAAACTGGGAGAGGAAGATGAGGAATGTGGAGGCAGAACGCTAGGATCCTGCATTACTTGTCTAGCTCGTAGTAAATACATCTGAAATGCAGAGCAGGAAAAAGCCAGTGAATTATTATTACTATTTACACAGTACTAGCATGTGTTAAATATTTCAAAAGATTTTTTGCAGACTAGGTTTTTGGCCTGCAGAGGGTACAAGCTAATTGGGCAACCTACCATCAGGAAAACAAAAGAGGAAAAACAATTAAGGGTGTGGGTCTGTGGGGTTAAATCGAGCATGGTGTAGCGGTCTGGTTTTGCATGTGTGTATGTGAAGTATGGACTTTCTTTCTTCAGTGAGATAGTTATTTCTAATGGCTTGGAAAAAAATCTCAAAGTTTGCCCTGCGCTACTTGTGACACCTCAGACATCCCTCTGGGCATAGGCCTGACACGGCAGCGAGAAGGGACTTTAAAAGGAGCTTGTGTGACCAGAAGTGTGCCCTTTATTCCGTGTCGATCTGATAAGATAGAGTGTGTTCTCCTGCAAGCCTGGCCTGCCAGTGAGAAAGGACTAATTTCTGCTCGTCAGACTTCAGTACCTCCTGGTTCAGCTTTACATTGTCTGTGACTGCCCTTTGCTTGTGTGAACCTGTTTCTTCTCACTACTTTCTGTGTTTCCTGCTGTATTATTTTTGGAGCATGTTTTTGTTTTCTTCTGAGCTTCCTCACCATCAGTGACAGCTTGACTGTCTCCCTGTGCACACTGACAAACGTGTTTTGGATCAGGTGTGGTTTTGATACCAACATATTTACATGATCTGCCAAACAATTCCCATGAAAATCCTGCTCTGCTCATAATGAATACTGCCTTTATATAGTAAAGTCAAGTATTTCTGTTTGCACATTAAAATCTTTATATTGTTGGGGTTTTTTTTGCATTTCTGCAACACCTCTCACACATTGACATTTTTATTACAACGGGTTAATATTTTCTCAGCCTTTGGTCATGATTTTTTTTTTTTAAGTAAAGTTAGATCACTAATTACTCTCATGCCCTTGCATGTATTTACTGATATAAGTCTGTGGGTGTGTAGTATAGATCTTTTAAAAGCCTCTTTCCCTCTGCTTACATCCTGCCCCAACTCCAGATGAAATACAACAGAGGATAGTTTTATCAAAACAAACAAATAAATATGCCCTGTTTTCTTGAATACGTGCCTTGTCGTATTTGTTAGAAAACAGAAAGAAACCCTGAAGCTTTTTTTTTTCCCCAAAGCACCTCCGCATTTCAGCATTAGTTTGGTTTATTTTAGAGGGAAAATGTTATCTGAGCTGCTTCTTTCCTTTAATGGCCCCCCTACCTCAGAACTGGCTCCCTAACGTTGTAAGCTCCCTTTCTGCTTCTCATTCTGTGGAGGTTATCGGAGAAAGAGGGTTTATTTTTATGGACTGGAATTCAAAAGGGCACACATTATGTGTGTGAAACTTTAATTCAACTCTGGTTGCAAAGACAGTGCAGCTTTAAGGTAGTTCTTGGTGTTAATAGCAGAGCTTGAGATCCCAGTGTGAGTAAAGCCACCGGACCCGAGGACACAAAGCAAGATGGCTTGCTTTAACAGCCTGTGTTTCAGTTGCTAGGTTTCTCTCATCTTTCAGCCTTTCTCAACAGCGCAACATGTGTTTCCTTTAAAAAAAATAATAAAATAATTAAAAAAAAAAAAAATCCATCGGCGCGAATCCATGGGGAGGAAAACTACTGTTTTGTGATTTACAGCTCTTAGAGAGCGGTGTGCTAGGTGTATGTAGAGATACCCGAGAGAGACCTGCTGTTTTTAGAAGTCCCTGCGTTCTGAGCTGATGCTTCCAAACGTATTCACAGCTGAACCGTCACGCAAGAAATGCTGAGTGAGGGCCAATGAAATAAGGCTTTTGAGTTTCGCTAAGACTGTCTGATACCTCCGAGTGCAGGTTTAGCTGGTCAGACCGGTTTTCTCGCGTGAAATGTGTTCATCTGGCAATATATTGCATGTTCTCTGCAATAAGTAGCAAGTCAAGCATATGGTCTAAAAAAAGAACTTGCATTTCATTATGTGATGAAAATATACAGTAGTTTTTATTTAATCCTTTTTTACAAAAAAAAAAAAGTTAATTTGCTGTTTAAATCTAATATGGGGCTGCAGAGGCACGGAAGATATCTTGGTCTCCCTTACTATATAAGTTTAGTATTGCATAGGTCACAACTCTTACCAAAAAGCATCCCTTTTGGGGGCCATGTGTCCCATTGTTTGGCATCAGATTCTCATCCCTCACCTCAGCTGTGGAATTGCAGTAATACTCCTATTTTGGGCAAAGTGAGTGGGTGAGACTGTGGTCAAGCCGTTGTTCTTTATGGTTGTGCTGTCAGCATTTGGGTATCTCTTGAAAGTGGTTGTAGCTTTTCCTGTGGGATCCAGGAGAACGGGACCACACGGCCTCCACCTCGCTTCTTGTACCCCCGGAGCCTCTGGGAACACAAATCACTAGATCTTCACCCAGTCTCTGTGTCTGTTCTGGGCACCAGGGCATCAGTGATACTGAGCTATTTTTTTGTGCATGCAACATGCGTAAAGAGGAATTACAAGAGACCTTATTTCCTTATTTCTTACCTCTCTTTGACAAAGAACTCCTTGGAGAATTATAGAAATTCATCAGAACCTTCTTTAGAATTCATTTTACAGCTGTAGCATTTGCAATCTGTCCTTAAAAGTTTGAACAAAATACTATTAACAAAAATACCCCCCAAAACCCCCTAAAATACAGAGAGTTTTAGCCAGTTGCTCTAGGATGTTTTTCCCACCATTTAAAATGGGATTCTCACATTGTGCTTGTGATATGGACAGTCCCTCAGTCTTCAAGGATTATTACTACAGTATGAAAAGCCTCAGCAATTCTGTCCCAGGAGTCCTTTGCCAGACTGTATATTTCTGTGTTTGTTGGGTTAAAAGATCTATTCACCCACCTCATGACCCCCCCAAAGCCCTCAAGAGATCTTCTTTATTGACATAATAAAAAGGAAAAGTACTTGCATTATTTTTGACAGGTCTTCTGTAAAAAGAGAATCATGAGCCGGTGTTGAGCAAAATATTTCCTTCTGAAATATTTTCTAAGAGGTGTTAGGAAAAGAACAAACATTACCGAAAAGTTCTGAAGCGGCACGTTTCTCAGGTGATGAGTTAAAAAAAGGTCCCATCAACTGCAGTGTTGCATTCTTCAGAGATGAGCTTGGCTTGCTTGTCAGAAAACAATATTCCAAATGGTGTTAGCAGCAAGGGCTGACTGCTCAAGAAAGCCAAAGCACCTCTGCAATGCTTTATTTCTGAAAGCAGTTTCAACGCACGATGCTTACAGCCAGGAATTTTGGAGCTTTCGGTCATGATTCTAGTACATACTCCAAAAAAAAAAAGGATGAGAGAGCAAGTTATAGAGGCATTAAATACAATTCATGTGTACATAAATTTAAAGTTCTTCTTTACAGAGATAAGAGCTAAGTGAGGCACCAAAATGGGATTCTGCCTTCCTTCACAGAGCTATCCTGGCTGTCGTGACAAATTTTAATCCCAGCTCAAACAAGATTTATTTGCATTACAGCATGGAGGCACTATAGATAGATTTTTACAGAACAAGAGCTATGGATGCTTGAGATAATTTTATTCAATGTCCTAATCATGTTTGTTTCAAATTTATTAGGTTTGAGAGTGAACATCATCTTTAGCAGAGAAATTATATCTGACAAAATTCATCTTGCGTCTTAGTTGATATCAAATGGGTCCCAACAACAGCGTTCATTGTTCATCCCAGAAGTTATTGTTACAGATGTCCCTCTGTCTGCGCTTTGAGCAAACCGGTCTTCGAGGGAAAAACTAACCATCCCCTGACTACTCAGCTTTCCTGAGGCAGCCTCAGCAGCTTAACAGTTTTGGAATCGCCGTGTTCGATCCCATCCACCAATTCTGAACTCATGTCACACGTTACAGGCTTACATGGCACAAGTCCAATCGCATTAAAGACTGAATTGGCGTCTTTAGATTAAATTTCAGAAAATTTGGGAAAGGACGTCCAAAATCTGTTACAAAATTAGTTAACATAGAAAGTGGGTCTTACATGAAGAGCTTCTAATGATCACTCTGAAAACCATTTCTCAGGTTCAGTAGCAGTGTTTACCTTTCTCTTATAAGAGAAGGGCTACCTCCCTTTCCTTTGTACTGGAGGGGATCTTTGACAGCACTCACCAGAGCTCTGAAATAAATTTCCTGTACCATTCTGAGCAAGGAGGATGCTGGATTCATCGCTTGCCGTGTAGCACAAACAGATTTCGTTTCAGACACTTCAAAGACTACCAAGACTTAAGAAAATAGCAGATCACTTCAAAATGTTAGCTGGAGGTTGGGAAACTTAGCATCGAAGAGAAGTAAGTTATATTTATTTATGGAGATGCATGCAGATGTGAGTATCACAATATGTTAAACAACAGGAGAGGGATTGGAAAGGATAATGGAGGTAATAGCAAAAAGAATATTACCATCACTCACTCACATAGGCCAGTTCCGTATGCAACTTTATGTTCTGAAGTCATTTGAAACAGTTAAAAATTCCAACGGATAGTATAAAATGTCATTTGAAAGTGCAGATTTTGTGGAGTTTCATTTATTTTTGAAATAATTTGGATTCCGTTCCAGATTGTTTATAATCCCTCCTTCCAAATGTGTTTCCCTTTTATCTGTGTAAGCATGTGCCGACACTGTTGCTCAGTATACACAAATGCTAATCTACCTTTGTGCACATGGAAAACAGCATTCCTGGCTCTGAGTTTAAAACTCCCATAGAATACGTTATTAATTGAAGAAGCCTCTCTTTGTAGAAAAGCCTATCATTTATGTGGTCACCGTTGAGAAGGTTATAGATAAATATAACGCTGTTTGTTAACAGTGTGGTCTTCAGAACATACAACAAACTACCCCAGATACTAAAAGCGCGTTAAAAAAAGATTTAAATTTCAAAAAGTGATTTTCCTTCTCTGTACTCTGGTTGCGTACGCTAACACGGTCTAATTATAATGTGATGACAACTTCTTTTCTAGTGCCCTGCATGCTTTAATGCTCTAAAATGCATTTCTCTTGGCAGGTCTCTGCAGTGAGGTGGAAAGCATGGTAACTGTTCAGTTCCCCATAGTGAGTAATTTCCCTAGTTCTGCGTTTGGCTTTCAAATGCTAGATCCTGTATCTCTGAAGTTCAAGGAGAGGGAAGTGGGTAGGGAAGGGCTGGTGTCCATCTGTGTGTGATTTAGCTGGGTATGACTGAGCTCCAGCCCAGCTCCTGCTAAGTCTGTGTCGCTGAAGGGTTCCTCTAGTTCCACGTGCTGGTCTTGCAGACTCTGCTGAGCCTTATCAAACACAGCCAGTTGGTGCTGCTGGTGTGAAAGCACAGGGGAGCTCTCATGTGGAAGGTTAATGGAGTGTAATTAGAAAGAAAAATGAACTGCTCAACCACTCTATCTCACTCTACCTGCACTGAGAGTGACAAGCGCTCTGATCTTTTATAAACCCTGGAGCAGGGGTTTAACAGTCTAAAATTATGACAGTATAGCTGTCAAACAAGCAAGCACACTGTGAAGAAGTCGTATGAACTTAGGGATAGGAATGTTTACATTCCCTCACGTGGTGTCCGTTAGTACTTTTCTTTTTCATGCTGGATATTGTCCATATTGATATAACAGGTCTGAAATGCATTTTCCTGTGAGGTGTCCATCAAAGCTGGAAAGATCGTTGTGTTCCGTGTGTGGCTTCTTCATGTCTGCTGCTCATTGTAACTGTTACCTTGTAAGATGAAGTGATGGCACCTTCCTAAGGCATTTTGATACCAAGAAATTAAGCTTTCACAGAGAAGAGTTCTGGTGGAAGCAAGGGTTTACGTTCCAGGAACTAACCAAAATTTAGATCAGCTACTAATGCCTGATCCCGTTAATTACATTATGTACTACATATATCTGTTGAAAACCATCATGCTCATAAAAAGTCTTTTGTTTTTCATCTAGCACACAGATGTTGTTTTTTTTTTCTTTAAAAGAATGCTTATAAACTTCAGTTGCAAAACTGCATCTAGGATGCAGAGGGAAGACACCACACGTCAAATTCCAGAAGGACAAGGAGATGAACCATTTTAACTTCCTGCATCTTGGAGGCCGTTATATTCTACCTTGGTACTCCTGTGTGACATCTTCTGACTTCAGGGAGACCTGGAGAGTTTGGTTATCAGGGTACTAAGTTTTTTCTCTTTCACATCTTTGTGTTCCAGAAAACAGGTGGTAGATTGGGCTGCCAGTTATTCCGAAGGCCCTTGCAATGTCAGCAGGTTAACGAGGGGAAATTTGCCCAGCTAGTTCTAGCAGCCAATCCACATCCTGCTTTGCAGTGGAAGGGAAAAAAACCCAACATTTAAGTCTGTAAAGAAGGCATAAAATAGGAAGCATCAAAGGAAGAAGATAAGCTGAGTTTGCCTAGTTTCTTTTTTCTAGCTGTGGCCAATATCTTGTGTTTCAGAGGAAGGTGAAAAAACAACCTTGAGCATATCTGGTGGTTTGTGCCTCTGGACATGTTTATGTTCTGAAGAGTGGGGCTGTCTTTCTGCGGAGTTTCAGTGCTGGAGAAGCTCGCTGGGAACAGTGCTGGCGCTGGCACTGACTGTTCTGGCATTTAACCATCTTTGCGTATTATCTCAAGGTTGAATTTGTCTACCTGCAACTTTGCAGCCACGGAATCATTGTTTTACATTTCTCAGAGAAACTAAAAACCCTCCCATCATCGAATTTCTTTTCTGCGTGTAAATATCTATGCTCAGTGAGAAGTCACCTCTCGATAAACTGGATGTGCCAAGCCCCAGTAAGCCTCACGTTACACAGCGTTACTTCTTGGGTCCTTGATTATGTTCGCGGTTTTCCTTTGAACTGTCTCTCCGGTAGCCCTGCATCCCTTGGGAAGGAGGTAGCGTTCCCGTCTTTTTTTTTTGGCAAAATGCCAGTTCTCGGGTGCTTTTAAGCCAGGTGGAAGTTCACCAAATCTTCAGTTGTCGAGTCGTTTCAGCTTTACTTAGGGAGGTGCTTTTTTGCGCTGAGATAAATTAAAACACAGGGGCAAAGTCCCCTCTCCCCTTGCCAATTTAAATCGGGAGGCTAAAGAAGAGCCATTGCTTTATTTTGCAGAGAGGCACTGTTGATTGATCCACAAACCTTGACACAACTGAAGAACAGCAATTTGAGTCTTCTGCGGTGATTTAATTTGATGCCTTCTCTGTGAAGCAGGGATTTTTCTTTCTTTTGACCGTGCTTGGTTAACTAAAGAGAATAGTGCAGCGGGTATATTTGGCTGGACAGAAGACCTGTATTTGATATGCTGTTCAAATGACTAGGAAGAAGAGAAAAATCTCTGAGGGAGGTGAAACTATGACTTCTTCCTCTGTTAACTCATTCTGTCTACGGAGTAGAGATCAACGCCGAATTGCTGCGCGATGTTGCTGGTGACGGGTTTTAATTGAATTGGTGCTAAACAGTATTTGGTTGATGACACAGATAGGGAAAAAGCCTGTCTGCTTTTGTGATGTTTGTAAAGCAACTGTGGAAATGAAATATTAGCTGCTGTTCACAACATCAGAGGAACCAACAGGTGGTTGTACAATACAGTTTGAGCATCCAGACCTTTCTGTTCACAAAAGAACAAGGTTGCATTCTCTGGTGAAATAAAACGAGTCATCTTAGTTGATACTTCCCATCACATGTGAAGCACAAGCACAGGAGCATGAACTGTGTGTTGCCTTTCATGAGGAGGAGAGGTGTGATTCAGTCATGGGAATAGCAGTAGGATGCACAAGAATCCTGCTGAAGCTGATTCATTTTTATTCAAGGGACTGCGTTACTGTGCAATAGTACGCCGTAAAATTACGTGATGACTATCCTTTCCACTTGGGTTATTCCAAAATATGAGGAGTTACCGGATTTGGAATCCTCAGCACAAGAAGGACATGGACCTGCTGGAACGAGTCCAGCAGAGGGCCACGAAGATGATCAGAGGGACTGGAGCACCTCTCCTGTGAAGACAGACTGAGAGAGTTGGGGTTCCTCAGCCTGGAGAAGAGAAGGCTCCAGGAAGACATTAGAGCAGCTTCCACTACTTGAAGGCGGTCTACAGGAGAGATGGGGAGGGACTGTTGATCGGGGAGTGTAGTGATTGGACAAGGGAGAATGGTTTTAAACTGAAAGAGGGGAGATTTAGATTAGATATCAGGAAGAAATTCTTTACTGTGAGGGTGGTGAGACACTGGAACAGGTTGCCCAGAGAAGCTGTGGCTGCCCCATCCCTGAAGGGGTTCAAGGCCAGGCTGGATGGGGCTTTGAGCAACCTGGTCTGGTGGGAGGTGTCCCTGCCCAGGGCAGGGGTCTGGAACTAGGTGATCTTTAAGGTCCCTTCCAACCCGAACCACTCTATGATTAGAAAGTAGACTTTTATTTAGGTTGATCATTTGTAAAACATGTAAAACATAAGTTTACTGATTTAAATTGCTCTCCTGTGCTTGTGTTACTCAGAGTAATTCAGTATAAGGATGTCACATTATGAGGTAAATCAGAGGTAGAAAAGAAGCAGCAGGACTTCCATGGCAGAGCTGCTTTGCTTGGTCAACTGGCTATAGGTGTGAATGGCTTTTCCATGGTGGTGGTTCCTGTGTGTTCTCCTGCATAGTATTCAGTATCCACAGTATTTTTTTATGCTGAAATTTTATATCCCAAGCTTCTGTCCACAAGACCACGTTATACACTTCTGGCAAACTAGGTTCAGTCAGAGATCATAGAAACATACTTTACATTGAAGCACAAAAGAACCTTTGTTTCATTTCTGCACAATCTAGATGACGCTTTTTTTTTCCCAAAGAGATGATTTTTTTTCCTCAAACAGGCAAATGTGGTAGAACAATACAGAAATACGCAAGATAAAATTAAACTGAGCACCTTCTCCGTGGTATTTTCATTTCTTCAGCCTTTTCATGTTGAAGTGATCCCCACATCCTTTTACCAGTTTAGTTTGTATTTGTACTGGGAAGTGTTTCTGAGAAGCAGTAAAACCTAAAGCAAAAGAAACCTTGTCAAATTAAAAAAAAATAATAATTTCATTCCTTTCGTGCCATTCCTCCTTAATTACATTCAAAGTACTGCACTTAACTGTTTTTCCTGTTCTGTTTTGCCTGTTGTCATACACTTAATTCTTCATTCATTAATTGCTTCATTGTTTAATTATTGTAGCTGTTCTTGCAAGTTTCTTTCTGTTAACATAGGTAGTGGGGTGAGAAAGCAGGTATTGCATTTATTTGATATATAAGCTGCAGGAAAACATTGTATGTGTTCTCCTCCTACTAGTTCAGTCTCTGTTCCCTATTTTGTGCAAGAGTAAAAATTCTAAAATGAGAAGACAGTGATGCATAAGGCGTTTCACAGTACAACATTTCCTTCCAAAAATTAATTGGTCTTGTGGTGCTGCAAATGCTAAAAGACACGGTACTGAAAATAAAGCAATCAAGAAGTCACATAAAGCAGAATGGCACAGCAGCTATTTTTGGTCATTTTCATTTATAATTCTAGCTATATTTTTAAATAAAATAAAAATTGATAAACATTCTGCCCCATTAAGAATGAAGGGATTAATACTATTTTCAGAACTTACATAATTCACTTGTGAATGATTTCTAGCAACTTCAAGTGGTGTTTTTCTAGCATAAATGAAAATCCCACATTGTTTTTTGAAGTACGTATGTTCATGTGTGAACTGTGTATTTGTTTGAGAATCACACCTTTAGAAATTATTTTAAATAGTCTAAACTATAATGAAGTATAATAAGTTTACCAGCATTTTTAATAACAAAAATACTTTTCACATCATGCCAATGGTATAGAACAAAATTTGTCTGACAAAATGTCAAAGTAGATTTTTATGGAATGAAGATTGATTTAAATTCTGTTTTACACAAGGTACCCTATGCTGTATGCAATAATTGTGTTAAAGACATTAAGACTGCAAAGCAAGATCATGAATTTGGAGTGTACCAAAATTCACTATACTGTCTCGGTCCATCGCTAGTGCTCACAGAATCATGTGCGGTTCGAAGGGACCTCTGGAGATCAAGTCCAACCCCCCTGCCAAAGCAGGTCAACCCAGAGCAGGTCCCACAGGAACATGTCCAGGTGGGTTTGGAATGTCTCCAGAGAAGGAGACTCCACCACCTCCCTGGGCAGCCTCTGCCAGGGCTCTGCCACCCTCAAAGTGAAGAAGTTCCTCCTCATGTTTAGGTGGAACTTCTTATACTCAGGTTTGTGCCCATTTCCTCTTGTCCTACCTCTGGGCACCACTGAAAAAAGACCGGCCCCATGCTCTTGACACCCTCCCTTTATAAAGTATTTATAAGCATTGATCGGATCCCCCCTCAGTCATCTCTTCTTGAGACTAAAGTGCTCATCAGTATCATAAGTGTATTGCTCAGTTTATCCCACAGGACCATTGTGGTGGAGGGAAGAGAAGCACTGAGTTCTCCTAACATGCTTCACAACCCCTTTTAGATGTGCAGAAGTCATCCTCGTATCTTTGTGCAGCTTTTAGCCATGTTTTCTGTGGGTTGAATGCAGCACGTGCTCTTTGGGATGGTTACTGGAAAGTTGGCAACGCAGCCATTGACTGGGGTTAAGATACCAGGGTATTTAACAAAAGCTTAAAAAAAACAGGATTTTAAACTATAAAAAGAAATAGTGCATGCTTCTGTAGTCATGCCTGGTAAAGCATTCAAGTATGAGGTGGAGGTGGTCTCCCAGTCCCGTTGCTACATTCCCATTCAGCACACAAGCACCCCGCGCCAAGAGGGGCTTTTCCAACTGAAAGATAGAGGTGCCAGTTTGATCACCTTCAAGAAGTAGCAAATTGTACCACGTTTTTTTCCTGGAAAAAATTCTGATTTAGTTGGTAAAAACGTCTAGGTATGAATCAAGCACAGCCAGGAGTCCAATATTCCATAAAAATACGGGATAACCATAGAAATAGCTGAAAATATTTCTGTAGTCCTTTGATTAATCTTTCGATGGAATTAAATTCAAGTTGTTTTGTACAACAGGTTGTGGGGTTTTTTTCCTCACTGGTATAGAGTCTGCGTCATCAATTTCTATAATTGGATTTCACTATTTTAAATTTTAGATACCATCTAAAAGCAGTAGATGAGTGTACAGTTATTTTCCTTGCTTGTAATCTTTCCACTCTCAAATTCCACTCCCCAAATGCTCCCTCTTTGAAGGTTAAAGACTAACTGTGGCAGGGCTCCTAAATCTTTTAGCTTCTTTCTGCCACGGCAGTTTTGCTCTCTTTCCATTTTGTGGAAAAGCAAGAGGTATTTCACTTCTCTGTGAGCAGTGGCAGGGGATGGGGCTGGTGACGAGAGGGGAGGGAGGCCGGCAAGGAAGATTGCAGGGCAATGAAATTCCCTCCATCCCACCCCCAAGTTGGAGCTGATTTGAAATCAGGGCTTTCTCTCGCCATTTCAGTCTCAGCAGTTGGCAACTTTTTTATCTCAGAGAATGACTCTTGGGCATCGGAGGGAACAGGTAGCAGAGGATCCATAACAGCTGAGTAATTCAGACCACATCAGCTTTCGTTTTGTGACACAAAAGGTTGTTTAGTGCTTCACTTTTTTCTCTCCCATTTTTAGAAGATTTTTGTGTTTTAGTTTTATGTAGATTTTTTGAAGTTTAAAAACAAACCTTCCTTTATATATATATATACGCTTTTCTGAGTGTGTTTCCTGGATGAAGAAAATATAACAAGGGATCTAGTATTTAAAAACGTACTTGAATAACTACTTTGTTATTGATTGATTGATTGATTGATTGATTAAAATGGAAAGAAAGCTTAGCTAATAATGTT
Source organism: Gallinago jamesoni (assembly GCA_025769975.1). NCBI lineage: Eukaryota > Metazoa > Chordata > Aves > Charadriiformes > Scolopacidae > Gallinago > Gallinago jamesoni. The sequence goes on from JAOQGH010000040.1 coordinate 23,711,368, forward strand.
ATACTTAAACCTTACTAAGCTTTAAGTTGCCTCATCCCTGAAGGGGTTCAAGGCCAGGCTGGATGGGGCTTTGAGCAACCTGGTCTGGTGGGAGGTGTCCCTGTCCATGGCAGGGGGGTTGGAACTGCATGATCCGTCAGGTCCCTTCCAACTCAAACCATTCTATGGTTCTGTGAGGTTTGCTCCAAGGACTTCCCTTATCTTACAGCAACATATCAATGAAAGATTTTTATGTGAGCGTAGAGAAAACACCTTTTAGCACAGATCTGTGGCCAACAGGACACAGAGGCAGATTTCCTGCTTAGTCAAACCAAAATAATCTCCTAAATGCTGTGTTAGGGTCTGGCCTGTGGCGTGAACGAGAGAATGGTTTCGCTGAATGTCACGATATCGATTATGACTATTACCTTCAAGAGAGGGTCATATGAAATATCTGGGGCCTGTGAACTCGGTGGTGTGAGAGGTTCTGGGCGAGATTAGCAGGGAAGATGCCAGGACAGCAAGAGTGATGAGGTGGTGCAGTTCCGCTTACTGCTGGACACACGGGGTGGGAAGGAGGCTGAGAGTAACCACTGCAGAGGGCTAGCACTCGCTTTCTGGGTAGAAGAGGGTTTGGAAGAAAGGATGTGATTATTAATGCCTTTCACATCCTGGGTGGAAAGAGAAGGACCGGCATTCGGCTTTGAGGGGAACTCAGTAAACTTGAAAGGCAAATGCTTTTCATACGTTTGTAGTGTTGCAGGGGAAAGAACTTTTGTAGGAATATGGGGAGGGTTGGAGCTTTCTGACGTGCAGAAAACTATTGCCTTGTCTTTATGATGAGGTGTTTATGATTGAGCTACTCTCGATTGAAAATTTCGAATTTGTCAGTAAGAATTTAATTAAATTAAATATCCTCAAATAAGAGTGGGAAGGGAAAATTGCAATGATTACATCTAAAGAATGAAGAATATTTCTTAAGAATTAGTGGTACTTTTAGATAACCTGTCTCCCTGGCACCCAACCTCCGAGGCGCATAGCTAGGACTTTATACCAGCCTTGGCAAATTTCAGTCATACACATTGTACGTTCTGCAGCACACACCGCCTTCAGAATTGATTAAGAACAGTCAAGTGTCCGAAGAATGATTTTAAAAACACATTTCTAATGAAATATCGAGTCTGACAGTAGACGGAGAGTTTTCTTTCCTGCTGCCTTCCTCTCTCATCCCCAAGAAGAGGAGTCTCTGCTGCCATTGCTGCAGACAGAACGTGTGACGGGGCTCCTGTGCCCCTGCTGAGCAGCGGTTCCCGCAGGAGCCCTGGAGGAGCCAGGAGATGCCAGCTCCACAGCCTGGGATGAGACCCAGAGCAGAGGAGGGTACCACTGGAAATGGGCATAGAGCTGCTCTTAGCTCCTGTGTAGGTGCAACCCTGAGAGCTTGTGCTAATTAAGCTAAGTCATTTTGGAACGTGGCGTTCGGAGTCCCGCTTGCTCAGTTTCTGACAAACAGCTAATCCCAGCAGTCTTGCGGAGGGTGAAAGGATTTCTCTAGTTTCAGTGTGGTGTTTTTACAGACAGGTGGGAGAAGCAGCTTAATAAACTGCGTAAGCAATTGGCATGCACTGCAAACTTCAGTTTTACTCTCTGAATCTTAAAAGCATTAGATGCTTCTTCCAATTTAATATCTGCATAATGGATATGGATGGCAGGAGATGCTGCTGCCAGGCAGCTCTCAGCAGCCTCTAACTGGCTACCCTGGACTTCCAGACCAACGGCGGGGTTTTTTTTTTCCACTCGCGTTTGTCCATCTTGTGCCAAATATGCTGAGCCTCAGTTTTTGCACAAGCCACTAATAAAAGTTGTGCTCTGGTCCCGTTGGTTGTTTTTTTTTTTTCCCCTGGCTGTGCACGCCGCGGTTCAGGCCCGGGGGTGGAAGAGGCGGCGTGACTCACCTCGCTCCCGCTCCCCTCCAGCTCTCGCCCTGCCGTAGTCCTCCAGACTGCCTCTCCTTCTCCTCTCTCTATTTTCAATTTTTATTTTTTTTTAATTTTGTTTCAAATCCTTACACTGGTGTTCCTCCCACTCCAAAGAACAAGATGGAAATACATTCTTGGGCCATTGATGCTGATTTCTGCCAGTTAGGGAATCTGTAGAAGAGCACCATTACCACTGAATTTCATACAGGCAGCTGTGGAAGACAAAAACTCCTTTCCTGTTCCTGCCGGGTACGGTAATTCTTTAGCCTCCTGTGCAGTGTATGTTCAGTCCATTTATATTTTTTTTTGGCAGGTATTCCGTAGGCATGTTGCATTATTTTCTCTCCTACTTTGCTCCGTTCTTCTCTCCTCCCCCCTCAGGTTACTCTCTGGAAATGTTTTTTTTCAGCTCTTGTATCTGCTTGCTGACACGGCACTTTGGTTTGCATGTTAACGTGGTCGATCTTTTTCAGAAAAGCAATTTGAAATGATTGTTCTGTTATTACATGTGCGAATGAGCTGATAGACACGGGCCATTTAAAACTGTGTAAAATACCTGAATTAGAAAAATGCCTTCTACCCAACTTGTTCTCTCTCACCGTGGGAGCTGAGTGCTCATCCCCAGCCGGGATGCTCCTTCTGTACTCCTCTGAGCCGCTGAATTCACCCTTCTGCAACCAGCTCCATCATGTCAGCTCACACGTTTCAACCTTATGAAACAGGGGAGGGGGTTTTTGTTGACTCTGTATTTTATTTGGCTCTTTAGAGTGCCAGTTCTCAAAGGGTTGCCAGTTTGGGACCCTGCGCCTTTTGTGGGCTGGAGTTACACATTCGGGGTGCGAGGCACTCCACAGTTTTAATTCATCATAAGCAGGATGCTCGGAATCCAAAGTCTACAGTATGTCCACAAGCACTGCGCAGAGGGACAGATATTTTATTAGCTCAGAATTTCATAATCCTGTGTGAAAGAAATTTGAGGGGGAAAAAATGTTTCCCTTGGTTGTAAATAGCTGGATTTTGGCTTGAGTTTTTTTGTTCCATCTCTCTGTCTTAATACTAATGCTTCAAAACAAAAATCTAAACATTTGATATTGTCAGAATTTCTTTTTTCCATGTAAGTGGAACCGCTTGGCTCCTGGCTCTGGTAGAGGTTTCTTGACCATTTGTCTTTCTGCTGGAGCTTTCTCAGCTGAGACCCTACCATGGCTGTTGACTTCATTGTCCTCTTCTGAAGCCGACCTGGTCATATCACCGCTTTGGAGTATGTGTGCTCTCTTGATCAAGGGGGCTAAAGTATACATCTAAATCTTTTCAAAGCTGTCCTGATTTGGGGGTGGTTGGAGCGTAGGAAAAAAATGTCTGTTTTCTCTCATGCCTGCAAAAAGTGAAAAAAAGTCTCATGCTCTTTTCACCCTTGTTCACACTAAAGTACAGTATGAACATAAGTTGTAAGCCCTTATTACCTGTGTTGTGACATGGTACCTTACCATGCAGGTCACCTGGTCTGCTCTTAAATCTGTTGAGCTACAGTCTAAAGATACACAGAGGCTACCAGGAGAAGAATTTTCTCTTTTAAATAATTTCAGACTTCCATGGAAGCTACAATGTAATAGGAAGTCTTTAAGCGGGGATAAAAAAAAATCTGTGCAATTTTCTTCCCATAGCCAGATCTGATTTTCTTTCAGGTGGCAATAATATTGAGCAGAACATCCTCACATCCATGCCCTTGCTGTTCCTTTCTTTGCACTCAAACTGACTCTCTCTCCACTCAGTTTCGGTGACTGGTACAAAACAGCATCCCCATTGCCTTGAAGTCAGCCCTCTGGCTTCAACTTGAGGTCCTTTTTCGGCGCTGTGTAAGAACAGTGCGTGTTTTAAGGAGTCAAAAACTTTGGAATCTGAATGCTACCAGGTCTCAAGTGAGTTTGGTCCGGCAGTGATTTGTCAGTAGCCTGAATTTGGATGGGTGGGTTTCTTCAAGGACAGCAAGGTGGCCCTGCTGGGCAGCAGCACTCATCTGTGGTCTGTTTTGATACTCTGCCCATTAGATAACACCAATATTTAAAATGCCAAAAAAGAGAAGTCCCGCTACGCTTCTGAGCAGTTCTTTATTTACATTAAATAAACGTGACTTAAGGTCTTACTGTCTTCTCTGATACGTGCAGCTAAATAACTGTCATCATTTCTGTTTATGTTTTTGTTTATCTGGTAGAAAAGAGTGGTGGAACAGCTTCGAAAGAATTTGATAGTAAAGCAGGAACAGCCAGACAGTAAGTTTCAAATACAGCCATTGGCACAGTCAGAAAACAAACTACAGACACCGCAGCCGCAACCACTACAACAGCTACAGCAACACCACCATCAACAGCAGCAGCAATCTACTGCACCCTCTCCAAACGTGATCGGATCACAGGTAAAAATTTCTACAATAATTCTTTTCCTTGCTGAAGGTGAAGTTCACTAAAAAACAAAACAACCCACAAAGAAAGCTACAGAGAAGAAATGACAAACTTTCACTTACACCCATTACAGTACCAGTATGATTGTCTCCTTTTATGCATATGCAAGTATGGGTTGTGTGGTTTTTTCCAGCAATAACCTGCTATCTGACTCAAAAAAAACCAACCCGTCTAGTGTTTAAAAGTCAGATCATAACCTCATGGAAACAAAGAGTGGCAGTATCACCTTTCTTAAAAAAAATGAAAGTTTAGCAAATGAACCTGTCTTTTCCATAGCTGCATGAATGATTGTTTTTCCATACTCATTAGGTATGCAAAGAAACAGTAAAGATGTTATATGCACTGTATGAGGTGTAGGATTAAAATTTTTTAAAGATTTAACAGAGTGCTCGCTTTATCGGTGAGCAAAACATAACAGTTCCCTCTCCTTTCTGCTTGGTTCTTTTCAAACAGAGGTAACTGTATGTCAGATCATACTTACCTGAATCTTCAAGGATTAGTCTAAAAGTATACAATAGTAATTGCTAAATTTGAATTTTAGAAAGTAGTGTCTTTCTTGGGAAGGTACAGTATAGGATTAGAGACATAATCCCAGAACTCACTAGGGAAAGTAGTCTGCTATTACCGAGAGGGGAATTCCAAGCTGATTCAAAGTCTCTCCAGTTCAACTATTTAGAATCCTCGAAGTATGCTAATGAAACAGCAAGAAAATGCAGCAGGTGTTTTGTAAAAAGAAGTATACGTGAGGTCTTTTTTTCCCATTGACGCAATCCCAGCAGCCCATGTTGACTGGGGTAGGCAGATGGTAGAATTCACTCATGAAATTTACTTTATACAGATTGTAGTGAATCACAACCATAGCTTTGACCGATTGTGGTTCTTGTCTTCCCTTTTCCTGGAAGTAGAGGGGGGAGAAGTGTTTGGGCTGTTGATTTTCTCGTTAACTCAACAGGTTGTTTCGGATGCTCACTAAAAATGTATTTAAGAGACTTAGGGTTGCTTCATTTCTTCAATATTCTCTTATCAAAAATACTATTATCTAACTAAGGAAAAGGCATTTTCGATGAGCAAGATCTATATCAAAGCTAAAACAGAACAAAGAAGTAAATACTGTTTTGTCCTAAAATATTTACAGGCAAACAACGGATCACTACTTGCTGTGTCACTGGTCTCTGTTTTTCAGTCAGGAAAGATGACTGTGTTTCTCCTAATTCCACACTTTGCATTCATGCATTAACTTCCAGGTCATCTCCTGGGTTGTAAAAATTGAGGTTTTGTTCAAAGTTAAAGAGCCCTCTAGTGAAACAGTCAAAAAACTGCGACACCCTTCTGACAGTGAAACAGTTGCACTTGGAAAGTCATTATAAACCAAAAGGCAGGCCATCCTCTCATTTGAATAAAAAAGCCAGTATTTATCCCTAAGACTTTTCCATTTTTGTTTATTTTGGTATAATTCTGAAGTAACCTCACTTGCTTCTGTTCCACATTTTGCATCCAAGATTGTGCCTCTCTCCTATTCCCCCTCAATCTATTTCAGCAAAGAAAAGTCAAATATTTTGTCTGTCTTGAAAGTTTTTTGGTGCCTACTTTTGTACATAATATATCTTTCAAGGCGGTGTCGTTAAAGAGAATGCTTTCAATGGTTATTTTCAGAGTAAGTGAATTTAAGAGTCAAGGTATATATGCTGTATTAATAGTGACATTTTAATATATTTAATATAGTCCAGTAAGAAGGGCTTTTAAAATTTTTCGTAAAGCAGCAAGCCTGCTAAAATTTCATATTATTGCAATGTTATTATGTGAAGTAATGCAGACTTACGATGAATGCCACTTCAGTATGAATTCACACATTGAAGACTTTTTAGAAAAACCAAAGTAATGAATGCTCAGCGAAGTAACAAGGATATTCAAGCTCCCTGATCTGCTGACTGAAACTATACTCTTAGTACTTACAGACTTACTAGAACCCCTTGAAAGAGTCACGGTCTTGTATTACATGATTGATTACACTTTTCTTTAAAATGTTTATGGATGAATGTGATGCTCGTGAAAGTGATACCACGTTCCATCTCATTGGAAAAGCTTGAATAATGTTGCTGCATTAGGGGAATGGAGCCTCTTGCTTTGGAGAAGGTGCAGCAGAGGTCAATAAGAAGCTCTTGAATCTCAGATAAAAAGTTATGGGAATTGTTCATGTAGCAACAAGGAAAAGTTAATTATGTCTGGATTTTGTATAAATGTATAAAATTGAAGCATGAATTATCCTCTGATTTGGCATTACACAGTGCTGGAATTTTTTTCACGCTTCTGCTTAATTAATAGTTAGGGAATACAGTTTAAGCATTATAAAATTAGAGATGCGAAGGTAAACTGTGTTTTTGTTTAAGGACATAAATTGATGAAAATACTGAAGAATCCAACTGGAGATATATTTTTTTATTAGAAAGAAGAGAAAGGTCTTGTGTGATTAAAATCAAGCAGTCTTCATCAGGCACGTTCAGAAAAAAGTCTGTGGGATCCCTGCTTGTCCATTTCGTCCTGTTGTAGAGCCGAGCGCTGACATCAGGAGGGAATGGTGGCTGTTTCATACTCAGAGCATTTGATCATTGCCAATAACTGTTTTGAAGATGCAGTGCCATTGGTACAACAGATTGTTTTACTCTAAAGAGAAGAAATAAGCTAACTTTCCATTCTGTTGAGTGTCACTTGTCATGAGTTTTCTGTGCACATTGTGTTCTGGTTCTATATGGAGACTCTCTTGCCTTGTTGCTTTTTGAATGAGATTCGTAATTGTCTGTTTCCCTTAACATCTTAGAAGAACTACATTTTAAAACAGAACTATGAAATCATAGTTGTTTTAACTTTGGAATTTGTGGGCATAGTGGATTCAGGCATTTCAGATAAATGTTGGCATTAAGTGATTCAGAAGTGATTTTTCTTTAAAAAACAGGCCAAGAGCAATCATGGCATCACATACAGATTCTAAAATCCAAAAACCCATTCCACAGAAGTTAAATTTAATTGTCTGCAGCTGGACAGACTAACAGCCAGCTTTTACAACTTCTGGATAGCCCTACTGTTTTTCTTAGGACAGAAAGTTGAGGGCTAAATAACTGTACGTATGGCTAAAACTGAAATTTGCGATACTCAAAATACATTTTTGTTCTTAAAACAATTTATGAATGTTTTTTCCCCTCTTCCTCTGATTGTGAGGATCTCTGTAAATGAAGTTTCCGTTTGAAAATGTGAGTGTTAGTTGGTGAGAAGCTGGTTTGCTAGTGTATTTCTTAAACCTCCACCTTATAGGTTTGATTTTGAAAGTACATAATTTGGAAGTAGTGTGAAGCCAAAAGATCCAAAAATCCAAAATGCCACTACTAACACTCGATTGTCGTTTTCTTGGGAATTTGTTTTGAATCAATCTGTAATGCTGCAGATGATTAAAATGGACCCAACGGGTGTCTCAAAAATAAGAATCCTTTATAGCCATATAGTTTTCAGAGGTGTAAGATAATGTGCTTGCTGAACGGTAGGTAGATAGACCCAGAGCTGCCTTTTTCTTTCTCTTACTGTCTATTGTTTCTGACTAACCAGCCCACGTCCTGTCTGATGCAAAGTGTCTCTGTCTCTTACAGTGTATTTTCTGTTTCCCTTAGAAAACTGTAACTACAGCTTCTATGATCACCACTAAGACACTACCTCTCGTCTTGAAAGCAGCAACTGCGACCATGCCTGCCTCTGTTGTGGGTCAGAGACCTACCATTGCCATGGTTACTGCTATCAACAACAATCAGAAAGCAGTCCTCAGCACTGATGCGCAGAATGCACCAGTCAACCTCCAGACAACAAATAAGGTCACTGGGCCGGGAGCTGAGGCAGTCCAAATAGTGGCAAAAAACACAGTAACTTTGGTAAGCGTTTTTTCACGTGGTTGCCCTGCAGATTTGTGTGGGTTTAGTTTCCGAGAGGAGTATTGGGAAGAAAATAAATAAACGGTCAGGTTTTCGCACAGAAGGGAAGGTAGGAGGGACATGCCGTGAGTCTTCGCTAGTTGACATTGTTAAAATAATAATCTAAGAGAAAAGCATTTACTATCTACATGGGTTGTTATTACTGTTTTGCTTTACAGAATTAAATCAGTACTGTCATCACCTCTGTAAAGTTTCCCCAGTTAGTAATTGTTAGTCACGGGGAAGTAACAATTGTTTCGCCCCTGCCTAATCTATGTGGCTGTGTTCTCCAGAATTCCTACTCTTTCCTTTGATAAAGGAGATGCCAGACTTTCTTCATTTGATCAGTTTGGGTTTTCATCTTAGGGGTTTTTTGAGTCAATCTCTCTCCTTCCCTTTGCGTGATAAAGTCTCTGGTGTTTGACACATCACTTAACTCTGCCCACGACCGTGTCTTCACTCACTGCTTTTTCATACACGTACACAGATCCTGTTTCTTCAAGCATATATTTTGAAAAGTGCTTTGATTACATCACACAGTCTTTACCAGAATAGTTAGCCACCTAGAAATAAAAGAAGCAACGTTTTAGAATTGGATTATATAGGCTTCTTGGTCAGGAAAACAGGCATTGTATAGCATTGTGACAGGGAAATTTTACTTCTGGAGTAAAGGCTAAGGCTCCATTAAACATAAAACTGATTTATCTTTACTGTTTTAATAATGCAAATGGAAGTAATGTTGTTTCCTAATGAGGTGTATGTTTGCAATCAGAATAGAGAAGGCTATTTGAGTGGAGTTTTTTCTACTGTTCTCTTTTCCCACGTCATTCCTTCCACCACTCTCACCTGTCCTTTTTTGTCTGTGCTTCATTTCTTTGCTGAATAACTCACTTAGGTTTGGAGAGGTGGTTCTGTTTTAATAGTAGTCCATGTTTTATGTTTCTGTAGAAAATTTAATCAAAAATCTCAAAGTAGTAATTAATCAGTACAAGACCTTTTTGAAGTAAGTTGCAATCTTAGGTGGGTGGACAGAAGTAAAGAAGGGTGGAAACTCACACAGACATTAATTTCAGAGGGGACTCAGAGTAGTTAGTGGTGCTTTTCAGAGGTTAATCATGTGGCAGCTCAATCCGACTGAATTTTAACTGTTAAAACAAATAGGAGTTTTCACTGTCTTCAGATGAAATGGTTTTAGATTGCAGAGCACAGTAGTTGGTACAGGCAAACTAAAAGGAAAGATACCTTCGGTTTATGAAGCAAGGTGCGTAGGAACTGGAAAGTAAGATTAGGTCTGCCTAATGAGGAACCTGTTGCTGTGCAAAATTATTTAGAGAGTGGAAAGCCGGGGAACAGCAGGTCTGAAAATACATTCAGGATGTTGATTTTGGCGAACAACTTCAAAGCTGTTTTCCTCTTACTGAGCTCTTACCTTCTCATAGCAGGTTCAGGCTACGCCTCAGCCCATAAAAGTGCCGCAGTTCATCCCTCCTCCTAGACTTACTCCTCGTCCAAATTTTCTTCCACAGGTGAGTGTTACAGACAACAAGCAATAGGAGAAGGAACTTAATTGTAGTATAGATTGGAGGTACTTCCTATGAACATCATTTTTGTCAGTCTTTATTGGTGACCTGGTGGAGGACACAATTCATCCTCAATCCACCATGGCTTGTGGATGATGCCACATGTAAGGGTGCAGTCAATGCTCTTGAAGGCCGTGCTGACGCTCCGAGGGCCCTATGCAGGATAGAGGAATGGGCCAGCAGGAATCTCTTGAGCTTCAGCATGGAAAAAGGCAAAGTCTTGCACCTGGAATGGACTAAGCCCCTGCATAGGTACAGACTGGGGACGTGCAGCATGCATTTTTGGCCCCCCTGGTACCAGAAGGAAGTTGATAAATTTGAATGAATCCAGGGGAGGAAGGCCACTAAGATAGCTGGGTGTCAGGAATATATGACCTGCCACGGGACGCAGAGGGATCTGGGCTTGTTCAGATTGGAGAAGAGGTTTTGAGGGCACCCTGAGAACAGCCTTTATTACCAATATCAATAAGGAAATTAACAAGAAGATGGAGACAGGTGTTTGGCAGGCAAATTGTAGACAATGATCATAAATTGGAACAGGGAAGGTTTAAACTGCGTATAAAGAAACAGTTCTCTCTTTAAGGACAATTAGGAGTGGAAAAGGCTTCTCAGAGATGTTGTGGAAGCTCCACCCTTGGAGTTTTACAAGACTTATCTGTACAAAAGCCCCTATGAACCTGGTCTGCATTTAGTGTTGGCTCTGCTCTGAGCAGGAGGTCAAATTAAGAGATCTACTGAGCTGCCTTCCAACCTGCACGAGTCTGTGATGATGAAATCTGTATGATGATCATGTTTGATCCTATTTGCATCAATAAGTCACTTGGCAATAAACGTGCAATGTAAGTGTCTGTGCATCCAAATACCATTTCAGGGGCAGTGACTGCATATGCAAATTTTATGGATGGGTATTATGCAAGTATGTTTGAAAATGTGGCTTTTTCTTCTCATAGCATACTTAGGGCACTATGCTAAAAATTACATTCTATAAAAAAATCAAGCAGCCTTCTGCAGATTACAAGGGCTGAATTGAAAGACAGTAAAGTAAAAAGTTCATCTGAAATACTAACATACAAATCTCTTTTTTTTTTCTTTGTATATTTTGTAGGTTCGACCTAAACCAGTTGCCCAAAATAACATTCCTATTGCCCCAGCACCTCCTCCAATGCTTGCAGCTCCTCAGCTTATTCAGAGGCCTGTGATGTTGACAACAAAGTTCACACCCACCTCTTTACCCAACTCTCAGAACTCCATACACCCTGTTCGCGTAGTTAACGGGCAGACAGCAACCATAGCCAAAACTTTCCCTATGGCACAGCTCACCAGCATCGTGATAGCCGCTCCGGGTACCAGGCTCGCTGGACCTCAGACTGTCCAGATCAGCAAACCAAACATTGAAAAACAGGTACAGATAAGAAAGCATCTACTAATGCAGCATACTGGGTTTATTGCTTTTCTGTGATGGTTTGGAGAGGATGACAACCGTGGAGAAATTTGCGGTGGGTACTGGAAATACTCGTGTTCCAACAACAATACAGATTATGGAGTGACTTGGAACTCTTGGGGCAGAAGTTACCATTTTCTTTAATGTGGCCCATTGGAATCTTTTTCTCGTGCGTCAGTGTTTTTATGCTCCCCCTACTGTCTTGACTTCAGCAGTTTATAAGCAAGCTACTAGTACCTTGGAGACAAACTGAAGTCCACGTCCATAGCAAGCCTTTAAGAAACACTGGAAAAATATTTTCTGTGTTTCTGTTTTTCAAAGAGTGGCTACGTGAAAGGCAAAAATTACGCAAAATCATAGTGGTATTTGATATGATAAGTGCATCCCATTTTGTCCTTGATCTTGCAGTCTTCTGATTGGAGGCAAAACAGTCTCGCTCAGCTTCTGAAGACTGATAGCTCCCCGTGACTAAATTGGATTGATTGAGTGGAAAGGAGACCCTCAAAAACAGAGAATTCTAGATGTTTAGTTTTAAAGTCTCTCTCCAGAAAAGACTTCTATAAAATAAAACATGGCTTTAGACAGTGTGTGTTGTAACTGAAAGTCCTTGCCATTCAGTTTAAGCAAAGCTATCTTCTGTTTCACATCTTCCTATAGTATATGTTAGTATAATATTGTGTACTCTATAATACGTTATCTATAACATACAATATTTCTGTAATTTAGATAAGTAATTATAGTGTATATTTAATTTATAGCTCTTTCATAGACTAACGTGCCTTGAAGTTACCTTCTGCTTTTGAAGTCACCTATGGAGACTGTGAAAATCATGTGCATGAAAGATACGCTCATGCTCAGTTCTGCTTAGGAATTCTCACGCGTAGGTTCTTGCCTACCTCAAGGCTGTTCCACAAGTTGTTCAGCAATGCCTGCCCTTTTCGTATGGTTTGAAGTTGTACTTCTACAATACTATACTTTTGATGCCTATTCCTTTTGATGTCAGCAATATTCGTTTGCTCTTTGAATAATTGCTGGCAATTCAACTATTGAAGATCACGTAGAAGGACGGTGGTGGTTTAATAAATAATACATGAATTTTTCTGTATATTTTCTCCATATAATAAAGGGGAAAGGCTTGTCTGTCTGTAGCTCACCTCACTCCGTTTGTAGCCTCAGCAGCTATGCCATGGGCTGCAGATTGTCGTGCAGGGTTTATTGCAGAAGGATTATGTTTTCAGAAAAGAGCTTCAGAAACATCTGAGTTCAGGGGAGTCAGAGAGACATTTTTTTGAGCCATTCATAATTCTATGAAATGTGAAGACCGAGAAGTGAGAAGTAAAGAATGCATGTGCCACACAGAATAGTTTCTACATGGAAGTCTTCCATGGGATGCTTTTTCTTAAAGTGACTGTTAGTTTTCCTATATTGTCTAGTGTTTTCTGTAATGGAGTTAACTCTTAAGATGACTTTTACTGTTTGTGCAACTGCGTGGGTTAACGGAATAGTGGTAAGGCTGTTTCATCCTTTGTTAAAGGAAAGCACTTTATTTAACGTTCATCTCACATCAAATTCCTCAATTAAGTCTTTGTTAGTATCCTGCCAGCCTTAAACTTTTTCTCCTGTATCTGCAAAAGTACTTGCTTTACTTTATTAGTTTTAGTAAAACAAAGTAATTTTTATCACTGAATGAGAGAAACACTGTTTCTTTTCAGACTATTAAACCACATGTGGAAGCAGAAGAGAAGCAAACAGAAAGTCGTACAGTAACTCCACCTGCTGCACCGAAGCCAAAACGAGAAGAAAATCCACAGGTATCAGAACACGCCCAGAGCTTTCTTTTAAGAAAAAGAAAAAGAAACACTCCGTCCTTTAGAAAACATTTTTCCCCATCCGTTCCCTCAAGATTCCTTAACTTTAACATTCCATACATTACTGTTGGACAGCAGTGGTTGATAAGGCTACAGAATAAAAAATCTAAATATATATAATGCATTTCATTTTTCAGTCCTGGAGTGTGTTTGACTCCTGAGTCTTTTGTGAGTTAGAAGATAATAATTTACCTCTAATACTTCCTTCAACCAGGAGGCTTAGATTACAGTGTTGATTTCCATTCCTTTGAGGTTTTAGACTTCTGGAGTTATTTTTAATGCTGGAGAAATGTCTTTATTTTGCTTTACTGCTGCTATTTCTGCTCCGGTGAGCAGGATGGAAAGAGTTGCATTCACATTCTACCTGGGTATTATTCCAGTTTGGGGGGGGAAGAGGGGCCAGAATGGCTATTTCTTGGAACTGATTACCGCTAAACGCTCTATTACATTTGTTTTTGTAGATGGATTCAAACTGACCACTGTGAGCATTAGCTGTTGTCAGTACAAACTCTGATTTTTACATGTCTGTGCACTTCCTGCGTTAAAATTAGAATCCTTTAAGAAAGCCATACCCCTTATCGAACGGCAAATGTAAACCAGAGTTGCTCTTTGTATCTCACAGTATATGGAGAATGATCTTCAACTAGCAATATTTTGCTGGCAATTGACCTGTCTTGGTATTTTCTAAGAGACAGTCACATAGTTGGTTCGGTGCTGGACTGGAAAAGAAGGAACTGCTTTCTTTGTCCCAGCTCTGCGATCCCTGTATCTCAGCCTAGGTTTTCATCTAGAACATGGGACTCTTGTGTGTGCTCTGCAATGCAGCTTGACATGTATGAATAAAAAGTGATTTATAGAAGCAAAGTATTAATAATAACATTTTTGTTTATTAGTTACCTGTCACCTGCCTGTAAAGGGCCTAAATGACATAGCTCATCCTAATGGTTGGACTTACCATGATCTTTTGTTCTTCCCCTTCACAGAAACTTGCCTTCATGGTGTCTCTGGGACTAGTTACTCATGACCATCTGGAAGGTAGGAAAAATGTCTTAAATTGGTTCTTGAGATCCCTGATTCATGGCCATGCTGAATTGGAAGTACAGGTCCAAAATATGTCTGTATTAAATATAGTATTTTCTTGCACAAAAGCACATTTGGGATGTCTGTACTCTTGATCTAAATCAGTTTGTTGTGCATACTTCTCTGTTTCTTTTTCTACCTTGAAACAAAGATCTCAGTTTATGCAGCTGAGATCAGTGACTGGGAAGAAAGTGTATGCTTTGATGGTAGGAAAGAAATGCGTGACAATCCCATTGCTTTCTGGACACCCCCTGTATCTGCAAAGTTACACCAGGGGTAATTGTACTGTAACCCACATCCGGATTTTTCATTTATTTCATGCTTTCATGGGACTATAATCTGTAGTGAATTAATTAATAGATTATAATTGGTTTTATAATATAAAGTCATTAATCCTACACAGTGCTCACAGGCTAATATTTCAATAGCTTGCATATTTCTGTAGGGTATTTATTTTTAAGTATTAACAAGGTTACTAAAGGCTTTTTGTTTTAGGCCCCAGTTACATTGATGATGAGTTTAAAATGTCTTCATTGTGGAGTACTTGGCGAGAAGATGGCAGTCATTCCATTAGTTCATTGGGCACTGTGTATTCCTTGTCAGCTCTTAGTTTTCAAACCTTCAGAAATCATACGTATAACAAAATTGTCGATATTCAGCATGACTGGTGTTCTGTAGAAAGCGTCACAGCTCTCACCACATGCAAACTGAGGAATTCTGAGGACTTTATGTAATTTCTGAGACCTGTTGTTCTCTAACCTGAATGCTTTGTTTTACAAGAAATCCAAAGTAAGCGACAAGAGAGGAAAAGAAGAACAACAGCAAATCCAGTGTACAGCGGAGCCGTTTTTGAGCCCGAGGTATTAATTTCTTTTTGGTGGAGGAAGCCCATATTTTCATTATGAACTCCTGTGTCTTTGTGGCATGTTAATACCTCCTAAGCCATCTCAGTTCTAAGTAGACGGGCAAGCTATCATTTGTAATTTTAAAGGCCATTGCAATGATGTGACCCTCGGATTTTTAAATAATAAACACATTGGGATGTTCTTCTAATGCTTTTTCTGCCTTCTGCTATGTAAAGCTGATGTTAAATGGCAGTGTGTGTTAGTCTTACCGTGAGCTCAGCTTGTGCATCAGCCTGAAGCAGTCCAGATGTCAGAAGCAGTGTGAAGAAGCTAACCTTTCTGAAGCTGTGCTTTGGGAAACAGAGCAGCCAGTAATCTCACTTAGGCCTACCGTGCTGTTCCTCAGCTGTTGCACATAGTTGTTGCCAAAAACCAACAAAAATTGTTCTATTCTTCCCTGCAGCGCAAGAAGAACGCGGTCACGTACCTGAACAGCACAATGCATCCCGGGACACGTAAAAGAGGTGAGGTATACTTAGACCTGTCTCCCTGCTGTATGCTTCTTCCTCCATCGTGTCTTTGCAATCCCCTTTGTTGATTTGAAGAGCAAAGCAAAGGAGGACTCTACAGTACTTTGTCCAGTAATGGTAGACAAAGATCATGACTTCTAGGGACTAGTAAAGTAGGTTTTATTAGGCAGCTCGATGTTTCGTTTCAGTTTCACTCTCAAAAAAAATAATAAATACAATAGGTAAAGCAAAGTGAAAGGTGAGATGTTTGAACACCATTTAGTGGTATAAAGCTGCTGTCAGGATCCTCTTGTTAATAACTAAATAGTATTGTTACTGTCAAGAGGAAGGTGGTTATGGAAAAAGCGTCTGTTCCATGGGTAGGAGAGGAAACTTAGTGTGACAAAAGCCTTGTTCTCCACTGGGAGGAGAGATGGGTCCTTCAGAAAAGTTTATCTTGAGCAAGAAAGGCTATTGTGCTCATACTGAGCACTTTTCTGCAACCAGAGCGCCACTTACCCTAAAAGGAGAGATGATTTTTCATACAGGTATGTGGTATTATCCAGTAGACATTCCTCTGTAGAACAGGTAAAATTTTAAGACTTAGATTATGGCGAAACAGATGAGTCAGGACAGCATAGGAGGAAATGTGATACCATTTTTTTGTGCTTGGCATCAGCCGCACACATTCTTTCCCTGATTTTTGATGAATTTTTGCAGTCTTTAAAGACTTTTAATGCTTTCTTTACCCCTGAGTTTGCTGTCTAAAAAAAAATTAATCAATCAGATTAAAAAAACCACAGTCCTGCCTATCACTGACCAGTTCTGTTATCTTTGGGTTTTGGCTACAAGGTCAAATATTCATTTGATATGTGCTCTCCTTGATACACCTCTTCAGTCCAGCAGGCAGCGTGGCAACGCTGACACTTCTGCAGCTCTGTGGATTCTAAATAAAAACACCTGCCTCTACTGCCATCCTCTAATAACATTAATCATATTTTTTAAAATTATATGATGGAGATTTTAGAGAGAGAGAGAGAGGTTTTGCATTTACTCTGTGGATAAGTGAATGTTCCTTCTTCTAGTAATTATTTCTTAATTCTGTTTTATAACTCATTGTGAACAAGTACTGTATCAATGAAAACAATTGCATGCTTTTGTATTTGACACTCTCATAGCCTGTTTTTGCACACTGACTGCTATTATACTTTCTTTTTTTTTTTCTCACACCCTGTTGTGAGCCTCTGCCTTGCATCAGCACCGAATTAGTAGCACGTATTTTCAGTTGACAAAAGATTTGGATGTATACAGTTGTTTTGTGATTTAGTATAGCAATATATTAGGTGAAAAGCTTATGCAAGCATGTGCCCTTGAGAGCTCTAGTTTAATTCTAGATGGTGCTGAGCATGTCAGAAATTTCAGCCATGGACATCACTATCAGAAATCCGTTTCCAAGGACATACTTAGTTCTGGAATATATCCAGTCCTTAAATGCAAGGTTTCGCCTGTTAATAGCTAGAGACTTGACACTCTGTAAACATAAGATCTGGGGAATTATTTCTAGATCCTAATTCCTTTATGTTTACGTATCCATAAATTATGGTGGAGAAGGGGGGCAGAAATGATGGTTACCTACTGGTTTCTTGCCGTCTTGCTTTCCATATGTAATTTAATGAAATTTGGTACAAAGACATTTTGCACTTCTGCTAGTCTACAGGAGTATATAGGAGTTGTGCATAATTAAACTCTAAGAAAGAATACAGAATTGGAGGAGAGTTACAGTGGGAAGACCATTGATAGGTTACAACTGGTAGTGCTGGTGCTATGGATCAGACAAAAGGACCTGTTCTTGAGGTAGCCTAATTTAAAAAAATCATAACAGTAGGGTAGAAAGTGCTGATCTGTGGGTGAGTGAGCTTAAAGAAAGGGGAAGAAGAGGTGGGGGCTGGTGAGTGTTGGCCTCTGATAAAGGGCTTAACCTTTGTGTAGATTTGTGCTGGCACTAGAAAGATAGGAAGGTGTGGGATAACAGCAGAAAGGATTTAATAGTAGTTATTGTAGCTTCTCTCTGGCTTTGATGCCAACATGTTTTCCCTAAAAACTGAATAGACGCATTTCTAAGGAGTGGCAAGTGTCCCCAGTGCTGCTTTTGTGGGAGTGATTCTTTGACCCTCTACAGAGCTTATTTCTATTTCCTTCTGAAATACATCTTTTAAATGTTCTTTCCTTGCAAAATCTACTTAAAGATTTCCTAAAAATGTTTAAATCTTTGCTTCTGTCCTTCCACTTGTAACTTTAATATTAACTTCCTCTCTGTGCTACATCATTTCCTTTTTCACGCTAGCCAATGAGGACCACTGGCCAAAGGTATGTAAGATAATTTTTCCTTTTTTTTTTTTCTTTCTTTTTTTTTTTTTTTTTTGTGTTCCCTGTTGTTAACATGTAGGTCGTCCACCTAAATACAACACGGTGCTGGGGTTCGGGGCTTTGACCCCCACATCCCCTCTATCCAGTTATCCTGACTCCCCCGAAAATGAAAAGACAGAGACCACATTTACTTTTCCCGCAGCTGTTCAGCCTGTGTCCCTGCCTAGCCCCAGCTCCACAGACGTAAGTAACTCTTGGGGAGGGGGTTCCTTTTAGAAAGATACGCAGAAACAGCCGCGAGGAAAAATCACGGCAGACTTTTTCGTTTCTTTAGGCTCACTCATCGTTTGTCCTGACTCGGTGCAGTGAAACGGTCCAGCGTTCTTTTAACCCCCTTCCTTTTACCTCCTGCACCTATGTTCTTATCCTGTGGAGATTTCATTCGTAGCTCCTTCAGTGGATTGAAACATCGGGAGGCACCAGGCGTGCTAGATGAGCTCATTTCCTTTGTGCAGGGTCTGAGATCTTGTCTGACTCAATTGAGTCTGTCAGCCATGAAAAGGGGGGAAGGGGAGAGTGGAAAGTATTACTTTCAGACCGTAATAACAAAAAGTCGGTGTGTTTCCGTAATGAGAGGAGGAAGGAAACCTCTTGGATCACTCAGGACAACCAGGACCAGTGTTCACAGCACTGGTTATGGCACTTCTGGTGTCCTGGTGTAGTTAAATACCTCACCCCTGCAGTCAGATCACAAAATCTGTCTTGAGTGAAATCCGGTCATTTTCTTACAATTTCTGAAAAACCGAGTGTCCTCATTTTAAGTTAATTCAAAGATAAGATTTGCTACTCAAAGCACAACCTTTTTTCAGTTGCTGAGAACTAGCCAGTTATTTCATTCTTTCTATTTCTTGCAAAAAAACCCAATTAATGGTCTTGCATAAACTTTAAAAGGTAAATAGTGTGGGAAGAATTGGACTGAGTCGCTGTGTAGGTCCAAAAGGACATAATGAAGGGACTGTACAGTATGATTTGTGTGTAAGTGTACTGTGACTCTTCAGGAGGGGTGAAACAATTCATTGCACAAAAAAAATCTCAGTTGTAAGTGTACTTCCAGTAAAGTGCTTGTGCTTTAATGACTACTACTTACTGGGCACAGTTTGAAAAAAATAAAAATATGGTGTTTGCTTATTTCTTTATGCTGCAAACTCCTTCTGCAATCTGAGTCAGAGCAGTCTCTTCCCCCACCCTCCTTTTGTTGAAATACATATTATCACATATAATTGAACCGTTTAAAATGGGCTTTAAGAAAGAGAGGGGCTGCTCTATTTTCATCTATGCAGCTGCATCATTGTAAATAACATAATCTGAGACACCGACTCTACTGGCCACATACAGGAGGAGAGAGAAGCCAACTTCTTGCCTCTGAACTGTGTTTGTTCTGCAGAGGTAACAGGAATAGAAATAGTACTAGTGTGTCTGAGGCACTGAAATAAATAGACGTGATTCCAATACCGAGGGAGTACGTATGTGAAATTAAAAGGTTCTCTTTTCTATAGTCACTTTTGAGAGCAGAATAGCACTTGACTGTAAAACCCCTTTCCTGACGGTCAGATGGACGCGGCTGTGGAACAGCCCCTCAGGGGGAAGGTGGAGCAGCTCCATCTCTGGGGCCTTTTGAAAGCAAGCAGTGCAAACAACTAGCAAACGTGCTGGAGAGCACTTTTTTGTTTTTTTTCACATTGGCCCCAAGAGGAGGAGTGGATAATGTGGTGGGGGTCTTTTCCACCTCTGACTTGTATGTGTGTCCTGCCGAGTCTTTTCCAGCTCTCTAAGACCTCTCAAAACAGCATGATGAGTTGCTGCCCTGTGCTCTGCAGTGCCTTTTGCAGCAAGCTGAATCAGGAATTGTGAATTTCTGTAGCATCCAAATCTAGTTCTTAATGGCCTGAATTTTCTGAATTTGGATAGTATCTAGGCCTAAGTTCTGGATTGCTTTAATATTCATTAATCAATGAAAATAGAAGTATTTCATTGGAGACAATGGAAGATTTACACAGCAGATAGTTAGCCTTCTCTCTTACCTGAGCACATTATAAGACAGCACAGTAACACTCTTTCCCCTTTAGAATCAGACATAAATCTCCTATAACATGTTTCCTGGCAAGTCCTTTAGTTTGTACACGTGCAGCAGCACTAACATTTTGTGGGTTTAATTTTTTGAAACAATTTTATCCCAAAGTCCCATTCAATGTATATTCACTATCAGTCGGGCTGATTTGACAAATTTTTCAGAAATATTTGGTATTGAAATCCATATAAGATAAAATACATGTAAAAGCAGAAAATATATTTCAAAGTACTCATGAAAGTAGTCTTCTACTTAAAAGACAAGCAAAATTTGAACCTTCAGACAGCGAAATGTTGGGAAGGAAGTAAATTCGTTCTTCTGTCACTACATGTTGTAATTATTACTTGCTAATCATAAAGAGAGGAATGGTTTCCCAGTGCCATCATGAGCTGGAAGGTAGTCTTCTGTTAATATGTTCTTATAAAATTTCTGTATAAGGTTGTGCTGTCGCAACCCTTTTTTGTGACAAATCCCCATTTATACATCTGAGTCTTGAGAACTTAGCAATACTTGTAAAAACCTTTAGCATCCTTGGCCAGAAAAGTGCTATATAATGCTGGAAAAGTATTATATATTTAAACACCAACAGTACAGGCCATGCTGGAGATTAAGACAAAGAGGAAATTCAGGTCTTTTGCATTTCAGGTTAATTAGAAGTAGAATACCATATACACTGAAATGCTCATGCCTCAGTTAATGACCACTGCTACCGCTGAAAACAACTGTCCTGCTTGTCACCAGCAGTCTTTTCTCATCCCTTAAAGGGCTCCTATGTTTTTCCAGCACAGATGTATTCAAGGCCACATTGTGACCTGCATAAGGGAACTCGTATAGTTAAAAATTGCTAGTCTTAGCCAAGAATGTGCCCTAACCTGGTTAAATTTGCAGGCACACACGGTCTTTGTGCCAGCCTCATGCAGGGGACAGAAATGGGTGTCTGGGCATTTGGAGAAAGCAGGATCACTTCTTTTGGCAGTGAGGCCAGTCCATGTCCTGTTGAAGGGGGTCTACACTGTTTACTCTGTTAGCAGATGATGTGAATATAGAAAGGTCTCCTTATTCAAGATAGGACAGAAAAATGTTGTCTGTAATTACAGCCTCCAGCTTCTGGGGACTTAAAAATGAAACTATGACAAGTGCATGCCTAAGTAAAAGGCTATTTCAGAAGTCTCAGTTAAAACAATTGAGCAGTTCCTCAGACAGATATGGAAGAAAACTACAGTTTTGCATGTCTTCAAACTATTTTTTGGCATTAATTTGCTGAGAAGGTTCAATGGAAATTTGATATTTAGCACTTCAGTAGTCTTTGTCTTTAGCCAACCTGTGAAAATTACAAATCGGGCCTAGCACTTGACACCAGGCACCATGTCCCACAACAGCCTTCTTGCCTTTCTCCTGAGTTGTCATTCTCTGAATGACAGAGATAAAATTTGGAGGGAGGATGAAGCAGGAACTTGTGATGGGATTGGGGATGGGGATGGAGGGGTAGAAAGTATGAACAGAAGCTAGGAGAAGGAAGGAAGGAATGCAGTAGGCAAGATTGAGCAAAACTTCTCTTTTTTTTTCCTCTTTTTTTTTTTTTTATTTGGCAGTTGGCTGTGAAACACTTGGTTATGTGTGATTCTCCCTTATGCAGTAGTAGCATATTCACCTGAAAGACGGCAATTGCCTTTGTCAGTCAATTACTCAGCAGTAAGAGTAGTGCAAAAATCTCTTATTCTAGTGATGATTCAAGAATGTGGTCACAAAATGCCTTTTTATTAGTAAACCTTTTGTATCAAACCAACCTTTCAATTGAGAGGAGCATTAGTGAACGTTCAGATTGCAAAGTCAAGTCCGTAACAGTTAGGAAATTCCAGAATTATTATTCTTATTATTGCTTCTGATAACTTAATTCACTTACATCATACATTATGATATATAGATATATTTATATGGTCATGAACCATTCCTGTTGCAGAATATTTAAGTATTACACATTCAAACACAGAAACTATATGTACTTCTGATTTGATACTGTATTATTCAGTTCTGTTGCCGAAAGCCAGGCCCTGCTGCTCTAGATATTTTGTAAAAATGAAGAAAACTGTTAGCCGTCCAAAAAGGTTCCATTTATTTTCCTGGTCTCTTGGTGTGGAGGAAGTAGAGCAAAAAGTGACGTTAAATCACCTCTTACGGTCTCTGTTCTGAAATTATTCTTCAGCCTCTTCAGCCTGTAGCATGTGTTAGAGCAGCCTCAGAGTAGCCTTCATGGAGCTGGCCAAGGAGCTGAGATCAGTGGGGTGCATGTCACAGCATCACATCCAGCCCCCCCTCCCTCCCTTATGCATATATTTATTAGCTGCCTGTAAAACCCAGGGCATTTCTTTGGAATCAAACAGCGGCTGGGATTTTGGTAGGGCCGGTTATTAATTCTCAGGAAATGCCCTGAATTTTGCATTACCAAAAATAGGACTGTGGATTTTGTGTGTCTGTCATCTCGACGCGTTCAGCCGCGCTGCACGCCGACCAGCTGTGTCACTTCAGGGCTTGCAGCGGTTCAGCTGAATTTAGAAGGTTCTGGGTCTTCATTTCTAAATGTCTGCCCCTCGAGAAGCAACTGCCTGTGTGTCTCTTGCCTAGGTCTCTTTCTGCAGGGTACGAGACAAAACAGCTCAGGTTTTCAACACACTGATAGTTTTGCACCTGAGCCAGTCACCAAGTGCCAGTCTGTGGCAACCAAAGCACCTTGACACATGGAGTTTTTGAGAAGGAGAATTTTCTTCTAAAATATGAGAATTTCCCTCTTTAATTTTCCCTTAGGCTACAGAGGATTTTGGTTTAGCTTATGTGACGTGTCCTGCCTGCCTTCTTTTCCTTGTACTCGCAGAATGCGTGACAAAAGAAAAGAAGTTCTTACACCCAGCACTACACAAGAGGCATGAAAAGTCACTCATTTAATTCTTCACTTAACACTGAGGAACTCTTTGGTGTTAAAGGATGGAATAATACCATAACCCAGCTCTCAATGATCCCTGGGATTTAGGGAACCGAAACATGGCACTGAAAATTCACTAAAGATTGATCCTTTGCAAGACGTGACACCAGTGCTAACCTTGGGAGTTAAGAGAAGGATGGCCTTCCCTTTGAAGAAAGGCCTCATCAGCAGTAGAGACAGGGAGTAGGAACCCGAGCGGATTGCTTGTGTGTCATCCTTCTAATATGTTTAATATTTTATCCATAGTAGAGATTAGTGTCATTTTTCTTGCCTGGCAACTTCACGTGTGAGTGCACAGCCAAGTCTGCTCTCCCTCCAAATTGAGAGAACTTATCCACGCACGTGAAAAGACTGTGCGGGTCAAAGTGAAACCTTTACGTGCAGTTTGGCTCAACACACACATCTTAAGATAGCTGTCTGTGAGAAACTTTGGCTGAAGTTGGTGAGAAGTGCCCGTTTCAGACTCCAGGTGGGACCTTGGATATGTCAAGTTGCTAGGACAGCCCGCAGGTGGTGAGAGGAGAGGGCTGGGGTGCCCCTCTACCCCTCTCTGGATGCTGAGCCGTCTGTCTTTCATGCCTCTTTGTTCAACTATCCAAAACCCAAAGAAAACCAAACAGAAACACCACCCCAAGCATGAGATGGAAGTAACAGGAGGAGAGAGAGAGAAGAAAAAGTGACAAAAATGAGACCTACCTTGCTGGGAAATCAATGGCTGTAGAAATGTCTGATGGTGGTGCAATAGTAACTAAACCTGGTTTCCTTAGGAGCCGCTGCCGATAGTAGTTTCAATTCTTTCTTCAAAAAACACCTTAGTTAGAAAATCTCTCTTGGTATTCCCTCATCCTGGCTCTCAGCCCGTGTTGGTGATGAAACATAAACCGCTCTCTATAGAGAATGAGAAAATTTTGAGTCACAGCTTTTTTGGTGCAATTTGAGGTAACCTAAGTGAGTAAAAGGAGTTGTCTCAGAACATAATTCATTCTGTTCTTTTTTCATTTACAAGCACAACAGCTCTTCCTTCATTTTTAAAGGTGACCTAAATATCTGACAGTGTTCTTTTAAGTCATTCGATTGGGGTTTCTTACATACCCTTACTGGTAAGGGACAGCCTCATCAGCATTCCCGAAATGGAGTTGTGCTTACATCCAGAAATCAGAAGGGTTAAGAAAGTGGGTAGCTCATCCCTTTAGGCAAAAAAAACCTAACAAAACAGGGTAAAGGGGGAATTTTGAAGAAGGCAGGCTATGGGGTAACAGTTGTTAAGCTATGGTAAGAAGTGTTTGCTGTAACATTTTGCCTTGGGAGGACAAGAGGGAATGTTTGGGAGAAGAGATGTCAATGTTTCTGACATCCTGCCTGGTTTTCCTGTTTCATGTCCTAAAAAGGGGCTTGGCTATTTGGGAATCCCCTTAGTTTGTGCTGTAAACTTTGCATTCAACTAGGATGTAGATGTCAAAGGTCAAAGTTCACTTTTTGCCTTCTCTCTCTCTCTTTTTCTCACCCACACCCCTTCCCTTCAATTTTATAGGGCGATATCCATGAGGATTTTTGCAGTGTTTGCAGAAAAAGCGGGCAGTTGCTGATGTGTGACACATGTTCACGTGTTTATCACCTGGACTGTCTGGACCCGCCTCTGAAAACCATTCCCAAGGGCATGTGGATCTGTCCCAAATGTCAAGACCAGGTATTGTTTGATAGACAGGGAGAGCTATACACAATGCACTATAAAGATTTTTCCGCGTTAAAGAAAATCACCGGATCACTTGGCTTACTTGGATCAAGTCAGTCCGACACTGAACAAATCTATTTGATCTGCAGTAGGGCTTTTGATCGACTGACCTCTGTTGGTGCCTGCAAATACAAAACTGTTAAGTCTTGCTCCCAGATTTGGGGTCCTTATTTGTTACCCTTGCTTTTACTCTTTTTCTGGGCCAAAGCACACAGACTTTTGGGAAAGGTTCTCTATGACCCATAGGAATTTTACTGTTCATCTGAAGCTCATTGTTTCTTCAGAAGTTATTAGTATATTCTTCTGAACAAATAAATAAAGCATTTGCACAAGCCTACCTCAATAGACAGAGCAAATATAAGCCCCTGTTTGCTCATATAAATCAAATATCAGAGAGGTTGTCTTCAGTGATCTCTTTAATAATATCATCCAGCATCAGCATAATGAGGACAGGTGAACAGTTTGGTTCTTCTTCCTTCCAGATCCCTTTCTGAAAGCACACAATTGAAGTGAACAGAGGATGTGTTAATTTTTAATTTATTTTTTTTTAATAATTGCATTGAGATTAAAAGACGAAGTAGTGAGCTATTGTATTCCTAGCCCTCAACATGGAACTCCAGAAGCTGCAAAGTCTTGCTGATAATCAGCAGACTGAAGCTGTTAGCATTCTGTCTGATTTAGCATATTGCTCGGTCGCCCACGTGACCTTTGGTTGGCCAGATGGTAACATAAAAAACCAGCCTGTTCAGAATATGCTGTTCAGAAGAACGAAAATGCAAAGCTCAAATGACTTGGTCAGTAGTTGCAAGTGAGGAGGGGGTGTTAACACTTCCTTGCTCCTGCTCTCTGGCTTTATCCCTCCTCTTCATACTTCTGTGATAGTTTCCCACAAAACTAAGGGGGAAAAATCTGAGATAGTTCTCTGTAAAGTGACAGAGCACACCTCTGATTCACTTATTCAAAAGACACAATACACGTCTTTCCACTCAAAATAAAGCTTGTTAGGAAGGAATAGATAGGAAGGATCTGAAAGATATAAATGGTGCTTACCCTTATAAAGAGGGTTTGACAACTCTATTAAGGTGATTCTGATAAGAGGAGATCGGATGGTTTCATGTTTTACTAGCCAGGAAGCGTGATGTTTGAATGTATGGTGTGGAAGTTTTCTCCCAGAACAACCAAGATCAGCAATTTGTCTGAACCACGAAATAATGTTTATGTCTCCTGGCAAGTTTGAGTTCAGATATATTATCCTTTCATTCCTCTTTTAAGTTGTTCAGTTTCATTAATAGAGTTTATTTGTGGCTATGGAGGGAATTTGAGAAAATGCTGACATTTGTAAGAAACAGGCCTGCTTTGTGGGAGCCACAATACAGTTGTGAATAATTCCCTCTGTTAAATCTCAGAAGAGGTCTGTGAAGCTTCATGTTAACAGGGCTGAGACTAACGATAGCCATAAAAAACCCCACAACCCTGTCTTTCCCTCTATCTCCTTTTTGCTTTTCCAGAGATAGACTGTGTAGCAGCTAAATCTCTAAATGGTTTTCTTTCAGATGCTAAAGAAGGAAGAAGCAATCCCATGGCCAGGAACTCTAGCAATTGTTCATTCATATATTGCATATAAAGCAGGTAGGACAACGGGGAGCACCGCTTCCATTTCACTTTTAGTAATGGAAGGTGTTATTTCGGGAATGGCATAGAATGGTACTTCCTTTAAAAAAGAAATTAAAGGGGAGGAACCTTAATAACTAGTGAAGTGAAAATAGTAGGCTAAATATTTGTTAAGCCTTCTGTGACACTTGTGTATGTAGGTAAAATTTTGGGGTGATTTAGTGCACAAGTTGTCGAATCGACTTTAAACGGAATTACCCCTTTGCGTGAACCATTTTAGAGCCCCTGTCCACTGTTGTTAACGGGAACATTTTAAATATTCTGATTAATATTCTGCTTTGTAGCAAAAGAAGAGGAAAAACAGAAACTACTTAAATGGAGTTCAGATTTAAAACAGGAAAGAGAACAACTAGAGCAGAAGGTCAAACAGCTCAGCAATTCTATAACGGTGAGTATTGCTCTCCTAAATAGCTCTGCACCTGTGTTCTGGAGAGCCAGTCGGTGTACTGGACCTGCCTTCCGCTGGATTTACTGAGAATTGAGTGAGCACTTACCTGTGCTTTCCTAGGACTTTGGGGAGCAGGAATGAAATACAGGCAACATGTGCACTTAGGTGGAGTCACTTACACATGATCCATGCTGACTGTAAATTGTAGATGTGCACCGACGATAATACCAGTAGGTGACAAACGTGACCCAGAGCGTTATTTTCTGTGGGCAGCAGATTAAGTGAAATTCTCCGGTGGCTCACTTAAATATGAATCGTTGGGCCTCGGCGTGAGTTACAGTCTTGGTGTGCTTTCCAGAGTTTCCTAATACAAAAGTGACCGTTTACTCATGACTGGCTCTTGGGCTTTTGACACATTGCCTTGGCAGTCGGTCAGCAGCTGGACGCTGTGCCTGCCTCTGCATAACATTAATTAGACCATGTCATACTTCTAGCCAGAAGCTGTAGTTTCCACTTTAGCTTATTGCAGTAATTGGAGCATACCTATTAATTTGCTCTCGCTTCTCACCTTAATACGCAAATCAGGATCTTGAGTTGCCAGTGTAAAGTTTGAGTCCCTTTCTTAACGTAGTCTTAGTATCACAGAATGAAAAATATTGAAATCTCTTACATGGCAGCATTTGTAAGGCTGGATACAGAAGTACAGACTTTTTTTTTTTTTTTTTAAACACAGATGCACTTTCAGATCTGCCTGTCTTTACTTATTAGAACAAAAGTAAGTGTCCCATCTTTAAAGACCCCTAAATGCTGACGATACAAATAAAACGATTGTGAGCAAAGAAGCGGTGAGAGGCGCTGGTTCGTGGTTCTGGAGGCTGTCATCTTCTGGTCAGCAGTAGCTGGGCATAACCTGAGCCACAGTAGAGCACCGACCCTGTTTCTTAGTCATGCACCCAGGCAGATGCAAGCCCTTAATATGAGGGATTGACAGTAGGTATTGGAACTGCCCAAATAAGACACAATAGGTCTAAATTTTGTGGTGTTTTTATGATAGGAAAATAGTAAAGCTGAAAACAACCGTGTCTGGAGATCAGCATGGATAATAGGTTTAAAAAATGTAGGAAGGTTGCCATCTTCATGTAAGAACCTGAATGTTACAGACATAGCTACCATCTCCTCCTTTTTGAGAGTTTCACATATAGATATAAGCAGTTTTTCACCCTTGAAACATCTTTTTTTTTCAAGTTAGTCTTACCCTGACTCTTAAGCGATGAGCTGGCTAGGTTACTACCACTTCTAAGAGAAAGAAGTGGCCACAAAATAAGATATTCAAGGGAAGAAGGGCTTGTTTTTCTTTTCAAGTGCCCCTTTATTTGTTAAGAGGAGGAAGTGATGTTCCTGCTAAAATGTATGTGAGAGCAAAGGCTGTATCCCATTAGCGTCACGCACACACAGTCAGCAGTCAGCTGCAGTAGGATGCTTGAGTTTGCAGATCTGAAGCTACAGAAATTTCAGCAGTGCAATACTGATAGAAAAAACAGTAAGAACATATACCTGGAGGTTTCCCTTCAAAAGGAACACAAAAGGATGGAGCTGTCTGTGTGGACTTGCGAAACACCTTGGGATGAAAGGGGGCCGTACCAGGTGACAGCGACGTAGGGGCAGTGTAATTCCTCAGCCTGCAAATAGGAATTCTGCTGCAAACACAGACCTGAGACTCTTTTTCTTCTGGGCTGGGAAAGTGGAATTGCAGCGGCAGTCCCTTCTGCGTGCTTACATTTAGATCTGTGAACATCATTATTCCTTCTCTTACCTTCTTCCGTTCATAAGCTTGAACTTGTTACTGCTTTTCTGTTTCGCTGCAGAAATGCATGGAAATGAAGAATACCATCCTTGCAAAACAGAAGGAGATGCACAGCTCCTTGGAGAAGGTAAAACAGCTGATCCGCCTCATCCAAGGCATCGACCTTTCAAAACCCATGAACTCTGAAGTCAATTCAGTAGCCATCTCCAATGGCATGGACTCCACTAACAATACTAATGCTGCCACCTCCACCTTAGCCCCCTCCCCTTCCCAGAGCTGCATGGTGAACTGTAACAAGAGCGATGAGACTAAATAACACAGCGAAGTTAAGAAGGGGCCAAGGGAGGTGGCGGCGAGGAGGAAGAGCAAAATAACGAAACTCTAGAAAAGCAAAACCGGATTTCTTCTGGAAGGTGCAGAATTCTTTAGTTCTTTGGTTCCAGAGAGAGCGTGAAGATGCTTGTGCCAGGCGGCACCGGAGTTTGCCAATTGATCCTTCTTATTCTGTGTGTACATGCAAAGTTTGGATCACGTTACATGAATAGTGCCAGCTGGGGGTTCTTTGCCAGCACCATGCCAAGTGAAATAATATATTTACTCTCTCTATATTTTACACCAGTGTGTGCCTGCAGCAGCCTCCACAGCCACTATAGGTTTGTTTTATTTTTGTTTGGGGTGAGGAGCAGGGATGAGGGAGGAGAGCAGGTTTCAAATCCTTATTTGCAGAACAGTTTGTTTAGCTAGGGAAAAAACAAAAACAAGTCCAAAGAGCCTGTGGGCTTTTCCTGTTTCTAAACTCTCAGTACTATTAAACCAAAAAACCAGAAATATAAATTATCAAATCCCAGTGCCCAGAAGGGACAAGTCTATCAAATAAGCAGTATTTACTATTGT
This sequence comes from Gallinago jamesoni, assembly GCA_025769975.1. Lineage (NCBI taxonomy): Eukaryota > Metazoa > Chordata > Aves > Charadriiformes > Scolopacidae > Gallinago > Gallinago jamesoni. The sequence goes on from JAOQGH010000040.1 coordinate 23,741,019, forward strand.
TTAGACAGGAGATGTACAAAAGGAAAGGAGATGGACTTTTCACTGAGTAACCAGCACATGTACAGGCTGAGGATCTACTGTCCCAACAGCTTTGGGTTAATCCTATTTCTTCACATTAAACAACAGACATGCTTTGCAGAATTGGTTTGGGTCCTCACTCTCATCCAGAAAGCCTGTGTTGGGAATGGGGAAATGGAGGGCTGGAATCCAGGATCAGCTTGGAGCGTTGGATGGAGGTGTCCCAAGAGAAAATGTGCATTGATTACTTGAAAATGAGATTCCAACCCTTTTCTATATTTATAAACAACAAAGGTATCCTGAACAAAGTAACACATGACCCAGATGTGTGAACTGAACAGAGAAATGTCCTTTTCTTTCACTTCCTTTCTCTTCTTTTGGTAACAAGAACTAAATAAGGAATAGAAAAGCTGTTTTTCAGGCTGACAGTCTAATTAAAGAGGTAGATGGGACCTTGCATGGTATAGATTAGAAGTAATAGTGTCAGTGAGATACAGTGAGTCTTTGTGAGTCCTTGTGTCATCGTTTTGGGCACTGTTTTTTTATGCAAGGGCGAAATCTTTGTATCTGGGGGAAAAAAACCAACTTTTTTAAATTAAAAAGGAAAATAAAAGATATTGAGGTCTTCCTAGTGTTACTTAAAATAAGAACAAGGTAAGAAACATTGTAAAAAAAAAAAAATTACAAAAGTGCTATTTGTTTCCTAAACAAGTGATTTCTATTAAAAAGGTGTCAGAACTGGAGAAAATGCTGTGTACTTAGAATTTTTTAACACAGACTTTGCTTATTTATGACAACGTTCTGCTGTGTTTGTGTTTTAAAATCCGATGGGACAGTTTCCATAGGTTGCACACGATACGTGCTACTGGCTGAACTCTACAGAGAGTCAGATCCTGCAGTGCTGGATCTCACCCTGCCTGGAGGATCTGCCAGGCTTGTCTCTGCCGTTACCGTATCTCCCCCGTTCTTTCCTACCTTTGTAACCCAGAGCAAAGCAATGGGCAGGCAGCGTGCTTGGTTAAGGCTTTTCTACTCTTGTGATATGGACTGGTTAGAGCTCGAGAGAGAAGGACAGTGAGCGAGTTGGTTGGACTGAAATCAGCCTTCTGTTACATCCTCTGGTTTAAGAAGTTCATCTTAATCTTTTGACTCTTAGATAGCAAAGCTTCCCTTGTGCTGCCTGTTCCTGTGGGGCCTGGCTCCGTTTGGATCCTGGTTGCGTCGCAGAGCTGCATAAGCATTTGGGCAAACCCCGTTTCCACTGGAAGTATACCGGGAAAACTCCCTTTACTTCCAGTGGGAGCAGAGTTGAGCCACTACACGAGGCAAGGTGAGGCAGAGTCCCTGGTGTGGTGGCCTGGAGAGCGCGCGTTGGGTGGCGAGGCAGAGCTGCTCGGCTGTTTCTGGTGGAAGACAGAGAAGCTTTGGATTTCAGGGATGCATTTGTGAGCAAGAATAAGTGACTACTCCAGACACTACATAGCCTGAGAGAGTCTTTTTGCTGCCACAGCCAAGTATGCTTCTAGGGGGTTCTCAGAGCCGTTTTCTTTGCTCTCCTGTAGGTTGCCCTTCTGCCCTTTAAGGACTTTTATTCCTTCTACAGGAGCGTGTACTATTTTCAGCTCTGAGCTCAGAACTGATATCCCGAGTTCTCACATTTGTCTGTAGCTGGGAAAGTGACTCTTATGGGCACTTCTCAGCTGAAGCTGTGATAACCTAGACTCTGTCTTCTGATGTTTGAGTTCTGTTCTGGAACTAGCAGAGCTGGAAGGATAAGTTAGCACAAGTGACAGATGACATCAAAACTGATCACACTAAATATGTCCTTGCATCAACCCGGTTACCAGTGGGGGTCATTACTGTAGGGCAGCACTGGGCCAGCAACCCATAGCATTTGGACAAAGGACTGTGTGTTTCAAGGGATGAAGAGAAAAACCAAACTGAGGGTGAGACTTCTTTTTTAGAGTATGAGCCATCAGCTAACAGCCACTCAGGAGAAACTCTCTTTGACCAGGTTGATCTCTGGTTGGCCACTTGGGTAACTCTTAACATCATCTTTTGAAGCACTGAATATGTTCCTGGTAAGACACAGTCTCTGGGGATAACTGTGCTGAGTTTTCATGTTCTTATTGCCGGCGTTGTCTTCTGAGCTCTCTTGGAAGCGCTGCAATATTTGGGGATGGCAAGCTATGCCTGACGACTCTATCATCCTTATGTTTTCTTGCCAGTTCAGGAGGGAGTGGAAGTGAAATTCACCGGTAGCCATATTTAAATTTGAGCACTGTTAACCACCAGGAGACGTTAGAACAGCCATTATTGCTTTTCTGAGACATCTGCTTGTCTCCAGAATCCAAGTAGATAAGTATGGACTTTTATGTCCCTTTTGTTACAGCATTTGTGTTCCAGACTGTAAAAGGAAGCCTCTAGCTAATCATTACCTGGCAGAGAAATGAACTTAACTTGGACTTTTTGATGCTGGTGGGTAGTTTTCTCTCTCTCTTCCTGATCCGGTTTGGATGCTTTCCCTCCTGGCTCTGCAGCCGTATCCATCAACAGGCAAGGAACATTCCCAGGGCTGCACTGACGCTGCAGTGGTGCTGCTACATAGACACAAGCAAATTGGCATTATCTCTGCCCAGGTAGCAACAATAGGGTGGAAGGTGAATTGGCATTTGCTAAATACAGAGGAAAATGTGGGGGTTTTTTTCCTGCCTGCTCTAAGGTGTTCCACTCAGGGGAGAAATTTAAACTCTTTGACAGCTTAAAACTCAAGCTTGGCTTGGGTTTGGATTATTTGGGTTTTTTTCCTCGTGTAATATTTGAGAGAGAGTGAGTTTGTACTAAAACCACTGCTCTTCGGGAAGCTGTCGTAACGACTGGCGTTTTGTATTTCCAAACCAGCGTCAAGATACTCACTCATTCTTGTGTCATTGCTTGTCATTGGTGGGAAATAAGTGGCTTTTAGATCTCTGTTGTAAAGGAGGAGATGAGACCACAGAGGAAGCTCATATCAGAGGCAGTCCTGGCTCTCAGCCCAGCGCGAAGGGCTTTAAGAAGTCACCCTGCTCAGAAATAGAGTAAGCATTGCAGAAGTAGTGGGATGGTTTGGTTTTTTGTTTTTTTTTTTCCCCTTCTCCTTGCAATCTGTTCTTCAAACAGCTGGAAAAGCGTGTTGTGGTCAGAGAGGGAAAGCTAGCACGTGACCTGGCTAGAAGAATTAGTATTATCATTGGTATTCTCGTCGCCTTGGGTTTAGAGCCAGCAGTGGTTTTAACATTGCATGAAACACGGAAAAGAAGATACTTGCAGGGATGACTGGCAGGCAGGGGGAGTGGCGTGGATGGTCCTTCAAAGACATCATTAGCCAGGAGTTACCGTGTTGGTAGGATGAGCCTCACGGTTTGCGTGAGCAAAAAGCAAAGCCAGGACTTTGTTCTTTGTTGCTAGCAGGTTTCTGTCGATGGGGATACGAATTAAAAGCTGCTAACCTAGAATTTAAAGAGGTGGTAATTTTATGGACAGATCTGTTGGTTTCGTTGCTGGTAGAAAAAAACAAGATTGTATTTTATCCTTCCTGGCTGACCAGGTTTAAGAAAGCACATCTGTGACCCAGCTGTCTAGAAATGTGAACCCTAATTCTGACCTCTTTGGCTTCGAATCATCTTCTTCCCTGTGCTGTTGCAGAGGTGGCCCTGAAAAGCAGCACGATGAGCATTCGGGAGGACCCAGAGTGAAATCTCCCTCTTGGCCCCACCGAGCTGTGGCAGCCTCGAGTTCAGGGAGTGAGCTCTGAAATTTCCTTCCCGTGTGGATACAGTGAAAAATATTTGTGAATTTGCAGTGCACGGGTTTTTCTCTTCTTTTTTTTTTGTTTTTTTTTTTTTCCCCAGCTGGGTTGCACCCTGCTCTTTCTGCTTCTGAAGCACTAATGATCAAGACACTTTTTTTAATGAAACATGGTTTTAAAATAGCGTATTTATACGTCAATCCAAAATTCACTCTTTGACTGAGGGCCTCTCTCAGTGAGCTGCTCAGATAACCGCTGAAATGCCGGTATTACACTTCCTTGTGGACCGTGCCCCTTTGGGCAGAATTTGTCGTGTCTTTTCACAACTGGTTTGACCCTTCTTCACCTCCATTTGTCCTCCTTGGGGATTCTGAAGGATCAGGGCGAGTTCAGCCTTGCTGGGTTACCGCAGAGAGTTTTCTGACGAGTGTGTAGGAACTCTTCAGAAGAGTCAGGAACCTGGAGAAGAAAGGAAGATGTTTTGTCATGCAGCTCATTCAGGTGGCACTTGGGCTTGCCTGGCCAACAAACTACCTCAGCAAAGGCCGTTCCCAAGCGCTATGTGGATTCTGTAGTTCCTGGCCTTCAGAAGGCAAGAGGTCTTCAAAGAACCTTTCCAGCAGCCAGCTAGGTACTGCTCTCTGCGGGCCAGCCTCGCTGCTGCTGGATCCTTCTTTCCAGTGGTCAGACCCTGGACCAGGGAATGCCCTAAAAATCAGGTGGGATCGGGAAAACACAAGAGCTGCAGGCATCTTGTCGCCAGGTTATTGCCGTCTCACTCAGATCCTTCCGTAAGCCTCAGTCCTGTTTGTAACGCCTCCAGAACGGAATGTAATACTTGAAAAATATGACTCTCTCTACCCTTTACCTTTAGCTCCCACTTCCCCCCCTCCCCCCCCCCCCGTCTATCTTTTATCTGGGACAAGAACTTTCTGCATCGTTGTGTCTTGTATAGGCTGAGCACATAGTTGAAACTTGCCAATAAAGACAATTATTTATACCATGCACTGGTAAGCTTGGTAATTATAGACCCATGGAAAGACAAACGCCTCTCCTAGAGGTTAATTCAGAGAACCAAGACCTTACCTGTGTGAGGGTCTGCCTGTAGCCCCTGTCAGTATCACTAACCTACCTGTGACTGGGAAACAGGCTCACCAGGGCTCACCACAGCTCACCAGCTGTGAAAATGGCTGCGCCGGAGTCCGTCCCGTGAGAACAGTGGGGCCAGGGCTTCTCATCTCCCCTGGCCAGAGCTGGGCGCTGCGGGGACAGGGGAAGGGACAGAAGCAAGGGCAGGTGAGAAAGGGACCCAGGGCTGGAGAAGGGGGAAGGAAGAAGGGAAGCGGGAGGAGGAAAAGAATATTACATGGGGTAAAGGGGAGAAGTGGAAAAAGAGAAGGAGGGAAAGTGAGGTGAAATAGGGCTCCGTTGCGAGGAGACAAGGTACAGGCTTTGAAAGTCTTGAAAGAAAGACTAGAAATAAAAAAAAGGCTCTTTGTGCCACCTCAATTTCTGATGTGGGTTGATCTGTGTTCCAGAGTGTGGTGGAAGAGAGTTTCTCAGCTGCAGATGGGGAAGGAGGTGGGCACCAAGGCATCCCCAAGCTCTGCTTCTGCTGCCGAGTCATCCCACCCTGACCAGAGCCTTGTTTGACTCCTCTGCTACAACATGGGACAAGGCAGATCAAGCAGACCTCGGGGCCTGCTCTAATCTGGACTGAAATAATTAAAAAAATTCCCTGGCTAGCAATATTCCTGGGGCCAGCTCTCGCCGGTGTGATTTAAAACCTTCCTAGTCCGAGTGTCACAATCAGTTGAAACCAGCCTCAGCATCCAGAGGTCCTGGGTCCTGAGCGAGCAGATGAGTGAGATGATGCTGGGCAGGACCTGTGAGTCAGGTACTTCTCAGCTGGCTCTTGGAGTTATCTTTGCAAGGTCCCTGCTCTCTGGGCCACGGCGTCCAGCAGTTCTGTGCCAAAACCCTTCTGTGCAATAACGCCTCTCTGTTTTCTTAGGATCTGGTTTATTTAGGGGCAACGGGTAAAAAGGCAAGTTCACCAGAGCAGCTGGACGGGAGCATGTGGTGACTTTTAACGTCACCCTTGAGGAGCTGAGCCTGGAGAGCCGTGTTGAGGGCCTGCACCAGGGCTACCTTAAGCAGCACCCCCCAAGGAGAAGGGCTGTCCCAGCTGGAGTGTGTTAGCCAAGTAGTTAAGCTCTGCTGTCTGTTCCTCTTCACTCCATGGTAATCCCAGCAGGTGGCCAGTGCTTCGGGCAGAGAAACTCAGCCCAGTCCACATCGAGAGAGGAAGAAGTAGGTAAGGGCATGTTTTCTGGGGAACCCCAAAGCCTGGTGAGCTTGGTGGGGTCTGTCTTGGGTGGAGGTGGCACGGAAAGGCAGCAGCAGCGAGCAGTGCGGGGCTGCTGGCACTGGGCGGGCTTTTCACCACCTCGGGAATTTGCCTTTTTTTTTTTTTTTTTTTTGATCCTTTTCTCCTAAATTCACGCTGGAAAAGGTACACCTCGACCAATTCCTGCTCTTTTGTCGCCTGCCTTCATTTGTCCCGTCTTGTTGGAGGAGACGCGAAGTATTGCTGCCTCTGAGCGTCCAGAAAGCACTTTTTTTTTCTTACTCAGCAGCCAGAATGGCCTTGGGGGGGGGGGGGTGTAGCTGGGGCGGGCAGGGAGCCTGTGGCTTGTGCTGGTCCAGCACTGGGCTCCTGGGGCTGCGTTTCGGTGGCCGCCCTTGATTTTGGCTCCCCGGCGCTGAGTGCTGAGGCTGTGCCCGTGCAAGTAAGGGCAGGGCTCGTTATCCCGGGCTCGTTATCCACATCCACCGGGCCGGGCACGCCAAAAAATCGAGCGGGGGAGGGTGCTCATTTGAAAAAGCCAGGCAGCATCCCTTTGTGCCTCGCCTTCCCCATGGTAGAGCGGGTACCAGCTGTTGCCCCGCGGGCTGTTGGCGGAGGAGGTACAGTCGCAGCGGGAGCCGCCTGTTCCCGCCTGTCCGGGGCTCACCTGTCGTTTCCTAATTGCAGTCTCCCGCGTTATTTTAATTACCGCTGGCAGCCGAAGGCCCATTGACTGGAGGGCCAGCGGTAGCACCTCACCCACACCAGCTTCTCCCTCCCAGAAGGTTGTCTCCGAGTCAGTCCTGATGCGACAGGCAGCCAAGACCCTCCTGAAGGAGGATGGGTGGGGGGAGAGTTTGCTACCACCTAACGCCCCCCCCCCCCCCGAGGCTCGGGCAGCTTCCCGGCAGCCCCCCAGTTCCCCAGGAGCTGCTTGAACTCCAGTTCCACCTGCAGCCCCCTCTCTCCCCCCCCCAGGGCACCCTTTTAGGATGGCAGAGCCCCCTCTCGTAGTCCTACAGGAGCAGAAGAGCACGGGGGCTGCTGTCGCAGAGGATGTTAAGCGAGGATTTAAGCAGGTGACCAGGAGGGAGATGGCTACTGCCAACCTGTTGGCTCCTGTGGAGGAAGGAAACATCTTCGTGGTGTTGGCAGCAGCGGAGAGCGGAGCTGCAGCTTGCCCAGGAGGGCCCGGGGCAGCGGAGGGGTGGCTTCCCATGCCCATTCCCATCTTTTTGGGGCTGCCTGGCTCTAATCTGCAAGCACCGGCCGTGCTGGCCGGCCCGGCACCATCTCAGCAGACTTCTTGATGCCACCACCCACCTGCGTGCCCCCCTCCCTGTCCCTTCACACCCACCGCGCTTCACCAAGACAAAGTTGTAAAAAGAAAAAAAAGGGAGTCCTGGCTTGGGGTGGGACTAGGAGCCGATGCTGAAGGGGGGGGCCACGTCCCTCCCCAGCCCGGCCAACTTTTCACCAGTTGCTTTTGCCAAACAGCCCCTGGTTCTGGCAGCGCAGCCTCTCTCCCAGCTGGGTTTCCCCACGGTGAAGCCACGGCTCTGCCCTCCCTCCGTGAGCCGGGGCATCCCGGGCTGCCCCTCTCCCCGCCAGCCCCCCCGTCCTTGTAGGCCCTGGTGTAAAATCCCCTTTCTGAGCTGTTTTCACCAAAAAAATCACATCGTGAGAACACCCGACTCCTGAGCTGGTTTGGGGTTGTTTGTTTGGTTTTTTTTTTTTAAATATCTCTAATTTATTATTTTTTTTTAGCCTGATGCTCATAGTGATCTGCAGCCTCTTTGCTGCCTTCGAGTCCCGTGTGGTTTCAGTTTTTGGTACAGATGTGTTTAGATTTTAGCAAACGAAAAGTAAGTTGGGGAGGGAGGGCGGGGGCACGGAGCATCTGATCGGTTTGTATTTATTTATTTATTTTAACGTTTTACTAAATAAAACACAACGAAATCTCTCGTCTCCTCAGCTGTGTGTACAGGGTGGGAACAGGGGGTCCCACCGGCACAGGGGGTGGCACGGTGCCTGCAGAAAGTCCCCAGCCCCGGGGAGGAGTTTCTGTGCTGTGGCTGCGGCTCGAGGCTCGTTTTTCTTGGCTGCCTTGGGAGAAATGAATTTTAGCCCTAAAAGGGGCTGTGCTGGGTGAAGAAAATCTCCCCAGGCTCTAGCTCGGGTGGGAGGGAGGGGGGTGTGCTGGGTTTACTCCAGGCACCTCCGCGCTTGTGGGCATGTTTTGGGCTAAGGACTGGCTGGACTGGGAAGGATTATCCAAAAATCATAGAATCCTAGGATTGTCTAGGTTGGAAGGGACCTTAAAGATCATCTAGTCCAACCATCAACCTAACCCTGACAAAAATCACTAAACCCTATTCCTAAGGACTACGTCGACCCGTCTTTTGAACACCTCCAGGGATGGTGCCTCCACCACTTCCCTGGGCAGCCCATTCCAATGCCTGATAACCCTCTCCGTGAAGAAATGTTTCCTAATATCCAATCTGAACCTCCCCTGGTGCAACTTGAGGCCATTGCCCCTTGTCCCATCTCCTGTCAGAGCAGGTCCACGCGGAGCAGGTTGCAGAGGAACGTGTCCAGGTGGGTTTGGAATGTCTCCAGAGATGGAGACTCCACCACCTCTCTGGGCAGCCTCTTCCAGGGCTCTGCCACCCTCAAAGTGAAGTTGGTTTCCCGCGTGTTCATATGGAATTTCCTGTGGTCCTTTGTGCCCTTCTACTGTCTAGCTCTGATCCCAGCCTGTGTTGGCGGAGCGCCGTGGCTGAGCTTTTTGGCTGTATTAAACCATAGCTGACTGGTGGGGACTGGTGGGGCGGCGCGGTGCCATCAGCCCCTGTCTTTCCAGCCCTTTCCCAAATAAAGCCTCTTGCTCCTGGCCTCTCCCCACCCCCCACCCCCCCCCCCGGCCAGGGAACACAGCAGCAGCGAAATTAATAACCAGGCAGTTCTAACGAGGCTGTGAAAAAGGAATAAAAAAAGCTTTAATTTAAAAAATTAAATTAAAAAAGAGAGAATAAAAAGCAAGAGGCGTTTGTGCCCTTTCCCTACCCACCCCCCCCCCCGCGCTTCGCGTGGCTCCTCCTCGCTGCTCCCACCACGGAGGGACATCCTCACGCCCGCACAGAGCTGGCTCCTCACTGAATTTCACTGAATTTTTAGAGTTGGAAGGGACCGTAGGGATCATCCAGTCCAACTCCCCTGCTGAAGCAGGATTGCCCAGAGCTAGAGCATGTTACTCAGGACGGCATCCAGGCGGGGCTTGAAAATCTCCAAAGAAGGGAGATGAGATGCAGCCCAGAGAAACGCTAAGGAGAGACCAGCAGCAACTGGCCTGGAGAGCCTCCAGGGCCACCAGCAAAATCATCTGGGAAGAAGAAAGGATTAAAAAAAAAAAAACCCACAAAAAAAAAAAACAAAACAAACAACCCAAGACACCCTAATCATTGAATTCTTAGAGAAAAGTATTAAATAATTTAAATAGCGTGAGGAAAGCGATGCATCCTCTGTGCTCCAGTGTGTGACAGCGGTGGAACGGTGCCCTGCCAAGCTGCTCCCGGCGTGGGGACCCCACCACAGTGCTCAGCCACCGTCTCCTCCAGTGTCAACCACGTCCCCGACTGGTGACGGCAACGTCTGCACTGCCCAGGGCTAGGGAGGAGCCGGGTGGTCCCCCCCCTCGCGCCCCACCAGGAATTTCTCCCCACTGGCCCCACGGCTTTTCCCCCTGGTGATGGCTGCTCACAGCTGGGGACAGCAGACAGCACGTCCTGCCCCAGGTGACTCCCACAGCACCACCAGTACCGGGCCAACCCCACCGGAGACTTTGCATCCGTATGGATGAGGACTAAGTATTTCACCCTGTCAACCAGCCCAGCCTTGGTCCGGGCTTGAACCAGGGTCTCCACAGCTCCTGGCACTCCCTGGCCAGGATGGTCCCAGGGTGTTGGGAGGCTTTCTCTGAGCTGGGCTCCACAAAAGATGCAAAAAGATGCTCTGCATCCTTTGTCTCCCTCTCCCCCAAGCCCCAGAAGGTTTGTGGGGAGGGTTGGGACCTGGGACCGCAGAGCAGAGGCAGAGCAGGGTAAGGTCCGAGCTCCCAGGCCTGAAGGTGAGGTGAGCTAAGGAAAGCTGAGAATCCAAATCCGCTAAAAACAGGGGAGGGACGAGACCCGTCCCCCGGTACCCCTGGCAGGGGGAGGTTCCCCCGTCACATGGGAAAGCTGCCGCTCCGGTAGAACCCAGGCTGCGGCCGCTCGACCTCTTTCTGCAGCCGGCACCTTCCCTCTTGGCAAGGGGGCACCCCGTCCTGGCTGGGCTGGAGAGGCTGCCGGCCTCGGGCCAGGCTGCAGCAGTGGGACGGGGCAGGAGGGAGGCCCCCGTGTTCCCCCCGCCCCTACCCCGTTTCTCCAGCACCCCCCGTGCCCGCTGTCCCCCCGGCCTCACGGGTTCCTCTCGGCGGTGAGGTACTTGAGGGCGGCAGCCCCGTAGCGCCGCGACAGGTCCTGGTGGAACTCCTCCCGCAGCGTCTGGAGGCAGCCCCGGTACCCCGCGCTCAGGCGAAACTTGGAGATGTCGAAGCTGGGGGCGTGGGGCATGTGGATCATGAAGGCGTTGGGCAGGACCAGCAGCTCGTACTCCTGGGGGTGCAGAGCAGCAGCCCCGGCCGTCAGCATCAGCTTGGTGGTACCAACCCGGCCGGCACCCACCACCTCCAGGGAGGAGCCCCTCACCCACCTGCGCGTCCAGCTCCATGATGTGGGACACCTTGTTCCAGCCGAAGCCCACGAACCTCTGGTCGTACTTGGGGCAGTCTCGCCTCACTACAACGTAAGGCTCGAAGTCTGGCTGCCACGCCACGCGGTATGGCACGGTGGCCGTCCGCCATTTGGCATAGTCAGTTGGGGCATGGCCCTTTGGCCACACGTGGTACCTGTGGGGAGAGATAGAAGTGAGACAGGCAGAGGACACAAGGTGTCTTCCGAGCCGGCTGTCCCACAGCCCTCAGGCACAAAGGTACGAAACCAGCTTCTACTGGGTGTGACAACCCTCTCGGGCAGCTCCGGTCCCTACCTGAAGGTGTAGAGGGAGCCCATGTCCAGCATGGAGAGCAGCTCTGCTTTGGATTTGGGGAAGGTCAAGCGGTAGTGCAGGGTCTCGAATGCCGGCACGATGAGAGCTGCCTTCCTCTGGGGCAGCTCCAGCTGCTGGATGGAGTTCCTATGGTGGTAGGTAGGAAGGGTGTGAGGTGTCCCATGCTGGGGGGGTCCTCAGCCCCTCCAGCCTGCCCACCTCTCCAGAAGGGTATTCATGAATAGCCTGGAGAAGAGAAGGCTGAGGGGAGACCTTATTAATGCCTATAAGTATCTAAAGGGTGGTTTGAAGGAGGAGGAAGCCAGACTCTTTTCAGCGGTTGCCAGTGCCAGGACAAGGGGCAACAGGCACAAGGTGGAACAGAAGAGGTTCCACTCAAATCTGAGGAAGAACTTATTTTGGGTGAGGGTGGCAGAGCCCTGGAAGAGGCTGCCCAGGGAGGGTGTGGAGTCCCCTTCTCTGGAGATCTTCAAGCCCCACCTGGATGCAGCCCTGAGTGATGTGCTCTGGGCAACCCTGCTTTGGCAGGGGAGTTGGACTTAGATGATCTCTAGAAGGTCCCTTCCAACTCTAAAAATTCTGTGAAATTCAGTGAATCTGGATGCTTTGCAGTGGTGCAATGCAGGGGGAGGAGGAACAGGGCACCCCTCACAGCCATGGCCACTTCCTCATTCACTGGCATCTGACCAAAGCAAGGGCAGGATCCCGAGGTTGAACGTGAAACCCTGGTGCTTGGAGATCCCAGCAACAGCCTGCTGGAGAAAGCCTCACCTGAGGTAATCGTAGAGGCCATACATAGGCAGGAAGTCAATGTCCGTCAGGAAGACGTATGGCGTCTGCGTGTTGGCCAAGGCCACGTTGCGCAGGAGGTTGATGGGGTAGAACTGCCCTTCCTTGTAGACGATGTGGTAGGCGACGTTGCGGCGGGCACTCAGCACCTCGGAGGCCTGGGCGTAGCGCAGGAACTGCTGGGCCTCCGCGTCCGACATGTACAGCGCCAGGCTGATGGGACCTGCCCAGTGTTTGCAGATGGCCTCCAACATCTGTAACCTGCGGAGCAGAGGGTGCTGTGTGACAGGGAGCCCTGCCCCGGGACAGCCCCGTCGCCACACTCAGAACTAGGAGCCCAGTTTATGGCCGAGAAGGTGGACGTGAGCAGGCAGTGGGCACCTGCAGCCCAGAAGGCCAATCCCATCCTGGGCTGCATCAAGAGATGTGTTGCCAGCAGGTCCAGAGAGGGGATTCTGCCATTTTGCTCTGCTCTGGTGAGACCTCACCCGGAGCACTGTGTGCAGGGCTGGAGCCCTGAATAGAAGAAGGACATGGACCTGATGGAGTGGGTCCAGAGGAGGAAGACAAAAATGCTCAGGGGGTTGGAGCCCCTCTGCTCCGAGGACAGGCTGAGGGAGCTGGGGTTGTTCAGCCTGGAGAA
>JAOQGH010000040.1:23771512-23788983 GCA_025769975.1 Gallinago jamesoni
GCCCAGAGAGGTGGTGGAGTCTCCTTCTCTGGAGACATTCCAAACCTGCCTGGACAAGTTCCTGAGCAACATGCTCTGGCTAGACCTGCTCCGGCAGGGGAGTTCTGATCTCCAGAGGTCCCTTCCAACCCCATAGGATTCTATGATTCATACAAGGAATCTGGTCTTTCCCTCCAGAGAATTGGGCCACGAGGGCTTATAACCACCAGTGCTGTCTCCAGAACCTCCCCAGAGGTCCCAAATATCCACCTGCTCAAGTAGAGAGGAAAACCACAGAGCCAAGACCTTCTGCTGTCCCCAGTTTACCGATTCGGGTAGAGACACGCTAAAACGGGAAGGGAGCGAGCACGTGTGAACCAGCTACTTAACAAGCAAGATAACTGACCTTTGAAGGCTGCCAATGCTGCAGGGGTACCTGGGAACAGCTGGAGAAACTGGCAAGGGCTGGTGGCGGCTGTCAGGACCACCCTTTAACCGGGGATTCTCAACTTGAAGGGCAGAGAGCACATCCCGGCTGTACTTGAGGGTTTCGGAGCTTGCTGTCACCTGAAACCCAAAAAGACAAAGAGTCACGTGAAGAGCTCCTGCCTACAAGAGCTCCGGGGACAGGCCCCTGCACTGCCAAGAGAGTCATAAATCAGCAGTACCCCCACGCTTGGTCCTGTCCCTTTCCTCCTGAGCACAGCTCAGGGTCACCCAGGGCTTCAGCCCATGGGAGGATGCCTGCATGCAGCATGCTCCCAGTCCCAGATCGCTGCACCCTCCCGTAGCACCTTCCCCACCCACGCCAGGGGGACCCTACATGTGTCCCCAGAAGAGCTGGCAAAAGGCACAGCCACCGCAGCACACACTGTGTCCTCACACTGACTCCTCAGCAGGACGGGGAGCCGGGGGAGGCACGCGAGGTCCCTGGTCCCCTCCCAGACATGGCAGGGACAGCACATCTTTAGCTCGTGAGGCAACGAAGGGATTAACAATCACGTCCAGTAACCTGAGCCCCTGCGACATACCCGGGGCAGTCCTGGAGAAAGCCTAACCCAAGAAGCACAGAGCCACGCAAATAAGTTAGAATCATAGAATTGTCTAGGTTGGAAGGGACCTTAAAGATGATCTGGTCCAACCATCAACCTAACCCTGACAAAAATCACTAAACCATATTCCTAAGGACTACGTCGACCCGTCTTTTGAACACCTCCAGGGATGGTGCCTCCACCACTTCCCTGGGCAGCCCATTCCAATGCCTGATAACCCTCTCTGTGAAGAAACGTTTCCTAATATCCAATCTAAACCTCCCCTGGCGCAACTTGAAGCCATTACCCCTTGTCCTATCTCCTGTCACTTGGGAGATGAGACCGACCCCTGCCTCTCTACACCCCCCCTTCAGGTAGTTATAGAGCGTGATAAGGTCTCCCCTCAGACTCCTCTTCCCCAGGCTGAACAGCCCCAGCTCCCTCAGCCTCTCCTCACAAGACTTGTGCTCCAGACCCCTCACCAGCTTCATTGTCCTCCTCTGGACAGCTCCCACCTCAGAGGTCTAAGGGGGGAATGCCAAAGATGGATATTCCGGAGAAGGGGGAACCAGGGTGCCACGTCTGCCTGGCACACATCCCCCGTGCGGTTACAACCCTCCCTCTGGTGCCACCAGAGCCCTGCTCTTACAGTTCCCCAGGTAAGAGCCAAGTCTCTGATATCCCCCTGGAAGAGGAAGCAGCAGAACAAGTAGCTTCAATAGCCAAGAGCTGGAAAACCAAATCCACCTTCAGGAGAGCTAATCCTGAGTGGAGAGAGCCAGGCACATTACTTGCCATGCACGGCAGCGCTGCTCGGCGGGATCCACCGCAGCACGGCCACCAGTGTCACCGGGAAAGCAAATCTGCCCAGCACACCATCTCCAGGGTGGAACCCGCGCCCAACGCCGACACCCCGAGCCACCAGCGGTTATTTACACAGCACCGCACACGGGACCTGCAAGACCTCGTGGGACCCATCTCCGGCTCTGCTCGCCTTCTCCAGGTGGGGTCAGGGGAGCTCGGGGGGAGGCAGATCAGAGACCCCTGAGAGGTTGTCCCCTGAAAGCAGCTGCAGCACCCTCTCCCTCAGGGCGCAGCTGCATCTCTCCCGGGGGGGGGGGTGTTTCCATCAGCCCAGGCCACTGGAGAGCTGCATGGCCAGAGTTTTTTCCAACTGCATCACGCAGTTATTAAAAGATATCGCCTCTCCCTCTCAGCCTTCAGCGCAGGCGGATTTGGGATATTACAGGAGGGACTGCACATGGCTCATGAATCAGGGAAGGGAGTTATCCAAGGAACAGCCTGGGGCTCTAAATGGCTTTCTGAAAAAGGCATCTGGAGGCGGTCACCGTCTCTCCCAGCGGGGCTCTGCGCACATCGCCAGACGTGTTGTTCCTGCCGGGAAGCCAAAAAAGAGTCTCTCTCCTGAGATGCCAAGCTGGGAAGAGAAGGGCAGGGGCACCCTGGTAGAGAACAGCAACAAAATGCCTTCAAGTCAAAACACTGATTAAACAGCTCGTTTGACCTGGGTTTCCCTTCCCCTCAGACTACCGCTTCGAGCAATAGACCTGTCAGCAACACTTCGGGAACTCAAGGACTACACCACCAACATCCCCTGCCAGCTGCTGCTCTTTCCAGGTCCCTGGAGGGCTGTTGGAGATCAGAGAGCAGCAAGCCACCACCAGCAGCAGTGCCACGCTCGGAGCTTGGTGTGCTCATCTCCTCGTTTGGACTGAGATTTGGAGCTCTCCTGAAAGGTGCTGGCCTCCAGCGAGATGCCCTGGGTGCGTCAGACCTTCCATTCTAGGCAGGGCTCGTGTGTCAGGGACTAAAATACTCCCTCTGTCCACAGGTTATTTGGAGCAGGTCACAATTTATCCCCAGCTACCCCAAAGGATTGGCTGAGCTCATCCAGAAGTGCAGAAAATAAGACGGTCACGTCACGGTATGGGCAGGAAGGGATGCCCCAAGGAGCCAGGGCCAGAAAGGCCACCTCACCCCACACCAGGGCTGCTCCCTTCCAACCACAGCCCTAAAGATCCACATCCCAGACCTCGCATTGCCAGCCTCCTTCCCTCCTGGCGATGGAAGGACAGCAGGAAAACATGGCTGGGGAGCCATGGGGAGCGTATCTGCTTCCCCCACAACTACCAACCTCCCAAGACACAGCCACGCATCGACATATCGTGTATATCTGTAGGATATCTGAGCTGCCTCAGACCCATAGAAGGGCTCTGCCCGGGGTCACCCTCCCCAGAAACCACACGGTCCCACAGATGTGAGCAAAGAGCGAGATGTTGGCAGCCAAGCGAGGTGGGCTCCAGCTCTGTACCCACCGATGGGCTGGCAGAGCCTTTGCCTTTTTTTTTTTTGTTGTTGTTTTTTTTAGGTTTGCTCCTTTTCCTGCCATTAGTGCTGAGCCCGCACCTCTCATCATCCGAGCGCAGGAACAATTTGGCCTCAGTTACAGCCAGTGGATTTCCAGTAAGCACGAGCCCTTGGCACCCAGACTGACAGTAAGGGCTAAGAAAGTTGCTGCTCAGAGAGCTTTCAGGGTACGGTCGAGAAAGAAACCAGCCCCTCAACCCCAGGCTTTCGTCTCCTACCCCCCTTTCCCTGGGCACTACAAGCCAAGGTGATTAAAATCTTGCCCAATCTCATGGACTCTGAGAAGCCACCCCTCCTGCAGCACTCCCTTGAAGCACATTTACCATAAAAAGGCAGTGTGATGCTCAAACTGTCCTCCAAACCCGCTCACTGCAGGGGGGAGGTGAACAGAAAAGGGGGGGGGGGGGGGGAGGAAAGGGCAGACAGCGGGTGGGAGGGAAGCCAGGGGCAAGGGACGAAGAAGAAGCCAAACAAACTTCTCCCTCTTGGGGACAGAGCTGCCCTATCTAGCTACGGCTGCTCAGAGCGGCCCCAAGGACTTTGTGCATCAAGCTTCACCTCTGGCTGAAGACAAGGTGTCTTTGGGCAGCCTCCTAGGCGGCCGGCTCTCCGATTGCTGCCTGCCAGAGCCACGGCTTCTCCTTGAAGGAGAGCAGCTCCGGCAGTCTGCACTGGATATGCCCCCAGAGCCACCAGCAGGTTCTCCTAGACCTCTGCCAGGTGCTACCTCACCCACCTGAGTGCTTAGGCTCAAGCTTAAGTGTGGCAGCTCAGCCACCCCCCAATTTCCGAGGAGCTCACAGGTGGCACCGCCTGTGAACGGAAAGTTGGGTCTAATCCATGTGATTCCACCTCAAAAAAAAAAAAAAAAAAGAAAAAAAAAAAAGGTTTGTTTAGCGCCAGCCTGTTTGCCAGCCGTATCTCCTGCCCTTGTTGAAGTCAGCCTGCTGGAAAACAAACCCCTCCGGGGAATGGGGCGATGATGGGGGGGGGTGGGAAGGGGGAAGAAGAGGAAAGCTGAGGAAGGATAAAGTGCCTGCCCAGGCAACTGTAATTCTTGCAGAGGAAGCTGCAGGCACACACACTGCGTCCATTGTGCGGAGGTAACCGGACAGGAGGAAGGAGGGGCAGCTCGGGCACAGCTCTGTTTGCTCCCGGGGACACCTGCGAGAGGCCGCGGCACCCATCTGTGCACCCCAAAGGTGTGCCAGCCCCAGCTCGGGGGAGCCCTGAGAGGGGAGAGGGGGGGAGAAACCGGGGCAAGGTGGCGCTGCCCGGGCAGCCTCAGGGTGACTGTCCCCAGCGGGGAGACGGTGCCCCCCGGCATTGCAAACCCGAGGGGGGTTTGGAGTCTCTTCTGCAACAGGCTCCAGCCAGGGGAGGGGGAGTGAGGGGGTCCCGCATCTCTGCCTGCCAAAGGTGGGGGGGTGATGCCGGGGTGCGGTAAAGGGGACGGTGACTGTGTCCGTCCCGTCTGTGCTCCGAGACCGAGCCGGGGAGCGCCGACAGCACGTCGTGTGTCCCCCGCCTTCAACCCCACACCTCCGCTCCCCTCTCAGCGCTCCCCCCACCCCAAAGCCTCCGCCGTCCCCCCCCCCCGCCATGATCCTGGGCAGGCAGAGACACCGCTACTCGTGATAAGAGAACGCCACGAGGGTGACAGCTCCCGTCCCCAAGGTGTCGTCCTCCTCCCCCAGACTCTTCCAGCCCCCCACCCGCGGTACGAGCGGGGGCTGCCCCTACCCCCACCCCCCCGGTCCCTGCCCGAAATCAAGCCCTGATCGGGCGCAAAGATACACCTGTCCGGTACCGGCCAAAGAGGGACCCAAACGCGGTCCCTGGGCGTCCACCGGAGCATCCCCCCCGCTACACCTCCCACTCCCCCCGGCTGGGACAGGGGGTCCCGCACCCTGCGACAACCACCTCTCCCCTCTGGCCACTGCCGGCCCCACAGCCCCTCTCAGGCGGCCCTGGGTACTCACGGCCCCGCACAAAAGCCGGTGACCCACCCACCGCCCCCGTACCTGCCCGGCGGCCGCCGCCACCGCCGCTCCCGGTCCTTTAAACCCCCGCCCCGCCGCCCGATCGGTTGCTCGGCGCTCGGCCGCCGCGCCTGCCCCGCTCGGTTGGGCTCGGCTCCGCTCGGCTGAGCTGGGCTGAGCTGGGCTGGGCGCGCAGGCGCGCAGGCGCCCCCCGGAAGCGCTGCGCCGGGAGAGCCATGGCGGCGGCCCCGGTCCTCGGTGGTGGCGGTGGCGATGGCCCGGTGGCACGGCTGCGCTTGCTGTGCCAGCGCTACCAGGAGTACGTGAGGCGGCACCCGGCCGCTACGGCCCAGCTGGAAGGCACCGTGCGGGGCCTCTCTTACCTGCTGCCAGGTGCGGGGCGGGTTGGGGGGGGGGGGGGGAGGCTAGGCCCTCGACCCTCCTCACCGGGGCCTGAGCCTGGGCCGGCACCAGCCCCTGGGGAGCGGGGGGCTTCCCCTCGTCCCGGGCGCTGGCTGGTAGCCGCTCTCCTCCCTTCGCAGGTCGCTTCTCGGACTCCCACGCGCTATCGGAGCTGGGTAGGTGGGTAGTGGGGAGCTGGGGGTGGCGGGGTGTGTGTGATTGCAGCCCCGTACCCACCGGCTGCGGAGCTAGCGTGGCCTTTGGGTGGGTGCAGACGGGGCTGTTCCCTGGCCCCGTGGTTTTCCTCATGCCTGGCTGCGTCCTCCAGCAGCTTATTGGGGGGATCTGCACGTCTTTCTGCCCTTCTCCCTTCATCCCCCTTCTGGGGAGAAGAGGCAGCAGTCCCGGTTTGGTTTGCTTTCCGTGCATCCCGTAACTGTGACATTCTCCTCTTCTTTTTCCAGTGTACTCGGCCTCCAATCTCCTCGTGCTTTTAAATGACTGGATTCTCCGAAAGGAGCTGCAGCGGAGCCTGCCTGTGGTAAGGCTGGCGTGTGTGGGAAGAGAATTTGGGACACATGGTTTCTTCCTTGCAGAAGCTTTCAGGGAGTGGCTGTAGAAACTAAGAGGTCTTTGCTGTGGCCTCTCTTTGCTGTCAGGTATGTAGAGGCCAGAGGCAACCTCTGAATGCAGGTAAACAGCAGCCCTGCCTCATAGCTCCTGGCTAGGAGGGGTGGCCAGAGCACTCCTTGGACCACAGAAATCAGGCCTTGACTTGCACCGGGAGCTCCATTTCGGTTTTTGAGAGGCTTAGAACTTGAGATAGGCAAAGGCGTTGCCGAACAACCATTGCTGTTTCCAGAGGAGTGGCTCTGGAGCACTGAAGCTCCGAGTCTGTCTCTCGGAGTCATCCTTTGCATGTGGTATTGAGCAAAGCAAACATGAGCGCCTTGCTTCTATGTCTCTCTTGCAAGAGCCCCAGGCTGGCTCCCAGAATTTCTTAGGCCCTTTAGGGAATGAGGAGGGTGGTGTTTTGTTTTTTTTCCAGGCGGGCTTCTTCTGTTGCAAGCCTGGCTGCTGTGTGGGTTTGGTTGTTGGCAGCTTTCTGGCTGGAGCGTCAGGTGTGTAACAAACAGCAGTGTCGAGGGCTTGCTTCCCTGGTTGTTAAAGGCTGAAGTGAGTTTCAGCTGTATTGTCTTTTCAATGGGTTAAATCCTGTGGTTGACAGCACTGGCAAGTGCCCATGTGGGGAGCAGGGATCCAGGCTGGAGGGGCACCCGCTGTCATGGACTTCACTCCTGGGACCTTGACTGATGCAGTATTTAGCAGGCATTTGTTTCGGTGTGAGCCTGTTTCTGGGGCAGCAGCTCTGTGTGACACTGATGTCTCAGCCTGCCCCTACTTGGATCTGGAGAAGTGTGGGCTTGTGTGTAGGCTGTGGCTGCAGTGGAAGCACCACTTGTTATTTCTGGGGCTGTGACTTTCCAAGGCCATCCAGTGCTTATTTCTGAGAGTCCCACCAGTCTGGGCCGTGCTTCTTCCCCGTTTAACTCCCGAGCAGAACCTGCATCCTGTCCCCCTCCTCCCCTCTGTGTTTTGCAGTCACTGCCCCAGCAGAAGCTGCTGACCTGGCTGAGCGTGCTAGAATGCGTGGAGGTCTTTGCAGAGATGGGGACAGCCAGGGTGTGGGGGGAGATGGGCCGGTGGACCATCATTGTCCTCATCCAGCTGGCTAAGTAAGTGCCGCGGGCGGAAGGGAAGGGGCAGCGTGCGCTCGGAAAGGGGATCTGGAGGGGGCTCGGCAGTACCCTGAGGAAAAGCCCAAGCAGGACTGAGCTGCCGGTCGGTCACTGAGGCTGGGGGAATTAGGAGCCCCCCAGTGTGCTGGATGTTCTGCTGCAGAAGGGGACGCTTACCCCTCTTGCCTTGCCAGTTGCCCTGAGCAGACCTGAGTGTTTCTCTCTTCTGTGGAAGCCACCTTTTCACCACCACAGGAGCGCAGCTCCGTAACCTGGTCTTGAAGGCTTCCGTGTGTCTGCCCACAGAGCCATCCTTCGTCTCCTGCTCCTGCTGTATTACAAAGCTGGCATCCAGACGTCTCCTCCCATTGTGCCACTCAACAGGGAGCAGCAGCAGCCTCTCCACCCCCAAGGTGAGCCCACGGTGCTGTCATCGTTGGCGTGGCGCCTTGCTGGGCCACATGTCTTGTCCTGCTAGGAATTACTTGTCATAGCAGTGGCTTGGGTGTCACAGGGAGCTGTAAGGCTTTGGTACGCAAAGCTGAGTGGCATTGCACTTTCCACCCTCTGGGGAGCACAGATTAGCTTAGGGGCAGGGTTGTCCTACAGTCTGGAAGGAGGAGGTGGAGATGTCTAAGCCTGAAACCACTGGCTGATCTGTGAGCTAAGTGGTGTGTCCCGTGGTCTGATAGTGAGGCAAGAGATCCTAGGCCTGCGCAATGTCCAGCAGACTTACCTTTTCACCCTCTGACAGCTCTGCATAGTGTTAGCTCCTTCAGGATGGTCCAGTTTGCACAGGATTGAACTTTCTGTCTGGTCTTTTTGATGGCAGTGCAGGGAATGGTGCTGCCAGCTCTGGGGTGCGACATGTTCCTTTAGAGCCTGATCCCTGTGGCTGTTTTCTCCTGCAGACATGGAAGGTGACAGCTCCTCAGGGAAGGATCAGACCTATGTTGGCAGGCGTTCCAGCCGCATTGTGCGCTCCCTCCAGAGCAGTACGTAGCCGAGTACATTTTCTGTCCTTGCCTGAGCTGTTTCTGCTTCGAGAAGCACAGGTCTTACGCATATCTCTCCTTGCTCTGTCCCCTCTGGAGGCAAGCTCAGCTGCAGCAGTTGCTGTGTGCACAGCTCTTCAAGCTTTCTTCCCCTTTCACACCTTCACGGCGCACAAAGCAGCGGGGTGGCGGTGCCGGGAAGCACGGTAGGAAGGTTTTGTTTCTGTTAGTGACCTGATCTGCTTGTTTCAGCCCCATCCCTGCAGTCTCGGCACTGGGGGTCTCCCCAGCAGAGAGAGGAGTCGCAGAGCCGAAGAGCGGAGGAGATGAACCAGCCTCCCACCCCTCTGGGTCTCCAAGAAACCATCGCGGAATCCATCTACGTAACCCGCCCCCTGCTCCACCGTATCCTGCCCTGGCTGCGTGCAGGCTCACGCCGTACCTTGAGTGCCGGCAGAGGGTGCTGGGTGCTTGGCCCTGCTGCAGGGCAGCGCCACGCCACGCTTCTCCCTCCCTGCTGCTGCTCTGCTGAGGCAGAGGCCCCAGGACTCCTCCCACCCCTTAGGCTTTGATGGCTCGCCTCAGCTGCTAGAGTTGGGGGCGCAAGTGCTCCAGCCCCCTTCCCTGGCCTCCCCGGGTGCTGCCCTTAGAGTGTATTCTCCTGCACTCGGCAGAGCTTTGCCGGTGCCCAGGGGATCGCTTGTCCGTGTGCCTCTGGTTAGGCATCTCTGGTTCTTTCTGTTCCTTGACTCTCTGTTCCTAGTATTGAGTTTAGGAGTGTGGGGCCAGAGATCGTGGAAACCCTGGCTCCTCTCAGCAGTCCTGGACATCTCGAGGTCAGTCTGAGAAAGAGAGTCTTTGCAGGTGCTTGACTCATGCTGAGCATCATGCTCCCCCCTGTTCCCCAATCCTGGTGGAGAGGCACGCAATCCCTCCTGAGAGAAATAGGCTCCAGGCCTGATCTTTAGCTGGAGATTGACACATTTAGGTGTTTTCCACAACACTTGCAGTGCTCTTCTGTTCTGAGCTGGTGCAGCCTGCTCAACGTGGACCTGAGAACACGGGGCATTTGGAGACTCACTTTCTTTTCCCTGCTGGTGCCATGAGTTAGTTCTCTGCCTTTCTCCTTCCAGTCTGAGCTTGCTGAGTGATCTGAAAGACCTGAACAGGCGAGAGCGAGCAGAGCTGAGGCGACGAACCATCCTGCTGCTCTACTACCTGCTGAGATCTCCTTTCTATGACCGATATTCAGAGTAAGGGGCCCCTGCTGGGCTTTTGCTGAAAATTTCCCTTTTAACAGAAATAGCATCAGGGGACTGGGTGAGTAGATCTGAAGAGGTCTGGGTGCCTGTGACCAGGTTAATCTGAGCCTTTGCCTAACAGCTGTCACTGCTGTTCCTGCATTCAACAGCTGGGGCAGGAGGTGTTCTGCTGGACTCATTCATGCTCTCTCCCTTCTTAGGGGCAGGATCCTCCTCCTCCTGCGCTTGTTGGCTGATTATGTGCCTGGAGTTGGCTTTGTCACACGTAAGTGGCCCCTGCTGCCATATCCCCTTTTCTGTTGGGTGGAGAAAAATCAGGAGAATTGGGCAGAACACTTGTCCATTGGCTTCCAACCTGAGGAAGGGATTGGGACATCTCCCTAGAAATGGTTAACACCGGTGCAAGCCTGTGTTGATGCTTTTGGTGTTTTCAACTGGAACAGGAAAAGATGATTGCTGGTTGTTAGGAACCTGTGCTCAACCACAGTGGTAGATCTCCCTGTGCCCAGTCTCTGCTGCCTAGGCCTGTTCCCCTGGGATCTCTTTCTGCACCTCTGCTGGTGCATCAGAGCCCTGCTTTGCAGCCCCTGTTTCTGAACTGTTTCCCTTGATCCCTGCTCCGCAGTGCAGACACGGGGGGCTAAACAGTTGCTTAGAGGTATTGACCCAGCTGGGAGCTGATTGTAAATCAAAGGGCTGAACCAGGTCTGTCCTTCTAGTCCGTCACCATCCAGGACAGAATTTCACCACCTTTTCTTCCCTGCTGGTGCGAGGCCTTTCCTGGGGTGGTTGATGGCAGTGATATGGCGTTAGATTAACCTGGCATTGTGGCACTGTCCTTTCTTTGGGGAGGTCACGAAGCTGGCTAGCTCAGGAGCCACTTCTTCCAGTTAGTGATTTGGGAGAGGCTTTGGAGCCTGCATTAAGCCATGTGCCATGTAAGCATTTTTCCTCTACAGCAGTTGTTCTCTGTCTGCACCTGCTTATTATTGCTGAGTTGTCTCCTCCTTTTCTGTGCTACAGCAGCGTCCTCCTGACTTGCTGCACGCGGGTTTTCCCCTTGCACATTGTAGACCCCACTTTCCAGACCTCACTTCCCACTGGAACTTGGACACATCGGCTCTGAGGGAGTGGTGTCCCACACCATGGCTGCACTGACCACATTTCACAACCCCAGTTTGGTCCTGCTCTAATCTCTGGCACTGCATCCCAAAGTTGTCTCCCATCTTGGCTAAAGTGACCGTTCTATTCTTGGGTTCATCTGTAGAACTGGAGTTTTGGGATTATTTGGTATCGTAATGAGAAGGGGAGAATCTGCCCCATATGTGTATGGCTTCAAGTTCCTGCCTTGCTACATATAATCCCTCTGTTCTCTTGTTTCAGGGCCGCTGATGGATTACTTGCCTGCTTGGCAGAAAATCTATTTCTATAACTGGGGCTGATGAGAAGAAGATGGTTATTCTCTGCTAAGATCATGGCTGGACATTTCTAAATGGGGCAAGGCTGGGGGAGGGATGTTGATAATGGCTAGTTTTCAATTAAACCATCAATGAGCAGCTCCTGTTCTGCAGGGTGGGGCGGGGGGTGTATGTAATTTTTTTTTTTTTTTGATGGATCTAGCTGTGAATGATGGACACTACATGCACGGAGAGACCTTGGCCACCTCTTTCTCTGGACCATTCTCTGGCTGCAGCGATGGTGATGGGACAACCTCTTCTCTTTTTTTAAGCACTTGATTTTTTTTTTCTTCATTTTTTTACGGCTGCCAGTGTGGTGTTTTTTGGAGAGCATTGTCTCCCACCTAATGGCGCCGAGTTTGACCCGCGGCCGGCTTGCGTTGGCCGTGCCTGGCCGATCTGCTTGGAGCAGGCTTGTCTGTCAAATAAACTGACTGAACGGAAAGAACCTGAGCTGAAGGACCTCTCTTCCCCTGTTTGCGTGGGCTCCCCTTGGATCTGGTTGTCAGGAGGTCTCTCTCAGAAAGAGCAGCTTCTGTGGTTGTCTACCCTGGGATGTGGCTGTCGCTTGGAAGCCCTTCGCTCTGGCCCGTGTCAGAGCATGTTGTTCAGCTGATGAGTGGGTTCAGCCCCTGGTTTCCTGGGGATCCCCTGGGGCACGGAGAGCTGCGGTTTGCAGGCTGCTTTCCTCACACCTTCTGGGTGCTAAAAGGGTTTGCAGAACGGCTGCCAGGCAGCGCTCGGGGTGGAGCTTGGGCAAGGGCAGAGGAGAAATTATGAGATTAATTTGGCAAATACTGCTTTGCCACACTTAATAAAGGGCGGAGAGGCGTGGATAGCTGGGGCCATCTTTTTGTATTTGCTCTGTGAACTGTTGGATTGTTGAGGCATCTGTCTGCTCAGTGGGCTGCTGTGGAGGCTCTGTTGGCCAGGATAAAGAGGTAGCCAGCTGGTGGCACTGGATTGCCCCACAGGCCGCTGCCAGCCTCCTGCAGATCTTGGAGGCTGGAAACGGGGAGGTATGGAGATGAAGGATTTTGTTCTTGGAGAGGTTGAGAGGGAGGCAGAGGGTGGTGGTGAGGGGTAGGGGAGCAACCCTGGAGCTGTGGCTGAATGGAGGGATGTGCACCAGCATGAGGACGGCTGTGAGGAGCTAGTGTGGCCTGGGCAGGACCAGAAGCTCATGCATTAGAGCAGGTAGGCAGCAACATCTGGGTGGAGGAACCTGCCTCCTGCCCATCCCAGCTGGTGTCCCAGGGCCACCATGGGGGGGGTCTTCTGTGACATCGCTGTGGAGCTGAAAAGGGGGGTTGCGCCATGAAGTGCTGGCTCCTGCTGCTGGCCCTGCTCCTGGGGGCTGCCCTCTCACCACAGCAGAGGTGATGGCATTTCCCTCCTCCTCTTCCTCCTCCTCCTTCTCCCTGCCCCTGTACCTTCAGAGCTACCCCACGGCTCTTGGCCTGGGCACTTAAGGCACCAAGCCCTTCAGAGCTTGGCCAGGCTGGGTGAAGACAAGGCACATGGGCAAGCACTGGAGGGTCTCAGATCACTCCTGCCCCTGGTTTCACAGGATGACATGGGTTTGGAAGGGACCTCTGGAGATCATCTCGTCCAGCCCCTCCCAAAGCGGGTCTACCTAGAGCACGTTACACAGGAACTTGTCCAGGCAGGTTTGGAATGTCTCCAGAGAAGGAGATTCCACCACCTCTCTGGGCAGCTTCTTCCAGTGCTCCACCACTCTCACAGGAAAGAAGTTCCTCCTCATGTTTAGATGGAACGTTTTATATTCCAGTTTGTGCCCATTTCCTCTTGTCCTGTCCCAGGGCACCACTGAAAAAAGACCAGCGCCATCTTCTTTGATGTTTTCCTCTGCAGGGTCAGCTACTCAAGTCCTGAGGACTTCTCTGCTCCTCTGGAGCTCCCACAGCAGCACTTTGGACTGGTGGATGGTACAGCACCCTCCTCACCCCTCTAAACCCCCCTTTCCATGCACTCACCACCACCCCTCCTCCAGGTGGGTGGTTGTCCCCAGCCCTGTGGGGTGGGGGACAAGGTTGAGCTGAGTCTTTCCCCTCCCTCTACTTGCAGATTATGGCATTGAACCCAAGCAGCCTCACCTTGGGACCTGGGTGGCCCGGGAGCGGCCGGAGGGGCTGCACAGAGCTGGCAAAAGCAAGCGTGACGAGTTTGACTTGCTGGAGTACTACTACGATGTCCACTTGTGAGCCACTGTGCCCCTCTGCCCACCTCGGCCCGGCCTCGGGGACCCCCTGCCTGCCCTCCACTGCTGCAGGACAGTGTAGGTACAGGGTGTAGGAATCGGGCAGGGAATGGGGGCGGAGGGGGGGGCAAAGATATAAGCAAAAAATATTTGCTGGGTTTGGTGGTCCACTTAAGCACTGGAACAGGGGTCCAAAGGCGATGCTGGCTCTCCAGCCCTGGAGACTTACACCTTGCCCTGCTCTGGGGCAGGTGATCTCCAATAAGAGGTCCCTTCTGATCATCACATGATGATCTCTGGCCTCTGGGCAATGCGACTAGGGCTCTTGGACCAACCCTGAGAACCTCCAGCTCCTCTTGGGGTCCCAAAGGAAGGAATGAGGCCAGGGCCTGAACCCACTATGGTGGGACGCAAACAGGACAGCAGCCCCGCTCCATGAACCATCATATTTAATAGTTGTTGCCATCACAGCAGATCCAGCTGAAGCACAGAGACCGCTGGCTGCAGGGACCAGGAGAGCTCTTCTTTCCCCCCCCCACCCCGGGCTTTGCATGGCTCCCTGCAGGCTTTAGCCCTTCCCTGCCCCGCTTTGGGCAGGGACCGAGCTCCGCAGAGGGGCTGAGCCCCACCGCCCTGGGGTGTCCCAGCCCTGCCTCTGTCACCTGCAGCTGGAAGGGAGAGGGGGAAAGGGGCAGAGAAAGGCTTCCCTCCCGAGGGTGTAGTTACTGCAGGGAAGTACGGGAGGGTTCTTCTCTCCCCCCCAAAGGGCACGGGTACCAGAGGGGAGGGATGGGGGGGGCAGAGGCAGGGGTGAGCTCCTCCTGGCGCTGGCGGAGGAGATACTGGGGGTTCCCTCTGTCATCCCTGCCCAGCAGCCTCGTCCCCAGGGCCTGGCAGGGAGGGGATGGCCCCCCAGGACAAGCCCATCTCCCAGGTATAAGCCGGCAGGTGGGGTCTTGTTTGTTTGCTGTAGCTGCTGTGGCTTCATACTGCGAGAGTCCGACTCTGCCACTGCATTAAAAGTCACCCCAGAGGGATGTGACGGGAAGCTGGGGCCATGGTCACAAGGAGGAGATGCTGTCACCCCAGCCTGCAGCAGAAAAAGGGCCCAGGCAGGGCACCCAGCAGGTGCTTCTCCCATAGAATAAACTAAGAGTAATTTGTACAATAAACACAATTTGTCCAGCCCTCCCCCCCCTCCCGTCCCCCCCCCAGCCCAAGGAAGGGGAGTCACGAAAAGAGGTGGCGCTCTGTGCCCTGGGGGGAGCCCTGCCCCCGGGTCCCCTCCTCCTCCAGGCTCAAAGCAGCTCTGGTCCATGCACGACACGGGGAAGGGGCGAGACTGCAGCCCTGGCTGTGCAGGAGGTGCCTCTGCCAGCCCCCCCCCCTCCCCCTACTCCAGGTAGATGTCCTCCGTGGGGCACGTGTACTCCACATACTCCTTGTAGAATTGCTGGAATGCCCTCCTGCAACACAGCACGGGGCAAAGCTGAGGCAGCATCCTCCCCGAGAGGCATTTAGAGACACCCCTCACCCCCCCTGCTTCCCTCCTCACCCTACCCTGGGGCTAGTTTGACCCTCCTACCTTGAGGCCAGTTTGACCCTCCCACCCTGTAGCCCCTGGCCCATCCTGCGTTACACAGCAGAGCCCCAGGGTCTCCATCCTTGCCCTGACCCCCTGCACAGCGTGTGACTTTCAGCCATCTGTCCCCAGCGCCTTGCCCTGGGACTCCTGCCAGTCCTCTCAGGAATAGGCTGCCCCTAGCCCTGTCAGCCCTGGCTCTGGCCCCAAAAGCAGCCTCTCAACCTGCGGGAGGAGGTGCCAGCCCAAGCCCCACACCTATGGGGAGATGGCAGGACCCCTCCTTCCTCCTGCCCTTTCGGGAGCAAGCACCTCCCTCCCTGCCCGGCCAGGACTCACCCTACAGACTCCGCCAGCGGCTTCGTGGACTCCTCTGAGACGAAGACGTGACAGGCAAACCTGTGGTCAGCAGGGTGCTTGGTGATGAACCCAAAATACCTGAGGGGAGACGGACTGGGTGAGACTGGACCAGTGGACAAGCAGGCACCGGTACCCCAGCATCTCCTTGGGCACAGGAGTTTGGGATCTGCCCTCCCCGCAAAACCCACTGGCCACCAGCTCTGGCAGCCCGTGCCCAGAGCTGGGATGTAATTCCCATCCCTTTGGGCTGCAGGGGAAGAAGAACCTTCCCTGGCCCCAGCTGGGAGCGGGACGGCAGTGAAGCCCCTCTGCTGAGCTGCTGGGTGGAGAGCCGCTCTGCACCTCCTTACTACTCACTTGTTGTTCTTTGGATGGTACCCACAAAAGGAAATGTTCTTCAGCTGGAAAAAATGGCTACACTTGTTTACCTGGAGAGGAAAGAGAGAGAGAGAAGAACCATCAAAGCTTTCCCTCCCCACCGTCTCCACTCTGGCCCCTGGAAATGCTCGTGTGGACTCAGCAATGAAAAAAACTGGGACCCCATCCTGGGCTGGTCCCAGCAGCAGTTTCAGGGCAGCCCCAAGCACCTGCCCACGGTGGTGGTGGTGGTGGGGAATCTTCCAGGTGGCCCTGCTGTTTGGCCAGCGCACACAGGCTGAAAAGGCTCTTGGAAATCCCAGCAGACAGAAGGGGAATGGGTAACTTGGAACTAAATAATTCACGCAAGCCAGGGTGTTCAAAAGGCCCCAGCCTGAAACGAGGACTTATTTACACAAGTTCAAAGGGCAACCACCTTGATGGCACCTTCTAGTCTTGTAGAAACCCAAGAGACCAGCACCCATGGCCATGAGCTA
Organism: Gallinago jamesoni; assembly: GCA_025769975.1. NCBI lineage: Eukaryota > Metazoa > Chordata > Aves > Charadriiformes > Scolopacidae > Gallinago > Gallinago jamesoni. Next base: position 23,787,765 of record JAOQGH010000040.1, read on the forward strand.
CTCCAACCTCCCCCCAGCTGGAGGGGAGGTTTCCCAAAGAAAGGCTTGCTTCGGAGCCCCTCGCTGGCCTCCGACCAGCATCTCCCCGTGCTTTGCTGGGCTACTTAACGCAGGACGCTAATCACCAGCCTGCCATGGCCAGCTAAAGAGATTACAGGGCAGATCTGGAGGACACCACTCAAAATAGCAGCAGAAAGGTTTTAGGAGCAGCTGACAGATTACTGGTACGGCTCAGCTCGAAGCATCCCGGCGCAGTGAGGCTCTTGGCAGCTGCGGGGCCACCAGCAAGAGATACAGCAAGCTGGGAGCCTGTGGGGTGTGAGGGACCCTGAGGTGGGCCTACAACCCCGCTGATGGTGTTTCTCACACCCTTGGATGGGTGGAGATCCCCCATTTACATAGGCAAACAGGACCTGTAGCACAGGGGGCATGAGGTAGCAACCAGGCAAGGGCCAAGACAAGCAGGGAGAGGGACGCTACCTTGCTGTGCTCCTTGGAGTCATCAGCTTTCACAGCAATCTTGACCCCACGCACGCTGATCTCCAGGACACAGCTGGAGGGTGGGTTAAAGTGCACAGTGAGGCGGCGCGTGGTGGCAATCTAGGAGGGGGGGGGAAAAGACAGAGACAAAGTCCTGGCACTTGTGAGTAGTGATGGTGGCTCCTCCTTTCCCTTCCCTTCCCCACGGAGGCTCTGCCCTGCTGCCAGGAGGAGCAGGCGCTCCTACTCCCCAGGTTTGGGGTGGGACACTACCTTCTGCATGGCCGTGCACAGAACGTCGTTGCCCTTGTGATAGGGAACCTGCACTGAGCCGAGGAACTTCACCCGAAACTGGTCCACCCAGTCGTTGCTCTTGGCCAGAGCTGGAAGAGAGGGCACACAGCAGGGATCATCTCTGATGACCAGGAACGTGGGCTGAGATCCACCTCCCTGCTCCATATTCCCACCCCCTGCACATTTCCATGCCCAGGGAAGGCTTCCCACAGACCCATCAGAAAGCTGCCCCTCTCTCCCTGCCAGGTGCTTAGCTTGGTCCTCCCTCCATCCCCCTGCTAAGTATCAGGCTCTTCTCAACAGAGAGAAGGTGGACACAAGACAGGGGACATCATAGAATCATCTGGGCTGGAAGGGACCTCCAAAGGCCCCCCACAGTCAGCAGGGACACCCCCAACTAGACCAGGTTGCCCAGGGCCTCGTCGAGCCTCACCTTGAATGTCTC
>JAOQGH010000040.1:23810912-23852599 GCA_025769975.1 Gallinago jamesoni
AGGCTGGGGTGATGGGGAGGCTGGGGTGATGGGGAGGCTGGGGTGATGGGGGGGAGCTGGGGTGATGGGGAGGGGGGGGGTTGAGACGTGCTTGGGGTGTTTGGGGGAGAGGGCAGAAGGGCTATGCGGGGCGGGGGGGCCGAAGGGATGCGCGGAGGCAGAAGCACTGGAGGATGCGGGGGCCCGGCGCGGGGTGGTGGTGGTGGGGTTTGCAGCAGATGGGGGAGCGCTACCCTGGGGGGGGGGGGGCGGGGAGTGGGGGCAGCCCCACGAGGGTCCCGTTTGGGAGGGGGGGGTGAGAGGGCGGCCGGTACCTGAAATTGGGGGGCGAGGCGAGGTGCAGCCCCAGGAAGGGGGAGGAGGCGGGCGGGGATGCGGGTCCTTTCTCTCGCTCCGCCATTCTGTGGCTCTCTCCATGCAGGCGGAGGGCGGGCGGGAGGGAGGGAGGGAGAGAAGGCAGGGAAGGAGGCAGGGAAGGAGGGATGGAGGGAGGGGGATGCTGGCGGTGCCGGCGGGGAGGGACATACCTGCCGCCGGGGGCGAGGGAGGGGGAGAAGAAAGGGGGGGGACGACGACACACGAAGTCCCGGTGGCCCCCCGACGGCAGCTGCAGAACAGATGCGGCCACAGCTGGAGGCAACGCCCCGCACCCTGGCTGTACCCCCAGCCACACGCCGGTCCCGGCGGGGCAGATGTGCCCGCAGCTGGACTGAACCCCCCACCCACCCCCAAAAAAGGCAGATGTGCCTACAAGGTGATGGCAGCAGCCCCACAGCCCTCGGGGGGGTGGGGGGTGGCTGGGGTCTCCTGCCCGAGGCTCGGTCCCTCAGGGCCAGGGGAACGATCCCAGAACGGGGGGGGGGGTGGTGGCAGAAAGAGCGGGCAGCATTTTGGGGAGAGGGGCTGAAGACAACATGGGACCCACTTCCAGGGGTCTCCCTCCCCGGCGGGGAGGTGGGTGGAGGCAGCAGCCAAAAACCCACCTAAAAATCCAGCTAAAAACCCACCCGTTGGCAGGTTTGTGGCGCCCGGGTGGCAACAGGTCTGGCAGCCCCAGCACCAACCCCTCTCCCTGCGGAAGCTCAGCTCAGCAAAGGGAATTTAAAAAAAAAAAGCAGTTTACACCCGTTCCACGGGCACAAGGTGGGGGAAAAAAAAAATAAAACAACCCACCTCTCGAGGTTGGGGGTCTCTCCCCAGAACAGGTAGGGCCCAATATTGCATCCAGCTGTGTCCCAGGGAGGGAGTGAATGCTCTTCAACCCTTCCCCAGCAGCCCGAGGAGCAGGTTTCTCCCCCCTGCCTCTCCTCCTCACGCTTCGCATGTCGTCTCATGAAACGGTGAAGGTTGCGCTGTGCAACATCTGTACTTTTAGGTCCCAAGGCCACTTCTCTACCTGAAAAGGAGAACTTTCCCTATTCCCTGCATGCCCATCCTGCTCCCTGTCACTGTGCGGGACGGTCCTGGATGGGGTGGGGTGGCGCTGCTTTAGCAGTTCTAACTTTTTATAAAGATATCGGCAGGTCCCATCAGCTTTTCTCGAGCCGCAGAGCTGAGTGTCACCGAGGCAATGGCATTCGTTCTTGGCCAAGCCCCGGGACATCAGCTGCTCCTCCAGAGAAGAGCAAGCAGAGCCTTCCAAGGCACACAGCCCTGCTCTCTCGATCTCCTGCCCGACAAACTCAAAAGAGATGTTACTCCTGGGACAGCGCGGAAACAGCCCACACCCCCACAGGGTCACCACGCACAGGTACCCCTGGGGCTGCCTGCTGAGGGGGGGCTAGGTGTCCCCTCTGCAGTTTGGATGCATAGACTGAACTGTCTTAGGGATGGTGGGACCCACCTGCCTCCGTTCAGGGTGGGCTTGGACACAACTCCATCTTAAAGCAACTCCCCCCCCCAAAAAACCATGATTCCCCTGCAGCATGGCTGTGGTTCTGGGGCAGAAGGTAAAGGCTGCTTCCTCCTCCTGCACCAGCAGGTCTCACCTCATGCTGGGAAGCCAAGCACCAAGAGCTCCCCCCAAGTCTGGTCATCAGGCCCTTCATCCCAGCCATCATTCTAAGGGTGGCCAGGCAGGAGGAAGGGAATTTCCTCAGCCACCAGTTCCTATCCTTATCCACATCACCACCATTCCTTTGACAGGGAGAACAGATGTTCTGGCCAGCAAAGAGGAGCCTCAACTTGACCTCTCCAGGTTTCATTTACTCCACTCTACACTAATTATTACATCCTGGGTAGAGAAAGCCAGACCGAGTCTGCCGTCACCCTGACTCTTCATCTTTTAAGGCACGGGCTGCAATTTTCAGAAGTGGTTTTTTTCACGCAAGAGCCATTTCAAGCACCTCCTCAAGCCCACGATGTCTGTGCTGGAGCTAAGAGGACACCTCAGCAATTGCATGAACCTTCAGAGCACCCTCACTCGGATGACCAATGCACCCCACACCTTGTCCTCCTCGTAGGCCAGACATGCCCTCTTATCTCCTCTTTACCACCTCTTTTATCACCTCTTTGAAACGCCCTAATTCGCGTCTTCAAAACCTGCCTTTTTTGCATGTCAAAACTCACCCAACAAATTATGCTCCAAATTTTAAAAGCTCAGTCACAGAATTTGTTTTCGAATTGTGTCCTGGCTTTGTCTGGATATTTTGTAGTAATCGCTGAGCTGGTGTTTGGGCTGAAGGTGCTCAGCCGAGGATCTAGCACTGCTTCTCTGCATGTGCCCCACGGCCAAACCCCAGCGAGAAACCGCTTGGCCACCTGCACTTCCTCAAGTCTCACTGAGAAAATAACGTACCTCATGTCATTCTCCAAAAGCAAAAGGAGTTCCAGTAACAGGGTCTACACTGGAGCACCGAGGATGGTGTAACATACAAGCAGAACTTACTCCAACTGTCCCCAAGCTAGTAATGAGGCTGCTAAGTGATGGTTGTATTTAGTGTTGGGTCATGACTTAGCTGAAGAATTGCAGGAGAAAAGGCTCAGTCACTGGCAGAAGACCCACGTTGGACAATGTGAACATTGTTCATGGCTCTGTCGCACTCCTCCACCCAAGCACCCACCCTCTCAGTCACAAGGAGCCTCCACACTGCCCTGGGGAGCATTCTGAAAGCCACCGCTCTCACAGCATCAAACCCAAACTGGCACCCATTTCATGTTGCTTCCTTCGTTATCTCAGCCTCCAGCGATCCTCTGCTCCTCCCTGAAACAAAGATGGTATCTTCACTGATGGTTATTGACGGCTTTTTTCTTGCCCATGAACTGGGCAAGCCTCTTTGAACTCGCTCAGACTGTTAAGACCCACAGCTTTGGAAGAAATTGTGACAAAAACCTCAGTGTAAGGAAGGTGCAGGTGTTGGATATACCACCTTGCAGTTTAATTGAACATACCCCACCTCGTCACGCAGTTTTACTCACCTTTATCATTTCAACTGGGATCAGGTAGCAGCGGATGGATCCCAGCCTATGCAACAGGCTTCTTGTAAGATTTTCCCTTATCTTGGGTTTGTGATTCTCTGTGCCCTGCCCACTTGTGCTACCTGAACTGCAGCTCTTCCAGGTGCCACCATCACAGGCTCTGAGAGAAACCTCGCAAATGTGATTTCCCCCTCACCCAAGAGGTCTTCTGAGAGCTCACTCAAGAGATTTTGCTTTCCATCCCCACCTTGGTTCCTTACCCCCATGGATCCACTCCCAAAAAGGCCACTTACCAAATGAAAGAATTTGGATGACAGCAAAGAGAGGGTTTAAAGACATTTATATATATATATATAAAAAAGTAATTATTTACAGACCATTGCCTAAGCATGAAACTCTCCAAATGACAGAAGTCACAATTTCTGTAACCTAAGTGTACAAAGTGCACATCTTTCCCCTTTCTTCCCTCTGCAGCAGAAGATGGGGGGGAGGGGGGGGGTCTCTTTCTTTTTACCTTTCTACCCTCAAGACAGTGGGAGTTAAGGTCTGGGTCAGACTGAAGGAGACAAAACCTGTTGATTACTGGGTTATCCAAGGGCAGGACAAGTGACTCTTGCTTACTTGGTCAGTCTGCCCAATGGATTCCCTCGGGAAAAGGAATCTAGGGAGATGAGTGGGAAGGAAAGGTTATTCAGCTCTTCAATAAATTAACTCACAGAGACCCACTTCAACCACTCCAGGTTCCCCAGATAGATTTCAGTCAGTTTCTATTCGCAGCCCCATTGCTCTGGGTTCAAACACGGGCTCCAAAACTGAATCGAATCCTCCCAGTCAGAGTGGGAGACACCTCCTGTGCTCCCCAAGCTGTTAGATGCACAAGCTCACGTATAGCCCCACACTAGCTGTGCCAGGCGGGGGTGAAAGGTTTTGGACAGCAAATGAAAACAAGTGCCAACAGCAGCCCCTTGCACGGGATTAGCTACTTGATCTAATTCCTGTTGAAAAACGGCCACAAAGGGCTCTTCTACAGAACTGCCACCCTCCCTTGCTCCCTCAGGTGGGAAGGCGAGCAGGGGTGCTCTGCCAGCACTGTGTTGAAATGACACATAATGGGAGCAGGCCAAGGAGTGTATGGTTAGTAGCCAGGACAGCGATGCAATTGTCCTGCTAGACTACAAAGCACCAGCGTGAATGCAAATGGCAAGAGGGAGCAGTGTGCAGGGTCCGAGGTACAGGAGTACACTGCGTAGAAACTCAGAACACAGATGCCAGAACACAGAAAGAGCAAAAAACATCCACACAGAATGGACAACGGACCGAGCCCAAGGAAGACTCACTTCAAGGAGCTGACGTGTACGTAACACATCCCCTATCAGCATGAGGCACTCCGCAGGCTTACACACCAGACACCACTCACGCAGGGAAGGAAATGCTGCAGAGTGCAGGGCCCAGGTGTATCTCCCTTATTATTTGGGCCAGCAAGCTTCTGGGAGACTGATTTACTCGTATCAAGGCATGACCTTATTCTCTGAAGAGTATCTCCTTCTCTCAGAGTCCCTCCCCATCCAGGTGTCAAGCAGCTCTGAAGTTGCCTGTTCCAGGCACAGCACTATGGCTCACCTTGCAGCAGTGAGGTTCTTCTGCAGGGAAAGTTTTAAGTGCCTTTCAAGTGTATAGACAGCTTCTATCTCTTTGTTCCTGTGCTATAGCTGTCCTTCATTTCGTTTCCATCCCACGTGACCACCATCTCGATTTACTCGGAAAGCATTTATATCCCCATCAGTCTAGCCTAACAAAAGAAAAACTGAGATTTTCCTGTTCTCTTGTAGGATGGGTACTCTATTTTTGACATTGTAGCAGCTTCCTTCTCATCTCCTACTATAACATGAATTAATCAGCGCACCTCCCCGCCTAGGACTGGCGATGAGAAAGGCTGTTTACTCTGAGATGAGCAGCTGCTGCTCCCTACATCAATGCATCAAGTCACGTGCACTGATCCGCTGTCAGAAAAGAAAGATACACCTGGGAGTGAGGGAGTGAACAAGCTGATAGAAGCCTCTTGCCCCCCTTAAATGTGGGCAGATTTTGGCCATGGCTAAGAGGAGACATATTTGGCTCTCTGGAGACCAGAAAGACAAATACTCCCAAGCACAGGTAATGCAGTGCCCTCGTGTGGCAGCTATTGGAATTACACATTTATATGAGACCCTCAGAGTTTCTGTTGTGGATCACAAGTTCCATTCTTTCTGTGGCAGCAGTCCCTACTCCTGGGGGCACCTCTTCAGCACTCTCACTCTTCACTTGCAACGTGCTTGCTGCTGGCTGTGGGAGAAAGGAAAAGAGAGAATTGGCCATGACCTCCCCCTCATGCTGAGAAGTTGCCAGAACCCGTGAGGGCTCCTTCCCTCCTGGGACCTGGTGCGTTTCAGGCAGATGACTGGACCTGCTTGTTCCCCTTCTCCAGCCCGTACCCTCAACCACATCTGCAAATCTGTCTGCAAACCCACTATGTGGAAGGAGAAGCAGCCTCGCTAGAGCAACCACCTGTGCTCTGTGACTGTTCCAGTAACAGGGTACTGCTCTCTGCTGGACAACTGAGCTAACAGCTTGTCAAGCAAAAGGAAAACAACCAGAGGGCAGACCGCTGCCAAATGACAGGGCTATGGAATTACAATTGGGAGCCACCTCCCTCCACAAGAAAGTCCATTTTGTTCATTAAAATATAGGGAGAGCAAGTACAATTGCGTCTTGCTAGCTGCCAGAACAAGGTAGTTTAGGCCAGATCACACCAGGGACTACTCACAATCATAAACTCTTGCCAGGGATCTCTGGAGCTGGGAGACCTGTCACTTTGGCTCGTTTGTAGAGTTCTTCAGTGCACAGCTCTTCTGCTCCCTCGTGCTTGCGCTTTGGAGAAGCCTGGTCTGCCTGCGACAGCCTCATGGCTGCAGAGGAAGAACAGCGATTGCAACGTTTCCCCTGCCTTTAGATCTCTTCATAAATACACCCTAGCCCGACCTGCTACAGGGTTGAGAGAAAGAAGAATATGCAGTGCAGAATATGCAGTATACTCTCTCTTAAAACAGAGAGATTGCCACAGCCTCCTTAAAAACTTTGGGAAGAAAAAAACTTTGTTAAAAGCAGAATAATTAAGTCTCCCAGAACAAACAAAAAAGTATCCTCTGACAGACGATACTTAATTATACCCGATTAGCCCTACAGTGATCTGCACTTCTCCCTTAAGTGGCTGCATATGATCCCATACAGGCAATAGAAGATTCACTCGTTCTTCAGTCCTTTTACAATGAAGGCTCACTGGGGACTTCTGAAGAAAGCCTAAAGGATGATGAATGGGATCTATGTTATCCTAGCTAGACACCCTCTTCATATTAGAATAGGATTTCTCCTGCCCGTAGCCTTTAAGTTGAGATGAAACTGTCTTGGAAGCACACAAATAGCTCCAACTCACCTGTACTGGTGCTGCAGCCCTGCCCTGAAGCAGAGTCTGCAACTGGACCACTGAGATCTTCCACACATGAAGGGACTGATGCCAGTAAACCTAGAGAAAGCCAGGAGGATCATAGTTAAGAAACAAAAAACACCTGGGACAGGAGAAGCCTTTCACATGGGAACCCTGGTGATTACCAACCAGCAAATCCATATCCCAACGCAGGACGAGTTCAGAGCTTCGATCGCCAAGTGCTGGCCACAGACAGACACTGTGATCCAGCAACATATTTATTTAGGATGATCTGCCTAGGTTTTTTTTTTCCAAAGTGGACTGGATGATTGGTGGCATATGGATGGTGCCGTGCCATCAGCAGCTCTCAAAACTAATCAAACCCTGCTCTTACCTGTCCAAGAGCTTAATAGAGCTCTTCCCTGGAAACAAACTGAGCAAATTTGGCAGGGACTGCTTCCTCTTGCAAGGACTGGCTGGAGACAACTGCTATCTATTTTAAGCCATGAGCTCTCCTCCCACCATTTTATCTCCTATTAAAGACAAAATCTTTTGCTATTGTTGGTACTTACAGAGCCCCCTGTAGCGTGACAGCTGCTGGTAAATCTGCTTCATGCGTTCGATGTTCAGTCGGCTGGTCTCCGCGTGGTTCACCATGGGTTTGGGGTAGTCCACCCCAATGATGCACTTGGCCGCCTTCTGCACAGACTCTGGGGCATTCCATGGTTCGTAGATATATCGTGAGGGGAAGCCCTTTAGTTTGGGCAGATACCTCCTGCAACACAAGTAAAAAGATGGCCCAACCGCCACTTAGAAGTAGAGCGCTGCAGTATTCCCAAGGCACAGAAAGCAGCATACAGCTGTCAGCCACTGAATGATTTAGGCTCACAGATTGAGCAAGAAAGAAGCTCCAGTCACATCACTTACTTAACATAGTCACCACTGGGGTCTGTGCGACGTCCGAAGCCCACGGGGCAGTAACAGTGGAAGAACTGCTGGAAGAATGCACTGCATGAAAGCCACATCCAGCTGCCTGCGTTTACGCTGAAATCTGCATCCAGCAACAGTTCGTCAAATACCTGCGGCAATTGGAGGAAAAAGATAGTGAGAGCTTCCCCAGGCAGGAGTCTGTGGCAGGAAGACCCAAGATGCTATTCCAAATGGCAGGCACTGAGCTGGGAGAACAGCTCCTAGAAGCTACAGCTACAGCAGCAAAGAGGCAATCTGCTGGCTGAAGCCAGCTGGCTGGTCAATATATCTCACTTCCTGATGCTTTCACATAGGGAGGCAGTGTCTGCTCACGCTGATAAAGTGCTGGCTTATCTCTCACGCAGCTACAGAACTAACCCACTACCCAGTGTGGCAGCAAGCCCTGGGTATTGATCCTAACCTGGGAGGTGTAACAAGTGCAAAGCACCAACCGTGGGAAGCAGGCAGATGCTGCACAGAAGAACAAGCACCAAAGCAAGAAGGAAGAACCCTTCTGAAGGTCCCAGAGCACGCTGCCACTGAGAGGCAGGTGGGTTTCAGCAGTAATTCACTCACACCCATGCACAGATGCTGCGCTTCTAGCATCTGACCCTATGATGTACTTTCAGCTATGCTCTGCTTTGCCAGCTTTGTGACAAAATGCCCCTGCCTCCACTTTTCGCGCAGGGCAATATGGACGTTGGATAGGTTCAAGCTGTCTGTCCCTTCAGATGGCCCAAGAGGAGGGTCTTTTACCTCTTTCCTTGAGAGACTCTAGACTCAGATTTCACAGTCATGGAGCGTTCCCTGACCGGCACGGTGATGGATTATACAATGAGGAAAAAGGTCCAGTTACAAAGTGACATTCAATTTGCAAAGAAAACAGATGGACTGAGAGAACTTTTACAAAAAAATAAAAAAGCCCCCAAAGCCCCACTCCCTATTTACCAGCGGGTCCCACTAACATTAAGTTATGGTTACTGGAGACTACTGATACTGTCAGAACCTCACGGTAGAAGGCAGAAAGAAGTCAGGCAGTTGGCAGGCTAAGAGCCCGCTAGCAAATCCTCTCTTCCATGTAACTTTGACTTGCAGAGCAACAGCCGTACCTGTGTGCCCATCCTTGCAGTGAGTGCCAGGGAGAGCGTTTTCCTTATGGCCTCCTGCAAGCCTCTGGAAAAGTCAGACTCACCCTGACTCCTGACTCCCAGCTGATCCAGAGGTCGCCCCTGGTCAGGAAGCAGGCTACCGCATGCCTGGCCAGATGGTGAATCCACCCTTCTTGTCTCAGTTGGGTCATGATTGCATCGATCCAAGGGAAGCCTGTTTTGCCCTCTGCCCACTTTGCCAAGGCTTCAGGGTTCCTGTCCCAGGGAATCTGGATGCAGATGGGGTTCCCCTCCATTCGATCAAACTTTGGGTTGTTTGTGGCTGCTGTATAGAAAAACTCCCGCCACAGAAGCTGCCCGTACAGAGAGAGGGGCGGCGTGCTGTTCCGCTTTACCTGTAGAGGAGAAAACAAGGGTATTCACAAGCAGGGGAGGACTGGCTTCATTAATCTGAGCTGCAAGCCACCCATGCATTTATATACAGTTCCCAAGTCAGTTACTGACAACTGCCATAAAGGAGCTCAGTTCCAGATCATCCTTCACCACAAACCCCAGGTAGTAAAGTTAGCGCTGCTTTTAGCTCACTCTGTGCACTGACAAGAGACTTGGATGAACCAAAACTAACAGCAAAAAGCTCTACATGGCTCATGGCACAGGAGTCCAGGTTGAAGAACAGGGACTTCTGTTTTAAAGTTTGCTTGATTATATACAGGAGAATCGCTTTTCCTCACCCCAGAGCCTCTTCTGCAATAGAACACGGCTCAGCCCAACAGTCAAACTCAAGAGAGGCAACAGTAACTTTTTCAACTGTTCTGGCATGCTGCGTGGGAACCAGCAACAGGCTCTGCTCAAACCCAGCCTGCTCTCCAGATGAACCTTTGGTCTTACCTTCTTATACAGCTCCCAGAGACGATAGTAAAACAAGCGGCAGGACAAGCAGCCAAAACGCAGGTAGGGACTGAGTCCTGTAGGGCTGGCCAGCAATGAATTGGCGTTCATCCTTGGTCTTTCGTAATTTGCAACCCATGCCTAGACACATTCAGGAGAAATGAGCCAAAAACCCCCCAAATCTGTGGGACTCTGCTAAGGGCAGACCTCTGTGCAGGTGGGGAGGCCACTCAGGTCTGACAGCAGAGTCTCTTCTATTCACCTTCAGCCACCATCGGGAGAGTTCTCAAGTGGACAATCCCAACCCCCACACCCCATTCAGGAAACACAAAAGTTTTGCTCCAGGATTTAAGAGAGTCAGTCATTTTGGCCGCAAAAGGGACTAAATTTCCTTTGTATGTGAGAGCTAATAGCCCTCAGGGCTTCTAGGGACACAAGTTAGTGCAACTGTTTATGTCCAGGTACGTCTATGACAGTTAACACACTAAACAAGAAAACTGGCAAAATCAGACCTTTTTGTGGAGTATTATAGTGACAGTTTATTCCCCCTTCAGCACAAGAATTTATGCTTTGATCTCTACAACTGCCACCAAAATACCCAGGATTAAAAAGATACAAACTGGCTAAAAATGAGTCACGCCTCTGCAGCTGGGTAATCTTTCATTATCTGAAATTGTTTGCCTTGTGCACTATAATCAAGAATACATGTCCCATAGGAAAAAAAAAAACCACGAGTATTTCAGCAAGGTGTTCAAGGAATGCCAGCCAGTGAGAGATGTACAAGGTGTACAGGGTGATGTACAAGGGGAAGGCATTCTTTTATGAGCACATACTTGGCACCAATACCTGAGCTGAAGACAAAATGAGATGGTGTGGAATGTGCAGGAGGAACTGAGCAACTTAGAGAGCTTCCAACTTTGCACTCCTCTAAAGGAAACTGAGGGGTAGAAACAAGGAATAGAATCCTATGTGCTTCAAACAGCAGCATAATTAATATACAGCTCTACTTCTGTGGGCCTGAGGAAGCCCAGGAGCTCCCTGTTCCACATACAACCCAAGATCACAGGGGTACTCCAACAATACCAAACACCCTTTCCAGAGGTGAATGCTGCAACCGCTGCTTGGAGCAGGGAAACAGAGCAACGGCCAACGCTCAACATCTTTTGTTTGGAGGCAAAGCCTGCAGGAATCACCATTTAAATCTGTTATTTACAGATAGGGTTACCTTTCTTTCCAAGTGTTTATCCAGCCGTGCCAAGGCTTCCGTCTCCCCTCCTTGCCAAACTGCAGGGGCCAGACCATCCGTAGGAAAGCCTGAAGGAAAGAACCTTGTAAGATTTGAAGCCACGCTTAGACAAACAGTATCGATTGGATTAAGCATTAATAGCAGCAAGACACTACATACTGCAGTTGCCTAACGGCTTACTTGCTGCTCTAGTCCTTCTACATCAGCCAAATCATATGGAACACAGGGAGAGCCTGCTCGTGACACGACAAGGGACTCTCCTTGTAATGCTTCAGGCAGCTTTCTGGGGACTTTTCCCATTGTTCATATGTCAGCACTCTCTCGTGTGTGGCAGCCCTACCCACAGAGGTCTGCTCCAAAGGCCAGAGCCGCCAGCAAAGGCACATCTGCTCCACTGCTCTGCCTTACAAAATACCTTGCAGCTCACTAGAGAGCCTGGCTGCTCCTCAGAAGGCTCCTATTCTGCTGAAAGTGGGTGCTGAGGAAGGGGACTAGATTAGTGCTGAAGAATTGATGCAAAAGGGGAAATAATAATGCAGTTGCCTTGCGCTGCTCTGGGCTGACAGAGGAGCCTCCCCTGGCAGCAAGCAGAGCACTGTAAGGCTGCAGGCAGTCTTGCATTAAGCCAGACAAGAAAGGCAGCAGATGGACCCAGGACTGCAAGCCTCAGGATACTCCTGTTGTGAAGTTCTCCACTTTTACATGACTGCTGAAACTGTGCCTTAAGGTACAAGGTGAGACTCTTATAAAGTTGGTATGGAGCCTCCAGTCACACACGCACAGACAGTATTCTGCATTAATCCTTTCTTCCCTTGCATTTAGTTTCACTTCCCCGATGGCTGTGTCCATCCAGAGGCCAGTTTTGGGCTCCTTACCACAAAAAAACCACATTGAGGTGCTGGAGTGGGTCCAGAGAAGGACAACAAAGCTGGTGAGGAGTCTGGAGAATGTGTCTTATGAGGAGAGGTTGAGAGAGCTGAGGTTGTTCAGCCTAGAGAGGGGAGACCTTCTCACTCTCTACAACTACCTGAAAGGAGGGTGTAGAGAGGTGGGGGCTGGTCTCTTCTACCAAGTAACAAGTGACAGGACAAGAGGAAACGGCCTCAAGTCATGCAAGGAGATGTTCAGATTGGGTGTTAGGAAACATTTTTACACTGAAAGGGTTCTTAAGCATTGGAATGGGTTGCCCAAGGAAGTGGCTGAAGTGCCATCCCTGGAGCTATTCAAAAGACAGGTTGACATAGTGCTTAGTGACATGGTTTAGTGATGCTGGAGGTTTTTTTGTGTTTTGTGGGGTTTTTTTGTTTTGTTTTTTAAAATCAGAGGTTGATGGTTGGACTAGATGATCTTAAAGGTCCCTTCCAACCTAGATGATTCTATGATGTAGGCTTTGCATTCTTCATGCCTTACTATTCACACTCCTTCTCCAAGAAAAGTACAGGACCACAAGGAACAGCAGGATGAATGAAAGAAGTTTCTATAAGATCTTTTGTCTTGCTAAGCTCCCAAATCGGTGCTGCTTGTCAATAACTGCATGAAATTATCTAAGCCTGGTACACAGTTAGTTTACCTCTTCAGGTCTGTTACACAATGTGTCAGGGATGGCAGGAGGAGGAAAGCAGCTGGCGAGGACATGAGACACTGACACAGTAGTTACATGCTCAGTATAACAGAGAACATAAAGACAGAGGCAGAGTGCTTCAGAGCAAGGCTAAAGGGGACACTGTGTATCGACAGTAGCGCAAGGGACAGCAGCCTGATTTCATGAGGTCCAGCACTCGCTGAAAGCCTTGGGCTGCTTCCGTGGCTAGAGGCAGCCCAGGTCAGATGAGAACGCTGAGTTGTCCTGGGCACATGCCATGCTAGCCATCAGAAACAGCTTCACTAGATCCTGTTTCAGCTGACAGTTAACCCTTGGCCTTCACTCTCAACACATACCCAGCTCTTCCAGGGACGGGACCCCATACACGTCATCATGGTTCTCCTGGATGTCCACTTTACACGTCTCCATCTGCTGGCTCATTATGGTGCTCACTGGCTTCTTTGGGAGTTCCATACGGCTAATGATGGCCTGGAAGCGCTTGTAGGTGAGGGGTGGCTTGTGACCATTCAGCTCAATTATTCTGGAGACAAAATAAGTATGGTGAAACAACATAGCCTCACTACCACAAAAGAAACAAAGAAATGACAGCCAAACTCCATCCCACTGTCTCTGCTCAGGACAGCCTTTCACTTTGGATACAGAAGTCCTTATAGATCTACTTTCCACTCAATGCATCCCTCAAAGGGATATTAAAAACAAACAAACAAAATCCCAAGACACACCAGAAAACAAAACCCCACATACTCATTCATCTCCATGGGAATAAAACAGAACGGCTCCATCTGAATTGGGCATAGCATCACATTTCCCTCCCAGAGCTCTTCATCAGACCCCTGGACAAAATCTCAATCTAATTACTGCCTTTGTCTCCCCAAGATGGCAGATCTCAGACCTGCAAATGTTCCCCCTGACACCACGTGGTATCCTGACCCGATTCTGACCTTACTTCCTTCTGGTCTGACACAAGAAATCCCAGTCTGTTAGGTGGAGGTGAAGGGGGGTCACTATCTCAGATGAGGCAAATCCCAGTTTGCGTCATTCCTCTCTCCCGTGATTAGAGGAATCACCATCCTCCCCCAGGCCATAAGGTCACCAGCAGACCCATTTTGTGCTATTCACCTGTGCCAGATCATGCTAAGAAAAAGACAGCCACAGTTCCCCACCCCTCTACTTCACTAAGCATCTGATGTGGGAAGCTGGCATAGAGCAGGGGGCTTAGTGGAGGATCAGATAGGCAATTGTGCCTGCTAGGCAGGGAGGGCTGGGGCGATAAAGAGCCACAATCACAGAGAATACAACATCCTGAGAGATAAGGGAAGTAGCAGCTGACACAGCTGAGCAAAAATCGCTTTAGGCCCAAATCTCATGGAGCAAGACTACAAAGACCACCAGAGTACGTGAGGACCCTAGACATCACATAGGGTAGATGGTTGGGCTTGATGATCCCAAGGGTCTTTTCCAACCTGAATGATTCTATGATCACAACACACATGTGAATAGGGGTGAATACCTATGCTCTCAGAAAGATATCAAATATGTGAAACAGTTACAGGAAGTAATATGCATATGCATGCACTGCTGAAATACAAGCCTGAACCCCTTGACCATTGGTACGAGTATTTGGAGGAAATATCCCCTACGTGTCTGGTGCCGCAAATAAAGAATGCCTGCTTAATAGCTCCGGTGATTGAATCTTTCACTGCGTCATATCCACGGCCTCATCTTTCCTGGGACTCTTGAGAAGCCCCCTGGGCAAGGCAAGCTTCCCCAGAACGAAGCCCAGAGAGCCAACCATGTCCTGGGCTGCATCAAGAGAAGTGTGGCCAGCAGGTCATGGGAGGTGATTCTGCCCCTCTACTCTGCACTCGTGAGACCCCACCTGGAGCACTGCATCCAGTTTTGGAGTCCTCAACACAGGAAGGACATGGATCTATTGGAACGGGTCCAGCAGAGGGCCATGAAGATGATCAGAGGGATGGAGCACCTCTCCTATGAAGACAGGCTGAGAGAGCTGGGGAAGAGAAGACTCCGTGGAGACCTCATAGCAGCCTATCAATATCTGAAGGGAGTTACAGGAGAGCTGGGGAGGGACTGTTTACGAGGAAGTGTAGCGACAGGACAAGGGGTAATGGTTTTAAACTGAAAGAGGGGAGATTTAGATTAGATATTAGGAAGAAATTCTCCTGTGAGGGTGGCAAGGCACTGGAACGGGTTGCCCAGAGAAGCTGTGGCTGCCCCATCCCTGGAGGTGTTCGAGGGCAGGCTGGATGGGGCTTAGAGCAACCTGGTCTGGTGGGAGGCGTCCCTGCCCAGGGCAGGGGGGTTGGAACTAGATGACCTTTAAGATCCCGTCCAACCCAAATAATTCTATGAAAGGTGCCATTTTCTAACCCCCTCTCCCGCGGGGAGAGGAAAGAGTTAACGGCAAAGCAGAACAGCACGGGGATGGCCAGCATTACATAAAGCCGAGGCAGCCAACCCCACAGGCTCACACAGGAGCTGCAGCACGGCCGCCCTTCCCCACCCACGGTACAGTCAACAGCTTATGCAAGGCGCTGGGCTCAGGGCCCAGCCTTTCGGGCGGGCGCCATGTGCCGTCCCTTCCCCTCCCCTTCCCCGCAGCCTCACGTGTAGCGAGGAGGAGCGACACGCCGCCCCCGGGGGCCTTCCCCGGGACCCTGAGCCCTCCCTTCACGTGTGCCGGCCGCTGAACCCGGCTCCCCGCCCCGCTCAGCAACCGCAACCAGGGAGGGCAGGCCCCGCACCGCACCGCGCCGCCATCTAGGCCAGGCGCCGGCCGGGAGCTGCCGGCCTCCCACACACCGCCCGCCGGGTAAAGGGGAGGGCCTTGGGGAACCAGCAGCGCCGCCGCCAACGTTAAAATAAAAAAGCGACACCAAAACGAGCCCCTCCTGCCGTTTTCCTCCCGGTTTTTTCCGGTTGGAAGCTGCGAGCAGCGGGAGGAAGAGAGGGTAATGATGCGCGGGGAGCGGAAAGCGGCGTGCGTTCGGAGTGGGAGGCTCATAAACGTGACCCCGGCACCCAGGGGAGCCCGGCAGGCAACAGGGTCTGTCTGGTACCCCCCACACCAGAGAGCATCTCCTCTGCTGCCACGCACCCGCTTTTTGGCCGGCCACCTCTGCGTGCCACCCCAGAGAACATGAACTCTCAGCAGTGCTACCCACCACAATCATCTCTGGGGCTTGCTCTGAGCACTGACGAGCCCACCAAGTTGGCAGAGATGCTCAGAAAAATCAGCTGGAGGAGAAGGTGATCAGAGGGATGGAGCACCTCTCCTACGAAGACAGGCTGAGAGAGCTGGGGTTGTTCAGCCTGGAGAAGAGAAGGCTCCAGGGAGACCTTATAACAGCCTATCAATATCTGAAGGGGGCTACAGGAGAGCCAGAGAGGGACTCTTTGTCAGGGAGTGCAGTGACAGGACAAGGGGCAACGGTTTTAAATTGGAAGAGGGAAGATTTAAATTAGATATCAGGAAGAAATTCTTCCCAGTGAGGGTGGTGAGACACTGGAACAGGTTGCCCAGAGAAGCTGTGGCTGCCCCATCCCTGGAGGGGCTCAAGACCAGGCTGAACGGGGCTTTAAGCAACCTGCTCTGGTGGGAGGTGTCCCTGCCCAGGGCAGGGGGGTTGGAACTAGATGATCATTAAGGTGCCTTCCAACTCTAACCATTCTATGATTCTAAGGGGAGGAGTTTCCAGTTACAGCACTCTGGAGAAGCTCACTGGTTTCCACAGTAGTGCAGAGCTTGGAATCAAAAACGTGACAGAGCTGCACCGTGTTTGCCCCGAGGTGCTCGGGATGGAGGAGGGGAAGCGACTTCTTTAACACTGCCTCTTTTTTTCAGTCCTCTTCCACAGATCTGCTGAGGATGCAGCTCAGTCCCAGATCCACGCCCTTACACCACCTCCCAGATCCACAGCCAGAACTTTTGTGGGAGCAAATCGCTGTGACTCGCAGGTGGATGCCAGTATCTGTATTTGACATCCTCCAGAACATGGATACAAGTGAAGTCCCCTAGTACAGCTCCTAAATACCTAAACAGGCAGTTGTTGGATCTGGGACGCAAATCTTGGAAAAGAGATAGGACTAGGACAGCTTGCGTGTTTCACAGCACCTGACACTAGCATTATGCAACAAAATTTGAACCTTTCACAATACTGCCATGAAAAGAAGTATGAAATGTTGGGCACTGTACAATATTGGATATTCTATGATACATAGTAGGTATTGTAGTGCTGTTCAGCCCTCTGTACAAAGATTTGTACAGGAAGCCCCCCAAGCAGGAGTCCTTTCCTTCCTCCTACTGACCTTCTAACCCAGGCAGCACAATCTCACAGCACTTTCCCCGATGCCAGAAATCCCTCTCCAGGATTCATTCTCTCACTTCATCCGTCTCTCCCAGCACAACTCTCGGACTACATGTGACAGTCATTCTTCTAGTTTTCTTGAAGTGGAACAGAAAAGAGCAGAATCACTGTATTCATCATCATACAAAAGCTAACCTTCCTGGTGTTAGTGAACACCATAGAAACGGCCGTGCAACCAGACTAGCAACCTGACAGTGGTACCTGGATGCCAGAAATTAGGAGGGTCTTTTTGACCGCCACTCACATTTCACCTCAAGAAAGCAGGCAACCAAAACCTGACCAAACATAGTTCAGGTGCTGCTAGGATTTTATGGTATCCTACAGTCAGTCACCTTGTGAGAGGAGAGCGTCTGCAGGCTCCAAATGCACACCCCCACAGATGTCAGCTTCTGACTCACATCTCCACGGCAGCGCCCCGGCAGGATGGCTACCGGGCTAGGGAAGGCTGATCGCCTCGAAAACCTGACACCTCAAGCTCCCTTGGAAACGGCAGGGCCCCGGTTGTGGCCAGGGACTGAATGCGCTCCCCCCTGCTTCCCCGGGCGAGGAAGAGCTGGCTGCCAGCCCTCGACGAGCGCGCCCCCACTACCAGCTCACGCAGACCGTTCAGTCAGCCTGGCCAGCTTATGCAATTGATTGCTCCGATCTAAAACCTGGCTTTGGAGAGTTCGGGGAGGGCTATGCGTACAGAAGACAAGGGGTATTCCTACAGATTGGAAGAGGAGATGGAGAGAGAACCAACAGATATTCCCACACAACGGGCGCTGGACAAAGGACGAACAATTCGACTTCTGCAAAATCTCACACACACACACACACACACAGAGGAGCGTATGAAAGATGAAGAACTGACTTGATGACAGGCTGAGTATCAGTGCAGGGGAAAACACCTGACACCAGGGCACCGCGCAAGACAGACAAGGATAACAAGATCTGGCAGGCAGAAGTTGGACTTAACCTTCCCAGATGGAAACAAACCACTTTTTTTTTGGCACAGTGTAATTATGAATTGCAGAACCAGCAAGGCAAGCATGTTTCCCCAGTGCTTAGTTCCTTTAAGTTACTAAATGCTCCTATTAAAGTGCATTTAACTATCATTTCAGCCTTAGGCTACAATATCCGAGGAAGAGCAGCTCCTGATGGATGCTACAAACATATCTGCTCACAGTGTTCTCTTCTGACCTAAACCACTCCTAAATAACCCAGGCCTGCTTGGGATTACAGAAACCACAATGCTGACCATCAGCAAGCAGACTACAGAGGATTTAGATCCTAAGGAGGAAAAAAAAAACCAAACCAGGCAGATCCAGAGAAGGAACAAAACAACCTGTCAGCTGGAAGTTGTCAGACAGAATAATCGTCAAGCAAAGGCTTTGAGAAAGGCTAAGCTGATACCCAAGAGATTATCTTTTCTGTCTGACTTCTACAATCTGAACATCACTAATCTTAACTGGGAATTCCTACATTTTCTTAGGAGTATTTTCCAGCACCGATGCTGATTTTCTGTAGCCCTCTCCTTGTTTTGGGGGAGAGGAGGGGAAAGATGCTCTGACAAGCACACAGATATCCTGGCAGTGCCAAAAAGGAGCATATTGCAGTCTTCCTACTGGGTAGAACTGGTCAAATTCACACTTAACTGAACAGGCTCTTTGTAAATGTTTAAATCATCAATAGCTGGTGGTGACGGTGGTACCAGGAATATGCTGCAGGGGACAAGAGGAGGACTTCTGGAATCATTTATGTAGAAGTGAAAGATTAGTCTAAATTGTTCAAAACCATGATCATTGATGATCTTGTTGGAAACTTGATTAAAGAAAGACAAGAAGTAGGACACTACCACCAGGTTACTAATTATGCAAGAAAAACAGGAGGCTGAAGAGGGACAGCGCATACCATGACTCAAAAGGCTGGGTAACATGACTGGAGGGTGATTTACTCCAAGAGAGGCTTCCAGGAGAAATACAGTATTAGAACTGCATTATCACCTGCTGAGAAATCTCCGAGAAGCCAAGAACCAGGAAATGTCAAAGTAACTGGAGCCTTCAACTGCCTCCACACACACTGAGTAGCTGTCGCACCCCACCACCTGCCAAAAAACAACTTTCTAGGTGCCATAAATGACTGCTCCGCGGAATGATTAATCATAAACCCATAAGGAAAGGCAATTCACGATTTGGTCTTAAGCAGCACTAAGGTATAGCTGAAAATGTTAGTTATCAGTGGCCTGCTCTAAGTGTGACTATGGCATGCACCAATTTTAACATCCTTTCAGGAATAACAGTACCATAATGGCTTTTGTTTCAAGAAGAGAAACACATAAAAATAAGGAAGCATGCTAAGCAAAAGGCTTAATGTAAAATGCTGACAGGCAACATGGGAATGATTTGAAGATGACAGGGGAAAAAAAAAATCAACAAACACACACAAACCATCAAAAAAGATCTCAGAAAGATCACAAAAGTCAAAATAAAAAATTTAAAAAAATTAAAAGCCGCAAAAGCAGCCTCTCCGCACCTCCCAACCCAAGTAAAAGCTTAAGAAACCTTAAAAAAACACCCCAAACCAAACATAAATAGTAAAAATAAATAATAATAAAAAATAATAACCCTTTACAGACATTCCAGCCTATTTATAGAGCCAAGAGGTGATCAACTTTTAAATAAACAGAGACTGTAACACCACAGCCAAAATCCACACATTTAGTTTTGCCCGTGTATCCACTATGAAGGTATTCAGGGAGGCTGCCACTCTGAATTTCTTTAAGGAAATGTATCAGGAGCTGTCACAGACTGGGAGGTTAAGGAAGAAACCCCACAAAACCAAGCTCTGTTTGAACAGCAACAGCTTGCCAGGACCAGCAAGGATTCACCCAGGAGCTGTGAAGGACAGCAAGAAATACCCAAACTAATAGCTGCTGCACATAACACTTGCCTTAAAACTGTGTGCATATTATAAGGGGAAAAAAAAAAAGCAAATATGCCTCTAGATTTAAAAAGCATTTCAAGGGCATCAGAGGGATGACAGAATAGAAAGTCTGAAATGTGCATTAGGCAGATGGGTAGAAAATGCTAATGGAATCAGTGAATGCATGGGTATATACAATATGCTGGAGGGTTAATTTGGCCTCAGTAAAGGGAAATTGTGCCTCAAAATCTATTAGTGACATTTGAGCTTTGGGCAAGGGAGAGTCAGTTGCTATACTCTACCTGGATTTTCAGAATCCATCTGACTAGATCCCTCACTGAAAATTTTTAAAGAAACCAAGATAGATTGGGAAAAAGGAAAAGGTTCCTGCAGACAGAAAATTCTTTGAGATACCGGATAGAGTCAGAATCCAACAGAAGGAGAAATGCTACAGAGCTGAGCTAGGGCTTGTGCTGCTCAACATTATTCATAGATTATCTGGGAAGGGACAAAATAGAGCATGATAATAAAGTTTACTGACGAAAGAAGCTATCTGGAATAGCTAAAAATGAAAGGCAACTTAAAAATTTCCCCATACACTATGTGAACAGCTGACAAAAATATCAAATGAAATGCAGTGCTGGTCATGTTGTTTCTCCATATGCATTGCGATGCAATCTTAAACTTAGTTATATAGTGGCAGCCTCCCAAATAGCTATGACCATTCTGGAAGGAAGCCCTGAGACATCAGTTGAGTGTTTAGCTGCGCTAAGGAAAAGGGAAAAGAATGCTAGCGACTATTAGGAGAAGAGAGGAAACATTATAGCATTATACAAGTGGAAGTTGCTCCTCCATTTTGAACACTAGCTACAGTTTTCACCACTGTTCTATGTGTCTAAAAATACCCAGAAGTATAAAGAAAGGTGACAAATCTTAGAAGAGATATGGAACAGATTCCACCTGATAACTTAAGTAAACTTGGACTCTCCACATTGGGAAAGACGAAGATGACGTGAGGAAAGATGTGAGGGGCATTGGCATTGAAGACATGAGGATGTAATGGGTATTAACGATCTCTTGTAATGCAAAAATTAGAAAGCAGTATCTGCTCATGAGACAGGTTCAAGGATCCCCCACACTCCAAAGACAAACATTTCCACACAGCATGTGCTAACTGCAAAGCTCCTTCCCATAGGAAATTACGAATGCTAAAGCTTTATAGGAGGAAATCTACATTCAATATTAGCACAAGTCATCCCCTCCCTCCCCCCCCCTAAAAAATTAAAAAACAAAAGAAAAAGGCAAGCAACCTGTAAGAACAGTACTGAAACATGGCTGAAGTCAAGCATACCTTAAGAGTCTTACTACAAACACTGTCTCCCCTGCTTAAGGAGATCATATATATAAGTAAATATATGAAATTTAACATCAAGGGAAGGTTCTCCCCATAGCAAATACACAACAAAGACAAGGCATTCAGATTTTAGAATAAGGTAATTTTGCCCCAAATCTACCTTGTTCCTTCTTCCAGCTGTCCTGCCACGTCCATCAGTTAAAAGCCCTGCCTCCATAACCTGTTTGAGACAACAGCTCAACTATCTTTATTACAATGAAGCAAAAAAAAACCCCGCAGTCCACGCAGGGAGGACATGCTCAAGGAGAGCAATCAATAGGACACAGCTGAGCAACTTAAATGACCATCACACACAGTTTAATAAGCTTGAGGCAACACCTTTCTGTACATTCACGTCACTGTCAGCGCTTTGGCGTGCTCTAATCAAAAGCGCAAGCGTGCAGAGTAATCCTGTGGACACCTTCTAGGCTCACACAGGATGACAGCGATCAACGTAGAGCCATCAGCGTAATGGAGGAGACGGAAGTCTTTCCCGACGCGACAATCCCAGCCTAGCCCGGGCAGAACCTCTGCCCTTGCTCTCCCCGTACCTGTCCAGGTCATAGAGGGTGTGGGAGTTCTCTATCACCACCTCCACGCCAGCCTCCTTGGCCAGTTTGACGATAGCTGCATCTCTCTCCTTACCAAACGGCTCCGAGTCGTATTCAAAGGTGAGACGAGTGACTCCCCATTCCTGCAAGAAAGAAACACACCACACACAGCTGTCAAATAGAAGACTTTCTAACCAGCACAATGAAGAATAAGGATGTCAGAATTCCTGGCCAGTGTTAAGACCTGGAAGCTTGGAGAGGGTTCCTGTGAGGAACAGCAGTCTGAAGTCAAGATAACCAAAGAATCAACAATTTTATCAGCCCACCAAGCATTGCTTATGCAAATTCCTATATGTCAGGTTTAAAACACAGAAGTTTGAGGTCTTCTCTGTTTATGTTCTTCAGTTACAGCTCAGTCTCCAACACCTTGTGTTGTTGCACGCGCTGTCCAAAAGTAACCCTACCTTCCTGTTACAGCTTTTGTAGAGAAAGCTTTTCAGAGAACTCTTGCAATACAAATCCTGTTCAAAACCCCGTATTTTTCCGGTGGAAAGTATCATTAAGTAAAACCAATGCACTCTAAATTTTTTTTTCAATGTATCTTTAAAGCCATCACATAATAAGATGACCAAGGTCCAACCCAAACAGCCAAAACCAAGGTAGTGGGAAACACAGGACAAAGGATGGCAACTGAGTGAACCTTTCTGGGCAGCACAGTAGAGTATGAGACTGCAATTCAGATTTAATTTAAAAGTCCTACCTTTGGGGAGCTATTTCACACTAGACATGCACCTATTCTGTATCTTCACACCTTTAATAGGTCCCTCATAGATTTCATGGAATAGGCCTTATGAAATAGCATTCAGCCTCTTCCAGGTTTTTCCAGAGCACAGTTTGCTCTCAAAGACTATGGCCTAGTTTTCCTCAGAAAATGAATCCTATGAGAAGAGGTTTAATGGTTTCCACAGCGACCCTCCCGAGACATCCATCAAGCAGAGCAGCAGCCCACAGATTTGTTTAGCAAACACTTTAGTCAAAGACAGTCAGAAGTCTAAAGAGACACTCTAAGATGTGAACTACATTCCCCGAGTGAGACAGTCTAAGTCACCTCTCTATATACAGGACAGTCTTTTCTGCCTCAGACTTTCCAGAAACAGAAACAAAGCACAAAGAACAGATATAATTAGTTCACTAAAGACCATTACAAAATAATGCCAAATGAGGAAGGGAATTTAGAAGCAGTAAACAGCTGTACAACACTCCTTTTCTAAACTTTCAGGTTCAATCCTAAAATTAGTATTTGGAAGGACAGAGAACAGTTACATACCACTGAATGTACGTCTCGGAGAGGTCCTCCACTTCTTTTACAAAATAAGAACATGACAGCATCCATAACTCAGAGTAGGGGTCAGACATGTTCCAAGCCCTGCCCTGCTCCTACATAATTTAACAGCTTCATTTTAAACTTTTTCTTTCTTTTGTAAGAGCTAAAAGGCTTGGAAAAGATGGCTTTAGTTTTGAGGAAAGACACATTACTGCCTTGAAACAAAAGAACAGAACAAAAAAAAACCCACAAAAACATTTAAGGCTAACAGAAATTTTAGGTAAGAATAAAGTATTTTCAAAAGTTTTGAAAAGCCCACTACTCCATGTGCTACAGTAGCACACAAGAAGCAGAGCACACCCAACCAGAAAACTGTAAACTGTATAAGAATAAATTGCTGTAGATGTACAAAACAAAAGTCAAGACTGACTTGTCTCTTAGTATCTAGACTACAGCAAAGAAAAATTGGAGGAGATAAAAAAACCCCACACCTAAGGAATTGTGAGCAAACTTCAGCGAACAAATGACACACTTTTCTTTGATTGAAAAGGTGAAATTACAGATGTTTGTTCAGAGGAAGCAAGAGAAAAAAAATTTCTGCAAAGGTTAACACAGAGCATTTAATAAGTACACTCCTCCTCTTGATAGCCATGCATAATACTGCCTTTGCAGCCAGTCATCAACAACATAGCTCAGCTACTGGCAGCAAGAGCAGAAATTATATTAGGTCTAAGTGTTGCATTACCACATACGACATAACTCTCCTCTCCACAACAACTGACAGCAAAGCATGAGCTGCTGCTAATTCAGTGTTCAGTGCAGCAGCTAAAGAAGGAAGGAAGGAAGCAAGCCTTAATTTCCCACGAAAGCCATACGTCTACCACATAATAGCATAAAAACCAACCCCGCAATCTTTTCAGCTCTGTTACAGCACACCTGAGATATTCATCAACTCACCTGCCCAGGGAAAACAGACTGCAGCAAAAGCAGGACTGGCTGATTCCATCTCTTGAAGCTCAGACTCTACCAACTACTTTTTGTTCTTTGACCAAAGCGGGCATTTTCCTCCAACAAAGTTTTAATTATCCTGTAAATACCTTGAAAGGGCACAGACTACTACTAGCCAGAATTTATTTGCAGATCAAATATCCCAGGCTCTGAAAGGGCTAAAAGTGGCACGCAGTTTGTGTGATGTGCTAAGATGCAGAAGCCAAAATAAATATCAGTGCTCCTTCTGACCCACATAGTCCAATTCCCCTCACCAATACTGCCCTCCTCCAGAAAACACCAATCAGAAGCATTTACAGCAGGAGGTTACAGATTCAAGTTTACTTTTCCTTCTCAGCAGCTGCTCTACAGCAGGCTTTGGGGACACTAGTTCTGTCAACCACATGTAAGGTACAGTCCTGATGACAAATCCAACTCATAGGACTATTGTGAACCATGTTTCTTTTTTTTCCTTTAGCTTTGTCACTCCAGCAAAGACACTGTCAAAAACCTTCAAAGATAGAGGGAAATACAATATTACAGCAGGACAGAGAAGAATGATACTGTTTGAGGAACCTTGGTATTCAAGGAGACGCTCTTGCCAGTCCTGTCTCTCTCACAATCTGCAGCATTGACATCACTTTAGAAATGTATCTCACTAATCCATCATCGACCACCAAGGTCGCTGCATATTCCACTGTCCTAAATGGTATGTCAGCAGGAAGCTCGTGCTGAGCTGTGTATTCAGCTGCTGAGCTGACTGAACCACAGCCTTGAACAGAAGAAGAAAAAGAAGGTCAACTAACATTTCTGAATTTTGAAATTTTAACACCATAACAATTAGCAAATCATTAGTAAGTGAAAACAAGGATAACACCAGGACATCAATTTTTCTTCACTATGCTCCAGGAAATTACTTGATTCACTTACTTTAAAGAGTCTGGGAAAGACATCTGTTGGCTGCCCTCGCACGACAAACAAGCGAGAGTTGAGTTTCCTTAAACTGTTGTCCAGATCTTCCAGAGACTGGAGCAGAAATCTGCAGAGAATAAACAACAGCAGTTAGTGTCAGTCAGTCCGGTTACAGCTAAAAGACAAACGAGGAAGATTTGCACAGAACTCCAGCAAACATATATTGCTATATCAAACTGAAAGTTAGGACAAGAAACAGAAAACAAGGATTTGTATTAATCTCTGGTTTGTCTACCAACTGCTAGGAGATTGCAGCATCAGCCAGCTCACAGCCATTCATACACGTGTTCTGCTTGTCCAGACATGAGAGGTTTCCAGGATTTTCTTCTTCCTGCAACCCTCTTCCCATGTTCTCTCTCAGGCTGGCAGCTGCTCTCTCCACATAATGACATGGTGAAAAGCATAAACTATATAATTCCCTACTGTATATTCTTTCACGGGGTTTGGGGCAGAAGGGATTTTGCATATGAAGTAGGAAGATGTTGTTACACTACTCCAAGGAAAGTAATGAATTACTAGAAGAATCACGTGAGTTTTAGCGTCCTGACAACAAACAGGCAATGTCATGAGAGAGAAATGTTTGCTCCTAACTCATCAGTAGCAAGAGACTGAGCATCAAGATATCCCAAGGCAAGAGTTAGCAGTAAGTTGGAATAGTTACAAACAGAACTGCAATTTATCGTCTACCGTGAAAATGCAAAGGTAAGACATTCATCTATTCCCTCCCAACTAAAACTGTAAAAAAGCATTTTACTTTTTGCATTTAACGGTGTCTCACTGATCCCCTGCCATGCTATAAAACATTAAATGTATCATCTTTGCTTTCACAGCTACACGTGTCACCCCATCTTCACTGTAACTTCACTTTGTTTTGTCTAACTCTGCAAAAGACACCAGCTTTAAAACTTTAATCTCTGTGACAGCACGCGGCACGGCTGGCAAACCTGCAACCCTGTGTAAGTGAGCCTGGCAACGTCTCCCTCTCCCTCGTTCCTACATGCTCACTCTGCAGCGTGACCTGTGAGACATGAGTATCTGCCTCAGCTCCCTTAAGACCACGCACAGCTCATAGGAAAGCTAAGCCACAGCTGCCCTGCAGACTGGGTACCTTCTCTCTCCTCAACTGCACCGACCATAATGTGAACTGAAAGCTCTGAGACAGAACAAGCTCTCTCTGCCCTTCCCCGGGGAGAAAAGGACTCGGGGTTCATGGATAGAAGGGCCCACTATGGCAGTATAGAAGACACAGAGCCAGGTCTGGGTAACCTAAACAAACCACGTCCCTAACTCCAGCCCACTTTCCATCTACTAAATAACCATATTAACTTTCCAAGGTGTTTTAAAAATTAAACAAGGGTTAGTGCTACATGGCTCACGCATGCTGTGCAGGTAAATAATATGGGATTTTCAACATGATAAATTTCTGGGAACTAGGTAAAACACAAACATTTACTTCTGGAGCACAGAACTCTGAATCCAAGTTATCACATTAAAATAAATAGCAAAACAAAGCCAAAGTTCCCAATGGGAAACAATGGAACTCTGGTAAATACAATTAACTTGCTAATACATTTTTGCCTAACACAGTGGTGCTAATTTCTGAAATCTGCAGTAAGTGCACACATCCAAGAAAACATTATTTTTAAAAATTTAACCTGCTCATATATTCCATGACTACAACATAAAAATGAAATGACTCCCTGCTTCCCTCCCTCTGCAATGTTGGTAGAAACAAACAAGGATTAAATGGATCAGGAATTAATCTTTTTGGGGGCAGCGCTTTGGTTCTTCCAAATGAGGACAGTTAGCAACAACAGCAGCACGTGAAAGGCATTTCTGTCTGATGCTGCTTGTAGAAAGTCTGGTCTACAGAACGATCTCTTCAGGCTCCTAGCATACTAAGGAGTAACAGAATCCACAATTTTCTTTAATTTGAACACCTACATTGTGCTCATTTCTGCACATTTACAATGTTTAGGTCACCCTCTGATGTGGGTTCTAGAAATGTTAGAAATCACCCACACTATCCCGTTCCTCCCAGATGAAGCTGTGCAAGCAGAGGCAATCAGTTACAACTACAGGTTCCCTAACTTTATACGCACAGCCATATGTATTTCAAAGAGCACTTAAAGGATTTTTAGCCAGGTGGCTGTCCTGCCCAGAACCCTCTTCATGGGGCAGCACAAGGGCAGGGGGAGATCTGCTTCGTTTGTATGCAGGGGGAGTCTTGCACAGAGAAAAATCCCTACTTGGATTGGTTTTCCAAATGTTTAGGCAGCTGAGAACGGACAGAATAGCATTATGTAATGTTACTGGCTACCCATGCATAAGGTCTCGCTCACTGCACAGACATGACTCATCCCAAACATTTTCCCATTTGCTGAGGGGAAAAGCCCCAACAGCTCCACTGCTACCTTCCTAGCAGCAGCCAAAGTGTTTTCCCATAAAAAATTGGGGGATGGGAAGATGGCAGGCGTGCGCACATGCCTACGCACACTCGGCAGCCGAAGGGCAGAGGGAAGGCGTGGTGTGGTCACGCATCTCTGACGGTTCCTTACACTTTGCCTGTCTCTGAATTCAAGAAAAAGCATTCCTAGAACGAAACGCCCCTCGGCTGCAGCTCTCACACAGCCAGCCAGCTCGCAAGGAGAAAGTCTAATGACATTACATAAAGTTGAAGGCACCCTCCCACACAGCCAGGCAACACTGCTGTGAGAACCGTGGCGAAGCCAGCCGGGGAAGGCAACCTGTCTCCGGCACGGAGAGGACTAGGAAGGGAGCAAAACACAGCCCGGGCCGTAGAGAAGGCAGCCTGTGCTGCTCCCGACACGGCCCAGCCACCCCACCTAAACCCCTTCCCACCTAAAGCTCCTGCCCACAGCTCGGCGCTCCCCGACCCCCTCGGGCCCACCCGCGGCCTGAAGGGCCCGGCGCCCCCTCAGGCCCCACTCACCGCCAGCGGTTGATGCCCACGGCGGAGGAGGCGGCGAACCAAGGGTCCAGGATATAGATGCAACGGAGGGAGGCGGCGTCCCGCAGCGCTTCCTGCAGCGCCGGGTTATCGTGGAGGCGCAGCCCGCGGCGGAACCAATGCACCGAGCGACAAAGGGACGGAGCCGGGGCCGGGGCGAGCGGGGCGACCGCCGCCATCGCCACCGCCGCCGACTGCCGCCGCGCCCCCCGCGCGCGGCACGCTCCCGCCCCGCCTGCGTACGCGGCGGCAGCCAATCAGCGCCGAGAGGGGGCGGAGCGGGAGCGCGCTCTCACAGGCGCTCTGCCGCCCTCTAGCGGCCGCGCTCGAAGCTGGGCGCGGTGGGGGGGGTGGGGGGCGTCACCGGTCGTATCTCCTCCCCCCCCTCCCCCCCCCCCATGGCGACACACGTTGCTCCCCTTCCCGAGAGATCCAAAGACCGACACCCTCTCCCAACCCCCCAACTTTATTCAGCATCTTTAGGCCGTTACAAGTCAGTACGTGTGACGTCCGTTGCCCTTAAAATAAATTCAAAGGCCCCCAAATGGCCGCCTGCGCCAAAAAGGAGCGAGAAGGCACCTGCGGTGATGAAACCCAGCGCAGGACAACCCCTCACCCCCTAAATTAGGAACATATTCCGTGCAGAAATGGAGTGTCCTTCTGTAGGAGTGGCCAGACATCACATATAGGGAAGGGCACATCACATAGAAACCCCAGGGCAGGAAGGGGTCACACCAACTGGCCAGGGGATCGCCACCCAAACAACTCCTGAAATATAAATGGGCCAGGGGTTTAGAAAGCGGGTGCAGCATCACAGGCAGCTACAGGATGCTGCTGCTGACCCCCAGGATCAGAAATCACAGCACAGTGTAACCAGAGGTGGCACATCCATGGGATTAGATAGTTCTGCAGAAATCTCTGCCACCTAACTGCAACTAACATCAGAAGCAAATTTCAACTAAAGGGACTGATGCAGCTGAGGACAACTGGGACTTTTTTGGGGGGGGGGGTTGAAGGATTCACCGAGATGGCCATGGCAAAAGACAAACTGCAAACACCAGGGGAGATCCAAAGTAGGTATGAAACAAGTCCCCCAAACCAAGCCTAATTAGTAACAACCCCATTTCGAGACACAAACCTAACCACTATGCAGGGGGCAAAGAGGCCAAGTGTTGACAAGTCCATGAACTTGGATCTCCACCCTACAGGGAAGTGCTTTAGAGTAACTTTGCCTCCTGGTAACAGGCCAGAAGAGGCCAAGCTCGCTCCTCCCCGAGAAAGGCCACTTGAGAAGGCACCATGTACCGTGAGGGAGAGCACGCCGAGGGAATGGGAAGTTTCATTCCCAATTCTTAGCTTGATTTCCTGAGCTAAGAAGCCAGGTGGACAGCAACGCAGAACAGACCTCAGCAGGGTGCGATACCGACTCTTTGGAAAGGAGATCTGGAGGCAGTGCTGCTGCTGAGGCTTGTGCAGAACCAGACGGGAGGGAATTTCCCACCCTCCGAGCTGAATGGGGCAACAGGAAGAACAGTCCTTTTACAGCAGAGCAGTTTACCCGAGTACTATCCCCAACAGCCTGGCCACCTGCCTCTTCCTTACACAGAGGCTCGGGATTTTGTAACCTCAGACTGCACTCATTCAGTTAATTCTAGATTTCTAATTACACAAAGCTCCCATCCCAGTGTTTTTCTACTATGAGCCCCCACCCCTCCAGCCCAGAGATGCAAATTACCCAGATTAGGTCAATAGCAACATTCATTTTAAAAAACGATCACAAAAAAAAGAACCTGATTGCTCTCTACAAGACATGCTCTCCCCTACTTCGATACAGGGCAAGATCCCATAGATAAAACATGATCCAGTCAGGTCTTTGGCTCTGGTTCCTGACACAGTTCCCCATACGCTTTGCAGGTGAATTCTTTCCTGCTCCTTGCTCCTGTTCTCCCCAGGAGGGAAGGAGCACCAAAGGTTAACCCCCCCAGGTACAGAAATGGAGGCGCCGGAGCTGCCTACACACCAGTCTCATTCCTTTCGCTGCTTTTGACATTTGGATCCTCTTGTGCCTTTCTCATCTCCAGACCTTTCACCCACGTGTAGGCAAAGGAGCCACCCAGAACCATCAAGTTACTCGTCCACCACAAGAGGCTCTTTGTCTCCTCAAAGTAGATAACAGCCAGCACCGTTTGGGCACAGGCCTTTGCTGTCCCAGACACGTTGTGGGTGAGTGGGCTAGTGAACTTAATCTGAAGTCCAGTCACATACCCAATGGCAAAGCCAAACAGTCCCCCCAGAGTCATCATACCCCAAAAACCAGGACTCCCCAGCTTATCGAAGTGGTAGAGGGTGCGGAACTCGCCCAGCAGCATCATGAGTGGGAAGAAGAGGACACAAGCATTGACGTTGTTGTAGAAGGTCAGGCGCCAGATGCTACCATCCACCACAGGCAGCACCTTCTTGGTGTAGATGGCATTGAGTGAGACACACAGGCTTGCCAGGATCCCAAAGAATATACCTGTCCACGACAGAGTGCCCTCTGCTCCTTCCTGGTCAACACCCAGCCAGAAGCCACCTGCAAGCAAAAGAAAAAAAAAAGAAAAAAAATAATCAGACATCATCTGAACAACTGCTGAAGAACTCAAAACATACAGCCAGCAATCCATCATCTACCTTAAACTGAACAACCACAACCACAAGCAGAGACAGGCTTAAGGGCTTCCCCCTTCTATTAAGTGAACCCACAAAGTGTCATGACTCTTGTCCTCGGAAGATTTATTTTGGGAGTGCGGGTAATTTGCTGTGCTATCATTCCATCTCAGAGGACTGATTCCCACACTGAGCCGGCAGCATGAGTTTAGAAACCAAAGAGCCACGAACTAAAGTTAAAGCTACTCTTTGTGTATAGGTCAATTTGAGGCAGTCCTATGAGGTTTTTTTTTAATTGAAAAGGCAGCAAACTGACACACAGGTAGCAATATTTCGTTGCTCAAGATTTTATTAAGAAAAAAGAAGAAAAAGCCCCACAGGCTTTGCTGTGCTGTTAACAGGAAGGGAAAGATAGGTCAGAAAAGATGATGGAAAGATAGTAAATGTATGGATGTAATATTACGAAGCTTAATCAAAAAAGAAAAAAGAAAGATCACAAGGCAGAAACTGAGTACAGTACCTTCACCGTGTTAAAGTTCTTTGATGGGTAACGCACTCTTTAACCACCTCCCAAACAGGAGCTACAAGCTTTGCCTCTCTAGGGCAGAGAGGGAGACCTCTCCCCAGCCAGCTCGTAAGCAAAACATAAAAGGGGAGAG
This sequence comes from Gallinago jamesoni, assembly GCA_025769975.1. NCBI lineage: Eukaryota > Metazoa > Chordata > Aves > Charadriiformes > Scolopacidae > Gallinago > Gallinago jamesoni. The sequence goes on from JAOQGH010000040.1 coordinate 23,842,400, forward strand.
GAGCTGCTGAAGGAGCACTGACTGTGCCCCTCCATTAGCCGCTTCACACTGGAGGCTGCCTGGGAAGTTGCCTGCAAAGCAGCCAACGTGCTTTAAACCGAGCCCAAATACAACTGGGTTCAACGCATGGTCAGGAAGGGCTTTGCATCAGGCCACAGAGGATGCTAAAGTACCCTGCTACAGGCATATGGGCAACGCTCCCACAGCAAAAAGGGATGGCGCCGGGGAGGGAGAAAGTCTTAGAGAAACCCTGCAAGGCTGGCAGACACCATAGTCCTGGGCAATATCCAAACACAGGACTAGCTGAAGGCAACTGCTTGCGCATCACTTGGGTGGAAAAAATAGAAGAGGGGAACAGGAGCAGAACTACTAAGGGGAGGAGATTCTCCTGTCTCATTTTCATCCATCTACAAAAGTGAACACGCCTACCTGGAACCAACTGAAGTCTACATTTTTACCACCCCTGGCATCTAAATAGCTCTCCAGTGGAAGGCAGGTTGTGGCATTACGGATGCCTTTGGAATGAAAGGCTTGTAAGCAACTCCCGTTAAGCCAGTCAATGCCCTGCCCTACGTGCTAACCACACAACCAGATCTTCTGGTGGTGTTTTACGCTTGGCTTGATCAGCTAACCCTCCATCACATGCATTCAAACCGTCTGAACTGGCTGGCTCCATTGTATGGTTCCAATGGTGCTGACATACTGTTATTGTTACCGAAGTTAATAATCAACAGGCACTTGTGAAGAGGGAGAAAACCACCCCTTGTTTTGTTTTGTGGCCTTTGGGGTGGGGGTGGGGGGGTGGGGGGGTGGGAAGAAAAGGTAAGGCAAGTTAAACTTCATTACAGAGCAGACAGCTTTTGGTGCTCAAAGGAAAGAGCAAGCCATGGTCAAGTAAGAGTAATTTCCTTTCTCAATGAGTTACTGACATGCTCCAGATATGCAAAGCAGGTTGTCCAAGACAGAGCAAAGCACGAGCCCGGAGCTACCACCCCTCACCAGGGAGGGCCACCACGCACATGGGGATGGCTTCCCAAGGGGAAGACACCCCACCTTCTGCTCTGTGAGATGACGGGCCTGGCCATGGGCTGGGCGCAGCTCTCACCTATGATGACTCCGCAGGCCAGGAGGGCGTAGAGGGAGGTGGTCTGCTTGAGGAGCAGGTAGGAGAGCAGCACATTGAAGACGGTGGTGAGGGAGCGTCCCACGTTGTAGAAGGCGACGCCGACGTACTTGAGGCAGAGGTTGTTGGAGGTGACCATGCCGATGAAGACGGCAGAGAGGGGCAGGACGCTGCGGGACACCTTGGGGTCGAGGCGGAGGGCGGGCAGGCCGGAGCAGGGGGGCCCGCAGGCCGCCCCCATGCTGAGGCCCAGGCAGAGGGCGGCCGTCAGGGCACACTGGAAGAAGGTGACGAAGATGGGGGCGTTGAGGCGCAGCGAGGGGCTGTCCAGCAGGTACTTGTTGAGGAAGACCATGGCGATGGAGGTGAACCAGTAGAGGCAGACCACCAGGGCGATGCGCAGGGCCCGCAGCAGGAAGGGGGCCCGCCGGCCCTCCCCGCCCTCCGCCGGCAGCAGCGGGTCGCCGGCGCCGCCGCCCAGCGCCATCCGCAGGATCCCCGTCCGCGTCAGCTGCGCCCTGCTCATGGCGGGCGTCGGGCCCGTCCCCGCCCCGGCCTCCTTCCCTCCCTCCCTCCTCCTCCCGCCGCCGGCCCCGCTCACCCGCCGCCGCCGGCCCCGCGCTTCCCGGAGCGCTGCGGCCCCGCCCGCCGCCCTTTATTCACGCCCCGCGGGCGCCCGCCGCTCGGCGCCTCCCCGGCCGGCCGGCCGCCATGTCGGGGGAGGGCCCGGCCCCGCCGCCCCGCCCCGCCCCGCCCCGGGGCAGGCCGCGGCGACAGGCAACGGCGGGGGCAGCCAGGGGAATTAATTAGCTGGCTGGGGTGATTAGAAAGCGGGGCGGTTTAGCGAGGGGCAATCAGCCGAGCACAGCCAAAAGCGAAGGGCTTGGGCTTGGTGGTAAATTAATGGCAGGCCGGCGGGGTGGCCGGGGGGCAGTGAGGGGGGACGGGGGGAACTGAGGGCAGCCCCGGTGTGGGGGGCACCAGCCCCGGTGTGATGGGGCACCAGCCGCCCCACCAGCTCCTATCAGTGCCCTTTATGTGCTGGCTGAATACAAGCCTAAACGTAAGAAGTTCCACCTAAACGTGAGGAGGAACTTCGTCACTTTGAGGGTGGCAGAGCCCTAGAAGAGGCTGCCCAGAGAGGTGGTGGAGTCTCCTTCTCTGGAGACATTCATACCCCGCTTGGACACGTTCCTGTACAACCTGCTGTGGGTGGACCTGCTTTGGCAGGGGGGTTGGAGTAGATGATCTCCAGAGGTCCCTTCCAACCCCATGGGATTCTGTTGGAGCTAATGGCATCCGGGTCCTCTCCGTTCCCTGATTTTTTTTCCGAGGTGGATTTTTGGCCACAGCTACGAAGTACGGGTCTGCGCTCTGCGGGCCAAGCCTTATTTGCAGAAACAAAGTTCTCAGTTTTTATGGACGTCAATAAAACCTTCCCGACACAACCCGACTAAACCAGGTGCGGTGGCACCCGCAAACGGCTCATTGGGGTGGTACAGGGAAGCGTGGACTGCCTTAATTCCTCTTCCTGCAGCGTTAGCATTGAAGTTTACTTTGGAGAATGTCCCCAGCAGTGCCATTAACTGCTCCGATGTGCAGCCTGTGCTGAACTCTGCCAGGCTGTGAGCTAACGCCGTCATCCCCTGCTCCCAAATCGTCATTCCAGGCATAAAAGACCCATCTGCCCATAAGGTCCCACCTTCTCTTACTGGTGCTCTATAACAAAGGAGCCTTTTCAGTACCAAACTCCAGCATGTCGCGAATTCAGACTGCTGGACAGGACAAAATAAATTAAAATTAATGCCAGATTCCATGTGGCGGGGGAGGCAGCAGTGAGATTAGTGTCAAACATTGGTCAGTATGATCCCACACTCCTTATTTCAGCTGAGACTGCTGTAAAATGTCCGGTCTGCGATGTCCTGGGGCCCAGCACATTCGCAGAGAGCACAATTAAGGGGATTTCAGAGGCAAGGGCAGCGGTGTTAATTGCCCTCATCGCAGCCATTGTGAGGGACGGAAGCGTGGCAGGGGCTGTGGGGAGAGTTAAGATATATTTCATTAGGCCGGCTGATAGGGCTGGAAAATGTTCCAGGCATAATGTGCTTTCCTCAAATCTCTGAAATTGCACTTGATATTTTATTTTTATTTTTTCTCCCACAGCTGCATCAGTTGATTCAGTAAAAGATGTCACCTTTCCTCGCAGCCTTTCCCTTTTGTGAACAGCACCTGGGAGCTGGTGGGAATCACCTTCCCTCTGGACAAAGTTGGTGCCTGGGTGTTTGCTCCGGACTGCCCAAGTGCTCCACAGGGTGATGGAAAGCTCTGGGTACGTGCTGAGCACCCACTCGCACCCCTGCACCTTGGGATGGGCTGGCTGTCAGGCACCTTTCCACCCTAAAAAAGAGTTTGCCTCGACGCCTCAGTGACCTCACCCCTGTGCCTGCCTGCGTGGAGCACACATGGCATGTGAGAGCAGCTGGATGCAGCTCCTGACATGGAAATAGCAGAGATGGTGACTCTGCAGAGGGACTGGCATCGAGGCAGGGAAAGCTGCTATCAAAGTACCGGAGATGACTGACCGGTGTCTCCTCTAGGTCAGCCATGCCTTCATCCTGCTGTTGGAAGTGCAGCGAGCACTCGTTGCAAGCTTCCTTTCCTGCGTCCCTCCCCATCCACCTCCTTCCCGTAAAAGACACTGGGTTGGGTAAGAAAAAGAAAGCAAACAGCCTGGGTGTGAGACACAGGGTTGGTTCTAGAGGTCCCCGTGGCCTGTTACACATACCTGTGGCTTCAACATGCATATTTGTCTTGAATTTCAGGGAAATGACCTCTCCCGGCACTAATGTTGCAAGCATCATGGTGTCTCTGGAAGAATCAGAGCTGGATATAGACCTCTCCCTCCCTCTGCCCCGTCACTTGCTTGTGTTGTTCAAACTGTCTTCTCTAAACTAAACACAGAAATTAGAGGTGGGAAAAAAAAACCACCCAACCCTCAATTCCATCTTGTCCGCTCATTCAGCACACGGAAGATTGCTTTGTCCTGCACAAGTTTGAAATATCCCAATCAATAAAATGTGCATTGCTTCTCCCCGGGGGATTATTCTCTAGCCTTATCACAGATGTATGGCACGTCGGCATGGGAGAATTGACCAGAACAGCACTCTCAGCTCGGCCAATATAACTCCCCAGTGTTGACAGTGCGTTCCAAAATGAAAGTGATTTATTCTCGAATAATCAGGTAGCTCTGAGATAGTTGGTGCTGGTCGATCTCCTTAGGCAGAGCAGAGCTTGGCTACAACGTGGCAATGGTTCTGAGAAGTGCTTTGAATAAAGGCTTGCCTAAGTGCAAAAAACGACTGGCGGAGTTACTCTGCCGTAGCTGAGTAAATTTCAGAGTTAAGGTGGTAACGAATGAGTTATAACGCTAATTGGAGCCGTTGTGACAATGCAGCCTGGTCTCCTGCACAGCGCCAGCCTTGGGCTTCCCTGAATTAATTCCTGCTTGAATTAAAGCTGATCTTTTAGGGGAAAAAAGAAAAATCAATCTTGATTAAGAATACTCCCAGCAATACTGAAGTCAGTAGGACACTAACAATATTATTCCGATGGCTGATCATTTCCCACTAAATAATGTACAGTCCTTTTCATGCTTAGAGTGGCTTGTTTCAAGATTTCAACCTCTTGTTACAGGTTTGCTGATTTTTTTTTTTACAAGCAAGCGCTTACAGGCAGATGAAGCTACCTTTTAACCTAGTTTTTTTCAGAAGATAAATACACTTAGCTTCCTTACAGAACGTGTTTATTATGCTATAGCAGCAGCAATTCACTTCCTTATGCAGACGAGACCTAGATATTTTCTTGCCCTCCTGCCTGGTAGTATGTTAACACAATAGCCCATATCGTGAAGAACCAGCCCAGGATTATTTCTGGTTTAGGATTGTGCTGCTTCCTGTTCCCTGAGTGCTTTCAAAATAGTTCTCACTATTGGAGGTCTGAGGCTGGACGACAGGCGGCGTTGACAGGTTCTTCATGTTGGGAAACCTGGCTGCCTCGTTAGTGTCCTTGTTCCCATGGCTTGCGAGATGCCTGCGCTGCTGCCGGTGGCTGGCAGACCTGCATCCATACACACACCCGTATCTCATTTAATCCATCCCTGTGTGAACAGAAAACCTTTTAAAATATGACAGGCGGTGCTCCTCTGAGGAGAGAGCTCTCCCCTTCCTCCTTAAATTATGTGACCTACTTGAAAGCAAGCAAATCAGCTGATAAACAGCAGCTTGTCTGATAAAATAGCAGTAGGCTTTGGGGTGTAGGTCAAACCCAGTGGTGAAACAGCATGAATTGCATTTCCTGGCCACACAGGAGACCTGGATGTACTGACCAGCATGTTAGAGTGGGAATAGATCACATGGAATAGCAAACATAGCAGCAGAAAATACCACCAGTTTTGAGTATTTCTGGGTCTTCAGGAAGACCCCTTTGGGGTTAGAAATAGGGCTTATTCCAATACCCAGAATGCAAAATGGGAAGAAACCAGCTCAGCAGTTGAGGTAATTCTGGTGTTTTAAAGGATGTATTGTTCCTTGAGGGGGGGGGGGGGGAGGGAGGGATCTGAATCCCAGTTAACACAAGCATTCCTGATGCAGACGTTTATAAAGTATGGGACCACCGAGTCAAAGCATCACTCTACATATGTATTAACACGTGTACACATGTATGTACAAACATATATGTAAGTACCTGTATACCTGTACATATGTGTTTGTGTGTGTGTATCTTCAGCCTATACATAGCCAGTGTGACCCCACAATGGCATCCAAGCAGGAACCAACAACCCAGGAGGGTTCACCTGTGACAGGAGTATTACTTTACCGGACTTACTGGTGATTCCTCTGGTTTGCTGTGTACCTCAGCAAAGTTAGCCTGAGCGTTCAAGGGTTCCAGTTTGAACGGCAGATACTGCCTGGTAACAGCAGGTCTTGGCTGTCACACCATTATTTCATATTTGCTGATAATTAATACAGGAGAAGGGAGCCAATGCAAAACCCCAGCCTGATTTATCAGGTCAGAACAGCCGGATCAGGTCTCTCTCTGCTAGGTAACAAACAGGGATCATGGTAAGAGAATAGAAAATCTCTTAGTATCATCTCCAAACAACACCCATTTCTGGCACTGGCATTTCCCATTATGATACAGCATCTTTCCAGACTCTCCCTGATTTTCAGGAGAAATGGCCATGGCAGGGTAGCGCTGCCGTGGCTCTCTGTTGTGCAGGATAATAGATGTCTCTGCAGTGTCACAAACCGGGAAAACGTGGAGCACCTGGGGAGTCCAGTGCAGAGGCAGCCTGGTGTCACTGCAGAATGGGACCAGGTTTGGTCCGGGTGGATTTACTAGCTGTGGTCCTGTGCCAGCCGTGTTGGCCCAGGCAGCTGCTGCAAAGATACTTCAATGCCAGCCCCTCATGCCATCCTCCAGCACCTTGGTGGCACCAGCTGGAGAGCTCTTGGATCCAGCTGCACCCAGCTCAGACACCTTCTTGGACCCTGGGACATGGGGGAACCCATGCAGAGTCTGCTGGAGCTCAGCCCAGAAGGGACTAACTCCCAGCTGGATCCAAACCAGCTCTGTAACTGGATCAAAACCAGCACTGCCTGGGCTCTTCACCATCTGCACAGCTGGTGCCAGGGCCCTGGAGCAGTCATGCTGACTCAGCTCTTTCTGGAGGCAATGGGAGTCCAACGGGACCTCTGCCACACCAAAACAGCCCTGGGCTTTGGAGACCCGAGCTGTTTCTGGAAGCAGTGCAGGTGCCCCATCAGCTAATAAGTTCGGCCACATCCCAGACTGTCTCTGCATCCAAGGCTTTCTTAATTCCCAACCTGAATAACCTGACTGCACAGAAGTGGAAGACTAGTGCGTAAGAAATAGTTAATGATGGTTTCTCCTGGCTGTCTTGTTCTTTCCTGGTTCCCTCAGGACTTGACTGGGAAATGGCGAGGACCCGATTTGATCGTGGGCAGCGACGGGGAGTGAAGGCAGCAGCCAGTTCCCTCCACCCCCAAATTACAGCATCACCATCTGGCAAATCTGTGAGCCTGGATGCTTCCCCTGTCCTGCTCCTCTGGCGTGAAAGCCAAGTTCTGCCCGAGACAGTCCCACCTGAGACCCGGCTGAACATCTGCGCCGGAGGTGCCGGGGGAATGAGCTGCATTTTAAAGTGTGGCTGTGGCAGAAGTGACACTAGAGGGCAGGGCTGGCACACGGTTGGAGCCTTCCCAGGCAGGGCTGTGACAAGGCTGGGGAGGACTGGGGCACGAGTGGGCAAGACTGGGGCAGGACTGGAGCTGGGGCTGGAGGGGAGCCCTGGCCTTGCTGTCCCTCTTCGCCTGCCCCCTCTGCCAGCCATGGGAGGCAGGAGTGGGTGCACAGCACCCGGCAGCCAGGACTCTGAGCTGTGCAACTGCTTTCTGGGGTGCGTGGGGATGCTGAGGCGTGGGGCACATCTCCAGCTGCCCACGCTGGGCTTCTCTGCTAAGCGCTTGGCCTCTGTCACCACCTCAAGAATGGTATGAAATCAAGCCCCGAGGGCCCTGGTGTCAACTTAGAAATCACAAAAACATCACGGTTTATACACACTGCCCGGCTCCTGCGTGTTTCCCCTGCATCCCCACTCCCCACCTCCTCCCTGTGGGCTGCAGCAGCCTCTGCTTTCCACCCACACCAGGCAGAAGGAGCTGGCTGGGAACCTGACCGCCCGCACAGCAGAAATGACTCAAGGAGGCAGGGTGAAAGCCGGCAGCCCACGGCAGAGAAGCAAGAGGTTCGCTGGGCATTGAGGAAGCTGCTGCTTCCTCCCTCTGGCTCTGCAGAAAAGGCGATGACCTTGGGGGAAGGTGCCCCTGTGCCCATCCTGGGGTGGTCCCCCCAGTTCAGAGGGATGGCCGGGGCTGGCTCCGCTCGCAGTGGCTTGGGAGCAGCTGGGATGCAGCGATGCTGAGCCCTTTGCTTGGAGCTGGAGGTGGCCCCGCTGCCGTGGCTGGGTCAGGGAGGGAGCAGCCGCCCAGCTCCCCAGGAGCAGGGTGGGCAGGTAGCAGGCTGTGATTTATGAGCCAAGCCCTTGGAAACTCTCAGAACCCAGTGCTTAAGTGCTTCTGAATGGCAGCATTAATTACTATTAAAAACACACATTTATATCTCTCTCACCTGCTTTAAATCCTGTGAAATTAGATTCCCTACCCATCCCTTCCAGCCTCAGTGGCAGCTCAGGGTGTTTTATAGGCCTATAAAGCCCTGCAGTACCTGCTGTCTACATGGGCTCTTATTTACGAGGCCTTTAACAGGTCTCCTGGCTGCATCATCTGAGCCCCCCGATCCTTTCATTCCCGTGTCCCTTGGAGGGAGCTGTCCCCTTGGCCACCCCGCCAAGAGGGTCCTCCCCTCCGGGAGCAGCTGATGCAGAACCTGGGGTGGGAGCGAGGTCACGCCGGGAGTCCCGATCGAAGCCATTTCCACCATTTGGCCCAGCCTCTCCGGTTTTATGTAGAAAAGTGATTCAGCGAGACGAGCGCCTCGTGACAGGGTTGCGAATGTCCTCAGTCGCTCGTCCGTTACAGCAGAGTCATGCTGGCATCGCCAAAAGTCACCCGGCACCTCCCAGGGCTGGGAGATGAGCAGCCCTAAACCCCCAAATTTCCTAAGCACAGAGGCAGTAGAGTGTATATACGTGAAGTTATGTTTGCGCCGGTCCTGCATAAAAAGCAAATATAATTTCCATGGCTTATACTTTTCTTTTTGGAGGGTGGGGGAGAACTATGTAGATGTGTCTTAAAATAGCCACCTTTTCCCTAATGGATTGCAGCCGTTTTGCAGCTCATCCTATACTGAATGCCTTGATGGTGCGTTTAAAAATATACTCTGCCTTTGAACTGGGATGCGAATCCCGTTTTGTTGAGGGGGCCCCCCTTGTCCCCGTGTCACAGAGGGCAGGGTGGGGTGGAGGTGGGAGCTCGGTTCTTCTCCAGACCTCTCCCATATAATTTCCCCATCCCTGGCTCTGCACCCTCCCTCCTCCCACCAAGCCCTTCTGGGTCCTCAGACCTGCTGGCGACCGCATGCTGCTCTGGGGAATTGGCCAAATTTGTGTGCCTGTGTCAGTCTGCCGGGGAGGAATTGATAGATATCGCTGCCTCCTGACTCCCAGGTGGAGCATGTTAATTTATAGATTGGATCTGTCGCTCCTGATAAACGATATCTCTACTTCCCTAATGCCGCCTTCAAATTGAGTTTTTAAGGCTAGGTCAGGTGGAGGAACCAAAGGGTGACTCTGCTTTTGCTTTGCTCTGCCTTCGTTCCCCGCAGTTGGGCTGAAGCTGGCTTTTCAGGCAAGAGAGGGATCCGGTGTGGCCGGGATGTCCCCGTGCCTTGGTGGCCAAGTGGGCAGAGGGTCTGCTGCAAGTGGGGCTCCCAAGCCCCCCACCTGGCTCCCCCAGGTGTTCAGTTTGCTCTGATGTGTTTTGGGGGATGCACCATCAGCATCCTCCGTCCCTCCCTCTCCACTGTGCCCTGCGGGGACAGGAGCAGCCAGCTCCCCTGGGACAGGGTGGCCACCATAATGGGACCCCTCCTTCCAGCACCCACACAGCATCATGCCTTGCCACCCTGCCTTTTCTGCCTCTCCAGCCAAAACACAGGTTATTTACAGAGGAGGATGCAGTTTTCCCTGCCAGAAGAGCCATTCCCTGCAGCCTGGCAAGGCCAAGGGAATATCTGGGCTGTTCTGCTGGGTGGTAAAGGGTCCCTTGTGTTGTGTCTCCTCCCTCCTGATAAAGATGAAGGGTCCAAAGTCTCTGGAGGACCCGCTCTGGTCTCTGAGGCGTGGGGTGTAATCCCTTGTCCCTTGGAGGGACGGGAGGGAAGGAGACTAACTCTCCTAGGCTTGGAGAAGAACAGAAGAGCTGCATTTCCCTCCTCCTCCCCAGCAATGTGAACAACACAAAAAAAAACCCCAAACCTTCTCCCAGAGCACCCTGACCGATGCCCAGGAAGAGGGGAGGATGCTGATCTGCCTGCTT
>JAOQGH010000040.1:23862362-23887644 GCA_025769975.1 Gallinago jamesoni
CTCAGCCTGTCTTCATAGGAGAGGTGCTCCATCCCTCTGATCATCTTCATGGCCCTCTGCTGGACCCGTTCCAACAGGTCCCTGTCCTTCCTGTGTTGAGGACTCCAGAACTGGACACAGTACTCCAGGCGGGGTCTCACGAGTGCAGAGCAGAGGGGTAGAGTCACCTCCCGAGACCTGCTGGCCACACTTCTCTTGATGCAGCCCAGGACACGGTGGCTCTCTGGGCTGCCAGTGCACATTGCTGGCTCATGTTGAGCTTCTCATCCATCAACACCCCAAAGTTCCCTTCCTTGGGGCTGCTTCCTAATATCTCATCCCCCAGTCTGTATTAGAAGGGCACTGGTGTCTGACAGGGGGCAAATCCATCCCAACCCCTGGATGAGGAGGAGCAGAGGGGCACAACGGAAGGCAGCATGGCAGCCTAAGTGCCAGGTTGGATGGGAGCCCCTGAGACAAACTCTGCAGAGCCCAGTGGTGGGGCTGGCATTTAGGATTACACTGGGGGTCGCCCTGTCCACCCTCTGCCACTCTGGGCTCCTGCGGTGTACTGCCCTGGGAGGAGCTGCAGCCTCAGACAGGGAGAGCCAAGCCCATCCCTGTGGCATCAGGGCAGACAGCACCAGGAGGGGGCGGTTACAGGGACATTAGAGGCAGAGGCCCCTCTTTCAGCTCCATGTAACAAGGCAGAATACTTCAGATAAAAAAAAAAAAAAGTTAGGTTTGATTTGCCTCCTGCTTCCTCAAATTCTTTTGAATTTTTGATGGCTTCTTGGCATACGTAAGAAGACTCATGATGCAGATTTTAGTTAGCCTGGGCAGCAAGACCCCAAAACACCTTGTCATTTCAGCAGGAAGCTTCCAGAGTGCTATGGAGCAAAGAGGGGTGTGGGGTCTGTGATGCCCTCCAGCCCCTCCTGTGCTCTGCTGCTGGCGTCGCCTGCCCCCAGGGCCAGCAAAGGGAGCAGCTCCGAGACCCTCACTGCTGGGTGTTGAGCTCGCTGCCCTCGGTGATGGCTAGAGACAAGATACAGACAGGCACCGAGTCCCATTTCGTGCCACTCTCTATCCATCACGGAGCTCACGGGCCGTATCTTGCTTCATTACTTAAAACCCTCAGGGCAAGACGACCCGTCTGCCCGCTCCTACCCTCTGCAGGAGTCAGCGCCAAAACCAAGCACCTGCAGAAACCCAAGTCCTCCCTCCCAGGTGGCCTGGGAAACTCGCTGCCCCTCTGCTGCTCCTTGCAAACGGTCAGAGAAGATGCCCCATTGCCTTCTGCGAGGCTGGAAACACCTGACATGGTAAACACTTGCATGCAGACATCTGCGGAGGTTTTGTGGTCTCCTTGGTGTCTGTTTGCTGGTGGTTGGCTGGCAAGAGAGACTGGGGCTGCCGGTGCCACCACAGAGTGGCTGGGAGTGTATTGCAGCTCCAGCTGGATGACCCTGCCCCTTCAGATGGAGCTGCAGCAGCTCCTGGTTTCATTCTGGAAGGTGTCCCCATCTTTGGCTGGCAGGTACCTGCTGGCACATCAACATTACAGCACTCATCCCTCCACCCCAGCTCCTTCTTTGGCTGGGGTACCTTCAGGCAGAGATGAAACGTCCTAGACACCAGCTGGGAGAGCAGACTATTCTTAAGACCTGTTCTTTCTTTCCCTTTGGGGTTTTTGGTTGTTTTTTTTTTGTTTTTGTTTTTGTTTTTTTTCCCAAGCTCCATTTAACTCTAATGAGTGACATATGCTGCTTTTGGTGAAAAACTTCTGTTTTCTGTCACACTCGGGCTGGGATTGCAGATGGCAATAGCCCCTAGCTTTTCTTCCTCGGGCTAAAGTGTCTTCTGTCAAAGCCAAGAGCCGGTTGCCCGGCGAGGTACCAGGTTGGAAAGCCTCTCCTGGCTGCTTGTGTGGGGGCGATCAAGCTGTCCCAGCACAGCAGGCTGCTCTCCTGGGGTGCCCGGGGCCCGGTTCAGCGTTAACCTGACTCCCTGGTGAAGCTTTTCCATCCGAGCCGGTGTTACAGCGAGTGCTACTAATTAAACAGACACATCTCCATTCTGAGGGAAATCTAAATGTAAATCTGAGCCATGCTTCACGGCGGGCTGCGTTTTAGCAGTCAGCTCCGCGAGCTCCTGTAGCCCCTCGGAGAACGTCGGCTGCATGGCCAATGAACCTTAATGGGGGCTGAAGCCTCCCGAGCCCTCCTGCTTGGGAGACAGCACTCCCGTTGTCCTCACACCCTGCCGGACCCAGCTCTCCCTCCTTGCCTCCCTGCACAGGACGGTGTGCCAGGGCAGGGACTGCTGTCCCTGGGCATCTCATTGATGCCCCGAGCTTTGCTTTTTGCCTCGTGCAAGAGATCTCTTCAGATGGGAGGAAAAACCCGGGTGAAGGCTGAGCTGGGCCAGTCAGGCTCCATCTGCAATGAGCAGGGACTCCAGAGCAGCACCCAGGTTTTGTACTGTGCCACCCGGCCTCTGCACCTCTCATTATGAATATTTGCTCTCAAATGAGTATAAAATAACCACAGTGATGATCTGCACGGCTCCCGGGGGGATTTGCTGGGGCAAGGTGAGAAGGGAGTCCGTACACCCATCTCTGGGGCATAGGCAAAGGGACCATGTCTCAAACTGGTAATGAAGCTTTGCTTTGGGCTCTGCAATGGGAGCAGCCTGGATAGGTCCCAGTTAAACGAGGTTTAACTGCAGTTAAACCCAGAGGTCAACACAAACTGGAAAAGAGAGCTCCATTTGGAGATGCTGAAGACATCTGAGACAGCATCATTGCTGCTCCACGGAGGGACCACGTCCTACTTCAGGACATGTCCTGCTCCCAGGAGGCTGGGACATACATGACACAGGGCCCCTGGGCAATCTGGGACCTCGTGCATTTCCCTGCTCCTCGCATCCCTCCCACCTCCCCATCACAGAAAAGCAAAGGCTATTTTACCTCCTTACCGGGGCCAAGATCTCCTTAAGCTCCTTGGATGGAGGCACCCTGCAGGGCTTCAGCATGTCAGAGCTTCACCTGCTATAAGCACACGTGGGACAGACCACCAGAGAGCATCCACCAAGTCCTGCAGGAGCTGTTGCCTTCAGACCTTCACACCCCCGTACAAGCCTGTGAATTCCTCCCTAGCCTCCTAGGCTTTGGCTGGTGTCAAACCCATGGGTCCTGCACAGGAGGGTTGTTCTGGAGTGTCTTTTCTCTCCCAAGGAGATGATGCACTTGCTGTCCTTCCCCAGAATGCACCATTGCCCCCTCCCATGCTCCCAGCTGGGAGCTGGATCTCAGCAGCAATTACCGTGGGTGGATCTTCCCCTGCCTCCTACTCTCAGGCCCAGAGCAGAGGGTTTGCATATCCAGCACACCTGAAGCTCGTTGAAGGCCTTGCCACCTGCAGAGGCTTCCTTGGGCTTTTTTCTAACTAGCCATCAACTCACACAGTCAGCCAAGAATGTGGGATGAGGACTGGGGAAGATGGGTGGGCTCCATCCCCGCTGCCTGCATCCCCCTCCCTGCTCCCTTGCATCTCTGCCTTGTACCACGGCTAAGGAGCTTAATATCTTACCACAATCCATGCTCTGGAGCAATTAGTCAGTGCAAACGGGGATTTTAATTGCCCCTGTGATTTATTGAGCTTGGGCAGTGTAATTAAAATTCATCCTCAGACACAATCAATGAGCCACAGAGAAACACAGAATTACAGAATCACAGAATGATATGGGGTTGGAAGGAACCTCTGGAGATCATCTCATCTGACCCCCCTGCTAAAGCAGGTCCATCCAGAGCAGGTTGCACAGGAACGTGTCCAGGTGGGTTTGGAATGTCTCCAGAGAAGGAGACTCCACCACCTCTCTGGGCAGCCTCTTCCATTGTTCTGCCACCCTTAAAGTGAAGTTCTGCCTCATATTTAGGTGAAAATTCTTATACTCAAGTTTGTGCCCCTGGGCACCACTGAAATAAGACTGGCCCTGTCCTCCTGACACTCTCCCTTTAAGTATTTATATGTGTTGATCAGATTCCCCCCAAGTCTTCTCCAGACTAAAAAGACCCAAGTCCTTCAGCCTTTCCTCATAAGAGAGATATTTTAGTCCCCTAGTCACGTTTGTAGCCCTAACCATCTTCTTATTTGTGTGACTGAAGAACCCACTGTGTCTGGGAGGGCTGGCACCCCATCCCTGCCTCTCGGGCCCCCTCCCAGCAGGGATGCTGCCATGGCATCCCCATCAGCTGCCGTGCTGCAGGCTGGCCTTGGGGTCCAACAGGTTCCTCTATCTCCATCCTTTGGCCCACGTCTCCCCTTTGAGGCCGACTGCTCTCAAGCCACTGGTGTGCTGTGGGTCCCAAATTACACCGTTCCCCCCCCTTACCCCAGCTGGGAAGTGGCAGGCAGCTTGGAAGCCTGGCATGGCCTGAAAGTGCTTGGTCCCCATCGCTGTGCCAGAGCAGGACCTCCCTGAGGAGCAAGACCCCCAGCATTAGCACCAGTGAGGTTCATAGAATCGTAGAATGGTTAGAGTTGGAAGGGACCTTAAAGAATATCGAATTCCAACCCACTCTGCCATGAGCAGGGACACCTCCCACCAGAGCAGGTTGCTCCAAGCCCCATCCAGCCTGGCCTTGAACCCCTCCAGGGATGGGGCAGCCATAGCTTCTCTGGGCAACCTGTTCCAGTGCTTCACCACCCTCCCAGGTTCACCCTTGCCTTGCCCTGCTGCCGTGTCCCTGTTGCAGGGGCATGGATTTGCCTCTGGCAAGTTCTCCCCACCCACAGTATGTAATAGCAAAAGCAAAGCAGAGCAGGGAAGTGCTGGGGATTTGTGCTTGGGGTGGTTCTTCTACAAAACCAGGGTTTGTGCCAGGATGGCACCTCCCCGGCTCAAGCACCTGCTGGGCTCGTGCTGTCCCCCCAAAGCCGGGGCCGGCTGAGAGCCTGAGTGGCCATCGTGCCACTTGTCCCTTGCTGCTGCTCTGCCCTTTGCTCCCAGCAATCGCAGGCTGAGGTGAGACTTCACAATTACCCACGCAGGAGCTGTGCTCTCCCCTTTCTTCTTCCTCCTTCTCCTCCTCCTCTCATCGCCACTTACTTCTCCCTCCTTGTGCTGTAAGTGAGGAGCTTCCTCTCTTGCCAAATCCCCCGTCTGTGTTGGGGCGGGGGGGGGGAGATTGGGGTGAGCCAGGCGTAAAATGAAAATAAATCACTAATTCCTCCTAATAATGCCTGATTTCCTGATTTGATATCCCACATTAATTCTAATTACTCACCCAGAGTCAGGGCATTAATCAACGCGTTAAAACTTCTCCTCGCTTAGCAACACTGATGTGCCAGGCATCTGGCACGGCCCCGGCCGCGGCGATTTGTCTGTCACACCAGCCCCATCTGTGGCAGTCGGGGGGCGGGGGGGAAGGGGGGGGTGTCAGGTGGGGGCTCTTTCCCAGCTGGGCAGGTGGGGAGGGGGGTCCAAGGGTCTCGCCGCAGTTTTCGGGGCGCAGGGGGATGGTGGCAGGCGACCGGCATCCCCAGGCGCAAGGGTTCCATGGCCACGGTCATTGATGTCCTCTGTTAAAAGGCAACGCTCTGCTACATAATCTCTCCTCCACAGAAGTACTGGCAGAGGATCCACTCACCTCCTAGCCCGTTTGGTTGGGTTTTTTTAAAAATATAAACTCAGCAAAACCCCCCCTCCGTAGAGAGAGGAGAAGAGGGAACAAGGGGAAGCACACCTGCCATCATCCCCGGTCCGCTGTCGCCGCCGTCTTCCTGAGCAAACCCCTCCCAGGCAGGAAGGATGAATTGATTTCAGTTCAAGTTGATCTAAATCTGTAAACAGGAAGCCTTTAAATAATCCGCTCTAATCTTGTTTCACATTTGAGCTACTTTGCTGTTTTCCTAAAGCAAGCTGACTGGCCCTGGTCAGCAAAACCCAGTACTTGTTTTTCTCCAGCTTCCATCGTAGCTAAACCAGCTTGTAAGAGCTATTATGTAATTAACATTTATTCGCATTTTTTTTCCCCCCACTTTGTGTTGAAAGGCTTAATATTGCAATTATTCACTAGCTGATTATTTTTTTTTTTCAATTCATCAGTTGAATAAGCTTTAATTTGGATGGTAATTAACTGAAACATGTGCAAACTCAGAATATGCGCTTGGTTTTCTAAGCCTGCCTCACCTGTCCTAGATACAGGACGAAAAAGGTCCCTCAAAATACATTTGTATTTAAAAGCCATGCAATTTATTAAAGGCAGCATTAGAGGTAGTTAATGAATTCGGCTTGGTTTCTGGCTCTGGGGTCCTTGAGGATTTTCGGCAGCGTAGATTTCAACCTTGCAGATGTCACTGCTAAGGCGAGGGGCGGAAAATGAGCCTTTGTGCTTTTTGGGGTTTTGCAACTTCTCAAATGTGACCAAGCTCATCCTTGAGCTGAAGACAGTCCTTCTGCTGCGCTCACAGAGCCTGCTGCTCTTGCCAAGTTCTGGGTTTGTATTTCATTCCAGGTTTCAGGTGCCTCCTGAGTTGTTGGCTTGGCATTAACTTTTGAGCAACCAGCATGCATTTTGTGAGTACTTACATTTGCATGAGGTTTATTAACCGACGGTAATTTTATGCCTCGACTTAGAGTTTCAAATCAAGAGAGTTAATTTTTAGGAGAAATGCAGACCTAAAATACTCTCAATTAGTGGTAATATTTAAATACATCCTGCTCCTAGGGCTCAGGCAGTAGCAGCCATCTAAGCTCGAGGAAGAAACAGAGTCCTCCCACGCTCAAACCTAAAACTGGGTCGTTGCTTGACGGCATCAACAGGGGGTTGCTTCTGTCCTTGGTTCCAGGCTGCGACCCAGCAGTTGTCCTTCCAGTGGTGACAGCCACAGACCCGCTGACCAAGCCACCTGAAGTTCTCCTTTAAAGAGAAAGCAAACACAAGTGAGAAGATAAACTGCTGGAGACAACGTGCACATGGAGCCCACCACGCGCTGAGCCTTGTCCTGCACTGGAGCCTGACGGGGGTGGGATGGGATGGGATGGCTGCCTGCTCCCTCCTGGGAAGCTCCTGGCATCCCAGGGACCACACAACGCTTGGCCTGATGGTGGCAGATTTATAAAGGCAGACAGCAGTCTTTAGACTAACGGGCTGCCCCAGCGCCTTCAGTGTGCACGGCTCCATCTGGGTGGAAATCACAGCGCTGCCCTCTCGTTTCCCTCCTCTACAGGCTGGAGGTTGATGGTTTCCAGCCGGGGGTCAATGGATCCCAGGGGCGCTGTGGGCTGTTTCTAAACATAACTAGGAGAAGTGAGATTCGTCAGCAGCCTTACAGTTACTGCAAGGGAATTTGTGGCTCCATGGGAATATTTTTAGGAGGTATACAACTGGGAAAGCTCGCAAAGCTCAAACCAGGATGGATGCGTTCACCCGGGAGAGTTTTACAGCCTCTGTGTTCAAACTCCCCTTCATCCCCCAGGGAGCGTGCAGAATTAATTACGCTTCAGCGACGCTAGCGTTGCCCCACAGCAGCTGAATTGCCGGCATCCATCCTGGCTGGACAAATCATAGAATCGTCTAGGTTGGAAGGGACCTTAAAGACCATCTAGTCCAACCATCAACCGAACTCTGACAAAAAAAAATAAATAAGAAATAGGAAATAAAAATTACTAAACGCCATTCCTGAGGAATCCATACCCCAGAGCCCCTCGCCGTCTGCAGAAGGATGACCTGCTCAGTCCCACCGGGCGAAGAGGAACTGGGGACTGAGCTGTGCCTCTGCCCAGGCAACAGCAGGCGAGTGCTAATGGGGACTTCATTAACGTGCACAGCCTCCCCCTGTCATCTCCAGGTCTCCGTGTGCCACTAAATCATCTGGCTTGGAACAAATTCACTGGGAAGAACTATAACAAGTCAGGCAGAGGTCTTGGGCACGGGGAACAACGGCCCATAAAGCAAACATGCAGCAGTGTGCTCAGCTGCTGGGGATGCTGCCGGCACGTGTGCTCGGGAAGATTAATATGCACCGAGCAACCAGAGGTGGGGAGGGAAGCTCGTGAAGTTCCTCTCAGTTAGCTCATCGTTCCAGTTGAATTAATGACTCACAAGTCTCTCCCAGCCCTCGCTGGGTCTGCTATCGAATGGCACCGCAGATTAGAGGATAGTTAGGGGGTGGGGGGAAGAGGCTTAAAAGTCTCTCAGACCCTCTACGGGGAGGATGAAGGTGAGATCTGCTCCCAAGGTGCTGGGATCAAGTGCAGGGAGGCAGAAGCGCCATGCTCTGCCAGCGTCCTTCATCGCTCCCTTCCCTCTCACCTAGGGACGGAGCAGGAGGGCCCTGAGCTGGAGGAAATCACAGGTGAAGCCTAAATGACCATGCTGTGGGCAGAACAAAGGGAGCTCGGAGGAGAGCATGCCCAGGGGAGAAGTATGGACAGCGTGGGAAACAGGGGTAGTGACAACTGACACGCTCCCTGCACCTACGGCAAGGCTTTGACAGCCTGTTGCTGGTGGCACCGCACTCCTGAGCCTCTTCCTGGGGAAGGTGAGGTCCCTGCTGAGATGCTCCCCCCTCCAAGGTCAGCAGCAGCCTGGCTGAAGATCCTGTGTCCCACTGGTGCTGAGGGACATGCCAGAGGAGCAAATAGGGGATGCCCGCAGGGGCACAGAGCGCGCCCGCGGGGCTTCAGCTGGGGTCTGATTTCAAAGTGCTTTTAGTGGGGCAGAGATTAAATCAAGGCAAACCAGACCAGGGACAAAGCGGGCTCCTGCAGAAGGCTCTGGGACAGCTGGTGGGGCAGCAGCCAAGCGGGAGGGGAGGACTGCTTCTGCAGAGGGCACTGTTTGCCAAAGGTAATTTTTATACTAATGATCACAGGCCAAACCCAAAGAAGGAGCTGGATGGGGATTAGGAATAATGTACTGGCTTTGGAACCCAAGGCAGCAGGGAGCCAGATCCTTCTCCAAGCCCAGGCACTATCTGGGACCAATGTGGGCATTCTTCCAGACAGCCTGGAGCATCCCTGTATCCGAACGGTTCTATCCCTGTGGCAGCCCCTCACGGAGAGCGCTCCAGGGCAGGAAAGGGGACTGGGACCTGGGAAACGCTGGCAGAGATGGGTCCTGAGCCAAGAGGTCCCCAGAGGGTGGGCTGGGGTGGCAGGGCAGAGCGCAGGACCCCAAATCAGGAGCCTGCAGCCTGGTGGGAGACCAGTGGATGACTTTGTATGGCATTAGGGGTGCAGCAAGGTACCCCCACAGAGCCAGGAGGGGGGAAAAGTCCATACCTCACCTGTACTGGTGGAAGGAGGAGAGCAGCTCATGCCACACCGGTTTATTGGTCCCAAAGGGCCAAGGCATCTGGTCGGAGGCTCAGCAAAGCCATCTGGCTCCTTCATCCCCATCCTGCCCAGTCCTGCTGTCTGTTGGTGCAAAGGCCCCCTGTGGGCTCTCGCCGTCATGTCCCAGCCCCTGCAGCCCCTTCTGCCCACTCTGATTCACTTCCAGCCACTCAGCCTTTGCTTTCCAGCACCATCCTCTTTGTCAGGCGAGCAGCCTTTGATTGCCTTCTCCTCCAGGCCAGAAAGGGCCAGCCCCGTGGAAAAGCTGTGAGCAGACGTTCTCCCTTATTGTCCTCTCTGATATTTCTTTCCTGCCTCCTCTCCCCCACCTTCTCCTCCTCCTTTATTCTTTGACTCAAGAGCTGAAATGAAAACACCTCCTTCTCCAAAGGGCCCCGACAACAGCAGGAGAGAAACCAGCTCCATTCTATTGATTTGCAAAAGAAGAGAAATACAGAGAGATGTCTTGATAGCATTGTATCAAAAGACCGACGCTGTGCTGTGCTCGGATGTCTCAGGAGACTGGGTCTCAGCTCCTGTGACTGTTTGAAGACTTGCTGAGTCTCCAGGGATCTCGGCGGCTCCAAAGCTGCCGCAGCAGAGTGAGAAAAATCATCCACTGCTGGCAAAGGCTTCCCCTGTAGAAATCAAAGGAGACAGCACAGAAATGGTACATATTCAGCATGGCCAAGGAGAGAAGAGACTGTGAGGGGAAGCCAAGGGAGCTAAACCTACACCTCTCAGGGACAGGGCTGGGGGAAGGCATGCCTTCTCTCTGCTCCCTGTGGGTATCATCCAAGTTACAACCCAAAGAAAGGAGGGAAGAGCTGAGATCAGCCTTGGCCGGTCAATGGACTTGGATAGTTGAGCTAGGAGCAAGAGGGAAAGCCAGGACATCAGAAACCTTGACCACTAGAGGAAGGAGAGGGAGGTGAGTTGCAGCCTCTGAGGCACAAAAGCAGGGATGCTGAAATACATTGTGATGGGTAAATCAGAAGACTTTCTTTTGCTCCTCCTTTGCACCATTCATTGAGAGAAGTCCTACTGGGTGCACTATTTTCACCATATATTTTCACATTGTGTTTCCTGGCCCTTGAGAAGATGGTGATTCAGGGACATCATTGTCCTCACCCCCACATTTACCGCAGCCTCTGGACAACTTCATACATGGGTGGCACAATTATCCTGCAAAAAACCCAGGCCCTATCCTACGTCCTATTTCTCTGTGCTTTTTGCACATTCTTTCTCTGTCCCAACTGTGATTGTTCATATCCAAAAGCTCTTGCTCAGATTTTCCTGCCAGAGAAGCGAGCTCTTTCCAATCTTCCAAGTTCCCCGAGCTTCTGACCTCTCCTGGGCTTAGAGTCAAGCACAAAGAGACATTAAAAGTTTGAGCAGAGCCTCGTGCCACACTCCCCTTTAGCATCTATGTGTCCCGGCAGAACACCAACAGTGCTGACCAGTGCAGGGCTGCAATCTTTGAGTGAAGGAGCGCAGGGAACGGGAACACAGGAATTTCTGGGGAAGAACTAACCTCCCTAATTAAAGTTTTTCCTCCTCTCCTCCCTGCAGTAAGCCCAAGCATGTCAGGGACTAGGTGAACTCAGGATCACTGCTGGAGAACCTGCCTCCAGCGTTGCTGGTGTACCACCCTCCTGCCCATGTTTCTGTCGTGTATGCTCTCCAGCCCACTCATCTCACCTTCTTCCCACCAGAGAAGCATGAGGTCACCCCAAGGTAGGCATCTCAGGAAGTCAAAGGAGCTATGCTCCAGAAGTTCCAGTTTCTTTACACTGTCTATTCATGTGGACTAGAGAGTTGGTACAGACATCAGGAAGCAGGACGTCCCTGGTGTCTTCCAGAGGAAGATGATGGGACCTGTTTTCCACAGGTTGGGATAGGCATCCCAGGGCTGTTTGTGGCATCATAACCCTGCTCTCCTCAGTGCCTCGCTAGGATCAAAGACAAAAGAAATGGGTTAACAAGCTGGATCCCTTAACTTGGAGTGGCTGCAGCATCTCCTGTCCACTGCTGCTCAGCACGGGCTGGAGAGTGGCCACGTTCACCAGGAGGGAGAGGAAGCCTCCCTCTCTCAGTCCTAAATAACCCCAGCAGCCAACTTGGGATCAAGGCATAAAGAGGAGGAGGAAGGCAAAGATGAGATGGAGCTGAGGGTCAAGGTGAGACATGGGCTTGCTCCTGCCTCACTTCTGAACCCAGGCAGGAGACTGGCGAGGGACCAAACAGCCACGGGCAATGTGGGATGCTCACTGTGGTCCCCAGCAAGGAACCAGCCAGTTGGGCAGGAGAGAAAGTCATGCTGTAGCTCTCCAGATGTTTCCTAGCAGGTGGGCTGGGCTGGGAAATCAGCTCATCAGAGCTCTCTGTCACCTCCCTGGAACGGTTTCTCCTTTCTGAAAGGCACATGGCAGCTGCAGAGAGGGACAGAGGCAGCACCACTCCGTCCCCACCTGCCTGTGCTGAGCCAGCGTTGTTCATCACCCAGCTCTGACTCGCACGGTGGAGGACCGCTGGACCACGTCACACCCCACCAGGCCCAGAAGAACAGAGACCTGATGGTTCTGCCACCTTTGGGAAGGATTAATGCTAGAGGTTCTGCAAAGCGATGCTGTAGCCATCTACCATGGCACATACGCTGTTACTGCATGTACAGGCAAGAGCATCAGGTAATCAGCCATGTTCATTAGGAGCTCATTAGCTTTATGGAAGCTTCCTCCACGCTGCGGACTCAGTTGTGCCTCCTTACAGACACGTTAACAGTGTTTGCTCTGCAAATGGCTCCAACAAAATCAATAAGAGCATTCCCACGGCAAGAGGCTTTGTGGAATGAGGGAAGGTGTTCCTGCCTGGCCAGATGGAAGCGCAACATGGAGCTCTCAGCTGGCAGAGAAGCACCCCCTCGCATTCAAAAACTCAGTCACCAACATCCTAAATTACTTGAATGAGTAACTCAACTACTGCTGCAGGGGCAATAACATTTCACAAATAACACACAGAGGTCCCCGCTCTCCTTCCCCGTACCAGCTGCAAGGCTCGCCTTGCTGCTTTCCAAGAGATCCCACCACGTTCTCTTAAGATTCACTCCAAAGCTGCCATTAAGACCTCAGCTTAAAACAAAACACAATTCTCTCCAGCGCTTTGATCCTCTCGTCACCCAGCTCTTTCCAGAGGGCTCAGAATGCTTCTCTCTTTGAAGCCACACGCTTTTAGCTTTTGTGGGACAGCCATCCTTCTGCTGTGTCAGGGTCTTGGTTGGTTGCCCCCCTGGCTTCTGAAGCCTGAGAACAGACCCAGGAGCTCCATAACAACAGAGCTGAGCTGCAAGGGACAACGCTCCCTGTGACTCTGGCTCTCTCTGAAGGCGTCGCACGGTCTCTCCTCCTCCTACTGCAAAGGATTTTTTTTTCTTTTTTTTTTTCCCCAGAAAAGATCTAACGTTACACAAAAGGGAGCCCGCAGGAACCTGAATCCTTTCCTTAGTTCTGTAGGCACCAAATTTGGCACCGAGAACGCTAGACTGATGCTGATAAAGGAGAATACGCTGGCTTCTGCTGGGATAAACGAGGGGGCACAACCATAGAGGAGTCCGGGTGGCTCCTGGGGGAATCCTGCTGCAGGGGCTTGCCCCGGCTGGTGGGAGCATGGGGAGGGAGGGAGGGAGCTGCTGTACACCCCAGTAAGCTGAGATCAAATCCTTTCCATTTTGACATATTTGGGACAGGGTACAAGAGGCAAATTTTGCATGTGTTGAGGAAGTCCCCACCTTTCTAGCGGTGAGCATCGCAGAGGTGAGCTCACTTGCCCTGAGCTCCTGCGTTAATAGCTCTCTCCTGTGGTACCACAGACCCCCTCCACCCCACAAACCACAGCCCCTCCAAACAGCTGAGCACCCCACCACAGGTGAGCCAGGGGTACAGAACCAGCCTGGTGACAATGAGTGGGGACAGTCTCAGACCAGCTGTAACCAGGCAAGTTCAGGCTCTAGCCAGTGGCTTGGGGGCTGATCATGGAATCATGGAATTGTCAGAGTTGGAAGGAACCTTCTAGAAATCATCTAGTCCAACTCCCCTGCCAAAGCAGGGTTGCCCAGAGCACATCACACAGGGCTGCATCCAGGTGGGGCTTGAAGATCTCCAGAGAAGGGGACTCCACACCCTCCCTGGGCAGCCTCTTCCAGGGCTCTGCCACCCTCACTGCGAAGAAGTTCTTCCTCAGATTTGAGTGGAACTTCCCATGTTCCAGCTTGTGCCCATTGCCCCTCGTCCTCTCAGTGGGAACCACTGAAAAGAGTCCAGCTCCTTCAACCCACCCTTTAGGTACTTGTAAACATAGATGAGGTCTCCCTTCAGCCTTCTCTTCTCCAGGCTCAAGAGTCCCAGCTCTCTCAGCCTTTCCTCATCAGGGAGACGCTCCAATCCCTTAATCATCTTCATTGCCCTATGCTGGACTCTCTCCAGCAGTTCCCTGCCTCTCTGGAACTGGGGGGGCCCAGAACTGGATGCAGTATTCCAGTTGTGGCCTCACCAGTGCAGAGCAGAGAGGGAGGATAACCTCCATCAACCTGCTGGCCACATTCTTCCCTAATGCAGCCCAGGATTCCACTGGCCCTCTTGGCCACAAGGACACGCTGCCAGCTCATGGAAAGTTTGCTACCCACCAGGACCCCTAGATTCTCCTCCTCAGTAGTGCTTTCCAGAAGATCCACCCCTAACCTGTATTGGTGCCTGGGGTTCTTCTTCCGCAGGTGCAGGACCCTACATTTGCCCTGGGTGGGCAAATGGTGGATGGACTGGTGCAGGCACAGCTGTCACATAGCATGAGCAAGGGCCGAGGACTGAGCTGCTTCCCGGGCAGCCCTCTGCCTCCCTCCTCTCCCCTGCACCAGCCCCACCGTGGGCAACAGAGGGGGCCGAAGCTGGGGCATGCAGGGGGCTACAAAAGCCTGGTTGTGGCCAGTGTGGGTGCGAAGGAGCCAGCTGCCTGCAAAGCCACACGAGACACGCCGTGTTGACATGCCCGGCCGTATGTTTGCCCAGGATCAGCGGACGCGCTGCCAGACCCAAAGCACCATAATTTTGCTAGCAGAAAAAAAAAAAAAAAAAAAAAAAAAGAAAAACACCCTACTAAGTATCCTCTCTCACAAAATTCACACAATGCTACTTTATTAGCATGACGAGCCAAGCTGGGGCTGCCGGCTTGCGGCCATTTGATGCTCTACACTCCTTGCCCGGGGATGACGTGGGCAGCAGCGCAGGGAAGAGCTTCCCGGGGCTGCAGGTGGGAAAGCCTTTCCCAGTCCCTACTGAGGGCTCCTCCTTTCTCTCTTGCTGGACCAAGTCCCCTACCTTTGCCCACCCCAGTCCCGGCACGGGGCTAGGACTGGCCTCGAGGAGGCGGCCCTGGGACCTCGTCTGCCCTGGATTCCCACAAGCAAAGCCAGAGCCGTCCCAGATGCCGCTTCTGCTGTTATTTCTCAGCCTCTCGATTTTTCCAGCACCAACATCGCTTTCGCTGGTGTTGCCATAACAACTGGCGCTAAGAGCCTGTTGACATTGCCCTGTTGTACTAATTGCACAATTTCCTGTCACCGTTACGTGCCAGTTATTTCTTTCGAAGGGCTGAAATTGCTTTTGGCCACCTTGTCTGCTCCCTCGGCCGCTTCCTTGGGCCTAGTTAGGGAGCTTGAGCCAGGGAGCAAACGATGCTGAAATGCCCCGGGGAAGTGTCATTTAACCCCATCCAAAGCAGCTGTCAATCAGGGAGCTGGAATGCAGGTAGTTTCTGATATTTTGCCTACTCTGGTGCTTCCACCGTCGCGCGGCCTGGGGGAAGGCATAGGGACGGGGCGGCTGCCCTGTGCGAGGTCTGGGACGGAGCTTGGGTAACACGACATGGCCACCCCCTTGCCCTGCCAGGAAATTAGGGGGGGATCTGATCAATGCATACAAAAACTTAAAGGGAGGGTGTCAGGAGGACGGGGCTGGTCTTTTCTCAGTGGTGCCCAGGGACAGGACAAGAGGAAATGGGCACAAATCTGAGTGTAAGAAGTTCCACCTAAACATGAGGAGGAACTTCTTTCCTGCGAGAGTGGTGGAGCCCTGGAAGAGGTTGCCCAGAGAGGTGGTGGAATCTCCTTCATTGGAGACATTCAAGCCCCACCTGTACACATTCCTGTGCAACTTGCTCTGGGTGGGGGGGTTGGACTAGATGATCTCCAGAGGTCCCTTCCAACCCCATGTGATTCTATGAAATCCATCTCAGGCACAGGGAGAGGTAGCAATGTGGAAGGGATTCTCTTTCCCCAAGGCCAGGGAGAAACCACCTCACACTGCCCTGTGCTCCTTCCCCTGGGGTGCAAGCTCTGGCACACCAGCAAGGAGCGAGAGGGGTCCTACAGGTCCCCATCCACCAGGAAGGGCTCCCCTCTCCCAAATGGGGGTCCCTGGGCTCCTGGCTGGTCCCTGGGACACTGTGGCATGAGGCTGAGGGGCTGTCTATGTGCTCAGGGGTTTTGCTCCATGCTTTGGTGGAGAGGAAACGATTAGGAGGATCGATTGCATTGATCCAGCCCAGTTTTCCTAGGATGCCCAGGTCACCTTGAGATACACATCTTACCCTCTGGCAGTCCAGCCTCTCTCCAGCCAGAGCTCGTCATGGTTGCTCTCTGGAGCCCTGCTTTCCGTGTCCAGCTCACACACCAGCTCAGTGTATGAAGGAAAGGGGGAGCCTCCTTCCCAGCCTTGGAGCCCTATCACTCCTATAAACCCAGCTACACCTAGGGATGCTGGACAAATGGTGTGGACATACTGGATGTAGGGGGACCTCCCAGTCCCCACCGGGCACTCCTACATGAGCAGCAGCCTGCCCTGTAATTTATCACCAAGACATTCACTTTATAAATATTAAATGAAGGGCGCCATAAATTTTTAACGCAGAAATAAAACTGCATTTGGCGGAGAAAAAAAAAACAAAAACCACAACACAAACCAAAACACCACTCCTCAGTCTTTCCTGCTGTCTTTTTTTCCTTTCCCTGGCCTTGCCAACGGTGGAAAACAACATCGCACTCAGTCCCCCAGCTGCTAACATGCAGACTGAATTGATATTTCTGCAGGGTGCTCGCAAGGTGGTTTTATCTGTGCAGGAGCACATCATTAGCACACCTACTAAACTTGCCAGGTATCGAGGAGGTCACACTGCAGAGCACGGCGCTCCCTTACATTGTTAAATGTAATCGTAAAAATGCTGTGCCTTGAACCGGTACCATCCGAAGTGACCCAGAACCGATGCCTGCGTAGCATCCTCACCTCCCACTGTCCCTTCAGTGCTTGCTTCAAGCCAGCTGGCACGGTTTGCCTCCAGGTGCAGTTTTGTGTAGAACTAACCCATCCCACAAAGGTGGCCGACCCTCACGTGTGGTGCGCAGCAGTGACAACAGGTGTCCAAAAAATTCTCCAAGACCTTGCTGAGGGCCGGAAGTGGCCCTGGCGCTTTTGGGGTGGCTCTAAGTGTCCCCTTGAAGGGTTTTGATCTCAAAGTTCTCAGATCCCTCCAGCTCCCCTGGGTCGCACATCCTGGACCTAGCAAAACCATCAGCGAGCATCGCTGTGAGTTTCACACTGGAGCTGTGGTCACCACCCCCATGCTCCAAGCTCCAAGTAGGGTGCAGCAAAACCAACAGTGGTGACACCTGCACCATCGGTGGTGTTGGTTGCAGGGAACATGTCACTAGCAATCATTTTTTGATTGCCCATTCAAGCTAGGGCTCGCTGCTGATGTGGTCTTCCCCTCGTCATAGCTTTCTGCTGGACCTCCCCATTCTTGGTCCTCAGGACATGGAGGAGGAGAAGGGGGCCACCACTGAGTACAGCCATGGAGGCTAAGTGGCACCAATTTTGGACAGGCCAGGCAGCTGTTTTGGACACATCCCTATGCAGGGGTTGCTAACGAGGGGCACGGCACTCGGAGCACAGCCTGCACACCCCCGGGAGCTGCAGAAACGCGCTCATCCCTCACTGCCAGCCTGCTGTAGTGAAGAGCATGGATGAATCATTACGACAAGTGCTACTACAGCCCAAGTGCAAATCAAGGAAGATTGGACCTTCGGCAAATCACAACTCTTTGCTCGAGTGCGCTCCTCTTCCGTATTCAACGGTGGCTCCTTGTGCTAATCCCATCACGGGGGAACGCGTGGCAAAAAGAGGGTCACGTTGCCACCCCTTAGGGTCCTGCACACAGGGCTCCGCAGTCCAGCTGCAACTCAGTCACCCCCGATGGACAGCGAAGGAGTGGAGCGGGCACTGGTGACACTGGCCCTGAAAGTCATTAGGTCCCATCAGTATCGCAGTGTCACCACGCTGCTGATCTCGAGGCTTTGTAGGAAACGGAACTTGGCTAGCCAAGCCCGGTGCCAGGTTAACACCATGCCTCTTGCTCTCCCTGCACCCTCTGCAGGACTGGCTTTGTCCCCTCACAGCTCTCCGAGAAGTGCAAATGCCAGCAAATCCCTGCTCCAGCAGTCATTAACTGCGGAGAGGGAAAAAAATGTCTGCAGCTTTCCCATCAGAGTGGATCAGGTGGACTTTGCCTGGACTCCCCTCAGCCAGAGAAGGACGGAGAGGAATCCCACAGAGCTTTCACCTTGCTGCTGAGTGCCCCAATAGAGTCATCTTAGTCATCTTTACACTATAGAGGGACCCTAAATTCACAGCCAACCTCAAAAAATACCTGGAGGAGCTCATCACTGTGTTGATGAACTCCAACATTGTGGCAAGATTTTATTTTTTCTCTGCTCATGAGAAACATCAGAGTCAACACTTAGGATGCCACATTGATGCGAAGGGATTAACTGCCCCAGAGCCCCCTGCTGAGCGAGGTAAAATGAGGAGATGCAGTTTCTCTGTGCACCAAGTGCTGCCTGATGCAGTCAAAGTCTGGAAAAGCCTCTAAAGCTCAAAGGGTGCTGCACAGCACCTGGGTGTCTTCCGAGCTGAACCAGCCCCCTGGCCTCCCTACCCCATCCCAGGCTGCCCTCGCCACAGGGCCACGGTCACCCGGAGCATCACCCCCACGGCAGGGGCTGCCAGGGAGGACAGGGACACAGTTTGTGTCAGGCAGTGATGTCTCGCAGCCCGGCAGGTAAAGGAGGATGCCCCAGCTCCCAGCTGCCAATCCACGCAACAGAGCCAGGCATTAAACAAAACAGAAACTCATAGAAGTGATTTTTAAAATAATAACGGCAACACAAGTTATTAAAATCTTCACTCAGCTGGGCGTGGGGCTTATTGAGTATTTTCCTGGCTTTTCGTCAGACTGTGGGATTGCCCCAGACACCGGGGCAGGGTGTATGACAAGGAGAGACAAGGATCAATTTTTAATATTGCATATTTAAGCAGGCTTGGGCTCCAATCCATCATATCCCCCGGCTTTCCCTAAAATTAATCTTCAATAGCTTATCAAGAACTTCAGAAAATTAATATCCTAGCATTTCACCTTAGGGGAAGAGCACTCTTTCTGGCTGAATATGCATGTGAGAGCGAAAGAGCGAGAGATGAAATGTCTCCCTGCAAAAGTTTAAGTCCAAAAGATGGTTTTAGCAGAGCCAGCCACCACCTCCGAAGGGCTCCAGCTCTGCAGACTGAGCCGAGGAGAGGCACTGCAGAAAAAGCTGGTGGGAAAGAGCATCTCAGAAGCCTGCGCTGAACCTACCACCCTGTGGTCCCAACTCCTCTATGGTCACGCTCCCACCAAGGATAGGACACAGGGTAACAGGCAATGCAGAAAAGAGAAGGCCGTTCCCAGGCAATTCAGGACACTTTTCACCTTTCTGCTGCCTATCCAGGCCCAAAATGATTGAATCTGCCCTTAGTGTCAGCCCAGGGAAGCGTGAAGAGGAACAGGAACAGGTTGTTTCCCTGTTGTCTGACTCCAGGGAGCTGAACATCTGCGCTCTCATTCCCAAATTCAGCAGGGGGTGGAGGCTCCTGCTGGGAACCTGCGGGGCACGGCAGCATCCAAGCCCCACCAGCCTTTCAGAGGAGGATGGTGAGAAGCCAACAAGGGAATGCAAGGCTATCAGTCAGGCACGGCTCACGTCCCCTGAGGACCACACTGCTTGACCGCGTGCTTCCCAGGAACAACTTGTTCCATCATCAAATAGCTTTTACGGCCACAGAGAAGGGTCAGAGTCCTCCACGGGCTGGCGGCGACCCAGCAAGCCCTGGCAGGTCACCAGGAGCCGTGGCCAACACCACCCGGGTGAGCTAACACAGATCCCTCGCAGAGAGATAACCCATCCCTGAGGAAGGTTTTGAGCTGCAGAGCACCCAGGGAAGCCACTCGAGTAACCCTCAGGAGCATGTGAACCTGTGTCTGCACCATCTGGGTCAACGTTTCCAACCCCTCTCCCCTGGGAACGCCAACGCAAATACACGTGTGAGCACCAGCATGAATGGCTGTGGTTCCAGTTCACCTCAAAGCGAAGAGGACCCAGGCAAGGTGGCCATGCTTTGTGCTGGCCCCCCCCAGGACAGGCAACCAGCTGGCCAGCAAGGAGGACAGCAGCAGGGTTGCTTTCTGTTTGCCTCTCAGCAAGGCAGAAGCAAAAGACCGCCCCTAAAAGGAGAAATCTGCCTGAAAACTGTCTTTTTTCACTTGTCTGGAGTGAAGAAAGCCAGTTTTCACGTACGCCCTCTCCCATGTGCACACCTTTCTCTTCCACGTACGCCCCTTCCATGACCCTGGGGATCACCTGGGGACACAGCTCACAGTGCCCCTGAGAGGGAGAGACTGAGCGTGTCAGATCAACTCACCAAGACATTTCATAACATAAAAACGGCTTCCCCTTCCATCAGATCTCGCTTTCCAACCCAAATTTCCCCTCGGTGCTCTCCTTACCGCTGCTGTCCAGGCCCTTTCCCCACGCACCAGCCGGGGCACAAGGAAGGGCTGCTGGGCTGCCCCCCTTTCCCCGCCATGCCCATCGCGGTCCCCCCTTTCCCAAGCAGAGCAAGGCTTGCAAAACTGGCCCCTGGCTCGTGTTGCCAGCCCCATCACCTCCTGGCTGCCTGGCAAATGTGCCTGGGAGCCGGGTCCCCCTTCCCCGTCTGCTCCTCGCCTTTTTGGGCGGCTGAGGGTCTCGTCTCTCTCAGCCAGAGTGGAGGAAAGAGAGCTGGGAAGAGGCCACACAGGGAGAAAGGGGGAATTTCGGTGCCAGATCCACGCCGGGAAGGGATGGGGGAGGCAAGATGGGCAGACAAAGAGCCAGGGGGATGTCCCAAGCCGTTTCACCGGAGCCCTCACCAGCTCCCCCCTTAAACAGGCTCTGCAGCAATAGGATTAAGGGGTCAGGGAGCATGGGACCACGTCCAAGACTGGATTATCTGGAAGAGAATTAAATGGAGATTATCTCCAACCTAGCACACACTGCCAGAACCAAGTCCCTGTGCTTGTTAAGTCTCCCTCTTCAGCAGCCCCCTGCTCCCAGCAGTGCTGGCAGCCCAGGTCCCACATCGTCACAAGGACTGGGTTTAAAGCTCCCCCATCTCCCTCGCCTCAGCTCCAGACGGGGGACCCAAGGGGCTACCAGCTCATCTGCGGCTCCCTGCGTCACAGCGGGGCTGGAAGGGTTTGTTATTAATAATTAAGCACCCACGGAATAAAGCAGAGGACCCCCCCACGGGGGTCAGGGCATCCCACGCGCGATGAAGCATACCCTGGAGGATGCCAGCTCTGAGCGTGGGGCCACGGGAGGGAATGGGGAGAGCTGCTTGGGGTCAGCATGCCCTGGGGACACAGATGCAGAGCTGGGATGCAGAGAGACCTTTCCTGGTTGGCAGGGGCACAGCGCTGTCCAGGGATAGAGGTTTGCCAGGCTGGAACCACAGGGGATGTACCCCAGGTGGCAGAGCAGGCTCTCTGGCCAGATCTGAACTTCCACATCCCACTGTTTCTTGACTTTGCTCTCCTATTTCCCCCGAGAAGAAATAGCGTCTCCTCAAGGAGATGCAGCCGACCACCTCCCTTTCCACAGAGGGTCCAGCTGTGCCACCTCCACCCCATGCTGGCATCTCCCCAAAAGGTGGGGGGAGCAGTGTCTCCGAGAAGAGGGCACTTAACGACACCTTCACCTTCCCCGGCAACTCCTGACTGCGCTCGACAAGCCCTAATTAATTAAGCTGTGTACCTGGAGCTTGGTATGGGTACCTGCCTGCTGGGGTGGGGAAGCCCAGATGGGGTTACAGCAGGACGGGTCCGGCTGGGGAGTCAAACTGCTCAGTGCCAAGAAGAGTCTCTGGGCTCCTGCTGCTTGGTTGCAGCACGTTGGAAGGTACTCCCAAGTGGGGAAATCAAAACCTCGCCTGGCAACAAGAAATTACAGCAGGTAACAAGAAAGAAAAAAATGAGCCAAAGTGGATTTCTGGAGAGCAGATGGCTAAAGGTGTAAAAAAAAAAAAAAAAACAAAAAACCAACAAACAAAAAAAAACAACAACAACGAAACCCAACAAGAAGAAAACCTGCCCTTCCCCCCCCTCCCAAAAAAAAAACAACAGATAGTTGGTAGCAAATGTTACACTGACAATAAAAATGAAGCCTCCAGGGGTAATTTGGGGAATTACAGATCAGTAAATTGCACATCTGTGTGCACCAAATTGATTGGAATGATAATTAAAACCAGAACATCTCATAATACAGCCCAGTGTGCGTGTCCCGGAGGAAAACCGTGTCTCACTAATCTCCCAGATTTCCTTGAACGTTATCAGCCCAGCGGCGGATGCAAAACAACCAAGTGGCTATTTATTTAGAGCTCCTCTGACAAAAGACTGTCCAGACAGCTGCTAGAAAAGGTAATTAGCTGGGGGGTGTGGGGAGAAAGGCACCGTCTTTTCCCGTATGGGAAACTGGCAAAGAGTCCCAAACTGAGGAGGATAAATGGTTGGGGTTTGTAACGGCACAAGATAAGCAGTGGCAGAGCTGGGATGTGTGCTAGGCTTCCTGCTGCGCAAGGCCTTTATTAATGGTCTGGATGGAGAAGTGGAGGCAGGAGATGGGAGGAAGCGCAAACTTCTGCAGGTGATTCACGAGCACGGGAGACAGCGAGGAGCTTCAGGGAATCCCAGAGGTACCCTACGGATGGGTACCGCGGTGACAAACTGCATCGAGGCTGGAAAATGCAAAGAAATGCACTTTGCAGCATAAAAAAATGTGGTTCTGTGCCATCCCCCTGTGAACAGTCCTGTCCACGCTCCCTGCTCCAGGGGCAGCCGTGGCTGGTGAAGACCCAACATTGGGGTGGGCAACACACGGCCACAGGGCCACAAACACAGTGCCACAGGGAGACTTCGGCAGAGTTACAGGCCACCGAGAGGAGCAGGGAGCCTGAGGGATGGGGGACCATAACTGTCAGGGAGGGGAAGCACGAGGGAGGCTTATAGAAACTGGCAGAGAGAAGTTCAGAAAACCCAGTTTCCCCCCCTCACCGAGCAGGAGGCTGGTCAGTGAGATGCAGGGACAAGGCAGTAAAATGCCGCTTCACCCCATGTGAGATTAAAAGATGGCTTTTATTTGTTTCCCCCCAGGAAATAGCTGTTTGAGACCAGAAACTCAATGAGATTCAATGCTGGATTAGATATATGCACTGATATCAATGAAAGCCAGAGCGTTGCTGCTACTGGTGACGATGTTTTCTTTGTGCTGCTTGGGGCTCTGGCTACCATATGTCTGCCAGGTCCCCAGGGAGGGGGCCAGGTCAACCCATGCCCACACTGCCAGCCTTGCTCCTTACCCAGCCCAGAGGCAGGGAGACCTCCTCCAACCTCCCTGGGCCTTGCTAGCAAGAGTTAATTTTGCTCTGCTGAAGAGGCTGATGAATGTTTGTGGATGAGAAGCTCAACATGAGCCGGCAGTGCAAGCTGGCAACCCAGAGAGCCAACCGTGTCCTGGGCTGCATCAAGAGAAGTGTGGCCAGCAGGTCTTGGGAGGTGATTCTGCCCCTCTGCTCTGCACTCGTGAGACCCCACCTGGAGCACTGTGTCCAGCTCTGGAGTCCTCAACACTGGAAGGACATGGACCTGTTGGAACGGGGCCAGCGGAGGGCTGCAAAGATGATCAGAGGGATGGAGCACCTCTCCTATGGAGACAGGCTGAGAGAGCTGGGGTTGTTCTGGAGAAGAGAAGGCTCCAAGGAAACCTTATAACAGCCTATCAATATCTGAAGGGAGCTACAGGAGAGCCAGAGAGGGACTGTTTACAAGGAAGTGTAGTGACAGGACAAGGGGCAACGGTTTTAAATTGGAAGAGGGGAGATTTACGTTAGATATTAGGAAGAAATTCTTTCCTATGAGGGTGGTGAGACACTGGAACAGGTTGCCCAGGGAAGTTGTGGCTGCCCCATCCCTGGAGGGGTTCAAGATCAGGCTGGATGGGGCTTTGAGCAACCTGGTCTGGTGGGAGGTGTCCCTGCCCAGGGCAGGGGGGTTGGAATTTGATATTCTTTAAGGTGCCTTCCAACCCAAATGATTCTATTCGATGATCCTATGTCTATGAACTATCCTGGCAACACCAGCCCATGCCAAGACCCCAGGTGGGGGGTAGTGGGGGGGGGTGGATGTGGTGGGGAAATGCCGCACGGGGAATATCCTCCATCTGGTCTGGGAGGAAACCTCCCTGCGTGAGAAGGCAGGCAGCTGGCTTCAGCCCTCGCGTGTGCTGGAAAGGCTGGCAGCTTCCCGGAGCAGAACACAAACCTCCCAGCGGAGACAAAATAGGAAGCGGAAAGCTTTAAGGAGACACTGAGCCGGAGGTTCCCGGGGCTGCTCCATCCCCAGCCGGCTCACACGCAGCCCTGGCACCCTCAGCTGTGCTGGCAGCCCCCCAGCCTACCCCTGCCCACCCCAGCACCAACTTGCTGCTCTCCTGGTTTCTCTCTCTCCCTCCGAGCCCCCTCGAGAGGAGTTCATGGACATGGGGGTTGGGTTTTTTTGATGCTGACAGAGCCTGCCTTAAGCAAGGGAGCCCTGTGGTCACCCCGCCAGGGGTGAAACCCAGGCTCGGAGATGGGTAAGTCCATCAACTCTTGGCACCTTTCCCCTTCACCCTCTCCTTGAGAAAGGTCTAAAGGCTCCTGCCATTTCTCTGTGGCTCCTCTCAGCCACAAAATCATTTCCCATTTGCAGCAAGCAGACTCGACTGTCCTCTTTCCCACAAGCCAAGAGACACCAGCCCTATGGTGTCTACCAAACACGGTATAGGATGCAGGTTATTACACCGGGCATGAGTTCCTCCAGCCTCCCCACGCTCCTCTCACGTTCATTTTTAATCGAAGGAAGAGTCCACTTGTGCCCCAGGAACATGGCCCTTACACATCTGTCTCTGCGTCTTTTAAGAGAGAAGAAACTCTTCCCTTCCACTGCCATCCCAACTTCTCTCTCCCAGATCCATCATCATTAGCAACTATAAACGTCAGAGCTGCAGCCATTAGGCTGCTATTCCTAGATAAATAATGCTTTTCATATTTAATTTACAAGTGGTTGCAGAGCCTCTTTGGGGTGCACGGGGTTAA
Source organism: Gallinago jamesoni (assembly GCA_025769975.1). Classification (NCBI taxonomy): domain Eukaryota; kingdom Metazoa; phylum Chordata; class Aves; order Charadriiformes; family Scolopacidae; genus Gallinago; species Gallinago jamesoni. The sequence continues at coordinate 23,887,268 of JAOQGH010000040.1, forward strand.
TTAAGAGCTGAATTAGATGGAAATGCTTCTCCCTGAGGAAACTCAATTAAACAGTTCTGGCAAAAAACAAACAAACAAACAAACAAAACACAACAAAAACCAAAACAAGAATGGTCAGGACTTCTCCCCAAACAGTGGTGCTGTGCTGGCTGCCCTGACCACCATGTCCCCCCTGACATGGGGAAGAAGCCTTTTCTTCTACCTAATGCCACACACATGTGTGCCAACGCTGGCTGTCCCTGGACCTGTGGAAAAGGGAATGGGGCACTGGGAGTAAATAACGGGCAGCGATGAGGGAAATGGGGGCTGACCTGCTGGAGAGCAGCTCTGAGGAGAAAGACCTGGGAGTCCTGGTGGACAACAGGATGACCATGAGC
>JAOQGH010000040.1:23899408-23910696 GCA_025769975.1 Gallinago jamesoni
CCCCTCCAGGGATGGGGCAGCCACAGCTTCTCTGGGCAACCTGTTCCAGTGTCTCACCACCCTCACAATAAAGAATTCCTTCCTAATATCCAATCTAAAACTCCCCTCTTTCAGTATAAAACCATTCCCCCTCATCCTATCACTCCACTCCTCATATAGAGCCCCCCCTCCATCTCTCCTGTAGGACCCCTTTAGGTACTGGAAGGCCGCTATAAGGTCTCTTCAGAGCCTTTTCTTCTCCAGGCTGAACAACCCCAACTCTCTCAACCTGTCCTCATAACGTAAGTGCTCCATCCCTCTGGTCATCTTTGCAGCCCTTCAGCTTTCTCATGCAAGCCTGGCCATGGCCCCTCAGCTCTGCTCAGGGTGGACACCCACCCTGGTGTTTCCCAAAGCTGGATGCTCCCCTGTGCTCTCAGCATCCCCTGTCCCAGCGATGCGGGGCTGGGGACGGAGCTGAGAGGGACCCAGCCCGGGTGGGCAGGGAGCAGTAGCAGGGCTCCAGCTCTGCCTGGCCCCCCACGTTAAGCTCCTGCAGCCGCCGGTAAACACGCAAAGCAGAGGAAGGAAGGACGGGCTGGCCCCAAGACACCCAGCCACAGCAGTTGCACCTGCAGTCATGCGGGGCCAGACGGGACCCTACCCTGCAAGGGACCCCAGTGTGACGGAGGCAAAGCCTCCCGGTCTCCCCCAAAAAAGGAAAAATTACTGCCCTGGTGACCTGGCTGTGTAACCTGTCAGATGGCAACCAACCTGTTCTCTCCCGGCCCCGGGAGGCAGCAGCTCCCCATCTTTGCCTGCAAAGACCTGGTGGGGAGCGGGGTCACCCCCTTCCCTCCCGGGGCAGCCCTGGCCAGGAGAGGTGTGTGCCTGCTGGGGGTGGGGGCAGAAAGCTCCCAGAGGTTTTGGGGAGGAGGCAGGGGGCTGTTACCCAAAAGGGCTCGCTGCATGGAGACAGGGCATCCTTGGGGATGGACAGGGGACCCGTCTCTCCTTAGAGAGGCAGGCAGGCTTTTGGGGTGCTTACCAGGCTGGCAGTGTGAACAGCAGCGACTCACATCCCGGGTGCGTGCAGGCTCCCACGGAGGCTTTGTCAAACTTCAGGCAGTTTCAGGTGAAACGAGAGGCTCCACTGACACCTCCTGCTTCCCCAGGGACTTAACGAGGGCTAATTTGAGGTTCCGCAGGAGTGTGACAGCCACATCAAAAGGGCTGGGGGGCAGAGCGTGCGCTGTGCGTGGTGTGGGTCACACCTGGTTTCTCTAGTCTCAGGCACTGCAAACAGGACCCAGCAGCCTCCCCATCCTCCCTGGAGACTGGCTGGTTCCTCTCCAGGTCCCTCCACTCTGAGGAGATCCCTATCAGGTGTGGTAGCCACAGCCATACTGAGCTCAGAGCAACTTCAAAAAAAAACAACAAACAACCAAAACCCAAATCATTGCAAGTAACAATAAGAACAACCACCACCAGACAAACTTTAACACCTTGCATCCTTCTTTTTCCAAAACGGGGAGCTAAGCTGGCTCAAAACCCCAGGGTACTGGGACAGACCTGCTCTGAGGTCCAGCAGAGCCTACTCCCCTATGCCCAGCATCCCAGCTTGGGGCAGTTGGCAAGGAGGGGTTCTCGTTTTTCCCTACATGCAGGACACCTGGCATCCAGGCCTAGCAGGTGGGCGGCTGTTCCCCTTCTTAGCCCTTGCAGAGGCTTTTAATGGAAATATCGAGGCTGGTGTGAATGGTGGACAAACACAAACCCGTGTGTCTGTGCACTGGAGGGAGCAGCAGAACTGTAGAAGGGCTGTGTTCGTAACCAAAGACGCATTTCCAGTTAGATAGCACCACCACGCCCAGGTCTGATAAGCCTCACCTTATCAGAAGACACCAGAGTGCAATTATTTTCTGTTAACCCAACAGAAATAGGGTTGCAAAGGGCAATGCTGAACAGACAGACAAAATCAGTCCAAAAAAACTAGTTCACCATTGCCCTGGAACACAGCGGACAGGGGGGACAGAGTGACCAGCATCCCCTGTCCTCTGGGTCACGGAGATCCTGAAGACACAAGGATGGTGTGAAAGCCCAGTGTGGCTTTTGATAGCCGTTTGGGGCCTCCATCAGTAGGTGATTTTCCTGTTGAGCTCACCTCGAGGGAGGTGGAAATAAGCCTGGGGAGGATGAGCATAGCTGGCGGCCCAGTGGCAAGGCTGGGGGAGAGCTGCCCTGAATCCCATTGATGTTGTTTTCTATTCTGTTTTCAGAGCCCAGGAGCTTGTAAGGTTCAACCTTTTCCCAAGAGGTTTCTCAGGAGTGAGATGGAATGCTAAGAGGGCAGTCAGCCCAGGCTGGTGGCAAGGACGTGGGGATCACGGTGTGCCAAGCCAAGGGAGGAGCCTTAACTCAGGTGGGCCAGCACCCCTGCTCCCACGGTCAGCCCCGGGATGCTCTCTGTGCTTGTGGCACCTGTGGTTCCAAACAGCCATTGGGCAGGAGAGACCGTCAAGAATGATGAAAAGCCCAGAAACCCCTGCTTTCGTTGTGTGAGATAAAGAAGTTTGGTCTATTTAACTTCTCAGAGAGAAGGTTAAGAGGTGCCTTGATCATGATCTATTAATACCTACAGAGGAGAAATAGTTCAGATAGTAGATAGCTCTTTAATCTAACAGGCAAAGGCATAATGCAATCCGGTGGCTGGAAGCCAAAAACTCAACGCCTCCAGACTAGAAATAAGGGGCACGTTTCACCACGTCGGGCGCATCAAGCTCTGGAACAGCTCCCCCACAGCAGTGAGGGCATCTCTCCCGAGAGGAAGGCGTCCCTGCGCCCCAACGAGGGCTCGGATGCAGGAATTGTTGGGTACAAGGCAGTAGCCTGTCACCCACAGAGGCAAGACTGAACAGAGCAATGACTCCTTGGCCCTTAAGAGCTGGGATTTTACAAAGGGAGAGTTGATGATATTTATTTTTGAGTGGAGGAGGAGGACATCACTTCTCCCTCCAGTAATTTAAAACTGATCTGTATCCGCGAGGGTGTACATATATTAAAGTAACAACATAATATTGAGATGGTTTCGTTCACCCTCGTTCATTCCCTTTACGTTATGTGTTACATTCGCTCCTCCTGGCTCTTCGGAAGGAAAACCAAATAGAAAGGTGGAGTGAAAGGCTGGGGTAAATGAACTCATCCTTGGCTACGTTGCTGGTCCTCAACACATGGGGCTCATAAGCTCCTCAAGAGAAGGGATTACAACACGAGCTGATTATCGCTGCTTCTGAACTACGGAAGGATGTCAAGCCTAAAGTCTTTTGTGAAAGTTTCTATGTGGAGGCCAAAGAGAAAGGACATTTTTCTGAAAGCCAGATGTCCCCAAAGTATTCCGGACTCTGTCCCTTAAGATCAAGGTGTCCCAAAAAATCCCTCTGTGAGGAATCTCGGCTGGCACTCCTACGGAGCTTGGGAATGATTTCGGTAACCCCACCATCTCCACACGCCAGTGGGCTCCGTCAGACTTTAGAAATCCCTCACAGGGGGTTTTGCACCCCACAACCCTGTGAAGGGAGCCACGGAGGGGCAGGGGAGAGGTGACGGCAGCCCCCGCTTGGGGACAGCCCTCCCGCTGCTCCCACCCTCCTGCAGAGCCCCTGCGGTGGCCACACTGCCGCCCAGCAGCCACCGGCCAGCCAAACAGCAGCTCTTCCTCCACGATGGTCCTCACCATCCTCCACCCATGTAGCCACAAAGCTTTTATCATCTCGGCCCCTTCGGGAAGCCTTGGCCAGGTGGGGAGGGGACCTCCGTCGCCACTGGGAAGCCAGACGGAGCATCACACCAGCTCTGGAGCCCAGGGAGAGCCACCTCTCCCTCTCCTCAGGCAGAAAAAAACATAGCAAGCAGGTGGGTTTACAAACACTCCGGCCCAAATCTGGCACACAGGCTCTCAAAACGCCACTCTTAAGCACACAAATAGTATTTTCTATTAGTCTGCCTTTAAATTTATGTGCCTTAATACATTGCTCTTTATGCTAACGGCGCTTCGCAAGACGTACGGGGGATATAATGTGGGCAGATTACTGTGAGAATCGTAACTTTGCTCCCCACTGCATTTTGAGTGATTAGAACAGTAACCTTCACATCACCTTAACAGCCACGTTGGTATTTTATTACATATATTCCCAAGCAGATTATGTTGTTAAGGTAGATTTTGTGAACCATAACTCAAGAGGAGAAAATACAAAGCCTTCGCGGAAATCTGTTGCTGGCGAGCATGGAAATTGGATGCTTTCAAACTGCATTTAGGCTGGGATGAAAATTTTTAAAGGTGAGCTTTTTTTCAGCTCTTCAGGTCACCAGCAGCCACCCTGCTCTCCCACCTGGAGCCACGCAGGGAAAAAGTGATGCTCTTTTCAAACACAGGCAAATTTTCTTGATGAGGGGGAGGTGACAGCCGCAGCAGTCCTTCCCTCTGGAAGGCAGACTGACCACCAACACACACCATGGAGGCTAATGAATATTTTAATACTCGCCGGTCAGACACACAGAGCTATAACAGGCCAACTTTCGACCCAACAGCATCCTTCTAGATTAGTGCTTAAAGTACTAAGGAGCACCAGCACATGTGAGCGAGCCCAGCTGAAATTATCAGAAGCATCTGTTTGTCCTCCAGCCCTGCTTTTTTGCATCTGTTTGTCCTTCAACCCTGCATTTATTCCTCATGTTTTTTGCATTTTTTTTTTGTCTCAGATGTCTTTACTTCCCGTGAAACAGCCCCTCTAGGGCCACGTTACCTTGATTGCCCCCGGTTCAACATCACTGTTTTAAGCCCCGGTGTTGCGTAGACACTCAATGCGCAACGCTGGCATTTGGAAGTTCTCCAGGCACCCGTGGCAGTCCTGCAGGAGGGGGGACTACCCCCAGCACCAGGAGGTATGTGTCCAAGTAGCTCCAGGATTGCTCAAAGTTGTGGAGATTTTGGCACCCTAGATGCCTGCAGAAGGACTTTGGAGGTGTCTCGGTGCCCAGACAGACTGTTTTTTGGGCTGGTGTCTGAGAGGAGCACATCCTTACTCATTGGAAGCCCTGGGAAGCACACAGGTGCCTGTCTGGTCTCCTATTCTTACCACGAGCCCCTTGATTTCCTCCTGGCGCCAGTCCCTGGCCCAGTTTGTGCCCCGCTTGGCCAAAACTCCTTGAAATCCTGCCACTCCTGCATTTCCACTGCCTTGGCCCCCAGTGGAAGCGGAGCAGAGCCGTGGCTGCTGGCCAGCTGGAGGCTGGCTCCCAGCCTCTCCCCATCGCTCCTTGGAGATGCCCAGCAAGTGGGAGTGCACACCACGGGCACCCAGAGCTGCTGAAGACCCGTGTGCTGGGGCGAGGGGGGCGCTCCGGGCTCTTGGGGGGTTACTACAGCTCCATAGGTATGAGGACCACAGGTGAACCAGCAGCTCGTGTCCATGGAAGGGGATGCCCCGAGCGGGGCCATCACTTGAGGAACACTGGGGATGGAAAAGCCGGGTGCGTTTCCAGCAGTAGCTCTTACCCAGCTCCGGGAAGGGAGTCGGGACAGGCAGGGGCCTTGGTCCTTGTCCTGCACGAGGCATAGAAAAGGAGCACCGGAGAAAGAGGCATCGGGGCTTTCTCACTCCAAACAGGGACACACCGGTGCAGTGGCACCCTGTAATGAATGCTACGATGGGGAGCTGTTGCTATGGTGAGGGAAATAATATTTAAGCACCAACTGTTTATAAATACAAAATCCCCGCAAAGTTTTCTAAAATTAGATTAAGGGGGCTAGGCCTGTCAGGATATTGTAAAAGGCTTGAGAAATACCGGTATTTTTGGACGCACAAGATCTGGGTACTCCTAAAACAGCAGGTGCAAGTCCAAAAATGCTAAAAGCGACGATTCTGCCGTGGCGCTTCCCAAGGTTTAGAGGGGACCTCGTGGCTCTGGACTCACTGTCGCAGCCGGGCAGCCCTCTGAGAAGCAGAGGTGAGACCAACATTCCCAGGGATTTCTTTTTCGACGCAATTCCAGCGCAGGGGCCTGGGCTCTGTCCTTTCTTGTCGCCCACTCCACCGCGGGGGGAAGCTGTTTCGAGCTGCTGGTACCCTGACCCTGCAGACACACTTTGTGAATCCTAGAGTCGGCGGCAAGGATTTGGAAATCCCGGAGCTGGGGAGGCAGCTTCAGGAGTTCTCAGGAGCTGGGTGTTGCTCGCATGAAATGTGAGAAGAAAACTGCTGCGCTGCCTTATAAAGTCCAGGCAGCACCAAACGCGACAAAGTAAAATGGGGATAGGAAAAAAAAAAAAAAAAAAAAAAAAAAAAGTATCAGTTGTAGCATCTCCAGAATCATAAGCTGGGTCTCCCTGGCAGCTGCCATTTCAGCGGTGGTGCAGTTAAAGTGCTAAAAATGCAAGCTGGCAAGCCCCTGGCAAAAGGGAAACATTCCAAGTTGCCGAAAGTAAAAGCCCGACCCCCTTCGAGGGGTCAAACCGAAGCAGAACCCGAGAAGGAGGCGGCCATCCCACCACAGCCCTGACGCCCTCCAGGTCTTCTACTTCCTCTGCCCCATCCCACCTTCCCAGGCACTCAGGGTGGCACCTTCCCCACCCCCCCCCCCTCATCTTTCAGCATTCCCCGCATCCCTGAGGATGGTTTTGGTCCCTGCCCGTGGAAGATTCCTGGCGCTGGAGAACTGGTCCCCATGACGCTATTTTTTTTTCTTTTTTTTTTTGGGGGGGGGAGGGTGTGAGCAAAGGCCACTATAAAACCAGCGAATAAATGCGTGTCGCCATCGCCTCCAAACCCGGCGGGGGTGGGTGGGAATGCCGGCACCCCAGCAGTGGGGCGTGGGGAAGGTTGGGGGGGGAAACACCCACGAGGGGGACCCAGCCCCCTCCCCCCCGCCCCGCATCCAGCCCTGCTCCCCAGGCACCCCCTGCCAACAGGACACATCTCCCCCCAGGGGAGCCCATCGGGGCCTCCGCCGCCTCAGGAGGTAAAAAACCAAAAGGAAAAGGCGAGTTTCCTGCCGGGCGGAGCGGCGGGGGGAAGCCCGGCGGCGGTGCGGGGGCAACGCGGTGCGGGGCGGTGCGGTGCCTTGTGCCGCCGCGCTGCCTGTGCGGGGCGGCCCGGCGGAGGGAGGGGGGAGATCGGGAGCAGCCCCTTCTCCTTCCCCTCCCCTGCCCTCTCCTCCCCTCCCTTCCCCTCCCCGCCGGCGCGGAGGGGGCGTGGAGAGGCGGCCCCGCACGGCGGCTCCCCGCACGGCAGGGCGGGCAGGGCAGGCAGCCGCCGGTCAGGGATGAGCCCCCGTTGAGCTCCGCCGCGCCCCCCCCCCTCGCCCCTCACCTTATACCCCGGGTCGGGCTCGGCGTCCCGCACCCCCCCTCCCCGCCAGGAGCCGCGGCCGGGGATGCGGGGGGGGAACCCGCCGCGGCGCTCCGCCAGGTAAGAGGGGGGGGGGCGCTGGGGGTGGATCGGCGGGGGTACACGTTGCGGGGGGGGGGCTCTCCCCTAACCCTTTCCATCCCCCTTCCTCCCAGGCATCACCCGCAAAGCGGCGGGAGGGAGTTTTCCCCGCTGGGACACCCCCCCCTCACCCCCCCGACCCAGTGCCGGGGGATGCCTTAGCGGGGACGGGGGGACGGGGGGGCGGCAGAGCTGGGCACCCCCCCCAGGACCCGGGGGTGGGAGGAATAAGGAGCTGCGGCACAACTTGGGGCTGTTGTTGGGTGAGGAGCTGCCGCCTGGAACAAGTGAGTAAGTCCCCGGTGGGCACGGGGGGAGCCCCGATGCCCCGGCCTTTGGTGCCAGACCTCGAAGGGGGGGGGGGGGACGGGGGGCTGGTGGACCTGCCCCCGAGGACCCTCCCCAAGGCTGGCGAGGAGACCTCGCAGAGCTGGGTGGGAGCACGGAGCAGCCCTCCAGGGAAAGCTGCGTGGTTGGAGGCTCGGGTTCCTGCTGGGGACGTTTGCAAAAAAATAAAAAAAAAAAAAAAAGAAAAAAAAAAATCCCCCAAAAAGAGTATTTCAAGGTGGTGAATGAGCGCCTTCATCCCAAAAGCATTCCAGCTCCTGCCAGGGGAGCGCTCCGGGAGGGAGGGAGGGAGGGAGGGAAGGAGCATGCACAAACAGGCTGGTGGATGGCTCAAGGGAAAGGCGAAGAGCACGGGAAAAATTTGGACGGGGTTTAGGCAGGCGTTTGCATCCCTCGGGAAGAGAGGGATGCGGTTCGGTTCAGCAGGTGAGGGATAAACGGGCACACAGGTGGGTGTCGCGATAAGAAAACTCGGGGACCGGCTGGGGTTGGGCATGACTTGGTAGGGGTTAATTAACTCAAAATGTGCTTTCTGAGTGCCGGCGGGGGAAAAAAACCCGAGTCCCCGGTGAAAGCTCTGCGGTGGTTTGAGCGCTGGTCAAAGCGGGCAGCGCTCTCCTGGTGGCAAAAGGGTCTCTCGGTCCCTCTGAGACAGGGTGGGGGGGGGACGGGCAGAGGCAGGGGAGTGGGGTGCATGCCAGGAGAGGCTTTGAGCGCTGGGGTCCTGCGCCTTGCAGTCAGAAAAGTGCCCCGGGAGGTGACACCCGGCAGAGCGGAGCGTGTCGGGGTCTTACGGGCAGGAGGCACCTCCGCTCGGTGTGGGGGGAGGTGGTGGATGTGAGTCCCCCCCCGCCCCCAGTCAGCGTTTGCAGCTGGTGACCCGAGGGAAGCTCTCTAGTGCTGTACGGCCGATGAGGAGGCGAGGCTGAAGGCTCGCTCCCACCCCGTCAGGATCTCCTGCTGGCGGTGGGCCTTGCTGGAGGGGAGGCTTGGGGACGGAGAGCAGCCCTGCTCCCGCCTCGGTTGCGGTACCCAAATTCGGGTAGCGCCTGGGGTGAGAGGAGAAGGGGGGCGGCTCAGGGCTGCCCTTCTTCCCGGTCCCTCTTTCCCCCGGGGGGAGCAGCCTGGGTGGGCCACAGGCGGGCTCGCTCTCTGCCAGGCTCCGCAGAGCCACCAGCATCACTGAGCCACTGCCCCACCGAGGGGGATGCTCATTGTTAGACACCCCCCCCCCTGCCCCCAGGAGCCCGTCTCCCCCCGCCTCAGTGGCCACAACGTGTTTGTTTTAGGAGAGAAACTCTTTGCCCGGCTTTAGGACGCGGGGAAGGGGCAGGGCCCGTGCCAGGGGGTCCCTGGCAGAGAGTTGTTTTGCAGCCCTGCCACTTAATTTCCGTGCCTGGGGGGCAGCGGGGAGGGCAGGAGCCAGGCAGGGAGCTGCTCCCCCCCCTGCGATTAGCCCTCCAACAAGCCTCTCTGCCCTGGGCAGGGCACCCGGGGGTGTTTCTTGCCGGGCAGGGGGCAGCCACCGAAAGTTGGTGCTGCGAAGTCTGTGGGTGGACTGTGCACGCGTGAGGGGCTCCCTCCTTTTGGGGGGTGGGGGTGGGTGGGTGAGGAGTTGTCTGCCACGAGGCACGTTTGGGGATGTGTACCCCCCCCCCCCTTCCCGGGCGAGCATGCTGCAGCGATGCCTTCCAAGTGCTGCAGTCACACTTGTGTCAGGAGAGAGCTTTTTTGGCTCGCAGCTCCCCGGCGGCGTGGGCTTCGCCTCGCGTGGGGGGGGGGAATGTGGGGGGGTGTGTGTGTGTATGTCCCAGCGTGCCCCTCCGCACTGGCGTGCCCGAGTGGCGTGGGGAGAGGGCGGCGGGGGGCCCTGCCTGCCCCCTACGCTCACCCACCCATCCTCCTGGCACCCAAGACCCCCAGCACCTCCCGGGCGTTCGTTGTGTTTTCCAGCTGGTCCCAAAGTCCTGAGTCACTCTGCCGTTTCCATGGAAACAGCCTTGCTGGCGGGAATCAGTTTTTGGGGGGAAGAGGGTGCCGGTAGCCGGGACCGGCACCGGGGATGTCGGATGTCCTGGGGAGGGCACAAGCGCCTTTCCCCGGGCGCTGGGGCTTGTGCCAGGGCTGGAGCAGACACCCGTGGTGTGGCACAGACCCTCGCGCCGCCTTCTGCGCCCTTTTCCCTTCCTCCCTGCCCCCAGGGAAGCACAGGGGGATGGCCCTGGCAGCGGTGAGGGGGCCCAGGGTGAGCCCAGCCCCCGGGCCGAGGGCACAACTTCTGGGAAGAAAGGGCTTCAGCCTGGAAGGCAGCCATAGAGAGCAGGGATGGTGGTAGGTTGGGGTTTGGTGTTTTGTTTTTTTTTTTGCCTGCCCTGGGAGAAAGCCTTGGAAACACAGCGATGACGGTATCGGTTCCTGCAAGGGGTCTCCTGCCTAAAGGTGCCATCGCCCCCACGTTGCCCACACGCGGCCACGTCCCCGGAGCAGCAAGGGAGCCTGCGGGGAAGGCTTGGGGCAGGAGGCAGGGCAGCCACAGTCCTTGGGCTGCTGTGGGAGCCCCCACCACCACCACGAGAAGAAGCTTTGGCAAGTTGGGGGCACTGCCCTGCCTAGCACCCAGCAGCTTTTGGAAGGATGATGACGATGACGTGGGGGGTCGCGCCCATCCCTGCAGCATCCCCCCAGAGCCCAGCCTCCAGGTGCTGCGGGTCCTGCCGCCGGGCTCTAAAAGCAGGTCATTCCCATCAAAGCTGGGAAGACCGTCCCCGAAGTGGGAAGTCCACCTCTTGGGCCTTCCTCCCTCCCTCACGCTGCTGCTGGCCGGCCACGCTCCCCGCACCGGTGACTCACGGATGCCGTTCAGCTTAATTCATCGCCTCCCATCTCCCCGGTGCTCCCGAGCTGTCTTCCTGGCTCCTCGTCCACCTTGGAGCAGCGCTGGGAGTTCAGGGGAGGAGGAGGAGGAGGAGGAAGGCAGGTGACTGCGCACCCACTGCCGGGGAGGCTGCGCTGCCTGCGCCCATCCTCTCCGTTCCTCCAGAGCTCCTGGCTGTGGGAAGTGGGGCAGGGGAGAGAGAAAGGCTCGCCCCCCCCCCTCTTCCCACAGACAGTGCTCCTGTCCCCCCGGGCCAGGAGGCACCAGCCTCCTCCTGCAGCTCTGCATCCCTCCCGGGCAGCCTGGCGGAGCTGGGACAGCGGGGTGCCCCCAGCAGAGTGTGAGAAGGAGCCCCCCCCGTGCCTTCTCGCAGGCCCCTTGCAGCACCGGAGGCTGGAGGGGAGCAGTGATTTACCCCCCCCAGCCCAGCTCTCCACCTCGTAGCCCCCGCTGCCCGGAGGGACCCACCGGCCTCAGCTCCCACCCTGGGGCTGCATTCGCTCACCATCTTTGGTGGAGCCGGAGGCAGAGCAGAGGGAGGTTTCGGCTGGGAACGCTTTATAGCTGCGTGGCCAGCATTTCACACGACTCCCGTGGTC
>JAOQGH010000040.1:23930763-23950321 GCA_025769975.1 Gallinago jamesoni
GGTTGCCCAGGGCCTCGTCGAGCCTCACCTTGAATGTCTCCAGGGAAGAGGCCTCAACCACCTCCCTGGGCAACCTGACTGTCATCAAAGATGACTGTTTTCTCGATCCAGAAATATCTCTTCCATACAGCCTGTAAGGAACAGCCAGAGTCCCCCTTCAACCAGCCAACTGTTGATTCTTAATTCCTTATTTCCCCACTAGGTTTATGAGACTTCAGCTACTCTGGTGGCATAAACATGGTTTCTAATGATGCTGAAGACCAGGAGAGCCCATAGCCCAGAGGTAATGCTCCTTCTGCTCTAGAAAAACACAAGTGAGTTGCAGGATAGAAAGCATCGTCTACTAAGAAGGACGTGGATAGACTAGAAGCCTGGAGACCCAGCTCTCTTCTTGGCATTATTGCTGACCTGTTGGATAACAGCTACATCTCCTTTGCTTCCTCTCCACCTTACTGGCCTGCTTCGGCCATGGGTGGTGAAGACAGCATGCTGGGGATCCCCCATGGCCTGCTGCAGGGTGGGCTGGCAGGAGTCCCAGCTCTACCAAGCCCAGCAAGCTGAGGAAGGCAGGAGTGCACCCTTTGCAGAGGGGAAATTAATGAGCACTAACCAATTGGCCTCATGGTGCTTCTTAGAGACAATCTCCCAGCTCCCGCCAGCACATTTAACCTCTCATCTCAGAGAGAAAGAAGTGCACACGGGGACCAAGTCCTCAAAAGGTTGCCATCCTCGGATACAGATCATGAATGCTTAAGGATGAGGACTCACCCTTTTTTTAGATTTGTACAAAAGTTGCCTTAAGGAGACCCTTGTCTCATCCCAAGCAAATGTCATCTCCCACCACAGTGTATTGTATAAGAAAGATGAGCCCACAGGTGAGTGCTACAGCAAAGTTACAGGTGGCATTGCCCGCTTAGGGAGAAAGAAATCTGGACATACCATTTCTATCTCCATTGGGACATCTCTTTTTATCAGTGTGGAATACATGAAGAAGGACAGGCTTTCACTACTGGCCAGACAGGTTGCTAAACACCTACAGGATGTCTCACAGAATCACATGGGGTTGGAAGGGACCTCTGGAGATCATCTCATCCAACCCCCCTGCCAAAGCAGGTCCACCCAGAGCAGGTTGCACAGGAATTTGTCCAGATGGGTTTTGAATGTCTCCAGAGAAGGAGACTCCACCACCTCTCTGGGAAGCTTGTTCCAGGGCTCTGCCACCCTCAAAGTAAAGAAGTTCCTCCTTGTGTTTAGGTGGAACTTCTTATATTCAAGTTTGTGCCCATTTCCTCTTGTCCTACCTCTGGGCACAAGGCCACTGTGCCTCAAGGCCACTGACAGAGTAGAGAGATGATCCCAAAAGGCACAGGATTTCAGCTTTCCCCAGGGAACCGTGCATAATGGCTGCTTCCTCCCCACCCACCCCAACCTCCAAGTCCTGTGACAGTGGGATCAGGGCAGGTATGAAGAGCAAGGGACAGCTATCAGCTGGGCTATACCTTCCTTCTTGCTTGTGTTAAAAGCATCCGAAGTGGTCATCAGACTTTGTTTGAACTTTATGTCCCTCCCTGCCTGCAATTTCCACTCTCTGTTCCACTGACAAGCTCTTCAGTCAGTCAAGAGGCTTGCTTAAAAGCCTGGCAAGGAAGAACACATAAAGCTTCACCAATGGTGGCTCCTCCTGCTGGAGTCTCATCACTGAGACACTGAGATTTTGGATCAGGAGAACTGGGATCATCTCTCGCTGCAAACATGGCCTCTTCATCTCACTTGGGTATCTGTAGGTGGAACTGGAATAATCAAGTAGACTCAACGATTTTCAGTGGCCTCAAGCTTTAATGGTCTGAGGAGGAGAGCTTTCAGACAAGAAATTTTATTCCTTACAAACAACTCCTCCTTGCTTTTGTGGCCAGGCTGAAGAGACCATCTTTTTAAGCTGGCTCTTTGACCCGTGCTAGCTCAGCTCTTGTCAGGGCACATCACCTACCCTGTCAGTTCTGTAACGGTGGCTGCACATTCTTCACCCAGCTGCTTTCAGCTGCTTGTGATAGCACCTGCCACAAAAAAGACCCCAAAAGAATCAGAGGCTCTTGTTAAACAGCCTTGTTAATTCAGCTCTGATAAAGACACAGGAGGACAAAAAAAATAATCAATATTTGTAAAATGAAAAAGGACAAAATCCATAGAGAAATAAAGGTCATTTTCACGGTTCTATGAGGCCCTTACAAACAATGGAGAGTAAATAACATAATCCGAGCTTATGTAAGGAATGACTTTTCTTCCATGCTCTAGTGCTAGCCAGTGGATTTTAAACAAAGGCAGACCCAGCTAAGCCTCCTCTGCCCAGTGAGGCTAGGAGTCCTTCCCACCACAATTATTGCTAAAACACAATTTATCAAAAAGTGCCTGAAGTTTCGGTCCCAGCAGCAGTTTGGGAAGGGGCACGGGAGTGAAAGACAGTCAGGTCTAACCAGCTCCAAGCTGCCAAGATCAGGCATCAAAAGTCTGCTCTGCTCATTCATCAACTGTCATGAATATTTTGTGTACTCTGCCACCTTGTTATTAAAGGCTTACTCTCCCTACCTTATGGAAACACATGATTGTCACTCAAGCATTTTACAGTTGACATAGCGGAAAATTCATCCAAAACCACTCCCAGTAAAGTTGGGAACATATCCTGCCTCGCTGATAGGGCAGGACCCAGGTTCAGGCATTTCCCCTTCCCACCCCTGGAGCAGCTGAGCAATGGATGCTGATGTTTTCCAGCAGGACCACAGGCACCAGTGAGAAATCCAGTGATTCCCCATTCATTCGGATTATGTGCTCGCCACCCCTCCCCACGGCACACGGAGGAACTGAAGACAAAATGGACAGCGGCTCAAAAAGCAAAGCCACAAATTTTAACTGACCTACGGTCCGAGTGAAGATATTTTGACTCAGAGAAATGACCCATTCATCCCAGAGGCCACCCGGGAGTCTTTCTGTCCATCCAGAGGATAACAAGGCAGTTAAGCTAAGAGCTGTGTGCTACAGAAGCAGCTGAGCCGAGGATTTACCGGGGAGGCAGGAATATGCTCGCCTGCTCATGCTTCGGCGTGCCAGCCGTGGGCAGGAGAGGGCCTCTGTTATTCTGCTGGTGGTAGGTGTTCGATGGCGTAGCCTCAAAAACTTGTTCCCCCATCTCAGCTGCCAGGGGGAGAGCGTTGCAGTCAGGAGTGGGCAGCCAGGCCGCCTCTGGGAGCAGAGGAAGAGGCAGAGCATCCCTCCTCCAGAGCCAGGCGGACCTGGGGAGGACGGGACCCCTCGGTGCCTGGGACGATTAGGTCTATTCCAGCGCAAAAATCACAGCCCGGCTCTACGCCCCAAGCTCTGGTGTGTCCCCTCGCCTCTGTCGCTCGGAAGCGAGCCAGCTGGTCTGAGCTGCTGTGCTCCTGGGTGAGCCTGCCACCTGGAAACCTCAGCCCCGAAGGCGTAAGTCAGAGGTAGCACTCACACTGCCCGAGGAGACATCAAACCTCCTCCTTGGTACAGCACAGACAAGGAGCTGCTGCTTAGGAACGTGAAGCTGCAAATGTGACACCTCCCTTCATTTCCTTCCATATTTATGTTCTTGCTCCTTCCAGGGCAGATTTCAATTTGGCACAGCAGGGATCCCTTGGCTTCCCGGTGACTACTGAAGGGCTTTGCCTGGTGCTGCAGGTAAACTGGATTTCTTCTTTGACACCACAGCAGAACTGCCACGGAGCCAGGGTCCCGTTTGGCTCTCGGAGGCGCTGGGATGTCCAGGTCTCCCTTTGAGATTAGTGTTTCATATAGCTGGAGGAATATCTGGAATGAGAGAGCCTCTCACCCAGCTCCTCAGCGCAGCCACCAGCTCAGCCCTACGCGCTCAGCCTCTCCTGGGAGGTCTATCTAAGCTTGCTTTCCCCCACTGCCAAGCAGTGATAAACAGGCTTCGCTTTATCTGGTTCAGATAGGGAGGACCCTTGGCTTCCTTCTGAGCCAGTCTTGACTCTAGCTTGGGGTATCAACCCAGTTGACTGGTCTTCTCCAGGCAGTGACAGGGGATATGCCAAGGGCTATCTATGCAAGGATAGGACAAGAGAAAACGGGCACAAACTTGAATATAAGAAGTTCCACCTAAACACAAGGAGGAACTTCTTCATTTTGAGGGTGGCAGAGCCCTGGAACAGGCTGCCCAGAGAGATGGTGGAGTCTCCTTTTCTGGAGACATTCCAAACCCACCTGGACACGTTCCTCTGCAACCTGCTCTGGGTGGACCTTCTTTGTCAGGAGGGTTGGATGAGATGATCTCCAGAGGTCCCTTCCAACCCCATGTGATTCTGTGACCATAAAGTACCAGAATCTTACTGCATGCAGGCAGAGAGCCCCTGCTCTGTTTTTAGTTCTCCTGAGGAGTTTCCAGCCTGCAGTGCATCTCTGTGGCACTGGGAGAAGGGACATCAACCAATCTTCCACCACTTTCAGCAGGACTCAACTTCCCCAACTCAAAGATGTCCCTTCAGCCTGGTGAACCTGGTTCCCAGCAGGGATTTCATGCGAGGCCAGTACCAGAAATACCACTGATACTTCTGCTCTCATTCACTTTACCAACTGCTGAAAATCCTCCCATGTGCCTGACTGGGACAGAGATGAGCTGGGGAAGGCTGAAAACCTGGTGAACCTGAGACCCCTCTGGGATCACTGCCCTTCTCCGGTACCTACCTGTGTTGAATCAAAGCCAAGGAAAGCCAGACTTTGCTGTTTGAGCAAAGGGCTCAGTGGAAAAATGCAGCTGCACACCTACAGCTTTCGGGTCTCCGTGTTAAGGCAACATTTACTGTCCTGATTCTGTACCGTAGCCCAGCCTGGCAATGCTGTCATGCTTTTGCTATCGGGAAATGAAAAGCCAACATCACCCTCCTCCACAGATTCCCCCTTAAATTTTCTTCTGCGGTTCTGTATACACGGGAAGCAACAGGGCAGAACGATTGATTCCTTTAAAAATGAGGGAGTATCCGAGGATGCTTTAAAGTACCACAGTAGAGAGCTGAGGGATCTGTGTGTCGGGAACCTTCCCAGCTCCCACATCAGGGTGCCCAGCTCAGCGTGTGGTCCACATGCATGAACATGCTACCCTCATTCATTATCCCTCTACAGGATAAAACCTTCCAGCTCCCGACACGCCACACTCGAGCTTGGCTAGTGTAACCGTTACAAAAACTCATTTACACCTTTGTTTTCCTCCCTTTGTTTCCAATCAGATGCATATAGGGAACGACTGGAGTGACATGAATCTAATCAGAGGCTGATGCCACATCAGAAATCCCATCAAGCTATCTTCCAGTCCCAACAGGCCTTCCGCCGAAATAAAACATCTTGTCACGGCCTGGAGAACCCCTGCGTACATTGTGTCCCCAGCAGGGATTCTTAATGGGCTCAGTAGACAGAAACCGGGTTTGATTTTAGAAATACAAACCCTTTCCATTTAAATACCCTCCTTGCACTTAACGCTGCGTTTCTGGACTTTTTTTTTTCCTAGCAACAAACCAACTCTGTATGAAGGAACTCCAGGGAGAGGAATCTTAATTCTCCAACACCATTAGAGCAGAGCCCAAATGGCCGAGGAGACCCCGCACGCACGTTTCACGCCCGCCGTGCACGAGCACGCATCTGTGCTCAGGCGGGAGCGGTGGCAGCGGGACATCTGCAGCCCTGCTCAGCCTTCAGCCAGAAAAGGGCAGCCTTCACCTTGGAAAACCCAGCTGACACCACCAACCCCAGCCCCAGGCTGCAGAACCTGCCGTTCCCAAACGCTGCTGGAACGAAGACACACGGGCTCCCATCCGCACCTTCCGCATTTCTGCGTAGGGAGTTTTTCCAAGCCTCCCACCGCCGAGTTCGAGCCCCTTTCCAGCTTGGGGCCACCCCGAGCACAGATAAGAGGCTGTCTGCTGAGCACTGAAGGCCTCTCTTCCCCTACAGCATACAACTTGGCTGGGTCTTCAGCCCCTGGATGCCGTCCAAAGGCAGTAGGTTTCTTGCAGCTTGAATATGCTCAGTGCCTCTCCTCAGGCACAGCCTTCCCTTACACAGCTATTGTTTATGACCCCAATTATCTCCCAGAAGCTGGTCCTTGCCTGCAGTTAATAACCAAGGCTAAGTGATCAACCTGTTAGGACTCCAGCAAACTGGTTGTTAGCTTCTCTGTCGACCAAGTTCAGGGTCTCTTACCGCTATTAGAAACTCAGATTAATGATGCACAACAGAAATGAACTCCCCCGTGACACAGGTAGGTGGTGGGGGGGAAAGAATCACTCCTTTTTCCTGCAGGTATCAGCTGAGCAGGCAGGAGACAAGCCCTCCTTTAACTCACTTCTCAGCCTCCCCTGATGCCTGGGAGATGGCAAAGAACATCTTATTTTCAAGAGTACTTCAAACTTTTCTCGGGACCCGGATCGCGTGGGCAGATCTATACGTAAAACGGGCTCACTCCCCGGAAACTGCTTCCAGAGACCTTTTCCAAACTGCAGTTCCTACCCTCGTGTTTCAGGTTCCCAGCAGTTAACAAGAGCAGGAGACCTCACCTCAGAAAGAAAGGCTACACGGACCCAGCGTGCGGCGTGTAGAAGCGGATCGCAGGTTCCAAGGGGACATCTACGTCCAATAACAGGCTTATTGTCAGCCTGTCCCAACCCTCTCCTCGCGGGCTTATCTGTAGAGCA
The DNA here is from genome assembly GCA_025769975.1 of Gallinago jamesoni. Lineage (NCBI taxonomy): Eukaryota > Metazoa > Chordata > Aves > Charadriiformes > Scolopacidae > Gallinago > Gallinago jamesoni. Next base: position 23,937,489 of record JAOQGH010000040.1, read on the forward strand.
GCCCTCCAACACCTCATCAGAAAATGGTAGTTTGAATTCAGAGAAAGCTCACGCTGCTTCCCTTTCACAGCTCTTTCTTGTCCTCTGAACGCTAATGGAGACCACCAGTCCTGCGCTCACCGGCTCACTAGGTATCTTATAGGACATAATTTTCTCAAGAGATGCACCAATCCCTACTCCATAAAGCATGGAAATCTGATTTGGGGGAATTACCACCGTGGTCTTGGGCAGCCAGTCTGTCCCAGCCCACACAGAGACACTCGGAGAGCACCAAAAAACCAAACCCAGGCGGTGCAGCCGTGCAACCGTGGGGCTCTGGGACAGACGGACAATGACACAGGAAGGAGAAGAGCGGCTACAACAAGCATAAGGACTCTTGGCTGGTTACAGAGTTGGTGCCTACAAATGACTTTGGGTGCGATGGGCTCACCGCCTGAACCTTGGAGTGTGACTGTCTCCTCCTGCTGCCACAGGGAGGCAGGGAACAGGGGAAGGAACGCGGCAGTGCTTGCTGAAAGGTCTTCTGCAGCCGGCCTCTCCTGCTCAGATCCCTGCCCCTCCAGCTCCCGTGTGACATCCGAGGAGCCAGCGCTGGGACACTAAGGAACCCCTCCATACCTGCCATATGCTGCCCAAAAGTCATTTATTCTCCTGCCACTCCATGCACCGGCTTGAAAAAGGCAGATAAGGAAGCAAACCATCAGGAACAAAAGAGGGCACCTTTCCCCATCTGATCAACTGCTGGGTGACAGAAGACCACAAACGTGTGTCACCATGGCTGAGAGGATGGAACAGGAACCAAATTTTATCAGCTCCTCCCTTTTGACAGCACACGTTTCCTAAGGTGTGGTGAAGCTCAGAGGGATAGTCAGGATGTGACAGTTTACAGTCCCATCACTCAAAAGCCTCATTTTAAGGGCTGTAACTACAGTTCATCAACCACCAAAGGCCTTCCTCTGAAGGACGCTGGGCAGAGGGGGGGTGGGCAGAGCTGCACATGAGGGCCTGTCACCAGCACGTCACAGTGCCATCACCCAGCAACGCAGCAGTCACAATGCCCCATGGCAGGATAAAAAGGAGCATCCTCCTGTGCCCCGCTGCCAGAGCTGGCCAGGGGGCAGCCTGAAGACACCCGAGAAGAAATCCTTGAGGAGCTGGCAGAATTAGCTGGAGGTGGTGAGTGAAGAAGATGAGCAGGGCCACCTTCAAAGCTCATCTGAGGGACGGAAATCCTTTTCAGCTGGATAGCTGCGGCAAGACCAAGGGAATGACTTCTTGAAGGGCACTGGAGAGCTCGCCGTCCTCATCCCCCATGGATGCAGCCGTAAGAAACAGGATGCAGAGATGTTGCCAGTGCTTTGGAGCACCCACTGGTGACCTGCCAGGCATGGAAAGGGTTCTTGTCCCCAAGGTCGATCAGGTTGGGGGAATGCGGCCACCCTCAGAGAGATGGCACCAGGTTGAGGTAGAATAGGGCTTGGGCATCTCCTGGGAGGCATGACCAGCCTGTAGGACGAGGAAGCAGGTCTTGCTCACATGCTCAGGGAACAGCCGATCGCCAGCACCAGCTGGGGTCAGGAAGGAATTTTCCCCCGGGGCACATTGGCCCTGCTCCCCGGGGGTTTTTTGCCTTCCTCTGCAGCATCCAGCACGACCACTTGTCAGGGCTCCTCTGCTCCATTTTGGCTTGGTTACTGCCAGCTGCTCATGCACCACGGGGATGGCCTCTCCTGCCCTGCAGCTGGGGAGAGGAAGGCTTTTTTTCCCCCAAGGCGGGCTAGCAAATATCCCCGGGGTGGTTTTTTTTGCCTTCCTCCACAGCACTGAGCAGGGCCCCTTGCCAGGGCTCCTCAGGGCCCTTTGGGCTTGGTCCTTGCCCGCTGCCCTGGCACCTTCTGGGCACCACTCCTGCCCCAGCTCTCTCGGGCTCTCTTGCCCATGGCCAGTTGGGAGCGGGAGCCAACTCCGCTCTTCCCTTGGCTCCATCTCTCCAGGAGTTCTTGCTCGTGCAAAACAGCCCCCGTGCTCGGGCAGGCTCCCAGGCTCGCTCCACCACCCGGGGCTGCCACTTTTCCCACGTGCAAGATGAGCAAAGGGCAGGCATGACAGCGCTTTCCATCCATCGCTGGCCAAGAAGCACAGCAGCGGAGCAGATTCCGTGAGAGCCAGGTGAGAACGGATGCCCCTGTGCCACCAGTAGATGGTGAAGGAAGTCCCAGTGATAGCTAGAGGAAGCACCAGATTTTTCTGGTGGCGTCAAGGGGGTGCAAGGACCATCCTGCACCCCCCAAGCAGCGCTCGAAGGGCGGAATGTTTCCCCCAGGAGTTTGCTGGTGTTTTTTCTGCCTTGCCCAGTCCATTCCCAGCCACAAACCCCTATAACCCTGCGGACACGGTGATGCTTTCTAATTTCCAAGTGCTATTTACGGTGCGTGTGGCTGCCACCAACAGAGAGGGGCTCTGTCAGCAGAGACCCCAGCACCCAGCCGTCCCACGGAGGCACCCGAAGGCGCAACTGGAACAAGCACGGACAAACGCTTGTGGCATGAGGCCATGCCTGTAAGCCAACGGGCTAGTGACCACCTAACAACTCACTGCATGGTCCGGAGGGGAGCTGAGTCCTCCACTGGCGTCCTCCACCAGGGCTTGGCAAGAGTGACACGGCCACCGCTCCCGGAGACTGCTCAGGCAGCTTTAAAAACACACTCTTTCATCGTTATGCACGGATTTACTTATTCATGTATTCTCAACAGAAGCACTAAACGGCCATAATTGGATCCATTACTGGGGTTATTAGAGCTCTCAGTCACTGCCTCCGCAGCCCTGCGCGGTGCGGGGGGAAGGCAGGGGGAGAACAAGCAGGGCAGAGGCAGGGCCAGCGGCAGGGGCTTTAAAAATTCGTTAACTTGTTGCTGTGGCAACCGAAACAAAATTTCTGGCAGGGCCCCGCGATGTGCGGGGAGCTGTAAACTTCTCCATTTGTGGAAAACATTGGTCATGTCTCTGGAAGGGAGGTGGAGGGAAAGCAGAAAGAAGGGCTCTTTTCAGAGACTGCTGGAGCAAGAGCCAAAAACGGTCCGCTTGCAAATTTATCCGTATGGCAAGCCCTGATGAGGGTTGGATTTTGCATACCAGAGCTTCCCAGGAGCCACTGCACCGAGACAGAGCTGGCGTGTATGGAAGAGCAGCGCTAGGTATTCAGCCCAGCTGGTCTTGGCTGCCAAGAAAGCCACCGAGCCGCTGCAAGGAGACAGGCAGCCCTGGGGTCCTCGCGCTTCTACCTTCACCTGCCTCCTCGGTCCCCCAACCCACCGTGTGTCCCCGTGGAAAACGGAGCTCGCCTGGGAATTAACTTCCATTGAGATGCCAGACAGTGGAACGCCAAACTTTCCTTCCGTAAACAGCGGGAAATGGAAAAGCGGTGGTTAGGTCTGGAAATACGAAAATTTGGATAGAAAGACTGAACCTGATCTCAGAAAAGACGTTTTCAAGATGCTCGGTTCTCTCAGCAGCCGCCTGGACGAAATGACAAACTTCAGGTGCCCACTACTTCAACATCTCAACACAGGTCGCAAACTTTCAGGTTCAGCATCTTAAGTTCATGTTTAGTCACAATGCAGGACCTGCAAAAGCAGAGTCAGCGTCCATTTCATGTTGGTAGATTTCAAGTTGACTTAGGCTAAACGAGCCGCGTTGTGCCACCTATTTAATTTTCTGGGAGATCCCCCAGTTCATGCCTGAGCCTGCTTAGCCAGCAAAGTCCAAGCCCTCCTGCCGCCCACCCTTCCTGCTCAAGGATCAGGGCTGATCAGTTTACTGCTTATGAACTAATTAATTTCGTTTGGAAACTCGGAAGAGCACGGGTGCCTGATGCGAGACCCTGAATTCTCTCAAGTTGAGCACATAGGTTGGAGCTACCAAATGAGCACTTTGCAAAAAAGATTCAAGAGTGACAGCGGGTGCTGCCAGCAGAAAATTTGCCAACGGAGAGATACCGTACGGGCAAAATGATTGATGAGGATTTCGGTTTTTCTCTGGAGTCAGCAGCTTAACTATGAAGACTTTATTGCGAGTTAGATTCGCTTGGTGGGACTGATTTCCACCGAGAAAGGAGGAGCGGAGGGAACGGGGGGACAAAAAGATAGGGGGACTGGCGTGGGGTGGGCATCCAAGCAGCCCCATTGTAATGCCACCCGGCTCCTCTCCTCTGTCCCCCGCTGCCACCGCGGCGCGTGGCTTCCTGACCCTGACGACTTCACTGCATTAATGACCTCAGTTGAGAATCTTTTAAGCTGACTGACAGCGGCTTGGAAAGAAAAAAAAAAAGAAAAACCCCACTCGGGAGCCATGAAAATTGCACCGCTGCTGAAGGGGAGCGTAGCGCAGGGGCAGGAGAGAGGGACACGCTGAGTGCGTGGCAGGGCTTTGAACAGGCTCTGCCCCGCACAGCGCCAGGGATCCTGGCCAGCCTCTGAGGTCAAGGTAAGAAACGAGGACTTGCAAAGTTCAGTGAAACTTCGGCTTACAATCCAGCTCTAATTATCCTGTTAATCAAAGCAAAAAAGCCTCCAGCTTTGCCAACCCAGCCAAGCAAAAGGCTGCAAGTTCACGGCTCTGTCACTTAACCCCCGACTGGCTAGAAAGCCAAGGAATAGGAATTTTTGAAAGGCTTGGAAATTTTACTCCACTCCACCGAAACCTTCTACCTTCGTTCCTAGCCTACAATGCTTGGATACGGACTAGAGAAGAAATGTAAGGCATTACCTGTCTGCAGCTGTTAAAGCTTAAATCTGCAGTATATAAATGTTGTTTGTGTAGACAAAAATGTTTTGTTGGCACAAACATCACCTCAATCCATACTTCTGTCAGCCACTGAAGTGTATGGCATATATATCAAAACCCTACATATTTTATTCTGGTCAACGGAGTTCATGGTGCGGTTACTTCTAGTGAAGAACAGAATTTTCTTCACTGCAAACTACTTCTTCTAAAGTAGTTTTCTTCTTTGAGACACACAGACTTTGGTTTAAATGCTACAGTAAGGGAGAAAAAAAAAAAAATCAGTCTATCAAACAAGAGAAAGGTAGAACACACACAGATCACTTCTCAATTTCCAGAGTCACTGATGCAGTGAAGATAGATGTTGCCCGAGAACAGGCTTGTCATGGCTTTGGGTGGTGAAACATCGCCAGCAGCTTAAGGTTGGCTGGAAAATCTTCACTGTGCACACGTGACAATTTTAGCCTTGACGTTAGAGTTAACACCCACACCCGAGCATTTCCAAACTTCCAGGCAGTCCTAGGCCTTGAGAAAAAAGCCTGCTCTTGTAAGTTGGAACTCTACCAGAAGTTTCTCTTTAAGTTCATAATTTTGAGGGGCTGGCCCTTTACTTAGAAACTCCTTTTAATTATGAAAATTAAGTAGCAGAAATTATTACGGAGCACACAGGCTACACATACGATATCTCTGACTCTGGAGATATCAGATGGAGACTTTTTTTCCAGGCTGCTCTTTCCCCATACGCAGATATAAAACCACAGGATAATCATGGTCAGTCCTCCACAGGGAGGTGAGGGAGTGGAGGTGCCACAGCTTTTGATTCTCGTATAGGTAACCAAATCCCATCTTAGAAACAGCTTATTTGTTCTGTTACTCTTAGTTGAATGCCTAAAATCTTACTGGTCTTTTGCTTAGAAACTTAATTTGCAGCCTCAGTTTATTCACGGGCCGTTTATACCCATTTCCTCTTGTGCCAATGCCGTCTTTTAGTTTAAATTGCTCTCCTCCCTCCCTGGTGTTTACTCCTCTGATTTATTTAGAGGGATCTTTTCATATCTCCCTCTCAGCCTCTGTTTTGCCAGCTTAAACAAGACACACTCTTAGAGTCCTCGTGCACACAACGGATTCTCCATTGCCCCCACCGTCCCCTTTCTCTCCACCTACACGCCGCTCTCACCTCACGTTATTTTTTGGCACGTGGGTGTTTGGTAGCGTGGAGAGAACTGACCAAAAGTCAGTACTACCTTCTCCCCCAAGGGCCAGCGTGCCTTATACAACCTAGGACTGCATTTGGTTTTCAGTCTAGTGATAGGATAATTTATTTCATTAACTAACTTACTCCCTTCAAGCCCCCGACGAGCTATCAGCTTACACCAGACATTCTCATTATCAGTCTTTAGCGGTACAGTCTCTTTTATTATTTTTTTTGGTACTATTAAAAATTGGTGCATTTCTATCATTTTGGTCATTGGTCATCATTTTCGTGCTGCATGATCTCCAAGCATTGCTATCAGTAACAGTAATATGCCAGCTGCTCTGTGTCATGTTTTTTCATACATCCATACCCATGAGAAGATCTACAGGGGAATCCAGAAACTGCTCAAGTAAAGAGGCAAGTCCCTCTTCCAGACTAACAGGAGGATCGGTTCCTCCTTCAGCTCTGGCCTCCACCAAGTGAGAAAACCACCGCTTCACCTGCACACGATGTCCTCCATGATAGGGGACACAGATCACATTGTTCTACCACCTGAGACCCCCAACCCTGTCGCAAGCATCCTGAATCCTGGCTGTGCGACCGGAGACCTTGGGGAGAAGCCGATCGCCTGGGTGATGTTTTCTCTTTGGTCTGGTTGTGAGGATGGAAGAGGGGATTGCCCTGTGCACCAGTGTCTTCCATCATGTTCCTGTTCTAATTCTGGTGGGAGGAGAGAACCACTCAAAGAATATCGAGCATAGCTTTCTCTGTCCTCAAGGCTCTTCATTTTGGGAACCTATTGAGGATTAGGCTTTTCACAATCTCCTCTTTTTCCGAGATCTCTCGCTCACGTTTGGATGGTAGGGAGAGGACCACTACTTTCTTCTCCAAGAACCAGAGCTGAGGCACTTGCAGCCCTCACGCTACAGAATCTGGCTTCCCCCCTCCTAATTACGCCTCATTTCTCTACTTCTAATTTACTCGTTTTGCCGAGTCTCGAGGGCAGCATGGCATTGTGACTACAGCACTCATCAAAGACGGCAGAACGCGGCTATAAAATACAGCAACGTTAGTGGTACCTCTCTCAGATGGCTCACTGCCTCGCGACCACGGCAGAAGATGTTTGGAAGTGCTTATCAAGAGCATGGATTACAGCCCAGATGCTTAGGCCAGGTAAGCATTATCTAGCGCTCACAAAAGCCGCCCGCGAGCGAGAGATCTTGCTCTTGCAGGACTCCAGTTGTTTTAGATGACTTTGGGCCAAAAGCAAATTGGTTTGATGAACACCCCACCCCTATGGGGCTAGAAGCTGAAAAGCAGAACGCAGGGAAAGGAAGGGAACAGAAAAGCCTGGTCCTGAGCTGGCTGTTTCCAAACCTGTTTACTTAACTATTAGCAAGGGTGGCTTCTCCTTAATTTATTTACATGGAATGTTTCTGTAACCATCTGCTCTTAAGCTAAACGAAAAATTATCATCTTTCTCCTGCTGCTGCAGAGACTCCCTTGGATGTTCTTAATAATACAAAAAATCTATCATTTTAATGCAGACAGCTTGGCTAATAAAAATGATCTGTACCATTAGTAATTATGCCACAAATACAATGCAAACAAGGCTCTTCCCTGAAGAGGCCAAGCATAAAACACCTCTCTCACCAACCAGGGGACAGGGATGACTGCAGAGCAGCAGGACCTGGCTTCTTGCTTCTCTCCCAAAGAGCAGAACAACAAAGAGGATGGCAGTTTAATTAAGTTACCATTACTCACTTCTTTAACAAGCTTCAGGTGGTTCAGTCAAACCTGCCTGGGCCCCATTTTCCTAGGGAGCTTTTCTCCCAAAGCTGCCTTGGTTTACCACCTTCTCCAAAAGCACAGAACCTATCAAGGCTCTGGTGGACCCACCTTTGCTGTGAAATGTGCTGATGTGGCCAGTCCCACTTAACAGGTGGGAAACTGAGGCAGAAAGCAACTAAAAGCAACAGCAAAGGTGATGGAAGAAAGAAGCGAAGCAAGAAGTCGGATTCAAGCCATGAAACCATTACTGAGCCACTGAGAACATCCCTTTGGGGAGGGCCGACTTGAAAAAAGCTCCACCAGGGGCAGTTTGCTCACAAAGGGAAGGACAGCACTCACTACCAGCCCCCGTGATACCATTTCACACTAGCTGGTGTGATACCTAGATGATGTTTCTCATCAACTGCTGCTCCCTTCTATGAAAGGCAGTGAAATCACTGAACCTCCGTCACTCAGCTTCCACAAAAAAAAAAAAAAAGGCAATAAAATGCTTAGAGGTTCAGGGATGAACGAAAAGGAAACAAACCAAAGCAACACAGAAGGAAATGTTGCTTTCTTTAAACGAGTGCTACGGGGAAAGGAGTAAGACTACGCCTCAAATTATATCAATAAAATATGAACATACCTCTCTTTACTAAATAATTCAATTGATAAAGAAAGGTGCGTAAAGAAAGATAATCAACATCTTGGGGATTTTCAAACACTTCTGTAGAGGGATGAGCGCTGTAAGGAAAGAAATGTGAAGGAATTGGAAGACCAGTACATACCATGAATTTCCCTAGCCCACATTTGCACGGAACAAGGGGAGTGCCTGCCCTGGCAGTGGTGGCTGGGCAGGGGGATGCTAAAGGGATGCTCACTCTTACAAAAGCCAGAGATTTAATCCCAACTTGGCCAACGTGTCTGTTGACTTTAATTTCTTTAGATTCTGTTTCTCTGGGATGCCGGGATGGTTCACGGTTGCCTATCATCTCCAAAGCTGAAGATGCAGACAGGGGGGCAACGCTTTGCCGGGCAGGTAAAGATGAGCAAACTACAACGGGTGGTAACAGGCAGGCACGAGCTGACTCCCGTGAAAGCACTGCAGGAGAGCACCAAAGGTGGTGCATCGCAGGACATACCGTGCAAAACAACACCAGCAATTTGCTGAGCTGCAGCAGAGGAAGCCATCCATGAGGAGGGAGCCGGAGCCGTGGCCGGGAGCCAGACCCAGACCCGCAGGGAAATACAGGAGCGTTACCAGCTGATGGCTTAGACTGAGGTTAGAGATGCATAGAGATCATTGACATGGGTGATATCTTGCTCATGAGGGGGATTATTAAGGATAAGCCAAGCTATTTTTAAAAACAACTCTGAAGACAGTTGGAGAGCTGATCTTGGCTTGCAGCTGGGCAGGGCTGCCAGGGAAGATTGATGACTGGTGCATAGGGATCAGATACTTCAGTTGCCCTCGTACCTGCGCAGCGGCTGCGAGCTGCAGAGCTGAAACTCTTTCAGGGAAGCTATCAGAGTCCCCATCCCCGAGTCTGTCAGGGTTTCAGAGTGATGGGCCACCGGGAGATGGCAGGGAAGCAAGGTGGAAGGGAGGCTGTTTTGTGCTACACCAGATAGCAGTTGCTTACCCCCCCCCCCCCAATCTCATCACCATTTTCGCCTTCCATTGTTTCATGGCCTATTAATATTCATAAGAGCTTTTCTATTGTATTTGCACTTTTCTATCACGCTCGCAGGCCTGATCTCTACTTGCCTTAATAGGATGCAAACCTCATGAAATCAGATCTTATTAGCAAAACTCCATCAGACTCCCTCAGCAACGCAGTACCTCAGTCCCCGCTCCTGCTCAAGTGAAAGGGAAGCCTTTTCACGCCGTTGACATCCGTAGAGCCCGTAATCTAATACGACATTTCAATCCTAAGAGCAGAAACAAAGAGGAGTAAAACACAGTGCGGGGAATGCCGCTGAATGCTGCTGAGTCAAGCCCCGCAGCATCACAGCCAAGAGATGCTCAAGACCTTGAAATAAAGTTTCTAAAACCTGGCTTGCAATAAACCTGACCCAACACAGGTGCTGGTTCGTTAACACCTTCATCTCACTGAGGGAAGACTGCTGACTTACCCCCAAAGGAATTCCTCCAAACTCTGTTCTAAAGGACAAATCTTTTGGCTTTCTCCCACACGGGAGCGATGCTATCCTGGTGCACAACCCTGGGGGCTTCACACAGACAATCCTGATGGGAACGAGCAAGAAAAGGCAGTGCTGGGAAGTGGTGACCTTATCCACCCTCTCTGCCCCTTGCCCCTCCTCACCTTTTAAACCACCGACTTGACCAATATGTATGAATTTTCAACTCTCGGTCTCTCAGAGCCAAGAGAGGAGAACAAGTTTGGAGCCTGGAGTGCAGCTCCAACGAGGATGCTCTGCACTTCTGGAACAAGTGCCTTGAGTCCTGCCTTATGCCCTGCTCCGCACATCATCCCTGCTGATAAAGGTGCCACAGATTGATTTTTCCAGATCCCGGGTGAAGACTGTGCCTATGGCAGAAAGAAAAACTCATTGCTGGAGTTGGGCAGTGAACAGAGTTCAGTTTGTAAGTCGGTGAGTGAAAATAAATACAAAACGTACGGTGTCACACTCCCACTCAGTCACTCTCCTAAGCAGAACAGTGCATTAACACATTAATTTTAAAAGAATTTCCAGCTGCAACAGCTAACAAAGACGTTGACAGCAGGCTCTTACTGAATAAAGGCTGCTCAAGTCTTGCCCCTGAACTGCCCAAAATCCTTTCTGCTTAATTAATGACCTTCATTCTGTATCAACAATAACTGATAGCGATTTGATGGAAAATTGCTGAGCTAATATTCAGGACGCTTTGCCAGTCGGGTTTGATACCGAATGGTTCTGTGGTGTGTATCTCCTGCTCCCAATACAGGGGAGCACGAACTCTTGCCAAAGATCACCCCTTATTCTTGGCAGACGGTTGAGAAAATGAGACTAGGCCCATATGGATCCAAATTGCTGAGAGCAGAGTTGGGATTTAATCATAGCCTTTCTTGTGGCAGAGAGGTGAAACGCTGTCTCAAATCACCCGCATTACCAAGAGGTCCCGAGTGCAAAGACTCAGGAGTATCTTATCTTTACTTATTTCTAATTACAGGGCTTTACAAATTCCTTTCTTTTGGTTTTTTTTTTTTTTAACCTGTTGTGTGAACATCAAGGGAAAGGAGAAATCTGTTGCTATTAATATCTATTCATACTTACAGCAAGGAAATTCAGCCATACCATAAACCCATTATCTCTGACTACAAGGATTCTTCCACGTGTATTTAACAGGATTAAGGGGAACTGGCACTGGGACCAAAGGATACCTGCAAAGTTTCAAAAGAATACTCAGACATTTAGATTTTCAAATTACTGTACAAGCTGCGTGTGTAATTTATAGCCAGCTGAAGCTGCTAAAGTTAGCCAGACAAGAGTGGATTATTGTATCGACTACGGTTTTGTACAAGGGTAGCACCCCAATTCAGCATCCCAATTTATAAGGTCAGGAGGGGCAGTGGATTCTGACATGTAAGAAGGTCTTAGGAACACCATTCTTCTCTCAGTTTAATTGCTACTTTCTCTGAATCTGATTAATCTGCAGACCTCACGAAAGGTCTCTCCAAAACCCGGGAATGAGTTAGTTCTCCACCTCTGGAGCAGAATTACAGGAGACTGCAGGGGCTGCTACCTCAAGGTTGTACGTGCAGCCGCTGAAACCATCATCCCGGCAGAGCAGGATAAAGAATGCCCCCTGGATCCCAAATATAAACACAGGGAAGCTTTTCCCGAGCCTCTCAGTCAGTGTCACGGACACATAAACCCACCCCTCGATAGTACGTGGCGGTCATTACTTGTGCAGTGCCCGGAGGAAAAAAAAGATGCATTGTGCTTTCCCTGCTGTTGCATTCAACTAAAACTTCAAGAAACCTCGTTCCTCAAGCTGTGCCAACATCATTTAGGTTGTTGGTGCGCAAACAAGGAGGTAAACAACAACCACCACACAAAAAAAAAAATCATGTTAATTTCAAGCTCCATTAGAAATGCACAGTTTGGCAGCAAGAAAAATCAATGTTTGTCCAGTGGAAAAAAATAAACAACCAGCACTGATAGGGACAAAAGGGCTGTTTTCAAGTTTCTAAGAGGATGTAAAAATCTTGGTACTCAATATCCTCTGAACTGGCGGAAAATTATTTTCTTATCACAGAGACTATTTGATTCTGACACGGGGAGTATTTTGATGCGAATTACCCAACCCCAGATACTGCCTGGCAATGCTTTCCTTCTTTGTACATCTGATCAGATCTGACACTAGGACCAATTGATTTCCTTTTCTTTTTTTTTTTTTTTTTTTTTTTTACCCTCAATAAAGATGTCGTCAATTCTGGTTTGTTCTGAAGAACTCCACAAATGCTACAGCAGATACATACAGATCTCCCAGGGCTGACTTCCAGTTTAGCTGTGCTGGATAACAAGCAGAAAAACCATCATTCTTAGGCGTCACTAGTTGCCTGGGATAAGACTTATTCACTGTGACAAGTTAAAAAAAAACTAAAAAAAAAAAGGGTTGGAGGGCTGACCTTTCAGCAGCACCTGAGCTGAGGCCAGTTTGAGTAAGAAAAATCCTCCCTGGCCTCATTTAGGGAAGCGGCGTTGAGCAGGTTCTGAGAAATGGCAGGTCCCCCACTAGACCCATGATTCATTCATCTTTAGGAAAAATCACAGTCATTTGCTACCATGCTACTATGTTAATTTGTTTGAGGAAGCTCTGGGCCCTCCTGAGGCACTGGTTGCCACGTTGCGGTCCACTTCATCCACAAGTTCCCCCAACGTGGGGCTCCTGCCTGATGGGAAAATCCAAAGGTTTGCCCTCCCCAGCATCCTGCTGATGTGCTGCAAGCCAAACCCTGCCCTTGGCAATGGAAACTCAGGAGGCTCCTCTTCCTTTTAATCATGGAATCATATGGGGTTGGAAGGGACCTCTGGAGATCATCTACTACAACCCCTCTGCCAGAGCGGGTCTACCCAGAGC
>JAOQGH010000040.1:23950421-23961861 GCA_025769975.1 Gallinago jamesoni
GTCCCTCAGCCTCTCCTCATAGGAGAGATGCTCCAGGCCCTTAATCATCTTTGTGGCCCTTTGTTGTACCCTCTCCAACAGTTCCCTGTCCTTCTTGATCTGGGGAGCCCAGTTAATGGGCTCTGCATGACCAGGAGCCTGCCCCTACGGCAGAATTTGGCTCCAAGGGGTTGCTCGGAGCATGGTGACTGATGCACCCCCTGCAGCTGCCATCTCGAGCACTTATGTTTCCTTATAGATGCACTGGAATATTCTCCTGCCTGGAAAAAAAATATAAAAAAAGAAAGGCAAGCCAGAAAGCCTAAGCTACTCTGTTTAAAATAAAAAAAAAGTTATCATAATTTTTGTAGCTTTTGCTGGACGTTATCAATCCCCTGCTGGCACAGTCCAGCACGGACAAAAAGAAAACTAGATATTACGCGAGGAAGGGAAAATACAGAGGCTATGGCAAGAGAATGTCTATGACATTAGCTGTGTTCTCCTGTCAAGGGCTGGCAGTTGAGCCCCCCTTGCCGGCAGGTATCCCTACAGGAGTGTGAAGATGGCAGTTCAGAAGGAGATGAAACCCAGCTCTCCTGCACAGCAGTCCTAGCCGAAGAGAGACCTCCCTTCCAAGAAGTGAGAAATATTTCCCCTTTGTTCCCAAAAAGATTAAGCCTGTTTTCACCGTCAAGAATGAAAAATATCCCGGAGAAGATCAGAGCATCCATTTAGCAGAGACTACACATGAAAGGACTCGCACCAGAGAGGGCTAACATCGTCCTCCGGCAAGCGCTCCCCAATTTTCTGTGAGAAGCATCACATCGTGTATCAGCTCTTAACCAACCGAAAGATCTCAAGGAAAGGGGAACTTTTGGAACTCAAGAGAGCCGAGATCAAAATGAAATGCGCTGACACTTGGAGTTAAAGCCCGTCTCTAAGTGCTGGAGGCTTTCTCAGCTCGCATCGCTCAGTTAAGAGGAGGGATGCTGCTGCAAAGGCCAACACCTGACGGGGAAACGCGTACGCCAAATCAGAGCGGCTCACTTCCAGATTTAGGGCAGAGCAGTGGGATGGGTGAGCGTGTGTCGTGTCCCCCCCCCCCCCCACCTTCTACTTAGAAAGCTAACTAGTTGCTCTGCAGCTTGACTCCCTGCACATTTTTAAATGAGCTACAGCACAAGTGAAGACGCCCAAGCTCCAACGTAGAGGAGCCCAAGGGGGATACCAAGGGAGCGAGCAGATGCCAAGGCGGGCGAGGGAACCGCTGGGCTCTCAGATGGTATCGATAAGTAAACAGACAAACAGCTTCGTGGGGCTCACCAGCAGGTAAGGAGGAGGTACACCTCAACAGTGACACGGCACCTATGATGCACCATCAATTAACGAAACGACCAGGCAGCTCTGGCGAGGGAGGGAAAGGGCAGTAGCTGCTGCAGAGATTCAGCAGCTCTCGCTTGGGAGAACGAGCACGGCCACGTGTCAATTCATTCACAAACTCCGACGCACCAATTTAGGCTAACTCTGTCTTTAATTTATAACTTTTTGCATTTTCATAGCCCTCTGGGACTGTTAATTCATTTGCTTCTTCCCTAGATTTCATCATGTCTGTAGAGCGCGTATGAAGGGATGGAAAAGCAGCCCAAAGACGTTACCCAGGCAGCAAAGGGGGGGTGAAGGTACCTTCAGTAGGAAGTCTTTTTTCTTTTTTTTTTCCCCAATGAAAAGACTTATTTTTCTTTCATCTAAAATAGCTAGATGTAAGGTCCAAAGGCGATTTTTCATTATAAAGCTATATTTCCAGGGCCTAACAATTCCTCAAAATATTAACCTCTCATATTCAAATTCTGCAGGCCTGCACTCTCTTCAAAGATGCTTGGTTTCTTGGGACGTTTGATCAAATTGCTTCTGACCTTTTCCAGTGTGCTGAGAAGCCTTGAGGAAAGCGAGCGGGGGAAGGATGGTCGGGGAGGGATAGACAGAAGAGGAAAGATTCTCATAGAAGAAGAATTCTTCTCAGCCTATTCTCCAACAGTTCCGCAGTCAAAAGGTTCTGAAGTTGGAATTGGCACGGAAATATTTCTGCCTGAAGGATTTCAAAGAATAATCCCGGAAGGGTTCCTTGGGCATGGCCTGACTCCAATGGGAATTAATTTTCATTTGACCCAATTATACATGTTTAAAAAGCACACGCTGAGTATGCCTGTGGGGTTTTCTGGTAAGCTCATTAAGGAGTTGATTTTGTTCTGCACCAAGTCCTCTACCTCAGTCCTGAAAAATGCTTCATGAAACCACGAGGCTCATAAAAGTCCATGGGACACAACATATTCCTTAAAATTAAGCAGGTGTCTATGTGCTTCGCTGGATCAGACCTGAGCTGTGGGTTTCCATTCATTCAACTTGAGGTCCCAGCATGGCTTTCTAACACAGACCCTGATCTCTCAGAAATTCTGTAGGTTCAGTATAATTGTCTTAACCAACTTTGCAGCCCCGATTCAAAGCAATCCAGAGCCTCCCAAACTGTTCTGGCATCACAGACTCAAAAGCACTGGGCCAGGACATGCAGTAGAACTGGTTGCAAGCTACTAAATCAAAATAATAATAACAACAACAATAATAACGATAATATAAAAAATACCACCAGCACCCCAAATGTGTTGAAAAAAATATTAAAAGAGGATAAAGATCTCCTTCAAATCAAGTTCAATTTAAAATTCTTCAGCACAGCAGAAAAGAGGCAACCGGAAAGCATTGCTTTGCTCAACAGGAAAAATTCCAGTTTATCCAAAATAAAACATGCCGTTTGTAGTGCTTGTTAGAAGAAAAAAAAAAAAAAAAGAAAGTTATGAAAATGAATGGTTGGATTCACAAAACTGGTGGTGCATTTAGTTTTTATGTAATAGCTCAGAGGCAAGAGCATTCACCAAGGGTAGAAGAAAAAGGCTTAACGGCCCTAAAGATTCAAATTTTTGTCTCCAAATTGCTTGCAGAGTACCATATACTTAAGCTGTTCTGTATTTTGGGATGGACTTCTTTGAGTGTTTTCTTCTACGCAAAAATAATTAACTATGCAGTGGAGCGAGAAGTGGAATTAAAGCACTCTCCCTGTTGCCACCATGAGGCCCAGGATTTCCCTCACAAGACTGTGAGAAGCACAACTGAGGGCATCGGCCCCAAAACACTCTCTCGGTTGTTGGAAAAGGAGCTTCCTTAAGGGATGGAAACTTCCTAACCTGAAAGGATGGACTTGCACCTGTTTCTCCCGTTTTCTCCATCAGCTTTTAAGCTAGATTCTTAGATAGGCAGAATATGATCAAGATGGTAATTTCTTTTGGTATCTCCCCCACCGCTTCCTCACTGGGCATTGCTAGAAAACGTGGGGCTTAAATAAGCAAATGGTTAAGCAATTCCCTCCCATCCCTCTCCCCAAACAGATTTACATTATAAAAAATGCTGCCAAGCTCAACTATGTGTGAGAAGTAACTGCAGTTAAAGAGCATCACTTAAATTTTAGTATAAGCAGACTGACCTTAACAGGCTGCAGATAGACTTTATTTCCCCGAGGAAAGAGGGAAAGTTGAATCACACATAGGGATAATGCAAGTTTGCAGGTATAGATGCCTAGTTGTTTACCTTGGTCCCTAAATTACAGCTAAGGAGGACTGCGTTGGGCATGTGTGCAAACGGCCACATCAGGTTCATCATTAGCTGCCTCAGCTCCAGGAAAAACATACCTAATAAGGTTACTTGCAAAATTATTGGTGTAAATGATTTACTGAGAATGTCTGTAAGAGGTCTAATTCAGACACACTGTGATAATGAAAACAGGGAAACCTAGAGCAAGAAAATTAAAATCCTACAGATGTTTCTAAACTTGCATACAAATTATCATATTCCATTACAGTGTATTATTTGAGAACTATTGTCAGAGTATTATTAAATATAATATTGTCATGCAAATGCAGCAACAAGCAGAGATAGGATTTCTCTGCAAAAACTGATGACATGCGTTTTCTTATTTTTGCACTTTCCCATTCCTTAATGTTCTCCTAGAGGACACTTTCTCTTCGACTGTACGCAGTCCTGTGCTCTCTATTGATCCATGGTAGGACACAGACCATCAAGTTTGGGCTCAATATAAACTGCTCACACCAGAAACCTACAACTCTTTGAAAACACAGCAAATAAAGGATCTGCTGCAATACTAAGGGCTTTCAAGCCATCTGCTGAGATGGCTCCTAATGCATTTTTATCCCGGGAGGAATGGATGAATCCCAGGATCCCTGGCTAGATGAATGAAACACTGATGCCCACACAAACCTCTCCTCCACCGGCAATGACTGTCGCTAAAGGAGAAGTTGGAGGAAGAGCAAACCCATTGGGTAAATGCAAGCACCAAACGGTCCAAACCCTCTGCGGGCCACGAAACAGACAAATGAATATTTGATAGAAATATAATTTGAGAAAATAAAAGCCCCACTCAGCTTAGCAATGAAATACACCTTATCTGACCTGTCGGAGAAAGAAATCTGCAGCTTCCAGCTAGTGATGTGAAAAAACTCCCCAACCAGTTCCTGAGGAAGCAATACAAACCTTTAACATGAAAAAATTTATGGTACGCCAGGACACTGCATTTGAGGGGTCACTCTTGTTGGAGTTTAATTGCTTGCCCTGTAAGTACTGCCCGGACATTGTGTTACACTGATGTACTGTTCCTTTCCCTGAACTAAGGTCCTGCCAAGCTTAGAGCAATCTTTCAGAAGAAGCCAGCCATTAGATTCCATCCTCAGGATGTCTTGGAAAGGAATGATGTAAGACTAAACACAAAAATTGGGCATTAAGGAGTGGGAGCGCTATGAAAAATGCACTACAACATGAAGCAACTCACAGAGGATTCTGCACAGACTTTGGTAAAGAATGGGATTTTGTCTGGTTATTTCTTTGTAAAGGAGTAGTGGAAAGAGCAAGAAACATGAAATGTAAAAGAAAAATGAAGGTTCTTTAATGACATTTGGAAATGAGTGGACAGCAGGCAAACGATTCCACCTCTCTCATCAGTTACATGGTCATCAAGATCTGCATGGTCCTACCCTTGCTCTCTAGCCACGGTCCTTTGGGGAAGCCATGGAGACCTAGTAAGGAAAAGCTTGCTGAACAAACACGTGCTGAAGACTTTCTAACGCCTTTACTATCCTCAGCTTTTCCCTGTGTTTACTCTGGACATTTTCTCTCTCTTTGCTTTACCTCCTGCTTCATTTGACCTGTCCCACTCCATAACACCTCTCCATGAAGACCTGCTCCCACAGTACTGTGAGCAAATCCTGCCCAATGCCCCACCACCAAGAGACAGGCAAACATTAAGTCCTGTGTGACTGTGCAAACCATCACCTTACACAGCATCTCTCTTTCTCTGGCCTTCTGTAAACCTTCTGGAGCAGAGATCTTTGTGTATTTGTCATGTCCAATCCTGAGAGAGGGGAAGAGAAGATCTAAAGAGGCGACTTCCATCTAGTTTCCTGACACTCAGGGAAATAATGAACAGCTCTAAAGCTGATTCATGGCAGGAGATGGAGAGCAGAAGGCTCAATACAATTATCAAGAAAGCCCAGGTCTGAGGGCAAGAATGCAGAAGTGTGTGTGGAAAGCACAGGAGAAGCTCTGAGATGAGGTACTCTCTTGCTCTCAGAAGGTACAAAGGAGGAGGGAGGAGGGAAGAAAAAAAAAAAGAAACCACATAAAGAAAATCCAGAAGGGGGTGGGGGGGGGAATTCCCCCCAGACATTTCCTCTGGATTTTTGCAGCTACCGTCTGGTCTGAAATGGAGGGTTTAATCCCACAATTTGACAAGTGCGACACATTTTAGAAGGAGGAACAGGAAGGGAAGATAGTTTGTCATCGTGGTAAGAACCGAGGCGAGTATGCTGTTAGCCTGCGAGCCAGACACAGAATTAACATCTCATGAGTGAATCACACTATACAGATTGACAATCTGACAAACCTAACTGAGCTACACCAAGAAATCAAGCCCTTAGAACTACCTACTTACTTCATCTTCATCAGCGCCCGTCTCAGGAAGCTCTTCTTCCCAGACGCAGGTTGTTTATGGGGTTTCTGTCCGGGGGCCCACACCTGTGAAGCCCAGGTGAGTGTAATTTTTAAACAAGACAAGGAAAAATCCTGCAGCCTAGGCTGTCTGAAGACATTTGGTTGGTATCTGTGTCCGAGATGGTTGTGTGACATGTCAATATGGACTTCCCAACGCTTCTGCGTCAGGCCCCATACATGTTCTGATAGGAAAGACCTAAAAAAGCATGGGGACATTGGGGAGAGGAGCATCTGAACAAGAGACAGACCCAGACGGATGAGCAAAGTCCTTATGCTACCCCTTGTCTCTGAATTAAGCCTAGCCTGAGAAGAAGAGTCACGTACCGGGGATTAGATCCGCTAGAAATAAGAGCCATTACAGCTTGTGATGAAAGGGACCAGGCAGCGCCTGCAACCAGGAGTCGGAGCATTTAAACCCTGCATTTCCACGCTCGTAGCACCAGGGAAAAAATCAACACCATGGCTACAAGTGAATCACACTATTTTGATGATTCACTCGCCACAACCTTAGGGCACAATAAAAAATTGTTGTCTTCCATGGTCTGTTGTCTTTCATAAGGGCTGAAATTTCAGACAGCCACGACTCAGAGAGTTCAGGCACATCGCCACTGCATCACTTGTACGCCGCTGACACCACGGGGAGGGGAAGAGGAAGGAAGGAAGTGCAAAGAGTTACGTATTTGGGCTTTGTCAGATGAAGAAGCTGGAGATATTCTAACACACACTACCCGCCAGCGCGTACGGGTCCTTGGGTCAAAACACTTTCCCAACCACCTGGAAAAAGTGTTGTTCTATGAACCTCAGCACAGATGAGGGCTCAGAGGGGAAAAGAAAGGATACTATAAGCACAGTATTCAAGGTGTTCAGATGTCTCTTTACACAGCCATCCAGGTCTTCTTTCAGCACGGCAAGTGACATTACACCACCGGGGACTATCAACATCCTGCAGACCCGCTTTCGCCATCCTTGGCCAGGCACCACGTCTTTGCGCTGGGTGACAGCAAATCTCCAGCAGACCTATGCAAAGAACTTTCAGCCCATAATTTGATACATCTGGTCTTCCTCCTTCTTCCTCCAAGCACAAGTTGTCAGGAGGCTGGCTGCAAAAATCTCGATCTACTTTAAAGTAGTTGTGAACGCTTTCCACAGCCTGTTCTTGTTCTACATGCAAGCACTGTGCCAGAGTGGTGGGTTTCAAACTGTATCCTTGAAGAGAGATGGGTCAGTTGTCTTGTGACTGTGCATCTCCAGAGTCACTGGCAGCAGAAGGGGGATGCAGTGAAGAGAGGGGGCTGGTTTGGGAACAGGGATGGAGAAATGGAGCTGCCATGAAAAGCGCTGTGGGAGGAAGGCACAGAGAAGAGAAAAAGGAACTTGTGACTTCCAGGAGTAGCAGAACTTGGCCAAAACTTTCTGCAAGAGCTCCAGGGCAGGACTCAATCATAATACGAACTGTCTAAGATACAGCATTTTTCCTTTGCTCTTCTGGGAAGCTTTGACTTCTATTTTCTGAGCTCACCTTTTTGTTAGACAGCTGTAACAGTGCAGACCTTGAGCTGCCCCTGACGCAGCCACCTTCTCCCACACACATCTCTCCTGCTCTGCTTCTATGGCAGGTTCCCAACAACATGTTCTTCAGAATACCTTCCCCAAGATGCTGTTTTCCCAGGCTGAGGACACAAGTGATTATCAAACAGTTCAACAGGAGGTGGAGTTTGGGGTGGGGGAGGAAGCGGCCGATGAAAGAAAAAGTATTGGATTTCCAGTATGAAAACAAATGACAAATTCTTAGTTCAGCAATTCACTACACAATTCAAAACTCATGCTCCTTGAACGTTCAACTCAAACATTACCTTTTGTGGGTAGAAGGGCTGGCAAAGCAAAGCGTTCTGAAACCCTCCAAATGCCAATGAGAATGACAAAATCACCCTTGAATCAGAGTGTCCGCTCACGCTAAGTGGCTCATGCCACAGAATCACTTGGGAATATAATTTTTCTCATACTCCCTGCTCGATACCTCTTAAAAAGGAAGGAAAGTTCTGAGCAGATGGGGGTTGCACTAAATTCATATGATAAAGCAAACTCTAGGCACTTGGCCTTCTATCTGAGAGCAAGTTGGTACTATTAAGTAGTAACTCTTTGAGAGCACAGCATCCTAAGTGAAAACAAACAACTCAAAAATGCAAGGCATCCAGGAGTTTATTTCTCTAAGTATCAGAGAAGCAGAATCCACCTACATTTCTGACATCTTCCGTTAGTACTTTTTCTACATGAGCAATTCATGACACTGAAAAAACGAGAGCATTAGGATGTGAAATGAAGGGCGATGGATGGAGACCGTAGCAAAGAAAATGATAAATCATGATTTGAGCTACAGATCTGCAGTACTGGGGAATGTGGCTTCTTCTGACTCCACCAGATAGACCACAGCTTTCCAATTACATCCCTCTGTATTATTCTGCTGTGAAATTAAACCAGGGATGTAGCTATCATGAAGGTACTATGAAGGAGTTAAGAAGTCCTAAATATGCTTCTGTATAAAACAATGAAGAGCGCACATCTAGAATACTATGCACACTTACATTTTTTTCTACCTTGAAAAGGACATAATAGAACCACAGTAAAGAATAAAAATTATTACAATGATCGATGCTGCAGTGCTGTTGGTTGAGAGATATAAAGCAGCATCCAGATGAGAGAGAAATAAATAGTTTAGATCTCTTCAGCCTGGAAAAGATATGACTAAGGATGAACGTGGCAAAAAGCTTTAAAACTACGAATGACATCCAGAATTTGAATAGAAGATGATTATTCATTCTTTTTTATATCATAGGAACTAGGAAGCAGTCGGTAAAATGATCAAGCAGCAGGTTTAAAACAAATGAAAGAAAGGAGTTCTCAGATAACACACACTTGAGTTGTGGAATTAAGCTGCCATGGATTTCTGTAGAGGTCAAAAGTACAAATGGCTCCAAAAGTGATTAAAAAGAGGACAGGTGTATCAGTGGCTATCAAACATTCAAACATGATGGTTAGATGGATTCTTTGGCTCAGGAAATGCCTAAAATGCAGATTGGTAGAAGCTAGAGAGATACACTGGGGAAGAATCACCCCCGACCTCCTCTAGCAATGGAGTGGGAAACACACACTAACACCTAGAAGCCTCAGGAATGTCTCAATCCAAAGGCAAGTCTGACCATCACCCTGGGCAGACACACCACCGCCAGCATGTGTCGTAGCACAGATCAACTTGAGAGTGCTAACTAAAAGAGATTTAAGGAGAGGGTAAATCAATTTTACCGTATTACAGAACAAAGGCAATCATTTGGATTATACAACTAAGAAGAAAAACAGGTGCAGTATTTCTGAAGGAGTTCTGCTGTAGACTTTCATTGCCTCCTTGAATCTTGGGTGTGTCTGCTTTGTGGGATGACTATCTGTCTTTTGGGGAAATGAGGAAAATAACAAAGTGAATTAATATCTACTTGAAACTTAACACTGTGGTTTTGTTCTGGATTCCGTCCAGTAATTCCTCTTGCATTAAGGTGTAGAGGACAAGTCCAGTAACACTTCGTTATTGAGTATTACTTCAGAGAACTAAGTTAGAGATGCTTCCTAGGCAGCGGGGCAGAGGGCATGAATTCACAACGCAGATGGTGTCCCACGTATCCAAATCATGACTTAAAATTACAGTCTCACTAAATGCCTAGAAGTGAAGTTGTTTTCTCTGAGAGCAAGGACGCCTCTTGATATCAAAGACATCTGATGTTGCTTTCCCCGTTCCTCACCCACTCTTTAATGCAGGTAAATACACGATCCTGCAGCCGGAGTTACGTGACATACAGGAGGGAGACAAAGGAAACGACCCTAAATTCATCTGGGGACAAGTTCACCTTTGGCTGTCAGAGAGTTTTTAGATGCAGTGATTTCTCATGACTTAGTACATGCTTGGATTATCACAGATTTGGTTACTTCCCTAGACAACAAAATCCTCTTTTCGATTTCACAGCATCGTACAAGTCACACAGGATAAAACACAGACATCCTCTAATAATTTTCTGATAATCTTATGACCTCTAACAGGGTACAAGATGCAACTAGATGCTACACGTCAATATTGCTGACGACTTATTTGACAACAGAGGGTTTACGCATAATCACCTTTTTCCTGAAACCCAAGTGAAATATCCCATACTCATCTGGAAGTTTTTCTCAGCTGTTCAACTCATTTTTGGGTGGACTGTGTTACACTTAAGTGTTTCACCACCACCATGATGGAGTCAGAGAAAAGTTCACATAGCATCTCATCACACTTCTGATTTTCAGCTCACCTCTGGCAGCACGCACAGACCAAAAATGACACACAGACAAGACAACAGGCAATTTAAGAATGGGGGTTTCTGTCCCATGCAGAACCTGTTTAAGCTCTGCCTGTCCAGTGGAGGGGCAACCCCACGAAAAGTAATCTGTGTAAAATATGAGAGTAACACCTCTATTATTTGAGCAATGTGAGAGGACTGGGTCGTACCTGCTGTATGTTTACTTAGATACACGTGGATCGTTTCCTGCTGCACCTTGCCACTGAGATATCCTTATTTTGCTCATTTCAGTTCCTACATTCAGAATGTCACCAGTCATCACTTCCCCATAGTCATGTCACACTGAAAAAGGCCAGTGACTCCCAGACACTAATTTTTTTTCCGGCACATTAGGTATGTACAAAATCCTTTCAGGCCCAGTGTCTATGAAGACAATGTTGTTCTGGTCTCCATGCCTTCCCTGAAAGGCCCTTAGGACTGTCTGTGCCACGTCATGATTCACAGTCTCTGCAATGCAGGGTCGTTGCCATCTAGAACCTCATCTCCTCCAGGCCAGCATCTGTTTCTTACCCTTCGGTCTTCTGCACTCTGAATTTTTAGGGCCTCTGGATTTTTATGCCTGCACCCCAAGCTCCAGAGTGACTGGGATCCAGCACAGCCTTACCGAGGGGCAGGCAGTTCAGCCTGAAGATCCAGCGTCAGGACTTTCACTGAATTTCACTGAATTATTAGAGTTGGGAGGGACCGTAGAGAGCATCTAGTCCAACTCCCCTGCTGAAGCAGGGTTGCCCAGAGCTAGAGCATGTTACTCAGGACGGCATCCAGGCAGGTCTTGAAAATCTCCAGAGAAGGAGACTCCACGACCTCCCTGGGCAGCCTGTTCCAGGGCTCTACCACCCTCACTGTGAAGAAGTTTTTTCTCATATTTGAGTGGAACCTCCTATGTTCTCACTTATACCTGTTACCCCTCATCCTCTCACTGGCAACCACTGAAAAGAGTCTGGCTCCCTCCTCCTTCAAACCACCCTTTAGATACT
>JAOQGH010000040.1:23961961-23985004 GCA_025769975.1 Gallinago jamesoni
TACTTATAGGCATTAATAAGGTCTCCCCTCAGCCTTCTCTTCTCCAGACTAAAGAGTCCCAGCTCTCTCAGCCTTTCAATGTTGACTTCTTTGAATGTTGATGTAGCTCAGAATTCCTTTGATACTATTTCGCCCTAAACTTGGACAACCAATGAGTAGGAGCCAGCCTACAAACTTTGTTTCCTCACCCACTATCTTCCTTACTGCATTCTCACCGAATAGGCTTACCCTCTGCTTGGACTGCAAATTCTCCCGGGACAGAAATGGCTTCTCTTATATTCTGGGGAAAACCTAATCCCTTTTGCCAACAACAGGTTTCAGTGAAAATTAAGCACATGTGAGAGCTACAGAATTAGGTACAACCTTACAATATTCAGAGATAAGAGCTGTGGCACCTTCCAGGAATATCTGGTTTGGAATAGTTACTGGCAAAGCAAAAAGCCAGAGCTCACACAGCGTGAACCCAAGGACTCACATCTGCTCACAAGCTTTTCACAGTCATCATGAAAACGTCAAAACAGGTCAGGTGTTTTCACGCTGAGATGTCTTGCCGGGGAACTCATCCGGTGGGCGGCGTGGAGAAGGCTGGGTGTAAGACAGCTGGAGAAAGGACTCAGGAGAGACGGGCTACAGAAGCCTGAAAGGGGACACTACCAGAGCAAACACAGATCTGCAGCCAAGGGTCAGCTCTTCTCCTTCCCGAACTGCTCAGCTTTGTGTTTTGCCAGTCAAGAAATCAAGGTGTACTCTGGAAAGCCAACAGCTTGTTCTTACACAAACTGTTACACTCCAAACATGTTCATTTGCAAGTGTCTCCCCTGCGAACAATTTCTCCTACTTACATTTTTCTTTTAAATGTAATGAAAATAAAACTGCTGCGCATTAAACCAAAAGAAGATGCCACGTTCTCTTACTATTTTCTTCATTGTTGTCCCTGGAGTACAAGCCTTGCCATAAACAATCCTTTTGTCCTCAAGGTATACCCCAAACACAAATATCTGCAGACAAAAACATTTTCAGCTCCTTTTCAGGAGTGAACGTTCTTTGCACCCTGTAGTGCATTATCTCTAAAACGTCTTCCAAAGATCAAATCCATCCCATGCTTCCTATAAAAGGTCACGTTTCGCAATGTAGCCTACAGAACAATGACATTTCAAGGATCAAAGAAAAGGTTAAAATATTCCTATAAATCTATTCTTGGGACTTTTAAGTATTTTCTACGCAGAGGGAAATGTCATTTTTCTTCAGGAGCCACTGAGGGCTCTGTGATGGGTAATGGGTCTGTTAGGTTTTATATGGTGAAAGAAAGATGCACTTCACTCCCCAACTCATGCAAATGAAACCTAATTTAATTTTAAACCTCATTTATTTATTTAGATTTAATCTAAAACTCCCACATCAAAGCAAACAGAAAAACAACAAATACTATTGGGGCCTTAATAAAAAAGAAATTGCAGCAAGCCAAAATAAAAACTCGGAGGAGCAGCTTCTGCATAATGTTATAAATTATGGCCTTGTAGAGCACCCCAGCCCGTGAAATCCTTTACTCAGTCAGGCTGACGCCGAGTGAATGCTGAGGATTTAATTCAGTCGCTTAATGCTCCGTAAATCTGAGCTGGCGTTGAATTTTGAGATCTGGAGCCTGGTGGTTAGAATTACAGCAGTGGGGTGGAGAAGCTTTCGTGGCGAGAAAGCAGCCGGTACCCTCTCTGGGCTCCCAGGAGGCCATTTCCAGGTTCTAAATGAAATGAGCTTATGGCTCCCACTCACTTCTTAATTAGCACTAAATTACATTCACACAGACGGCAGATACTGTACATGGGGGAAAGAAGGTGGCAGCCTAGAAAAGATTGGGGGAGAGCGGGAAGCAAGAGTGGGAAGCGGCACAGCCATCCCACCGCTGCAGACCCCTCCAGCGTGGGTCTCTGTGGCTCACCTCACATCTCTACCTTAACAGGTTCCCCGTTTGAAATGATCACGGAATTGTCAGAGTTGGAAGGGACCTTCTAGAGATCCTCTAGTCCAACTCCCCTGCCAAAGCAGGGCTGCCCAGAGCACATCACTCAGGACTGCATCTTGAAGATCTCCAGAGAAGGGGACTCCACACCCTCCCTGGGCAGCCTCTTCCAGGGCTCTGCCACCCTCACCCTGAAGAAGTTCTTCCTCATATTTGAGTGGAACTTCCCATGTTCCAGCTTGTGCCCATTGCCCCTTGTCCCGTCACTGGGAAACACTGAAAAGAGTCCGGCTCCATCCTCCTTCAACCCACCCTTTAGGTACTTGTCAGCATTAATAAGGCCTCCCCTCAGCCTTCTCTTTTCCAAATGATGTGAAAAAATGAAACCAGATGGCTCAGGAAAAGCAGGAGGAAGGTAGAAAACTTCCCAGTTTTAGCTGGAATTGGCTTTATTCAGACCTGTTCCTAGTCAGGCAAGACTCTCCACAGTAAAAACCTAAATACTGCAGATGCTAATTGGGTGCCTCCTCCTTGGCAGTCTCACCAGAGACACGGGGAGGACAGAACGACCACCTCAGTCTTTGATTCCTGCACAACAAGGATAAAACACATTGGCAGGGAAAGCTCTCTGTGCATTTTAGACTGGCTCGGTTGATGAACAATGCACTTGTTCACAGCTACAAAGCAGAACAGTTACAAAGCAGAACTGTTTAACTTTACAAAGCTGGCATGAAAGTCTGCAGGAGTAAGGTATTGAGGGCACGAACCTGATAACGGCCAGAACAGAAGCTTACCTCATACCTGACCGACGGGAATTCTTCAGAAAGGAAAAGAATGTTCCTCCAGTCTCCTTTAGGAGTCTAAAATCCCCATCCTTCATATTTGTGGCTACAGCTTAGGTAACTGGCCTCTGTCCCTTCTGCTCCTTCTTGTAAACGTCAGTGTTGGGCTGGCACGGGTGTCAATAGTGGCTTTGTGGGGCATCCTAGCAGAGTCAGGCTAAAAACAGGACACCGGGAACTCAGTTGGGCAACATCTGGATCACCCACAGCACCAGGCAGAGCTATTTGGAGGCATCCAGCACGCAGGCCACGAGCACTCCTGCTCAGCCCAGACACGGCTTCCACCTCATTCTGCAGATGCTTTTGTGTTACACAAGCTGTGTCTGTGAACTTCCAGATGCTGCATAAAACGAGTCTCAGGAGAGCTGAGACCTCTATGGCCCCATCCTAATCTTAGTATACCCCATTTTCAAACTCAGTTTCTGGTGACATCGGAGATTTCATTAAATCCTCATTCCAGATGGCGAATCCTCATCCCAGGCATCTGAGCCTGTCATCATGCTCTTCTGCACGACCATACAGTTTTCCTAATTTATTTAATTGATTTACTGTTTGCTGTTGATTTGGGTTGGTTTTTGGTTTTTTTTTTTTCAGATTTCATTTCCTTCTCTGGATCTTCCTTGTTCATTAATCATCAGTCACTGAATCGTGCCAGAAGTCTTCCCAGACTGAACCGCTGAGAGGCTTATTTTTGTGCTGCTTACTCTTTTCTCATGCTGATAATTCCCCATTTACCATGCTAATTGTGTAAATTCTGGAGATCTTCATTGTTGCACCAGGCTTCCTATTTGTGCCTTTTCCAAATATTGAAGCATCCAGACTCTGCTCCGTGTCCTCCTTACACCAATAGCTTACATCCACTTCAGAATCTACACAGAACCCCCACAATTCTTAAAGCTCTTGGTCCCATCTCATATCTTAGCAATCACATTCTACAAAGAGGACTTAACTGAGCTGTGACCGGGAGCCAAATGATTTTTAGCCCTAAAGGCTTCTTTGATATACAGAAATAAGAGTTGTACGATAGATTATGGAGTCCCCTTCTTTGGAGATTTTCAAGACCCACCTGGATGCCGTCCTGAGTAACATGCTCTAGCTCTGGGCAATCCTGCTTCAGCAGGGGAGTTGGACTAGATGGTCTCTATGGTCCCTTCCAGCTCTAAAAAAAAATTCAGTGAAATTCAGTGAAATTATGCGCTTGTGCAAAAGAAATCACTGGACCTGTAAGGACCTGCTACTTCAAAGCTCACTTGTCTTTTGTGCTGTCTAGTGCTTATGAAACATGAGGACGTGAACAAAAGATTCCAGCCTCCAGCCCAGCCCTAATAAACAGGTCCAGTGATGAGGAAGACAAAAAAAAAAAGGGAAAGAAAAAAAAAAAGGCAAAGTTAAAAACAACCATGTTATTTCAGAACTGCCTTCATTACTTCTGCTAGATGACTTTGTAACACACCGATGTATTCTGTCCCACTTTCTTAAAATAAAACAACTGGTCTATGGCTTGTCAACAAAGCTCCATTTTCAATCACCCAGGGAGACTCAGCAAAGCACATCTTGCAGTGTCCCTATCGTTAGAAGAAGGGTTTGGGGGCACTTCAAGCCGAGAATTTCTTCTGCTATGCCTTAGAGTGATTTGCTGCCTAAGATATGACAGATTTGCCTTGACAACTGGACCTAAGATTTTAAGGAAATCCTGAAGCGGGAAGGGGATATTTATTGACAAGCTTGTGCCTTGCCGTGGATCTGAAATTCTCTCCATTCCAGACCAGAGCAACCATTAAAACAATGAAAACTGAAGACAATAACACAGTGGCTAACAGGAGAGCGGAGGCAGTAAGGGCAGATCACCTTGCACAACTTAATTGAGATTACTACGACTCTGTCGCAGGAAGAGTGGTGCTGGTTTGCTGCTTTCAACAGGACCTGTGGCATTTACTTTTCATATTGAGGGTTGTATCTTCACCTTCTGCAGAGTCAGGCTGAGCAGAGGAAAAAAAAAAAACCCACATCAACTGGGATTTCAGCAAAGAAAAACCTACCAGGGATGCAGTGAAAAAAAAATATAAAAAAAATCAATCTTTCCCTTCTACTAACGAATAAGCCATAATCCTACCTGTACATAATGTAAAACATCTTTGAACCTTACAGTGCTGCCAGGATTAAAGGAGATTAATTTTTAAGAAATGGGAAAGATATTAAGATTCTTCAACACGTATAAGGCACCGGCAGCAGCTGAGCTACGTAGTTGGAGCCGAGAAGCAATTTGCATTGTGTGTGTGAGGGAAGAAGGCGGCTGCTCACCTGGGCTGTCCCACGATCTTCATAACCAGCAGAAATATAAAAGACACCCTGACGAGGGCAACAAAATTTGCAGGGGGGGGATCCAGAAGGCAGGCTGCCCTGTCCCCCCTTCTTTTTGAAAAAAATCCAAGAATAAGTCAAAGAAGGTGCTGAAGAGAGAAGGGAGCCGCCGGCGCACTGGGGTTTTCGGCCGCGCGGTTTCCATCCCGGGGAGTCAGGGATTGGTTTCATGTGCTGACCCGACCCAGGAAAATGACAGTGAAGGACAAGGACATAAAAGAGGGTTGCTGGCTGCAGAGCTAGTGGTAGCAAAGGTCTCAGAACTGGTCTGAATAAATCAGCACAATTAGACCCCAATTACCGCCTTTATGTGCTACCACAATATAAATATTTAATAAGAAGCGTGGTGGCTAGAAGATCATTATTAATCTGCAGTTAAGCAGTATTAGCGAAAGCAGAGCTGCTGGAGAAGACGAGCTGTTCCAAGAAGTTACACAAGAACACAAGATCCTAAATTTAGAACAAAGACACTTGGAAAATTTGGTCCTGTAAGTGTACTTGCTTTGGAGGTGGCGATTCCAGCTAAGAGGCAGAAGAAACCCAGGCAACGCGAAGGACAAGCTCCTAGCTGGGACCTTCTTCTCCTTTTTGCTCCGGCTCCAAAGGGCATGGGATGCGCAGCAAGAGCTCCCTGGAGAGGACAGGGAGGAGAGGGAGGTCCAGACCTGAAGGAATGAGTGAAGGAGCTGTGAAGGTGCTCAGAAAAGAGACCGGGGTGGAACCTGAAAACCCTGCAAATACTTTTCATTCAAGGAGATGTAGGGAAGATGCAGACCTTAGCAAGACTAGCGTTTTTCATTCAAGTGCCAAATATAGCCCTTGTAAGAGCCAGCATAAGAAATACGAGTCTTTAAAAGATTTTTAAAAGGCTCTACAGAGTATGGTAGATTCTAGCTAAAGCAATGTCTTCAAAGTGGCTAACGAAATTCTTTAAAATTATGAGACATGAGATAAAAGACACAGGAGGACATTGGAAACCAGAAGTTAAATTACAGAACTTCCTCAAAGCGGAGGGCATCAGAAGAAATTGTTCTCTGTAGTGCAAGAGATAAAAAGCATGCAGAGACTAAAATAGAGGCTTAAAAAAGCTCTTTAAGTTGCAGTCAGCATGCTTTCAGCAAGGTGCATCTTTCTCATGTTTTTACTGTATGTTTGTATATAAATAACATTCCTTAATAAAAAAGGCCCACTAGAAAACATGAACTGAAGAGATTCATTTATTAGAGAAAGAGTTTATAAGAAATTCTGGCCCTTCACAAGCATAAATAGTGTGGCCAAAGACCAGCCCCACCAGCCTGAGGAGGGTGGCAGTGTTTCCCACCTAGGAGATAATGTTCCAGTTGGCCAAGAGTCAGGACAGAAGACAGCGTTAGGCAGGACCGGGTAGGAAGCCTGCTGTGCCCTCAGGGAGGCAGGAGAGGAGATACCTTGGATTCCCACTCAGAACCAGGCTCAGCACCTGGATCACCAGCTCCTGAAGATGCACAAATCGTCAACGAAGGGTACGGTTTGTCTGGAAACTAAAGACAAACTGTCATAAAGCTTTAAGGAGAAAAATGCCTATTTATTTCCTCACTCACTTCCTCCTTCCCTCCAAATTTTGATACTCTCTCCAATGTGGCAGAGACAATGGGATACCATACCCTGGTTTGGGAACGTTATCACCAGCCATAGAGAAGCAGAGCTGTACTGTCCCTTTCCCCAGAGCTCTGTCTGCCATGCTGGTGGCCAGATGGACTGAAAAACTGCCTGTGGGGACAGAAGACACCTGACAAAAAGCCACCCTGACTGACATGGCGCTGTTGCAGCACCCAGTACTCTTAGCTGTCGGAAGAGGTCCCTCCTGAAAAGCTTCTCTCATAAGGGAAGACAGACAGGCTCTGTTGCAGGAAGACAGAAAAAACAGAAAACAGTAGAAATGTATTACTGAGAAACAAGCAATTCTGTTATTATGAGAACACTTGAACAAAACCCTCTCCCTTTGACGGAGAGACTCTTGCCAGAACCACCCATTTAAGGGCTTATTCTCTTGAGTCTGTCACTCCAGCTTAATAAAACACCAATGCCAGCACTGTAGCTTTGGCTGCAACACACACAGAATCACAGGATGATATGGGGTTGGAAGGGACCTCTGGAGATCATCTAGTCCAACCCCCTGCCAAAGCAGGTCCACCCACAGCAGGTCCCACAGGAACGTGTCCAGGCGGGTTTGGAAGGTCTCCAGAGAAGGAGACACCATCACCTCCCAGGGCGCTGCCACCCTCACAGTAAAGAAGTTCCTCCTCATGTTTAGACGGACCTTCTTATGTTCAAGTTTGTGCCCATTTCCTCTTGTCCTGTCCTGGGCACCACTGAAAAAGACTGGCCCCGTCCTCTTGACACCCTCCCTTTAAGTATTTGTAAGCATTGATCAGATCCTCCCTCAGCCTTCTCTTCTCCAGACTAGAAAGACCCAAGTCCCTCAGCCTTTCCTCATAAGAGGGACATTCTAAGCCCCTAATCATCTTTGTAGCCCTTTGCTGTACCCTCTCCAGCAGCTCCCTTCGTGAACTGGGGAGCCCAAAACTATGTTCCAGATGTAACACGGACAACCTGTTTTCACCGTTGGCCTAAGTCAGTTGCACCTCCATGCACACCACCGACCAAGCGTGAGTTTTGACACTTCCACGACACAAGCACTTTTAGAGAAGCAGTAACTCTCCTAGGGTCTGTCTTTCAGGCTGGGCTGCAAAACATTTCCTGTATGTCTCTAGATATACAGATGAACTAGAAAAGCCACGACTCAAGTTTGAAGAAGATGTTATCTGTGACTCCACAAGCACAGACCTCTTTGCAGTCACATTACAGTATTGGGGAGACACCAGGACGTGCCACGTGATCCTGCCCAGGTTGGGTAACCTGCCTCTGTAGCTGAAATGACACAGATGTAGGGCTGGATATCAAGCAGAGACCCTATTAAAACCAGATGCTAGAGATGAATGGAACTTTTCTGAAGAAAGATATTATACAAGATGAGAATTTTTTCACTGGGTAAACTTGTCCTGAAGCTAAAAGAAGGGATGCCTGACCCATTATAGGAAGTTAAGGGTCAATAACAATTTAATGGGATCAGTGGCCCCATTAATCTTCCCATAATGAACGCCAGCCCAAACAAACCCTTCTTCCCGAAATACTTGAAGACATTTTATATCGGCAACAAATTTACCTTATTGAGCCTAAAATCATATAAAAGTGATTTAAATGTACTGAACCGAAGACGTTCCCTGAAATGCAGAAGGTATTTTGAAGCAGTACCACAGCAGAGGGTAGATTGATACCGTAAATTCTAACCTTCAACCCCTGGAGAGCTGAGCAGGGTCACCAGGGTAATAAATTTTGGTGTTGCCCGCACAGCCTTTGGTGGATATCCGCCCGATGCAGAAGTTACACAGTATGGCAACGCGCTGCAAATGGCATCATTCGCTCAGAAATAGCACACAGCTGGGACAGATGGGGATATCACAAGCAAAGCTATTCTGAGTTCGCAGCCTCGGAGAAAAGGATGGATAAACAGAAATAGGATATGAAGTTGACAACAAAGGAGGACTAAGATGCACTGGCAAATTATGGGACACGACATGCCCATTTCCTGCTCCGACTTCCTTTTCTGGTTCTTAGTTACGATTCCAGCTTTTTTTTTTTCTTTTTTTCTGATCTCTTTTACACAAAAGCCTGTGCAAGCAGTAATGAAACCAGGCTTAGCTGTTAGTATTACCAAATTGAGATGGTGCTTTCATCAAGTCCGCAGAGCTAAAAAGACTGGCTAGCACAAATTACCAGCTGCATTCCTGCCTCTCCTGATTTCAGTGATTTCTGCAGTAAGACCTGGAATGAGATGTCTGGAAAAGAATCTCAGAAACACATTCTGCCTGCTCATCAAGGACAGACCGCAGCCAGATTTTCAAAATATTTTATTTCCCATGGAGAAATAAAAGAGAAAAAGAAATAAAGAGAAATAGCCAGGTTCTCGGTGGGAGCTGGACAGTGCCCTCACATTCACAACTTCAGAAAAAAACTGGCCAAAAGACCGACTTCAGACCAAATGAGATTTTTCTGCAAGTCAGGTTCCCGTTATCAAGAGGTGAATATTGTTCAGGATGACAAAACATCCTGAGAACGCTCAAGAGCAACAAGGATA
Organism: Gallinago jamesoni; assembly: GCA_025769975.1. NCBI lineage: Eukaryota > Metazoa > Chordata > Aves > Charadriiformes > Scolopacidae > Gallinago > Gallinago jamesoni. Next base: position 23,971,299 of record JAOQGH010000040.1, read on the forward strand.
TATTCTCAATCTCAGAACAACTCATCTCTGTGAAGACCTAAGCCTCCCTACGTCTTGGTAAGAAAAGGAAGCATGAATTATGGCCAGATTGTTGCTGAGGGACTGCTTTAAACTAAACCTATGTTCTCTAGAAATCAAGCACTGAGGGAATTAAACAATAAACCCAAGCAGTATTTTCTCACTTATTACTGATTTATTCCCTTGTGCTGCAGGTGGGCAAAGAAACAGCAGGAAGGGAGGGAAAGTAAGAAATCCTGGTAAATAAATATTCCTCCGTGGCTCACGTCTGCACCAGGGACAATACCAGCAGAGCGGGACACTCGCCAGAGCTGCCGTCAATCCCTTTTAAAAAAAAAAAGGAGAGCCTGCAAATTTGGGATGGTATGAGAGAAGCCTCTCTATACTGCTCGGTCTCCTACCAGGGCACGTTCCTCCAGTGGGAACCTACCACGTTTTATAGCAGAAGAGCCAATTTATTTCATGGCACATGTGCTCACGTGTACACCGCTGTCGGGACTTGGCAATGTTTTCCCCGGGGCAGCACTCGGATCCTCTGCCCATCCCGACCCATCCCAAGCCATAGGAAGCCATGCGAACCGGTCCCTCCCTCCTCCCCTCCACCACAAAAAATGCCACCAACCGCGGCCCCGTTGTGTTGGATTTCTGGAAAATAACGTATTTTAAACTACCTACAATCGAGTGCGTTGCTCATTAGCTGTGGCTAACAGCTACGGCTCACCCAGCAGCCAGGTCTGCCTTGATGTTTTCAATTCTGTGTATTTACACCGCGCATTTCCTTCCATTATCACATCAGGAACCCGGGGGCTAAATGTAAAACTAAATCCAATGTTCTTCCACAAAGCAACTGGGAGGAGACTGTTGAAGGACGCTGCTACAGAAAGGGCTAGGATTATGTGGAGACTCATGGCCCACAGAGGACTATACGCTACCTCAAATGAGATTTTAACAAGATTTTACCGAGAATTTCCATTTTCCATTTAAACACGTCGCGAATCTATGTGCTTTGCCAGTGAAATTGCTTAAAATGGCATGAAATTGAATGCTCCCCCCCCCAACCAAATGCCACCTGACAAGACTGATAAAGCAAATGCTGATATTGAGACTAGACAAGATTAAATTCTACTATTTAGAATGTAACAGTTTGTAATTAGGGCAGCAATGGTCTTTGTTGGAAATTTAAAATGGTTTGGTACCGAATGCATTAGAAGTATCATCAAATTCTATCACTACTTCATAGCTTCGAATAAAGATTTTATCATATACTAGGGAACTCTGTTTAACAAACCCTTTACCTGATAAAATAAACCTATTAATACTGAATAACTCCCTACTCATCTGCAGATGCCACACAATAGCAAACCCCAGATGCTGAAAAGGACAAAACCATTCAATGAAAGCTGCTGCTCAAATACAACCACATTTGTTGTCAAGAAATTGCATTAAAGACGCTGGTCAGCAATGGGGCTTTCTCACCAGCTATCAGAGCTGCTGCTCCTGCCTTTGCTGCCTGTACCACCCCCAGCACACAAACAAAGGAGATTATATTCCTATTTGCTTTGTGATTTGCATTTCACAGAGGAAACAGGACAGGTCAAACAAAGGATTTCCTGAATAACAATTATTTACTCCCAGACAATTAAATCACTTCGTTTAGGGTCACATTTATAAACAGGGTGGGAAGCAATATACTGCAACTCTTGGAGAACACAGATCCTTACATGTTTGTTTCTGCTTTGTAATAAAATAGAAACCTCTTTAACTAATACTTGTTCAAGTAATTAACCTATTACAAAGGAAAAATAAGTCAAGGCACCAAGGTCATGCATCTAAAAGAACTCCACTGTATTTCTTTCATTTAAATTTCAAAGTCGATGTCAATGTTGTTTCATACCTACAAAGACAATTATTTCATGCACTGTCAGGTTACTTGCAAATCATCACAAATACACCAGGTTCTACCAGGGTACCGATTTCAAAGTGCATTGATATTCCACAGTCTTCTCTCTCTCTAGCAACTGGATGGATTGGATTCCCCAGTCTAGCTCTCGGTTATTAAACTTTTCCTTCCTCCAGACAAAGAGGACGAATACACGACGCAGACATTTTATGTGATCCTTGGCTTTTCAAGGTTTAATCTCTAGAAACACACTTCTGTCTCTCAACCGTGTTGCTCATTTTCACGTGGACTGACTTTTGCAGCCTCGCGGCTCTCGATGAAGAGAGATGCTCCCGCGCAGGGTTGGCACACTATGGGAATGCCTGTGCTCTTAAGAACACTAATATTTTTCTGCACCCTTACTGTTCTCTGCTTTTCATACTGTCTTGCTTCAAGCCACTGTCAGGTAACTGAAGATAAGCGTTCCCAGCTTCATGTCAACCTTCACACCAGTACAAACGATGTTGCTTAAAATCCTGACTTTTCCAAGTCTGAGTTTCAGTAGGAGTGGATTGGGTTTGCGTGGCAAGCTTCTGGTAGTGGGGCAGCTACAGAGGTGACTGCGGTGAGAAGTTGCCAGAAGCTTCCCCCGTGTCTGGTAATGCCAATGCCAGCGTGCTCCAAGACCAAGGCCAGCAATGACGGTGGTAGCACCTCTGTGATAACATATTTAAGAAGTTGTGCAACAACAACTGGAAGAGAAGAGTAAGAATATGTGAGAGCAACAACTCTGCAGACACCAGAGTCAGTGAAGAAGGAGAGGGAGGAAGTGCTCCAGGCACCAGAGTGGAGATTCCCCTGCAGCCCACGATGAAGACCATGGTGAGAAAGGCTGTCTCCCTGCAGCCCTCGGAGGTCCCTAGTGGAGCAGATATCCACCTGCAGTCCATGGAGGAACCCATGCTGGAGCAGGTGCATGCCTGAAGGAGACTGTGACCCCATGGGAAGCCTGAGCTGGAGCAGGCTCCTGGCAGGACCCATGACCCTGCGGGGGACCCACGCTGGAGCAGTCTGTTCCTGATTGTTGGACTAGATGATCCCAAGGGTCTTTTCCAACCTAGATGAATGATTCTATGGTTCTATTAAGGAGTGCACCCCGTGGAAAGGACCCCTAGCTGGAGCAGCTTGTGAAGAACTGCAGCCTGTGGGAAGGACTCACGTTGGAGAAGTTTGTGGAGGACTGTCTCCCCTGGAGCAGGGGAAGAGCGTGAGGAGGACTGTCCCTGAGGAGGAGACAACGTCTGATGAACTGACTGCAACCCCCATTCCCGTCTCCCTGCGCTGCGTGAGGGAAGGAGGTAGAGAATTTGTGGGTAAAGTTAAGCCCAAGAAGCAGAGAAAGGTTTGAGGGAAGATGTTTTAAGAGTTAGTTTTTATTTCTCATTATGCTTCTCTTATTTTATTGGTAATAAATTAAACACATTTTCTCCAAGTTGAGTCTGTTTTGCCTGTGACGGTAACTGGTGAATGATCTTTCTCTCTCCTTAGGTCCACCCACAAGCCTTCCATTATATTTTCTCTCCCTTGTCCAACTTAGCAGAGGGAGTGACAGGGCACCTTCGGCGGGCACTTGGCATAACCAGCCAAGGTCAACCCACCACAAAGAGTTTCCTGTGCATCTCCTTCTGATTCTTTTGAAAGTAAATTAGCCAGAACAGGAACCCTTGAGGTGCTCGAGATATGTCCTTTGGAGCTTGGATTTCCAGAAACTGAAGTTGCTTTGCAACCCAATTTCAAGAACAAGCTACATCTTGTAAGGGTTAAGAACACCTCTTACGCGGTGTCGTTCCATATATTAAGACTACTTTCTGTTTTGTACAAAGAAAGTGATAGAGGTTCTTCTCGTTCAGAATGAAGATTTTATATATCCCTGTCACAAAGAATTCTGATACTTGATCCTTTGCTTAAATGGAACCCCTGGTAGATCGTCCTAAACAACCATCCCTCTTCCTATTGCTTTCAAGCTCTAAACACAGTTGCAGCGTGTCTTACAAATTGCTTTGTAGTCAAGTTACACCTTATTTAGCCTTTCAGCGTCTCTGCTCCTAAGTCACTCCCCCACCCTCTTTAATCATCACCCCCACTTCTCTGCGTGGGGTTTTCACTATGAACTTGTGAACAGATACACGTACTAAAGACATTTTGCGTTGTCTCATAATATGCAACAATCAAGCCCACTTATTGGGACCCGATACTGTAAAAGAGCCCTCAACACGTGACCAGACCATTACGGATAGCTCCGGTATTAACAGATAAACCTCTGATGCTTGTGAGCAGAATGGGAGTGCACGGACAGCCAAACTCTGGAATAAGGGATTCCAGGGAAACCGTAAGCCTGAATGAACATCATGGATTTGGTAACGAGTTATGATTCTGGCCGGTTTTGTATTCCCCAGGCAACAGTATGCACCTGCTGTCTTCAAACAGCAACGTACTTGTTGCCTAAGCAATCGCTGCATTTGTTCCCCGCTCTCTCAGTGATCACCTTTAAAGATCAGCTCTCCATCTCAAACAGCACAGCAAGGCTGCTGCTGCAGGCAAGGGCTTGACACACGCACATGAAACCTGCTGCAAAGCGTCCCGCCACACACCTTCCCCAGCCGGCATCTCCCCTCTGAGGCACACCGGATTCACAGCCATACCTCGGGGAGACGATGCCGGTCAGAGACTGACTTCGGCTCTGACCAGATCCTGGCTGGGCAACTTTTAGAAACGTGGGCAGAACGCAGCTCTCCCCGCAGCCCTGAGTACCACCCCACAGCTGTCCCCGGCGTGGAAGGGGAGCATCACAACCAACTGCAGAGAGAAACCCTGCCGACGGGTCCTTTCCCAGGCGACCCTTTTTACCCTTCCAGAAAGGCAGGACAAACAGCGAAGAGAAGCTTCCAGACAGTTCACACCGACCCCCTTTTCAGTCCTCCAGAACCACTCTCTCTTAACAGGTAGGCAACTCCCAAAATTCACCAGTAGGAACGCACTTTACCTTTAACAAGCTCCAGCCACTCTAACCAGATTGTCAATAAACAGAGCATATTGCACAGATGGACTAATAACGCAACCCTAATTCGATTGCCTACAACCATCTTCTGTGCACACTCTATTAAAAGCAGCCACTCGGCTTGCAGCCGCTCGGAAACGAGGACAGGGTCCCCTTCTGAAGGAGAGGAGGGAAGAGCGTTGGCTTTAGCTAGCCAGCAGCTGTGAGCCAGCTCACCTCCGAGCAACCTCCAAGCCTTGCCGCCTGCCTGCGGTGGCTTCACCACCCCGGCCGTGAAAGGGGCTTGCTCTTGTCCTTGGCTGACCTTTCAGCCACGCGGCTTTTAGGTGACTCACCTTCCTGAACCAGAAATACGACGGCCTCAGCCACCATCCTGCACCAATATTTCTATCTGAAGAGAGTAATTCAACAGCAAACCCTCAACCCCTGTTAACCTAATGTTCTTCTTCTCACCCTGTTGTCCAAATAGCCCATGCAGAAGAGTAAGGGTTCCCAAAGGACCCTTCAGACACTGGAACAGGCTGCCTAGGGAGGTCGTTGAGTGTCACCATCCCTGAATGTGTTTAAGAGTCGTTTAGATGCAGTGTTGGGTGACATGGTGTAGGGGAGAACTTTGTAGAGCAGGGTTGATGGTTGGACTCAATGATCCCAAGGGTCTTTTCCAACCTGAATGATTCTATGAAAGGAGGGAGAGTCCTGGAATTATGGTGAGGTCATGGTGTGACTTTGTTTTTTTAGCTCACATTCAACTTCTAGATTGATTTTCACATGCTTTCTCTCTCTCAACATTAACTAGGTAGTGGGATGAGCAAGGTTTGGGTATGGGCAAGAGGGATAGGAACAAAATCTGCCGGTATTATTTTCAAAGTTTGCTGTACCTCTTCTAAAGCCAGACTGCCAGGAGCTATGGGCTGATGCACAGCTAGGGATTATCTTTTGCAGGCAGTACCTTTGAAGTGCACAACATTCAAATCAGTTGTAAATAGGGGACCCGAGGCCCAGCAACATCCATGCTGCTTGGGGCCAGGAAAGTCCAAAGAGCTGGTTCATGCTCCCATCTGCACTCCAGACTGAAGGGATGTACAGCAGGGCAAGCGGAGCCTGCTTCTCCATCTGCTGTTTCCCAGTCTGCCCTGGTTTCAGGGTGGGAGCTACGCCGTGTCTGACACCAAGCACTGGGACCACAGCACACATGAACAGTGAGGACTGATTAGAAAAAGAATTTTAGAAGAGCTTTTTGTATCATTTGCTGTTTCCTCCCTTGCTTTGAGAACGCCCCAGAGTCTCCACTCTCCTTCACGGAGGAATGTCTTTATGCAGAACCATGACAATTCCTACTTTTCCCTTTATCTCTTTGCATTAACTGTCAAGTGGGCAACCCACTCTGCTCTCTTTGAGTGTCCTTTCCTCCTCTCTCTGCTCCTGGATGGTATTAGCGTGTCTGAGAGAAACCGTAGCTGCTGAGAACCCCTCTGAAGTTACCACCACCGGATGGCCCACTGTGGCCAGCTGTGATCAACTCATGGGATTAGCTACCTCTTTGCTATTTTTCCTACCCCATTTTAAATATATAATTTACTTTAGCATTACCATGGAGTAAAACTTACTGGACATCCCCATCTGGGGCAAGGGCTTGGATTTTTGCCGTGGCTGTCTTCTCCCCTGACATCTCAACACGCTGCTGGACTTGGGAACTTGCAGGAGTGTTTGCACTTCCAAGTGCTCTTTTACAACAGCCACCCACAGGAGAAAAGGCCAGTGGATGAGTAACTGAGCGAGAAGAGATTTTTTATGTTAATGCAGCCATGTCCATGTGCTTCTAAAGCAGTATGTTCAGAAAAAGAGGCTGTGCATTTATAACCGTCTCTTTTGAGAAAGCAGCTGCAATAGCAATGGAAAACTCAATTTAGTCGAAGAACACATTGTGATGAATAATAAAAAATTAGTTGAATCCAGTGCCTGTGATAGTGGCGAGCTCGATAAGCCCAGCTATAACGAAGCATAACACACACAGAGAGGCTGCCTTCAGTCCTGCCAGTCCTTTCTGAAGGGGAGACCGAATACTAAATACCTTGTTTTAAATAATTAGGGCTCTCTAGATACCACCCCATGGCTGATCTGGCCTGAATTCCTGCTCCCCTTTTTTAGCACAGAAAACACAGAAAAGTATAATTTCAAAACAGGCAGCATGGAAAGAGAAAGCATTAAGCATGTTGTAGGCAGAGTTTTCCCAACTCATTTCACCTGTGACCCGTGGGAAATCTGAGACCCACTTCAGTAATTCATTGCAATACTTACGGACCTCAAACTGGTTAAAAGTGAGCCAAGATAGAGATGTCTGAGGCAGGAATTCAGCTGACTGATCTTGCATGCAGATAATGAGCTAAGAAAAAACAATATTGTTGCAAAAAAGAAAAATGTCTATCAAAGTCCAAGTATGCTAATTATCAAGAATTTAATGGAAATTCACTTCCCGACAAAATTGCATGTTAAGAAATGAGACAGACAGCTGAATATTTTAATACCAGATCCCCCAGGGGGGTGGGGAAGGGAATAAAAGAGGAAAAAAAAAAAAGGGGGAAAGATTAGGTTTTTTTATCCAGAACCAAAAATTATTTTACTTAGCTCCTGTTACATGAACGCTTGGGAAATAAGGCAACGTAGCTGTTCATCTCGAGAATGGGTGGTGATACTTCTGACAGAGACCTGCAGCCAGGTCCATCCCCCTGCAGTACCCCAATTAAAGAGTTGTCATTCACGCAAGGGAGACGGAATGGTCAAAGATACACAACAGATAACATGACAAGCCAGCTGGGCCAGCTGACAAGTACTCCAATGAGTCAAATCTAAGTGAAAAGTGGAAGCCTGAACACCAGTAAAGTTATTTGAGAGAGTTAACTTCTCCCTGCTGCAGGATGTGTGTTGACAGTGCAGGATGCCCTGCCTTAGCTGACTGCCAGGGAACATGCCGAGACTAGCTTTTCTTTATTAATTTTTTTCTGTGTTTCTAGTTGGTTTTGTTGTTTGGTGTTTTTTTTTTTCTACACAAAGTGTTAAATAAAGGGCGTTTGGTTCTGTCCAGACAGTCCTGGATGGGTTCTACAGAAAGTGTGACTGATGGGGCTTCTGCACTCGCAGCTACGGATCACCTCGGAGCTCTGCAGGAATAGCAACCGGCCAGATGAAAATCACATCGCTCAAGGAATTAGCTGTCAGCATAACGATCCTTCGGAATACAGTAACAGCCGGCTAAGGCTGCAAAGTTTTCTCAAAGCTACAGTCAGAAAAGGCTCACTGAGTTTTAAACAGAGATTAACGTAGAAAGAAAGGTGTAAAGAGAAAAAAAAATATATAAAAAAAATCACTCTCACTTGCTAAATTATGGTTTAGTCATTGCAAAGTTTCCAGATTTGTAAACGTGTGGTATTACAGACTCACAAGGTGCTGGGGTTTGGGCAGCTGTTCCACAACTACCGAGTTCTGCTTTGTGGGTGGTGGTTATCAGGGGGAAAAGCAAAGTAAGGTAACACAAATCCCGTAATCCTCTTTCACTGAGAAGTGAAATCACCCAAATTACCTCATGCTGGATAAGAATACACATACGAGAAGCCATTCCAGTGTGGTGGACACAGATGAGCTTGATTATGAATCAGAGCCCTCAGTCTGAATCTAAGGCTGCTCCCTGGATACCAGCCTTTGCTTGCCTGTACCCGGCCAGCAGCTGTGGCAAGAAGCAGGAAAACATGCTCCAGCAGAGGGAAAAAAAAACAACCCACTATTTCTATTAAACGAAGAAACCCAGACACTAATACCTCTCCCTACTCTATCACTGGCCAAAAACTTTCTTAAAAGCTTGACAAGGTTCCCAATGCAGGTGAAGGGCAGATCCCAAGAACAGCAACTGCATCAGAAGCTTTGTGTGGAACAGCCAGCTTTACAAGAAGCGTCAGACAACATCTAGAAATCTTAGTCAGACAAACAACTCTCATCCCTGTTACCCCCGCACACAAAATACGATTTGCTAGAAGGAACAGTAACCCTCAAACAAGCAGCATTAACTTTTTGTCCAGTTGGGCAGCTTTAAACCAGCTCTTAACTTCTCACTTCCATACGCAAGGATGAGATCGCCCTGGGCTTCACCATACATAGACAACTAAATGGAGTTTTTAGTCTGAGATCAAAGAGAGGGGTTGGACCAAAAGGCTGTGAAGGGGAAGGACTAGAAAGTGCTAATGTCCTCAGAAGCAGCTGTCCTGGAATATAAGGCACCAGACAGAGGGAAAACACCACCAGCAACTAAGAGAGATGCATTAAGATGAGTACATCTAAAGTCACAAACATCTCCAGCTGGCTCCCAAAATTAAAAGGAGAATTTAATTGGCACTACAGAAGCAAATGCATTAATTCTTATTTTCAAGGTCAGTGATAAACCTTAGATTTCCCAAATAGCAAGGATATTAGACAGAATATCTCACTGCCTTTAAACGGGAACCAGATCTGAGACTGCAGAATAACTGAAGTCCCACACCTGCTAAGGAAACGGGACAAACTCCTGGTTTAGAACGGATTACTCCTTCCTCCGGGCTCGGGCAGGCTCCGTTTTCTCCCTGCTTATCAATTACCTTCAGCCCGTACCAACAGAATCCACTCCTCCCCTTCCAACCCTGCCCTGCCACGCTGGCTGCCAGCAACCCTCTTTGCTGGGGCTCACCGGGGACCAGCCAGCAGCCGAACTGCTGGGACATGGTATGGTGGGATGGCACAAACCGGGGTTGTTTTCCCCTTCCTAAGGCTGCTGAAAATCTTTGGGAGGTGGGTACTTTCTGTGACTTATTTTAACAGTACTGGAGCAACCGAGAACTTACGACAAAACAACCAAACCACAAGCGTATTGGTCTCCTAAAGATATTCCATTGACAAAATCTGAACAGCACCGAACACAATCAGCACTTTTGAAAAAGAAAAAAGCAATTTATAAACCCTAAACTCCAGTGGTCCCCAATGTGTGAGGGAACACAAATAACACCGTTACACAAGCCCTTAAGAAAGGAAGCAAAGATGAGGGAATGCAGCTGAAGCTGCAGAGAGATGTGTGCTGTTGGAACTGCAGATGCTGAAATCCAACCAGATCACAGCTCAGCTTTCCTGAAAAGAGACCTGAACGTTTAGGAGGACCTCAGGATCCAAACAGATTTAGGATGATGGTTCGGATGGAGAGGCATGAGGAATCCCAAATAGTAATGTTAGAGTTCTGGCAATATCCTTAAATCCGAAGCCACGGTTACCCGTCCCTCTCCAGCACCAAAGCTCCTGGTGGTGGAAGAGTGCCGAAAGGTAAAATGTTCAGGTGCCTTGCACCATCAATGTGACACTCATGGAATGTCAGTCCCTTCCACCACAGCCCTACCTTAATGTATTTAAACATGGAGGAACACAAGTTTTCTAACAATTACTGAAAACATAAGCAAGACAGAGAGAGAAAGAAAAAGAGAAAGAGAGGGGGAGCATGGCCAGATTTCAAAGGTCACACGAGAAATTTTCTTTCTTAACAAGTTGTTCATCACCACAGCTTGTGCTCAGTGCGGCAGGGATGATGACATGTGAGGGGACACACAAATCTCATTTTGGATCAGAGATGAAGATAGCTCCCCACTCAACTTCTTGTTAATTTGCAAAGTGACCAGAAAGACTGGTATTTCTAGAGCCCCCAGTTTGCCCAGCGTTACCCCCGGACAGCTAAAGAGCCGGTTGGGTTCTTCCAGGGCTCCTGCACTAAATGCCAGCATCAGCCTGCTCCCACAGCCCCTCGTCCTCTCCCAGGGATTTTTGAAGGATTCTTTGCCTTGGAACTGAGACTCTGGGAGGAAGGAGCTGGCTCTGAACGTTGGATGGAGTGCAAACGCAGGGCCAGACACTCACGTGTGCCTGCCTTCCCAGGAAAGGCTTTAGCTGGGAGGCAGGATGGTCTTGCGGTCAGTGGAGATTTTGCAGGAGTACCAAACACTGATCTGCACGTCCTTATCCACGGATGAGGGTGATGTGCTGCCTGGTAATATTGTGCTGGACTGGATCACAGATGCATTCAAGTGGAGGTTTTAGTAAACGAGTCGATGTAAGCAAACCTCCCAGAGCCCAGGAGAAGGTAGGCTACGCTCCAGCCAGAGAAACAGATGGCTTCTCTCCACCCAAATATTCTCCTCCTCATCCCTAGTGTGATCTCGGTGTCTCCACAGGCCACGCACATGTCAGAAGGAACCTTCTGCTTTTTCAGCAGGCAGGAAAGATGGTTTTGCTTTCATCTCTCAGCACAAATTCCAAAGGGAGACAGGCAAACGGGAGGTGTTGGGGAGAGACAACATTTTGACAGTGTGCAATAATAAAAAAAAATGACAGAAGCCACAGACAGAGGAGCGAAGAGCCTCCCTGCTTCCCATGCACAATGATAGATGAAAGGGAACGGATGAGGGATCAGGCAGCGGGCGGGCTGCATGCAGAACAGGCAGCGCACAGCCTCCTTCCACTGGGACCACCAAGTTTTGATGAGTATGCAGGCGGTTGCTACATCAGTCCCGTGCTCTTCCTGAATTCCTAGTTAGCACAGGTGAGGACAGCTGCCTTTTCTTTCTGATGTTGCTGTAAAGCGTGGTCATCTAGCTTTAAATTACCTATGCTGGCACCATTACCTCAATTGGGCCAGCTGACTGATGCTCCGGATGAAGCATTCCCACTGCCTCCCTTACAAAGTGGGTCATTAATTAAGGATCTTCCACTCTCCAGACTGTACCTGCATGGTGGACAAGTGATTTTTGCTGCAGGGTACTATTCAGCAGTGACCCATTAAACCTCCTCAGCCAGAACAGACTAAGCAGCAGCTGGAACGTATGAATGGAGCAAGACCTCCAAGGACTTTGGAGGGAGCAGAGGAAAATCCTAGCGTCCTCAGCTGGGATCCACTGCTCCACTTACATTTCACAGTAACATTGATGAAATACCACAAAAAACAGGAAATAGCAGTCGAGAGATCCAGTCCAGCTGTCAGGAGATGGCATCCACATCTCATTGCTCTTTATCTCATGCGGTCATTCAATGCTCGCTCTTAGCTGTACCTGACATTTCAGCAGAAAGGCCACGGATGAAACCAGCCTACTCTTCCTCCCACTTAAGGAAACCCTTCAGCATATGGGAAAGGCAGAAGATCGTGGGGCTGGTACAAGCACATGCAACTTCCAGGGACACTGCTGCTATCGAGGCTCCACCACTACATTTTTGGTGGGTCAGTTCCTTCTCTCTGAAAACACCCTTGTGCCACTTCGGAAACAGCAGATGGAAAGAAGTTTTTAGGTCTGGCAAGGTTAGTTATCCCACCAGGGATTGCTCATTCAATTCTTAACCCAGTAACCAGACACTCTTTGGAAGCATCTTTCAGCCCCCACCCCCACCCCAAGTCATCCTCCTTCCCAAACGTGCTGTCCCTCGAGATCTTCCCCTTTTCCTGCCTCCCACTCTACTTCTGTGAGCATTATCGCTATTCTCCTCTCCAGCACTTGTGACCTTAAACTTTGCTAACTTTTTTCCTCCTCTTCTTCCACTCCATATTCATCCTGTTACCAGCCCTTTTCTTTTTCCTGATGGAAACAGCATCCCGGCCAGAGCCTTCTGTCACAATAAACGCTGTTTTCTGAAGCCCCGTGGGAAAGATGGGATCATTATATGCCAGGACACGTGCTCAGTCCATCATTATGCAAGTCAGTGCTGGAGCCATTTTGTTTCAATTTGCTTCTCTTCAGGGCCCAAGGATCTGCTCGCTCATTATACTAAATGAGGTGGTTTCCCAGCTTGAAAGTGCATTTTTTAAAATCTTACTCCACTTAATGATTCTTTTTGTTAATTTTAAATAGATTTTTAGAATCATTCTTTCTGCTGGTAAAGGACCCACAGCAGTGGAAACTGTGTTTGGAGCTTCTGCTCCATGTAATGCATTCTTAATGACTCGGGTGTTTATCTGGAGGAACTTCTTTCTCTCTGTAGGTGAGATATATATATATATCACATTCCTGATTAACACAGAACTTCACTTGGCGCAGGAACTGTGCAAACTTTTCCTTAAAGGGAGCAATGGATTAGAGCAGTTGCACAGCCTGGAATTCAAACTGGTCTAGACACAGCTTTGCAACGGGTATCGCGGGCGACAGGTCTGTCGCTGGGGATCTGGATGCAAAACATTGGAAACAAAAACCTCAGAGATTCACTTCTTAAAGGTCGCCAGCTGCGCATCTATTCCATCTGCTGACGTGTACTGATAGGGCATGGCTGTCCCGAGAGAGTCCGGCTGCCAGCGCAGGCCAAATGCTTCCCCAAAGCTTGCCTCCTTCCAGAAGGTGGTCGTATACATGTGCCAGCCCGTGTCTTTTTCCTTAAGAGTTGCCTTCAGCAACATCAGGGATGGTTCTGTGCTGGCAGGGGGTTGTTTGGATAGATGCCCCTGCTGCTCAGCCATCCCTCACAAAGGCCATGGGGGCAAGGAAGATGCGCTGGCACAGCCACAGCTCAGGGCCCAGGAGCCCTAACAGCCTCCAAGGAGCTGCTTCCTCACGCCTGCTTTTCAGGATGAAGCAAAGTTTTCAAGACGAAAGCTAATAAATACATAGGAGCATAGGAGGTTCCACTCAAATATGAGAAAAAACTACTTCACGGTGAGGGTGGCAGAGCCCTGGAACAGGCTGCCCAGGGAGGTCATGGAGTCCCCTTCTC
>JAOQGH010000040.1:23985104-24007751 GCA_025769975.1 Gallinago jamesoni
GTCCTGAGTAACATGCTCTAGCTCTGGGCAATCCTGCTTCAGCAGGGGAGTTGGACTGGATGATCCCTACGGTCCCTCCCAACTCTAAAAAATCAGTGAAATTCAGTGAAATGGCAGGAGCGACGGAGCTTCCTTCAGCTGACCTGACGTTACTCAGGTCTCCTCAGAAGAGCTGGTGCTCTACGCTCCATTCTAGAGGGACAAGGCACAGACTGCAGGACACTAATTGCTGTGATGATAAGTTGTTGTGCAAAGAGAAGGCGGGATTGGAGGCACCCTCCTTTGATAACAGGGTTGAACGGTATTAATAGTTTAGTCGTATAAAAAATGGATTTTGAACTGGCAAAAGTCAGGAAGACAATCCACATATGCCAGTGGTGTTGGAACTCTATGGTCTTTAAGGTCCCTTCCAACCCAAACCATCCTATGATTCTATGACATTGAGGTGCTTCTGCCATGATTATCTTCAATTTTTTTCCTCTGCTTCCTTGTTGCATTCACTCGATGGGTTTAATCTTAGAACACAGACAAGATTTTTGGACCAGAAACTGTGTCTTGTCATGAGTGCACAAAGCATGCACCACAACAGGCTCCTGAATGTCTTGAAGCCTCCAGCTTCTACCTGATAAAAGCAATAAAATCAGAAAAATTGGACAATCCTGAAATAGTATCACACCCAGTCAGTATCTAGCGCACACCCAGAAAAAAACAGGCCTCAGCACTGAGATATTCCCCTTTTCCACCACAGTCAAGTATGTGTAGGCTCCCTGTGGGGATGAAAAGTTGGGAACTCCACGGGAATCGATATATGACAAATGCTTAAGAGCCCAGGAAAGGCTGAAATCAAAGTGAAGTAGTGAGCACGAGAGAGGGGCCTACTGAGTGATGCTCAAATTGCATACTACAGACACAATATTCAATTAATATGAAATATTGCTTAAATAGTAGTTTCAGTGAATATTTGTCACCACTGAATAACCATATGCTCAAATGAAACAGCCAAAAATACTCGTACTCCTTCAGATTTCAGCGGGGGTTTGTAGGGCAATAATTCTCTCTTGGCCAGCTAATTTAATCCTTGGACTAACAAGTGTTCAGCTCACTTTTCAAGGTCTGTATTTCCTATAGGCACTGTCTGTTTTTACACGCAAAACTGGAGTAATAGTTCAAATTATTTACTCTTCCTTTCAAGGGGGGACTGCATTTTAAAAAGGGTAAGGAGCGCTGCGACAAGTCACCTTGTTGAAATTGCACAGCTGACAACATTCCCGGGGAGCTGTTCTCCGCTTCAGAGCGGAACCTACAATTTCTACCCCCAAAACCACACCATATAAGGCTGGATTTCCTATCGATTGCTGCTGATAGCGATGCTAAGCACAGGAGCTAAGCCGCAATAGTTGGTTAATTTTATTAAGCTTGGGTACCCAAAAGCCCTGAAGATATCTAAAGTGGACTTTAATATTTTTGTTTAACAATTTGCATCCTTTACCGTCTCTCTTAATGTGTTTACGCCTGTTTAATCTTCTGTAAACTCTTATCTCTGTCCTTCTGATGTATACAAAGTACGTTTGGGGAGGGCAGCAAACAGAAACGGCAATTCTTGGTAAATAAAATTCCACACAGCCCTTGAAGGAAAGAGGTTTTTTGCCCACGCTGTGCTCCCAGAGCGGCACACTCCATCGTGCAAGCGGGGGTTCACCGTGCGGATGCCGAGCCAGACCACAGCAAAAGCCCCACCTTGAAGTAACCTGCCTCAGGCCACCACTTATTCTCACACGATACACCTCCGAAAAACAGTGATGCAAAAGACGTTATCAGTTTTGCCACACGTTCGGTTTTTCGAAGTCAATTCCATCGTCTAAGTAAAACCGGGCACGTTCCTGGCTGTTGTCATGTGAATTTTCACTTCATAGAGTAAGGGGAAAGAAAATCATTTTGTCGCTTTGATGAAGACGCCTTGCACGTTTTGACAAACTCAAGTCCCTCCAGGGTGCTTACTGGCCATGAAGCTCTTTCATATCTCATTCATTATCGGAGAGAGACAGGAAAATACTTCCTCATTTCTCTCGCGTATGAGTAAATTAGTGAAAACCACAGAGACTCGGTTTCATTAAAAGTGATGGAGTGAGACTGGCTGCAGCCGCTGCACGGTGGGGACCGGGCTGAGCTGACTCAGTGAGGTCTGCCTGGCAAAGGCAGGAAAAAAAGATTAGCTGGAAATTTCTCTATTGAAGCAGCAACTGCTTACTGCAGCCAAACTCCAAGACGGCTTGATGCTGTAAAACCTGAACTCCGCGCCCGCAACTCAAAAGCCAGCTGAACTTCTCATGTTCCTCAGCTCCGTCTAAAATCTTCTGGTTTTCCTGAGATACTCATCGTCACTGTGTAGGCCCGTGATCAACAGCACGGCAAGAAACAAGAGTGAAGATGCTGATGGCAGGTGACATTCCTGCCCGTGTGCTGCCTGGGCTTGCCTGAACAGAGTGGCAGGAGTGCCACTGCCTGCTGAGGTTTTGTGTAGATCATGGTCCAACTGGTGGCTGTCGCTGCTGAAGCTCACAAGAGGGGGATAACGCAGGTGGCTGGCATGAGATAAAACCTTACCTTGCAATTATACGTGAATGCCCTGAAATCCACACGGAGAAGAATCAGAGTGAACCGTGGGTTAGAGCAGCAGCCTTTCATTTCAGAAGTAGGGCAGCGAGGGAGGAGGAGTAATTGGGATCACTCTGCTCTACACCATAATGTCTTCATATCGGCAGACAGCATGACGCACACCAGCCTCATCACGATGTTTCAGCCCTCAAGTCAGGCTCTAAGATCTCTGCTGGCATGAACTGATTATCTGGCAGCACGCTCAAGAGAAGCCTAGAACTGGCAATGGAGGGGCTGCCGCAGCCTGTGACCCTAAGCGTACCCTGATTTCTAAATGGTGCACCCTACCAACCTATGTGATGTTTGACTCAATCTACTGCTCCAAGTCCCTCCACCTTATACCTTCTCCTTCCTAGCCCCTGCTGACCTCAAAGATGGTAAAAAAAAACAACCCACCTCTAATCAAAATCAAGCCATTGGCAAGCTATTTATTGAAGTGTAAATGCTGATTCTTGCAATGAGTTAAAAAGATCCATGTGGCTCAGCTTCTCGTAAGATCCCCAACCAGGTGGCATAACCCTGTGTGGATGACTTAACACAACTGACTTCTAGCTCTACTTAGCTCAAATTTCCAGAAAATCTGTGTTCCTACTGAGCGTGATAATACACTGCACACGCACACACTCCTTTTCCAATGTTTCCTCTCAGAGAAAGCTCTCATCCTTTTGTAAGCTATTCTCTGGTGAACGCTATCGCCTCATAAAGCTCACATCTCTTGAAGTCATGGACATTTCACAAATTACTGGATCAGCTCAGTGAAAACAGGAAATTCTGGGACATCCAGCATCCAACCCAGCCACCTAGGTTCTGTGACCAGGGTATCCAGACACCTGGGTCATATGTATCTTTCTGCTGGGCTCACATCTGCAGGAAGCAGGGAATAACAGGCACGCTGAGCTGTCTGCAAATTAAATCCTTAGAACAACACAAGGAATAGAAATACAGCCAGAGGAGAACCATGCAGGTACACGGCGATCATCTTGTCTTTTTACACAAGTCAAACAGCCAGACTCTGAGGTGGAAGGGTCAGAAAATATAGCCCGAAGTGTCCTACTGCTACTGGACATCACAAAGGAGAAGACCATACCTTTTTCGATCTACGAGGGAATTATGAACATTTTTTTCACTGAGAACTGCAGCAGGCACAACGTTCCTGGTGAATTCAAACCGCCCCTTCTCCGAGATGACTGGTAAGACAACAGCACACTGCAGCTGACGTGCAAGTGGGATGGGGTAGGATGGGGAGGGGGGAGAAGAACAGCTGCTCTCCAACAAGATGCCTGATGGAGGCTGCCAACAAAACAACGCCAACTGCAGATAAGTCATCTCAAACTACCAGATACTCAAAACCACGACGGCTAAAAAAGCTTTTTTGCAGGTGGGAAGACAGAACAGTGCATGATGTGGATGGTATGACGCTGCCCACGATGTGTCCATGAATATACCTTTGGTCCACGCAATGCTGTTCAGCTCCCAGAGACACTACACATCCTACTATGAAATTCATCACTTTGAGCTGCACAACCCCAAAACCGCCCTTATTTCACAGCCCATTGCCAGTGCTCTTCAGCGCAGAAAGTTAGCCCATGTGAGTTATTCTCCCATCAGTACCCAGGAGATATATACGCTGCGCTTCCATTTCATGTTTGGGAAGAAATACTAATACTATGCTGAAACGCAACCCTTCACCATTAGCAAAAGTAGTTTTGTCCAACAGTGTTGTCATAAAACAGCTGCTATGTTCCTCTTGAGAGGCAGCTATACCTCAGCAGCGGGAAACTTGGCTCCCAAATAGTCAGCAAAACCGTGGCTTTGCTCCAAAGCGTGGTGGTGTCCTTCTGAGGCAGGTCTAGGGCGATATGGAGCCATTCTGGTGAATCAGGGCAAGGTGCCCAGGGGAAAAAACCACGTCTTTCTGGCAGAAGTATGACTAATGCCCTCCTCTCGGAGCTTGCTAACAGACAGCCATAGGCACACAGAGCGGGGGCCATAGGTTTCCCCTTGCCCAAGAAGCTCACCCCCGCACCACAAAAAGTTATTTGTTTGGGGGAAGCGATGGGTCTGACTGACCCTATCTCTCCGCAAATCACATATGAAGCAGGAAGGCAGAGAGAGGAGAGAGAGGAAAAGGAGAGCAACATTTGAAACTTTCAGGCAGTTGTTTTTTTGCTTGAAAGAGTTGGTAAAAGATGGGGGGTTCCCCTTTTTGCTCCTGTTACAAAGAAAGAAAAAAAATACCCAAGCAGTTGGAAGCAGTTGGATTCAGTGACCGTACCCCACCTCCAGCAGAACACACCAGGAGTAGGGTGATGGCAGAGGGCTCTGAGACACTATTGCAAAGCTACTATTTAACCCCCAAACAAGGGCTCAATTTCTCCTTCCCTTGCTTCTACAGGCTCGTGTTAGATGCACGTGGCATCATTCTGCTTCACAAGTAAGGTCTGTACTCGAAACTCCTGTTTTATTTACTTATTTGAAGTGTTTACCCTCTGAGGAAACCTTCATACACCACACAGACCAAACATTTCATCTTTCTTTTGTTACAGCAGAACATTTAACAGAGAAGCATCGGGTGTGAAGGAGGAAATCTTGCATTTGCCCATTCAGACAATTGACCCATTCAATCTTGTCTGTTTCCAACCCTCCAGCACTTAGGCTTATAGGTAATGTGCACGAATAAAAAAATGATCCTAAATCCAGCATAAAAACGTATCTATACACTGTGGCCAATTTACTCAAGATGCACTTTGGAGGGAACCTCACAGATGTGGGCAACGCATCTTTTTAAATTCTCTGGTCAATAATGAAAATCAGGACCACCAAGAAATACACAATTCAGCCTTACCCCCAACTCAGTGACTTCATAATGAACTTCTATTTTAAAAAAAAAAAAAAAAAAAGCCAAACAACAACTAGAGAGAAACATTTGAGGACACAAGAAATAAATCTATGTGTAACGTGTCCCTGGCTGATCGCTTTCTTTGAGAGGGGAGAAGGTACACTCCAATTAAAACTCCTTTCAGCACACAACTGTAACGCAAGGCATCTGCCTTCAGCAAGCTTCCCAGCTGCTGGCTCCTTCTGCACCAACTGGGATGGCACGGAGTTTCCCCTCGGTCAAACGTATCGGCTCACATGCCGACAGGGTCAGGGTTAAATGAAAAGATTTTTCTGCTTCTAGCTACTTGTTTTCACCACAGCTTGAACACTTTCGCTCAAAGAACTGAAAACACAAATTCAGTTCTGGAAGAGCAGAAGCAGAGGGTATCTGCAATGCAGACTCTGGCAGACTTCAGATGGGGGTAAGATGACCACGAAGGGACGCAAAGTCTCCAATTTAACAAGCCAAGCCATTTCCCTGTGAGCAGTGAAGGCAGAACAAAGCGGTCGCTGTACGACCAAGACTATACAAGATCGCTTTATTCCTGTTTGTGGTGAGGTAGTCACTTGTTTAAAACCACGACCTCAAATATTTCAAAAGCCCAGTGACCTCACCTCGCCAGTTGGAGTCAGTCTGTGGAAAACTCATTCAGAACTCTCCTGACAGTCCTCCAGACACAAATCGTGCTGGGATGAAGAAAGGGAACACTGATCCTTCCTCTCCTTTTCCTGCACCTGATTCTGCCCCCCGTTGCTTCCTATCAATACCTTTTCAATCTCGGTCGCTCCTCCTCTGCAAGAGCCTTTGTGCCGACGCACAAAGCGTTAAGGAATGCCAAGCCAGAAGCGTGGCAGTAAAGCCACCAACTTCCCATCTGCAGGATCCAGACAATATCAGCTACTGTCTACCTGTTTGTGCACTGGCTTCCCTGCAGCCGCTTGTTTACAATCCCTCCCTCAAGTGCCAGCGAGCCAAAGAAAACCTCTTTAATGTAGTTCTGCTGCAGCATTAACCCTTCGCCCGTGGCTGACACAATTCTTGTGATCACAGTCACTTCTCTGTTACGGCCGAGACGAAGCCGAGTGTTGTCACCAGAGCTCAACGACTCGCCCCGAGAGCCTTTTAACGTGAGCCTCACCCAGTGCCTTGGGACCATTAAAAAACTTGCACTGAATTAAAAGTTGTAAGAATGAGAACTGCTCATTTGTGTTCAAGCTCAAACAGACATTTTCCAGTCAAAATATCTAAACCCAACGTGTATTTGTCTAGTGAAGGCTTTATCTAATATTTTCCCCATTTTCCCAAGGGGGAAAAAATCCCTCTCTAGACGTTCTTAGTTCAGTGTAAGAGTAATTTTTTATTTGACCTGAATTAAGTAAGTATTAAAAGGTGCCTTCATACACAAATCACAGAATCGCCTAGGTTGGAAGAGACCTTTAAAATCATCTAGTCCAACCCATGAAAAAAAAAAACACCAAAAAAACCCAACCCAACCAAACAATAAAAAACCCCACAAACAAACAAACAAAAAAACATCCACAAAAAACCCCACACACAAACCCCACACCACACCCAAACCACCACCAACCCAACACGAATCCATATCCCCGAGCACCATGTCAACCCGTCTCTTGAACACCTCCAGGGATGGTGCCTCAACCACCTCCCTGGGCAGCACATTCCAATGTCTGATAACCCTTTCAGTAAAGAAATATTTCCTAATATCTAACCTGAACCTCCCCTGGCGCAACTTGAAGCCATTACCCCTTGTCCATCATCTGTGACTTGGGAGAAGAGATGAATACAAAGGAAAAGAGCTGAGGGATAAAGAATTGACCAAGTGCAAGAAGCTGGGGAGAAGATGGATGGGAACAACCTATTTGGACAACATGGTCGGAACACTGAGATAAATAATACTTCCCATTGTTATGCAGGAATGTCCCTGGCTATGCTAGGAACAGCGATGCAGAAATCTGCACATACGCATTTACTCTCCACGGCTGGGAAAGGATGACAATGGGTTGAGAATAAAGCAGTAGAAAACCCATAAAGCTCAGTCCTGGCTCAGATAACTTTTTTAAGAAAAAGAGACCAGGGAATGAACAGTCATGCCCAGTGGTTAGGATCAATGTCTGCAACTGGATGCAGGACAGGAACTGAACTAGAAAGCCAGGTTGGAAGTCAGAATATAAGCTAAGGGACAGGAGAAGATTTAGAACAATAGCCAGAAGCTCAGCTATTAAGCTGAGGAGCCACTGTAAATTCAGCCTTCATTAATCATGGAAACCAATCACCCAAGGTGCCCATCCACAGCCACCAGCATTCAACTAAAAGAGTAGCTTATCTTGTAACCGCTTCAAGTCCCAGCTGAGGGACACTTCGTTTTAAGAGCAGTGACCCCTGTCATTGTTAAAAAAGGCAAAAATAATTCACTTATTGTGAGAGGAAGGAAGGGGAGTGGCTTTGATGGGCATGTTACACTTGGCTTCAGAAGAAACTCATTGCAGTTGTTTGATCCTCTTCATTGTTCTGTGAGGTGATGGCTACAGATGCCAATCTTCCAATCCTCTAGAGAGGGGGTGCAGCCAGGAAAGAACACCACGTTACTTGATTTACCATTGCAATCTACACGGGCAATTAATGGGTAACTCTGAGTTCAGAAAAAAATTAACAGGGAAGAATGCAACCGATTTATTTTAATTATTTTAATTATTTTTTTTTTTAAAGAGGGAGGTGGAGGGGGCGGTAATAGATTTGGAAGACACGCATGGTTTTTCAGGGAAGCGTGAAGACCCAGCTGTCAACCAACAGGCACGAATTCAGGGGAGTTGCACGCCGAAAACGGGTGCGCCCACCAGCTCGGAGGGCACGTGCGCGGAGGCGGCTGGCTCGGCAGCTGGGCAAGCACCTCCCAGAGCCACGACGAAAATAATTCTCATTCTTGGAGTGAGACACGTTCCCCTGGTGCGGTAGCTCTCTCAAAACCCAATTACACCGGCCCCCGGTCTGATCCGTATTAGGTATGCCTCAGTGATGGACCAGCTTGGCAATAACTCTATCTGCGAGAACTCTCATCGGAAGAGTGAACCCCCAGCAGCAAAAACAATCAAAAAGCAGGCAGGAGCAAGGCTAATCCGTTTAAGCGAGACTAAATCAGCCTTTATTATTAATAATAATAAAAAATAGGCTTAACTAGTGATGCTAGAAATTATCTGTGCCGGTCAAGCAAAGCACAGAGCAGGCAGCTACTAAGTGTAACCAGATCCGTGGGGAAGGAGGGAAGAGAAAGGAGAATGGGGACCGAGGACACTTGGAAAAAGGCAATACGCTAGCAGCTCTCCAAGTCTCTCTCAGCTTTTCCCTGGCTTCACCCCATCAACTCAGAAATCAAAGAGCTTCGAGCATCAGACGTTTGCGTCTGCTCCATCTTCATCACTGCCAGGCACAGCCCCGCCATTAAAAGAATGGAGAAATAAGGAGCTTACAGATTCACTTTCCCCAGTTGATGCGGTGACTCACTGCACCGAGGTATCGATCCGCAGGTCTGGCCTCTGCCGATAACTCCACGCCACAGGGGTTAATTTAACTCCCCACCACCTGGCACCACCTCAGACACTTTGCGGGGACCAGTTATAAATTATATAGCCCTCCGAAGGCGGAAAGCAGGAAGAGGTATTTTTTCAGCACGTTTCCTTTGTTACCCATCCTCCTGCAACCGGATCTGTTTTGCTGCTTCCAAGTCTCATTTGTTTTCTTCCTGAAATTATATTGCAGTCATCTATTCAAGCAAAACCAGCCCATAGGACGCTGTAAATTAGAGTCACAGAAGGGAAAAAGGGTAAAAAAGAGTACCCTTCCAAAGCAGCCGGTTATTTTATATAATATACTAGTGTGCAGACATGCATACGCAGACATGGGAGAGCAATTTCTGCAAGGAAGTTTTAAGTAAATACACGACTAATCTTCACCTTACAGGAATCCCAGTGATTTAAGAAATAGCTGTGCCTTGAAAGAGTGTAACAGTGATAACTGGAAGGACACACACACGGTTTGTGATAGTGCCAGGTCCTCCACCTCAATATGGCGATGGTGCACAGCAACAGGGCAGTTTGGGGGAAAATAAAAGGAAGTCTCCTCATTTTAAAGCTTCCTTTGTCCAGTCCTAAGCTGTACCTGGTTTACTGATAACAAATCCTTTAAGGTATAACCACCAGGGATAAAGTTTAGTACTGTTCAATCCTTGCAAGTTTGATGATTGTATCAAATAGGTGTCTGGGTTTTACAGATGCTCCCCACGGTATCTCTCAGCAAAATTGCTGGTGGATATAATCCCATGGAAGAACTGAATTGAAAATATGACTATCCATTAAACTCTATGCTCCTAAAACATTAACCACCAGGTTTATGCTCCCGATCCCTCCTAAAATCCCATCTCTTCCATTCAGCCCACCTACAAGCTACTGCACAAATCCCATCGATATCCCAGTCTGTTTCTGAATCCAGGTAAACACTTCTCCTGGATATTACACACTGGAGCAACTGCTGCCAGTTCCTTTCCCTTGGGGCAAGATATGAGCTGTTAAATTGATACAAGGACAACAAAGCTTTCCTCTTGAAGGGGGTGGTGGGTATCTAAACCTTAATTACTTTCCAGGGAAACAGAACTTTGTGTTTGGCTGCTTTTTTTTTTTTTTCTACTGTTTATTTTTGCTGGTTTGTTTTTTGTTTTTGGTTTTTAAACCTCAGCCCATGTGTTCTCCCTTAACTGGCAGTGATCACCAAATCCTTAAACAAGTCATTGTGTCTTCAGGTATTTCTGCAGTTAAGGACACCCTCCTCTTCTCATTTCCCTGGCCCTCAGGTAAGAGGCTCCAGCTTAAAAATGAGAACCCAAAGAGAAATTGCCAGATACCAGTATTCCCAATGAGTACTTTTGGCTGTTGAAACGTCTGGGTTAGAAGTATGGCAAAATGAAATTCTGTGTTGTGCAGTGGCTGAAGGAGATGCTGTTAGCCCTGCCTGCAGCCCTGCCACACAGGCTTAGCTCAGAGTATGGAAATTCCCGTGTTCTTCACTCAGCGAGAGATCCCCTACAGCCTCCTCTTCCAGTATAGCAGGAAGTTTAAATGAAGGTGCAAACCCACACTGGAGCAGACTATCACGGAATAATCTGCACACAGAATAAATTCTCCCTTTCCCCTTACTCCTTTAATTTCAAGTGCAGTGCAGTTTTCTTAAGGAGATGAAATTCTTTCTTTACCATCAGCGATGATTGTTTCACGAGCACAGGTAACTAACCGTGCTTGCCTGAAAGGGAGAGCAGGACTTTTATCTGACAAAGAGTGACTACTGCTCTCCAGACTCTGCTGCACTAATTAAACACGGCTTGTTTCACTTAGGGTGTATCTGCAATTAAGGGAAACTTAGGGAAGTTAAGCCAAATTAAGTACAGGTGTAAGTTTAAGGTGCATTAACTAAGGAACCCTTGTACCAATGTTTTCAGTCAGAAGTAAAAGGGGTCTGAGCAAGCTAATGAGAACTCAGAGCGATTTATTTCTCCAGGAGAGTGCTGAAGGGGTTTAGTGAGCTCTAATATATCTGAAAATCAACTCTTTGATTAACTTGATTTCACTTAACCAAGTATTTCTGTGTAGCCAGACCTGTAAAACCTGTATGTGACAGTCTGACTGAAGCTCTCCAAGTCACTCAGGCCCCTGTGATTCTCCTGGACACGGCACGAGAACAAAGGGAGGAAAAGCCTGATCACCTTTGCATCTAATTTTGTCAGATCTTACAAAGGCACTTGCCCGTTCAGGGCCAAGTATTTGTCAGCAGCCGACAGAGAGAGAAGACACATCCCTCAGCTCGAGATTTTGGCAATCTTCTGCGTATAAGCATGTGTAAGATGCAGCGTAACAACCCTTTCATTTCATCTCATCTCATTCTTTTCCATGATGCTTTTAGAAACCAAAGTAGGACATCTGTGCATTCCGTGATTGTAATTTTATTGACAGGAGAAGATATAATAGTTACATCTAATGTATCCCTAAGGGTTGATAATTGGATGTAGATTGTATTCTGGGACAGGAGATCTGACATAAATGCATCTAAATCTCTGAAATAGACTGGAATGTGATGGGCCGGAAGGTAGAGGCGGGAGAATGATGCATCAGGTATGAATATAATATGCACTTTCATTTCATCATTTCCAGCAAAATTTAATGGTTACATTCATCCACTGTCCCACTAGAGTCTCCACTCAAAAGCATAGAGCAAACAAACAAAAATAGGGAAAAACAAAAAAAAAAAAAAAAAAGAAAAAAGAGCAGTGTTGGGGCTCTGTAGTTTCTACCAGCAGACAAAAAGGTCTTAGCTTACGAACTCAGTCTCGCTCACAACCACCGCTTGCTGAGCCTCCACTGCAAACCCAAAACCTCACCCCCTCCAGCTTCGAGGCGTTTCAATAGGCACCAACAGCAAGTGGAAGTACCACGGGTCAGACACGCTGCGGCTTTCTCCTGGGCGGTGGGAAGCTGCAGCCTGCGTACGCGCATCAGGGTGAGAGACACACACGGTGGTGTGACTCACAGACTGACGTTAAAAGGCTTTTTTGCACAAACACACTGAACTCCTGGGAAACCAGGTACTTTTCTTTTTTTTTTTAATTGACTGCAGGATGAAGTGAAGATGGGTAACACGGAAGGGCGAGAGCAGCAACGTGAGAAGTAAAGGGATGGGAAAATATCACTGGGGACCCCAGGATGAGTGCTTGGAATGGGAGGCATAACCCTTTCAGATGTACTAGAATGGTTTGATTTAATTTCTCAGTACCCTAATTGGTACTATGCAGAGATGACAGCTAAACTAGCTTTAACCAGTTATCCTGCATACTAAAAGCTGTGCAGCTGCATTTAACACCATGGTCCTTATGGGGAAACTCGCCTATGCGCCGTGCAGAACAAGCATATGCTCACCTGCCAGAATACTGAAGAAAAGCCTACAGGAATCAACACATGTCCAGATGGCAACACATGTCACGTCTACAGGCGAGTAGCAATGGTTTATTCATCCCATGCCACTCTGGGATTTCATACCTCTTCCTATTCCCTCTCTGAATGGAAACCAAGAGGCTTTTTGTTCCAAGAGAGACCAAGCAGGAAAGCCCCCATCTAAGAGTTGCCAAGTGATCAGCCAGGACTCTCATCTAGCACAGGAAAAATGAAGTTCAAGCCCTAGTCTTACTCAGGGAGAGGAAGAAGCTGAAGCCTGATCTCTTACATCTCAAGTGACAGTACTGAACACGGAAGGGAGCTTCTCAAACTTTACTTGCAATTCCTTCCTGGAAACAGGACGCTCTTTCCGTGGAAGTTTCTTTCAGCAAACTGGCATTCCCTAAGCATTTCATTTTCTCAAAATGCCCTCAGGTAGCTTCAGGTAGGAGATCTTTAAAACGTCCTGCTGCAGTCCCTGTTTCATTATCCCTGCCACGCTGCTCGGGGAATCCTGCCCACCAGACGGAGAAGCAGCCTACAGCAAGCATAAGAAAAAGATCAGGTGCAAGGATGAGTGCAAAGTTTTGATCTAGCAAAGAAAACCAGAAGTTAATTTGGGTTTCAACTGCAGGGATTTAGGAGAGACACACGTTTCTTCTGTTTCAGCCAAACATCTATCACTACATTTGCCACAACTCTCACAAACCAAGGTATAACAGCACAGTTAGGAGAAGCGCTTGTGCTTCACTGTCCAAAATGTTCCTCTCTATAGCATTAATAATGACAGATTTAACAGTGATTTGAGTGCACAGATTTGTTTTTCTTTACAGTATATTACTCGAGTGTTTTTCAGCCTTTTGGAACATACAGACTCCTGAAGGCATTTTCCAGGGAGGGTGCAGAACCATATCAAGCCCCCCTAAGCCCAGAGACACATGATTTTTCTTAGTTGCTTTTAACAGACCTCCCGAAGCAGCACACGGATCCCCAGGGTCCTGCCAATTGCAGCTTGGAGGCTGCTGCTCTGCCACAGAGAAAGCTCGAAGATGATGCTGGTGTAGGAAGGTACCAAGTTCACAAGAAAACCTGTGAGAGCAGAGCAAAGAAGGCAGCCAGAAACCAGGTCAAGCCGAAAACCTTCTGTAACACTGTAGTTCCGGCATTGCCCTTCTGGAAATAGTTGTAAGTTACAAATTAATAAATATCAAGGTGGGGTGTGACAATCAGAGCACGTCCTGTTCCGCAGATGCGAAAGTCTCAGAGCAGTAATAACTTGTCAGGTTAGCTAGGCTTTTTCCTACGAAAGCTTAGGGTAAAAAGGCTTCAGCTAAACAAAGAGGGATAGGAGCTGAGGTCTGAATGAAGCATCACCCCTGCTTCGGAGGAAATGAACAACATGCACACACAGTAACAGCCTTAGAAAGCTGCTGCCACCTATGGTTAACCAGGGGCTTTATACACCCCGATCCCCGTTCCAGGAGGGAGGCAGCTGCCTAATTGTCTCATACAACAAGGGAAGGTGAGCCAAAGCGTTTTCCCAGTTAATACACACCCACTCCTTATTATCAAAGCAGCCTGTCAACGTGCCTGCAAAACACTGTCACAGGAAGGGAGCAGAGGTTAATGTGACAGCCGATGGAGACCCACGGCTGCTCTCCCTGCCAGCCAGTCCATACAAAGCAGGTCAGCAGCTCCACTGGGAGGACCGGGCTCAGGCTGGCTGAGGGGTAAATAAAATAGACTCTCCTCTCGCAAAATCGCTGTAATCGACGCTGGCTAAGGAAAAAAAAACAAACAAACAAAAACGCAACTCTAGGGCTGCTCAGGCAATTCAAGAGCCACGAGAAAACACGTGAGGACACAGCGCGCCTTGAGTCTCAGCTGGGAGCCTCGATCAATGCCGCCAAAGACGAAGTAATAAAACATAAAAGCCACCCAAAAGCCCAATCACTTTAATTTGCTCTTAAGGGCCACCATTGTAATAAAAAGGAATTCCAGGTGAAGCACAAAAATGACCAAACTTCAAAGCCCTGCATTGCACTGAGGAGGGAGGGGGTGATGCATAGGGGAGCTGGAAGGGGAAACACAACTGGAAGAGACCCACTCAGGTGGGAAGTCCGGACTCTGCTTCCAAGCAGCTTCTGGCAGAATGTCTCCCGAGTCCCAACTCCTTTGGCATTTTATCGTGAGACATGGAAGAAGGAAAGGCAATTCTTAACTACCAAACATAAAGAAAGAGATTATTTTAAAAGAGGAAAAGATCATGAGGAGGGAAAGCAAGAGTTGAGGAGAGCCCACTGCTGCTGAAGAATCAGCTGCCTGCTCACCCTTCTCTTTTGATCTTCTCCCATTAAGCCTCCCTGTACAGACCGTTTGCTGCAGGTCCCAGCCCATCAGCTACAGACAAAAGCAGAAGGGTGAGGAGCTACGTCTCAAGAGGAACAAACCACAAGGAAGGCTGCCCAAAACCAGGCTGAGGTTTTCCCAGCGCCTACCAGAACCCAGTCATTTCCAGTGCCAGTGGAAGAAAGATCTAGTGATCTTCTGCACGCACCACTTGCCTACTCCACTGTTACTGCTCATTCAAGCTTTGTCTTCCACACACTACCCCATATTTCACCTGTCAGGATGGAGGAGGAATCCGATTAGCTTCTAGATGCAATTTAAGCAATAAGGGCACGGTAGACTGAATTTCTGGGCAGCGAAAGGCCACCTTGGGTACTATGACAAACTATTAGCTATCTGATAGCACAGATTAAGGAGGAACCTGGCTCTTTTGGCTCTTCAGCCTGCATGCAGCTCCCATTAGCATTAATGCAAGCTGCGTATGGGCACTGAGAGTCTGCCAAACAAGTGACAAACAGCAGCTTTTCATTCAGCATTCACGAGCAAAAAAAAGGGCCACAAGACACTCAGCCGTCTCTTGCAAGCACCTGACAACTATTTAAGCATTGAGTCGAATCCAGGAGTTTTATATAACAAAGTGACACAGAAAACATTCACCAAGAAAGCTGCAGAACACGGTACACGCTCTACAGCTTTGCAGCGTGTTTCTGCATGGAGGGGATGGTTCCAAAAAGATGATAAATATGCATGATAATATACATAAATAATAAAAAACCCCAAACTATGGCGCTTTTTTTGGAGAGAGATTGCCCAGGGCATAAATCCTCAGAAGCCTGAACAGACTTAAACTAAGCCAAGTTTTCATGCAACTAATAAAAATGTTCCATTTTCTCCTCCAAATAGAATATTCAATTTTTTGGCCTATACGTTAGGTATAAATTTGGAATAAAGCTTCAACCACTGCCAAAAAATAAAAAAGTCAACAAAAACCAAAGCAAAGATTATGGAATGACTCCCCATCTTTGATCTGCCATTGAGACACACATTAAATATGAATTCTTTAGTCATTAAGATGAGGAAACAGTTTAAAACCACTGTATTTCCAAGACCAGCCTTTCATAGGAAATGCCACTCCTCTACTAGAAGGTTTGAGCATCCACAGCACAACCTGACATCAGTGGAGATTCATAGGGGCCATCAGCCAGATGATGAACATCGAGCACCATCATCTAGAACCTCAAACCAGAAGGACCCAAACCAACATTTTGTCCATTTAGTGCCTTGCAGGTGTCTAGGCTACGCTTAATGATTTTACGATAATTTCCACTCCTGTCCCCTAGCCTGGGGCTGAGAAAATGTTATCAATTAAAGGACAAAAATCACAGTGGTTCTAGGCTGTGAAGAGAGACATTACTACTAACATCTGCAGTTTTATGCTGCACAGAAAAATATTTCCTCAAATTATAATAATAGTAGGAATAATGATAATACAGTGCTGTGTAAGTTTATTAAAAACAATACATTCTACAAAGCCCCAGAGAGCTTGCTAAATATTTACCAAACAAGAATATTTAGTATTTAATAAGACACTGAAGATTAATGGAAATAAAAAGTAATAGGCATTTTTCTGATGCTTCCAAACATTACTTCCTGTCAAATTATAACCCTCTATCGGAGACACCAGAAACACAGCTCAGTACTGGATCATCCAAGATGTTCAAAATTGTTGCAAGGCAAGCACTGTTAATTTTTTCAGCAATTCATAGTTATTTTAACAGTGGTTAAAGTTAATTGAAACAAGTTCTTAATAAACAGTAATAGATTTACCTTCCCACCCTCAGGGGCTGTTGGGAGGATTAGTCGATATTTGCTCACAGCTTTCAAGTTGGAAATGCTGCATGAGCACAATTATAATATTCTTACAGAACCATCCTTTAGCAGCTTACTCTTGTCTATAATTAGATGCGGTGATCAGATTATATTTTATATTATACTGCCATTTTCCTTTATCAACATACAGCGAGTGGCTCCAGAGGGCACCTATGGCCCTTTAATGACGTTACTGTTTTTCAGCTAACGACCATCAAATAGACTAATCGTATCCAAAAACAGAAAATGAAGTAACCTGCAGGTATACACACAGTGAAAAGCACGATGCTTCCCTTCACCCACTGACTGGGCTTTGAGAAATTAGCTAATGGTAATGGTTTAATAATGAAACAGATGCTCAACGTGGCTTGGCTGCTTTAGTCACCGATAGCCCCGTTGGAAACCTCCCACCCTCCTTCGTTCCCAAAGCCAACTTGGTGGCAGATTGCAGAGCAACCTGCCCTTTTATTTCTCACCTCCTGGAAGCCACCGGCTGCATCTCACAAGTTCTTGCCACACATTTTCTCTACACGGTCCTCCCTCAAACAGAATTAGGAGGCTTATTTCTGATGGAGGCTGGCAATCACCTGTCAGTACTATAATAATGGGAGGGAAGCAAGTAGGGAAAAAAAAAAAAGCACTCGGACTGGCCCTCGCTCTGTACTGCGGGACACAGCATCAGAAATCATATTGTCACTGCCTGTCCTATATCCTTGACTGAAACAATCTAAGCAGGAGAGGAAAGGTTCATGAGAAAAAATACCACAGGGTTTGTGCCTCTGGAGAAGATGCGTTTGGTGCCGAGGGCTCGTGCGGGATGAAGCCAGCACAGCCGTTCCTCTATCAGCTCCTGGGGGGTCACCATGTTTCCAACCTGCAAAATTGCTGCCCGTGGATACAGCACGACACAGAACCTCTCGCCGTGGAGAGGCCAGTGAGAGTTGGAAATGGCATCCCATCGCTAGCCTGTACTCGGCTGAGCTGTCCTTGCACAGCTCACGTCGCTCCGTGTCCAGCTGGTATCTGGCTGCAGGGGCTTAAACCGACACACACAAAATATACCAGGGGAAGATAAAAAGGACACAACACACTTTTTTTTTTCTCCCTTCCCCTCTCCTCCCTCCCAGGCTCTGAAATACATACATTCCCTGCATCACAAGCTAAGAAGGCCAATCTGCAATATGTAAAAATGAGAAGGAGCTTCATATTCTGTTGTATATAAATCCCTGAAGATCATGTGGGTGGGATTCAAATAAAACCTCTCCGCTTGTGTCGTCTTTAACAAAATCCAACTGCCAATGCTTTAACACAACAGCAAAAAAACTTAAACATTTCTGAGACAGCTCAAATAATAGCCTTGCAGGCTGAATGTGATAGATCCCTCTATTCCGATTCTACACCTCTCCTCTCTCGGTCACACTAGGAATGCAAGAGGGAGGCTGCAGGGTATTCGTTTCCAGCCATCAATAAATAAGTGAAGTCTGCTTCAATCCCTCTAAAACAATCAGCTACAGAAGATTAAAAATAGTAACCATTTGATGCTACCATGACAGGTCCAAGAGAGGAACAAAAATAAAGTATTTATCTTTCTGGAAGACTTTCACTGCTGCGGGGAGTCAATGTCACCCAACATCTGCACGCACGATGGTCCAGAGCAGAGCTAGGTTTCAGATGAGGCTACAGAGCAGTCCATACCAGCCATGTTTCTCTAGTTTTAAGATTACAGAGTCTCAGGAAGGTGGCACTGCTAATTTCCAAGTTTCCTGCTAAGCCACCAACTAAGACTAGAAGAACATTCTGCACCGTCACTGTTGCAACCCACTGCACGGCTTGCAATGTGTCACTTCTGCAGGCATTTTTAGTCCCAGGCCAAATGGTGTGGTCACAATTTACATTTACTCTCCCTAATGCAGAGCTCTAAACAGGGTTTTTCTGGCCTTAAATCAGCGTCAGTCCATTACTAAGGCAGCGTATAGCAGTCAGGCAGTTAATGGATTTAAAGGGCGGAGGTAT
Organism: Gallinago jamesoni; assembly: GCA_025769975.1. Lineage (NCBI taxonomy): Eukaryota > Metazoa > Chordata > Aves > Charadriiformes > Scolopacidae > Gallinago > Gallinago jamesoni. The sequence goes on from JAOQGH010000040.1 coordinate 24,003,861, forward strand.
TGATGGCTGTGAAGTGGAAACTATTTATCCTGTAAATACTGTAACAGCCAAGACAGCTCATCCCATTACGATTTATTTGGTAGAAACACTAGTGTAGGGAAAGGCTGGCAGCTGCAGGTTCTGCTACTGGAAGAGATAGGGAAAGAACTGCCACAGGGGTCTGCTGCTGTAGGAACGACTCGGGGGGATGAGCTACGGTGAGGATCCTACACTGGCACAGGATGATATGGCGTTGGAAGGGGCCTCTGGAGATCATCCAGTCCAACCTCCCTGCCAAAGCAGGTCCACCCAGAGCAGGTTGCACAGGAACGTGTCCAGGCGGGTTTAGAATGTCTCCAGGGATGGAGACTCCACCACCTCTCTGGGCAGCCTCTTCCAGGGCTCTGCCACTCTCAAAGGGAAGAGGTTCCTCCTCATGTTTAGGTGGAACTCCTTATATTCAAGTTTGTGCCCATTTCCTCTTGTCCCAACCCTGGGCACCACTGAAAAAAGGCTGGCCTCATCCTCCTGACACCCTCACTTTAAGTATTTATGAGCATTGATCAGATCCCCGCTCAGCCTTCTCTCGTCTAGACTAAAAACATCCAAGTCCTTCAGCCTCTCCTCCTAAGGAAGATGCTCCAGACCCCTCATCATCTTTGTAGCCATTTGCTGTACCTTCTCCAGCAGTTGCCCTATTGTTCCTTCTCTGAATAACACAACACACATCAACACATCTCCAGGTCTGCTCTGTAAGCCGTGCTGTCTGCCTTCCTGCAGGCACTGCCACCTACTCTGACAGCCAGCCCACCTGGGGGTACGGCGTGGGACGGGCTGGACTTTGGGATTCCCATCCCAGGAGAGCATGCAGGCTGCCAAGCAAGTCCCTGCTGACTTGGGAAGCGCCACATGAAAAATACGTGGTATAAATTGCAAGTCACCATAGTAATTTCCAGGACACCCTGCCAGGCTGAGATCTCGGAAAGCTGGGACAATTACATACCTACTTACCCTCCTGCCCTTCCCAAACCTCGAGAACGACCTTGAGAAAAAAGAAAAAAAAAGTAGGAAAGATGGATATTTTTTTTTTCAGCCAATTAGTAGCACATCCAATAAATATTGAACTGTTCTGTCTGGATAGGAGCCTGCGAGCATCTTAAAGCCTTTAGCTTAGTGATTCCCAGTCTCCAAACCGCTCAGCTCTGTATAACCTCTCAACTGAATTATCTGAGAAAAAATTGGGAGATAATCCCAACGATTTCCACATAAAACCCTGCTAGGCCCTGTGAGCATTAGAAGGCTGGAGTGAGAAAGAACGGAAGGGAGGGAGAAAGACAGTAAATACTCCACTTTATATTCCTTCAAGGACTAGAGAATTTACAATTTGGGTTTTAGGGTGGGTTTTTTTTAAGACTTGTTTACTCTGCTTTGTTATCAACCCAACTAAGATGCAAACCTACCTCCTGCCTGTACAGAAAGACATCCGCAGGCCAGCAGCAGACCTGCTGTTTCTCATTCCCTGCAAAGGATGCTGCAAGTCAGCATTCTCTATTAGATGTTCTTTCAGCAAAATCCCAGCAGTGACTTTCCCCACAGCTACAATTCTATGCCTGTTTACCACAGAAACACTTTTAATAATTGTCTAGCAATCAAAACATAGAAGTTTAGGCAAATGCCTCACTTCTCGGGAAGAAAGGGACTTTAATTTTTGGGCACCATATATGTGGCATCCAGACCTTGTCTTCGAGGCCCACCTTGTCTCTTGGCCATCAGTGACCCCGAAGCCACTGAAGCAACTGCTGAGAATCTCTCCGATCGCGAGACATGCATGTCAGGTTAAAATCTAAATTAGGGGCATATGTGGCCACATTCTGCTGCTTGGATCCATTTAAAGCACATCAAGAGAGGGCTGTGGGGATGTCCAAACCCATCAACACCAGCTCTCTTTTTGTCACTAGCGTATATGAAGTTGTACTAGAAGGAACTTCATACAAAAACACGGGGGTGCTCTGAAGCTGCTGTGAGAGGAAACAAGCCTTTAATTCTCAGATGTTACAAAACAAAAAGAAGCCCTTTCACATCTCTGCTCTTGGCTGTTAACTTTCATTTGTTTAGATGCCAGCACACTACACTTCATAAAAATTAATACTTTTTTTTTTCTTTAAACACTTACAAGCTTATTTTCCTTTCGTCTGTACCAGCTGTTTATCTCCTGACTTGATGATTCTCTTTGGAAATGTGAGTTGACATCTGGGTATGAACGGATGCTGTAAATTGCCAGCATTTCTGTCTACTTATGCAAGCAAAGATTAGTTCCTCCAACTACAGTAGCATCTCTCCAAAGAATGCTAACATTATGATACATAACAACCCTCTTCTTTCACTGCTATTACCCCTTTCTTTTCATTCAAGTATCTTTTTCTTTCGCTGAAGGCAAAGCAATGCATTAAAGGCACCAGGCAATACAAATAAATGTCCCTTAAAGAGAAAGTTTCCCAGAAAGTTCATGTTATCCCTTACAATAGGTAGCAAGGAGTAGGTGAGAATGAAGCAGGGATCCTGGAACACATCAGATGACACAAAATGAAGGGAACCCATGGGTTCTGCCTATGCAAGCTTGAACACAGCAGCCGAGGGAACCTGCCGTCTGGCTCCAACCCTTTCCCAGAGAAAGTGAAAATAGGAAAGGGAGAAGCAGCTGCACAAAGCATCATACGCTTCACTACGACCCTGGCTTGCCCGTTTGACCAGACAGAGGAGAAGATTCCATCCTTGCCTCAAATTAAACTGTTCCTCCTCAATGGGGTGTTAGCAAGATGGGAATTCAACACACCTGAGGGACACCACACACCATTCATCCTATTTCAAGCTTTAAAGGTTAAAGCCAACACCTTAAATGACACGAGGAAGGCAAGGCAGTCATGGGACAGAAGCGTCACGTGCTCCCTGGAGAGAAATGTATCCTGGACAAGGAATAACAGTCAACAGCAGTTTCACACATAATCCTTGCAGACAGAAAATCAACACTGTTTGAGGTTTGCCCCATGGCTCTTGGGTTTGGGAGAATCACTGGGTAACACAGCGGTCTCCCAAATACAAAACAGTAACTGTTTTTCATAAGCTGAGAGAGGTTGGGTTTTTTTGTGTGTACTAAATGAAAATTATAAAAAACTTTTTTAAAGCTTCCATGCCCAAAGCAGGAAAAACTCTGGCATTCTTTGTACTTGGAAAAGCTTTCTGCTTTTCTGGGTTTTAACCCATAAATAAATATCCTGAAAAAAACCCCACCAAGTTGAGCAGAAAAGAAAGCACAAAGCAGTATGGAATAAACTGTGTGGTTGTGGTTTCTACTGAAGTTACTGTTGATCTACCATCGGATATGGAGAATAGTGAGGAACAGAAATGAAGGAAAGGGGAAGGAGGAAAGCGAGTTGGGTTTCTGCCCAGAGAAGGAGGATGCTCTTTGGTTGATCCGCTCCACAGAAATGCTGACATTTGGCGGGGCAATAATGCATTGTTAGGAAGGGGGAAATATACTATACATGAGTTTAATAGGTGATTGTATACAAACAATCTCTTAACCTCTGCTTAAAGGCAGTCTACCATTGTGGTGTTAACACTTGGGAAAAAGGTACCTGATGCAACCAAGCCTTCTACCCACAATGAGTATTCACAGAATCACTGAATCACCTAGGTCGGAAGGGACCTTTAAAGATCATCTAGTCCAACCAATGAGAAAAAAACAAAACAAACCCCAAACAAACAAACAAACCAACAAAACCAAAACCACAACAAAACACCACCAACCCAACACTAATCCATAGCCCCGAGCACCATGTCAACTCATTTCTTGAATACCTCCAGGGATGGTGCCTCAACCACCTCCCTGGGCAGCCCATTCCAATGCCTGAC
>JAOQGH010000040.1:24013036-24038454 GCA_025769975.1 Gallinago jamesoni
GACTCCACCACCTCTCTGGGCAGCCTCTTCCAGGGCTCTGCCACCCTCAAAGGGAAGAAGTTCCTCCTCATGTTTAGGCGGAACTTCTTATATTCAAGTTTGTGCCCATTTCCTTTTGTCCTGTCCCTGGGCACCACTGAAAAAAGCCCAGCCCCGTCCTCCTGACACCCTCCCTTTAAGTATTTGTAGCCATTGATCAGATTGCCCCTCAGCCTTCTCTTCTCCAGACTGGAAAGACCTAAGTCCCTCAACCTTTCCTCATAAAGCAGATGCTCCAGACCCCTCATCATCTTTGTGGTCCTCTGCTGTACCCTCTCCAGCACCAGCAGGACTCTCCTTAAGTCTGGCAGCAGCAAGGCCATTCTTTTCAGCTGGAACTTTGCAAATACCCATCACAGACAGGCTCATCCAAGAAAGATAGCTGCTTAAACCTCAAGTCTTTGATGTATTGTCTAAACTCTTGAGTAATAAGGGACACTTTGCTCCCACTTGTAAGCTCAGACCCCTACGAGGCTCAGACAGATGCACTCTCAGAGTTCTCAAGGGAACATTTCAAAGTTTTAATGGCGGTGGCAGCTGCTCTTTATAAGCTGAAGGCAACGACACTTCATTTTTTAAATGGAGGCAGATTCTGATTTATAAATATGAAAATTGAATGTATGCAAAATCACAACCCTGCTTCTCTTTGCGCATACACAATTCAGACAACTGAACTGATCAGTCACCAAACGGAGTAGAAAGTCATTATACCGAAGAAAAGACCTTGCTTGCCTAACCTCAATCCAAAATGAATCTAAACCTCTACTTTCCAACCCTCTGAATATGAATAGGGACAGCATGAATACGCTGACAGGTCTTTTATTATAGCTAGAGGGTGTAGCAATAATTAAAAATCAAATCTTGTATGTATGCGGCTATGACACTTTCCTGAAGAAATACTCTGACTTTGTCTTTTTGCAAGATTAGGCTGTCAAAATGATATTTTTACGTCAGTAAGGGAGTACAACACCCGGGATTTCCAAGGAAAGGAAGCTTAAAGAAACTGCAGCGGGGATGAAAGACCAGTGAAGCACTCCAGCCTTCCCTCCACCAGCCTGTGCAGGGAAATAAATGTGTGCAAAACACACCGGCACAACGTTGCAGCCCAGAGGTAATAACACAGAGAGATGGAATTTCCAGTTCATGGTTTCTTCGGTGACAACTCATACAGAGGAGCCAGCATCCCTGCTTCCTCCCTGGAGAAGCTGGGCTTGGCGCTGGCACCTTGGCCAGGCTGCTGAAAGAGCCCCGGACACCTACGGGTTTAGCACTTCAATTAGCAGGTGGAAACACAGCCCTCCAACCTACCTCATTTTAACGAACTTCTCAGTTGACCTTTGGAGCTCTGCAAAGAGCGTAATTCTCACCGAGCACCCCAGGTAGCACACGGAAGCGTGTGAAGTCAAAAGGGACATGAATTAATAGAAGGCGGAACAAATGAGGTTGAAGGGGAAAAAAAAAACCAACATCGGGAAGAAAAGCTCTTTTTTAACTGGGGAATGACAACGCGGTTATTTTAAAACATTCAAAAAGGTCGTTTCAAGGTTGAAACAAATGGTGAAACAGGAAGCCTACACAGTGAGGGGTCTGGCAGACTTGAGATATGGAGTAGAACCCCAAGGGAACATAGAGATCATAAAGGATCTTCGCATTGGGATGGGGCTCAGCTCCTGCATCCAGAGAAAGAGGCTTTTCCCAGGACCTTCACAACTTTGCTGCTGTCTGGTCACAAATCTTGAGGGAGAACGCACAAATAAAGCTAAGTTATGTTCTACTATTTCAATTCCAAGTGTGAACATTAAGCACGACCCATACAGACCTGTGTCTCAGATAGTGCTTCAAAGTCAGCTGTTTCCAAGGTCCCTGTTAAGCAAACCTAGTTTTAAATGAACTTAGGCCCATCATGCCTCAAAGCTATTTTTGTATGTGTCTCCCTAGAAGACTTCACAGCTTTGGCTATGAACTGCTTTCAACATTTTTCACTTTTTTGGGGCACAATAGCTTGCTCATTAATTTAGAAATGGTAGTATCCTGATGCCCAGCCCTAGCGCTGAAGCTCTCGGCTGTATCTCAGGATCACTCCTCAGATGTTATCAACATCAGGTCATTCTCTTCTGGCCTCATAGGTCACAAAGGACGGACCTGCCACATTGCTACAGATCACAGAATCACATAGGGTTGGAAGGGACCTCCGGAGATCATTGAGTCCAACCCCCCTGCCAAAGCAGGTCCACCCAGAGCAGGTTGCACAGGAACGTGTCCAGGCGGGTTTGGAATGTCCCCAGAGAAGGAGACTCCACCACCTCTCTGGGCAGCCTGTTCCAGGGCTCTGCCACCCTCAGATCCCATCCCCTACATCTCACTTTCAAACCACAACCTCGTATCTGCCCCTGATTGCATTACTTTTGTAGATAATCACTGTTTGTCCCATGTTAACATCGTCTTCCCCCTTTTGTCAGGCTCCTGAGGGTTTCCAGGCAGCTGCTTAATGCTTTCCTTCTCCAGGGATTTATATTTTCCCATATGCTACCAAGCTGCAAGTTGAACTGTTGTGTAGCAGCTCACATGCCCGGCAGAAGAAAGAAACGTGATGGAAACTTGAATTATTGGCTCTCAGTCTACAGGATAGAGAATAGTTTTTCCTTATTTTCAGAATACTTCTTTTTTAAAAAAAATATATTTGTCCTGCTCATTCCTCTTAGAAGTGGGAGCAGCATGATAATACTATTGCTGGAGTCAAGAGAGAAGGGAAGACAACCTATATGAGGTCAAGCAAATTGCAGCAGTGGGCAGCCCGGCCGGGGTCCTCATCAGGGAAGAGCAGTTGTGTGCTGCAGACAGCTTTACCTGGGATTGCAGAGTGCCCCTGCCAGGCTCCCTTCAAGGCACAGAGGACAAAAAAAAAAAAGTATCTCTAATAAGCTCCATTTTCCTGAATTGTTGAGGAGGAGGAGATAGAAAATCATTCCCGTAACACTTGTGGAAAACTTGAAGAGGTTATTGCTATGGAAACCGCTCCAGCAGAGCGGGTGCGGAAAAGGGGAGCAGCAGAGAGACGCGTGGTGCACGGAACAGGAATCCTTAACACCTAAAATTAAATCCATGCATCTCCTGCATTTCGGACAACATCAACAATTTGCCCTTAGTTTTATATCAACGAAACCACAGGCAAGGGGCAACAGAATGAAAACCAGAGGCTGCGGAGGAGAGAGAGCGCTAGCTGCAGAACCATGCTCAAATAAAACAATACCCACCAGTATATATGGCAGCAGAGAAAATCTGGTATAGAACAGGACTAGGTGGCTTTTCCTCCCACTGAACTAATGCTAACTTCACAGTGGAGCTTGTCTAAAATAAGCAGGAAAGCAACCGAGTTTCTTTTCAGCAGCCTTTGAGGGCAAGATAAAGCCAGGCTGGAGGAGGCCTTTAGCAGAAGAATGGAACAGAGGAGCTCTGATTGTACCTCACCAAGGGCTGTGCCACAGAAAGAAAAAAAAAAAAAAAACCCTACTGAAATGGGGACTGAAAAAGGAATAGTCCAGCAAAGAAAGAAAAATCAGCTTAAAAATAAGGTGACAAACAAAAGGTCTTTGAAAGAGACTTTACCCCATAAATAAACCATGTGCCCACATCAGTGGCTCTGGGTCAGTTTTAACATGAGGTATGAAATCTCTTCCTTTGAGCACATACGTGTACACTTACATATTTGTCTCCATACAAAGAGTGCGGCACCAACATGTAAAGCACTTTGGCAAATGTTCAGTGGGCATTAACAGGATTTTGGCATGTATTCTGCTAAATTGAGGCTTGTGTCTGTAAAAACACATCCACGGCAAACTGGAGGTTTTACATTAAAAGATGGAGACTTTTCTGGTGCAACAATGTCTTTCTGGTAAGCTAAAGGTTTTCAGAGGAATTTCTAATGGATTTCTAACTTTCCTAATGGATGATAGATTACCAAGAATGGGGGAGAGTGGTGAACTATGCCACTAAAAAGTCTTTTGAGGTCTTCGTATCTTCAGGAAAATAAAAGCCAGGCCCCGGGGATAGAATTTAACAATGTCCCTTTAAACTTGGCTTGTTTCCTTTTTTGGCTGCATGAACATCTGTAATCCCCCAAATTCCTGTCCCTATTCCCACCAGCTGGTGAAGCTGAAGCCCGTCCAGCAGAGGAAGTCGGATCCCCGCCGGCAGAAGGAAAACTGTAACACCGATGGGCACGACACAGCTCCACCAACAACACAAACCAACACAGTGCACTTGTAAGTTTAAACAAATAGAAAGAATTTCAGACAGACAGCCGTAAGGCACCGCTAAGTTAAATTCTTAGCCTTCCCCAGCCAGAGAAATCCTGCAAAGACAACAGCGAGGGTCTCCCCCTAAGGAAAGCGTAGGTGATGGAAACCACTCTGGGCTGCTAAGGGTTAACGGCAGCACTGGCAGCATATTTTCATTCAAGTGTCTAAGCTTCTGCTGGAGGGGAATTTTACAAATAAACTTGCAGGCTTTGCAGATCAATTTTCTACTTGGTTTTATCACTCTTTTCTCCCAAACAGACCCATCGCCTCTCAGTTTCACTTTTAAGCACATTTTGAAGTTTTTAGTGCCGTTTTTGAAACAATACCGGCCCCTCCATCCCCGCCTTTTCCCAGTACTTGAAACCACAGACGGAGCTTTGGTGGCATTTGTATTTCCATCAAGAGTATTTAGGAATAAACAGCCACGAAAAACATTACCCTAGGGCTCCAGGACTGCGGAGCGTGCAGTACAGACCTTCGCTGCCTGGATACTCAGCAAGCATTTAAATGATAATATTACATTAGAGTGGCGGCTGTAGCCGTGAAAATAATTGTGCGTTGTCCCCAGTCATTGATTTATTTTCATCCGTGCACACACACACACACACACACATGCACATCTGAAAAAACGCTTAAAAAAAAAAAGAAATTCCAAACCCAGACAGCGATAATCTAATAAACGCTGAAGTGAATCAATAGACTACTTAAAAGCAGAGAGATAAACTGCGTTTAATAAGAGTTGGAAGGGATGGAGGGAAGGCTGTGCAAGATTCAGCCCGCAAACACCAGAAGCACAGGGACCGAGAGCCACAGAGGGATTGGAAGGAGCCTGAAGTGGATAGAGAGGGAAAACAGGGAGCGGAGAGCTTCCCAAAAAACCCCAAACCCCTCCACTTTTCAAAATGCTGGCTACAGAGCAATAGGAGTCAGGAGATTTCTTGACGGAGAGAAAATGTAACAGAACCCGGTGAATAGCTTAAGACAGGATGACCTTCAAAAGAGCGTTAAGCAGTTGTTAAGTTTCGTTTCTGCTAATGCAGGGGCTCTCCTATAGATGTCTAGCAGTCACATAAAACCTCTGTCTCCTACAGCCGTGACCCGGAGGTTCCCTTGCGACAAAGGAGGAAACATTTTTATTCCAGAGTTGCTTCTAGGGACAGGTAGCATTTAAAGATACTGAAACCGAGGCACAAAAATTAAGCGGTGCGCCAAAGTTTAGGAAGAGCCAGTCGCAGAGCTGGAGAGGGGGTCAGTTCCCTCGACTAGATGCCCCATGCTCTGTTTGCTAGCCGTGTTCCCTGCTTGTATCGTCCCCCACAATCTTTAGGATAAGGAACCGACTGCAGGAGACGGGAGATTCTAGCAGGCAACGCGGGCAGCACGCTAAAAGAAAGTAACGTACGGCAGGAGCACCTATTCAATAGCCATCGGGGCACTGCCACAGGATGGCTTCGTAGAGTGTCTTTGACTTCCAATCTATGAAGCTTCAGCAACAATTCTCAACCACCCTTCTCTTAGCTGTGTCAGCAAAAAAAAAAGACCAACATTGGATCAGACACGGGATCAAACTGTTTCACTCCCTCTTCCCAGGTAAAGCCTGAACTACCTCAAGCAAATATGAAGAACACTGGAGGATGCCAAAAAATTATCTCCTTGGTTTATTTCTTCTTAAAACCAGCCATCCATGCACATCTAGCATGAAGATAACACGACAGTATTTAAGGAATTCTGACATATTACATTTATTTTTTATTGCTAGCTAAACCCTTGCAAGGCGTTGTCATTCTGATTCTGTGTTACAACTAGCTCTCCCTGATGGATTTTGCTGACAGCGGGAGCCTGAGAGGAACTTTAAGATGTTTAGAGAACAACTGAGTGGATCCATCTCTGAGACTATTTCCTTCTCCGTCAGCAGAAGGAACAGATGAGACACCACTGGAAGCACCTTGTTTCCCTCACGTAACAAAATCCCTCAGTGCTCCCATTTTCCACGCAGCTGTGTGCGCGGTCTATAAAAATTACTGCTAGAGAAACAGGTTTCATAGATCTTATCAAGAACCTGTGGCTTGAGCGTCAGACTTTTGGGTTGCGGCCGGTGCCAGACTCGCTCCCGCTCTCAATCTCGCATGTTTTCAGTTTCCCCAGCTCAAACAACTCCAACCACATCGCTTTGACAGGACACGTTTTCAGGGCTAATATCCACAGTTGATGCCCATTATTTACGACTGTAGTACCAGAGCTCTCCTGCCCTGGGGTGAAGGTACGCAAAACACACACAGAAGCTTCATCCAAGCTTTCTGCACGGCACAGAAACAGACGTAGCACAATGTATTTTAAGAATAAGCGTTCTGAATGCAAGACCCCTCACTGTAGGTCATCCTATTCTTTCAAATCTTATCAGAAGGAAGGAAAAGGGGGAGATGCCTTATCTGTATTAAGGAAAATGAGACTCTCCACTGCCTCAGGAGCCTACTGCAGGAGCTCCTATAATCTCAGGCTAGTGAAAGTTCAGTGAAATAAAATACCTTCTTATGTCTTACAACCTTCTGGGGATTTTCTGGGACTAAAAAGAAAGTATCCCATGGTACCAATCACATTGAAATGCTAGATCAACCCTCTTCAGCAAAAGAGTTTTCTTAAGTTCTAGTCAACTTCAACACAGCAAAATAGAAGCATTAAATAATCTCTGGTACCCAGTGCAGATCCCGTCTAGACTACAGAGATGCCTTGCTTATGCTGTGTAACTACTGAATCATGAAGGACTTCAAGATGAGGTCCTCCGCTTTACCTTTTATCTCTCCCTCCCAAACAACATTTTGTATTTACTGACTCTCTTTTCAGTGATTATTCTAGTCTGCTCATCAAAGCAGCAGATGAATGCCATCACCACTGACACAATAAATGCCCCTGAGACTGGCTGTGCCTCAGAGCATCGTGGCGATGAGCTGGCAAGGAGAACCAGGTACCGCGCCAGGCAGCACCGTCTCCCTGATCTCACACAAAGCTTTCTCCTCTATCTTCAAGTCACATTTCCTACTGCATTGTATCTGGATAATGAGCAGATGCACTGACACATCTGTGGATGGGCCACAGGCCATGGTGGCTCCTACCAGAAGATACTCTGTACAGGCTACTTCCAAACACGGGGGAAACGGGCAACAGCCAGCCCTTCTCCCACCAGTCCCACCACTCCTGCCAGGGAGCACTTAGTGTCCTTCAGATGGTTTTATTAACACTGATGATGATAATCAAAGACAGATTTTGAAGGAAGGTAAAATGTTGAGTTAGAGGAAGTAGGAAGGGGAGGAGCAGGCTAGACCAGACCATCGATCTGCTGCTGTTGCCTGTGTTGGGCTCTATTTTGCAAATGCACAGTTTTCCTTCTTTCAGTCCTAGTTGTAGGCATCGTGCACTAAACGTGGCATTCTGGAGGTACAGCTGGGTACTGTAAAACAGGGAAATAAAAGGCTGCACCGTATAAATTAAGTAAAAAAAAAAAAATGGGGGGAAGAAGAAACAAAAAGTTTTAGGTTAGTTCTTCTGGTTTTATACTGATGAAACCCAATTGGAAGTAACTTTTGTTTTCATGCAGAGAGAAAAGTAAACATAAACAAATCAACATGGATTTGCAACAAGGCTCTTCCCAGCTGTCTGGACAGACAATCCAAAATCTCAGCTACTTCTTTTCTCACTGGGTCACGTCTGAATCATGCTGCCAAAAGATGTAAAGGAAGATTCATCTGTCCTAGGGACTACCAGATTAAAATCTCCAAAACCAGCACTATCATCAGATCCTTTCCTTAACAGAGTATTAAAACCAAGATGAACAGTATCGTTTTATTGCTGGAAAGGTCTATCGTACCCTGAACCTCTTCTGTATTCCAACACACCCAGACAGAAGAAAAAAAGAATCAGAGATGGGAGAGACACTTTGTAGCACGTCAGTCAGCAAATCCACAGAAAGGAGATAAAACTACTCGGTGAATACAAAGCAAAGTCAGGAGCTAATGCTGACATGTTACAAAGCAGATTCCTTCAGTCTTGTGATGATGATTGTACCAGTTGAGCATAAAGCCCCTTTCTGAAAGCACGTAGCCTGTCTGCAAGGAATAGTCACAAACTATTTAATAAGGTGGTAGCCAAGTCTCTTTAAGTCAGGGGAAACTAAGCAACACGCATACTTATGACTCCAGTCAGCACAGGCTAATAATAAGCACACTTGAAAGAAAAGCAAAGGGATTGGTAAGCAAAGAAGAAGAGAGGCAAAGGATGCCCAGATGACAGAAGAAATGCATATGAGATGTTGTATAAAAAGGAATCAGGGAAGAGGACTGAAAATGACAAGCAAGTAATGATTAAAAAAAAACAAAAAAAACCACATAGGGACAAGCTAATCACTTGCCACAGGAGCCCCTCACCCTCCCAAATTGAGCTAAAGCAGAGAAAGCAAAAGCGAAGATGTATTTTTTCTCTTTTAACAGCTGCTAAGAATTTTAAAGGTACAGTCTAGAAAACAGAGAATTAATCTAACAACTTATTTTTGTTCTGTGTTTTTTAAAGCTCCAGAAGCTTTAAAAAATAATCAGCTTTGTTAGCTCCATGTATTTTCTCCACAAGACTGTTTTCATTCCAATTAACGTCATTCAACAAAATTAAGTAATTTGATTAATGAAGATATACATTTTCTTCAAACAACCATATAAGAAAAGCCTGGATCCGGTCTGATTGCTCTCTAGCTGGTTATGTTATTTCCCTTGAAAATGGAGAAGGTTTTCAAAACCATTCACAGTGAAGAAGAGTAAGGGCAGGACAGCACAGCCCCGGAGTCAGACAGGGCCACCTCTCCATGGATTTTACTTTGGGTTCCCATGGCAGCACTGAAATTCCAGTCCAGTTAACTTCCTCACCCCAAACTAAGTCGATAGCACGAAGAACTGTTGTGAAGGCACCGATGGTCATCCATGGCTGTTACCTGTTTCTGCTGTACTCCCTATTTTTGGTGACTATGTTCGCGACTGTATTGACAGCTCCCACTCAATGAAGTTAATCTGGCTTTCCAAGGCTTTCCCCATTCAAAAGCACTGAACAAGCAAATGCTGCTTGTTAGAGGGCATCTAGATTTGGTGAGGAAAAAGGGCAGAGGACAATGAAATGACATACTTATTTCTGCTTAAAAACTTATTGCATTTATTGGTCCTGAATGTCACTGTCAGTCTATAAGAAGGATCTGTTTTCTAGCTAATATAAAGATGAAGCAATGAAATGCAGGAGAGGAGCTTTTCTGTACAGTGAGTCGTTGTATCAATTACAACGTTGATAGGAAATACAAAAACATTTCATCGTCCATCATTCAAGGGGACTTTTTACTTAATAAAAATGCAAAGTATGTTTTTGGAAGGATTTACAGCTCCTTTCTGTTCACTAATCAGCCATTTACTGGCCTTTACAAACCAGAAAGCTCCCTGATGTCCCAAGAGGGCACGACACACTTGAAAGAAGGCAAGACGGTCACTGCTCATTTCCAGCTCTGCTGTGCTCCTTATCACTTACTTCCAGCTGCAATCCAGCATCTTTACAAGTAAAGCGGGAAGAGTCCTCCCTCTGTACATTTTATGTACATTTTATCCTCTTGAACATAATCATTATCCTCGTAACAAGTAATTGCCAGGACGCGGTTCCTCAGTTCCTCCCGGACTGGTTACCTGAGAGCCGACTCGTGACCCCAGAGATTCTCCCCCAGCAAACGGCTTGATACTCTTCATCCACCGGCGGAATCACAGCTGTGTCATGCCCACGGATGACAGGATTCAGAGCAGAACTAAAGAGCCTGAAATGAGCTAAGTTGATAATCTTTCGGTGTGAAGCAGGCGCGCGCGCACACACCAAAGGGAAACGTGCACAGGACAATTTAAAAGGTCAAACATGCACTTGATCCATCCAGGGTATTACCAAACCAGTCCCTTGGATTTGGATGAGTTTTCTTATCCAATGCATACTGCATGGAGTCTGTGCTGGTTTGCAAAACTCGGTTTCAGGAAATGACTGACACTTCCTTGCTGAAAATTCCCAGAGCCTCCGGCTGCCGTATCACTAACAAGTAAAGCTGCCATAAGCTGACATTGCTGCTGAAAGCAGTCCTACCCTCCCTACCCCAGCCTCTTCTTATCACCTTTGGGCTGTCCCGGCCAAAAACCCTTTGTCAGCTCCCCGACCTGATTTACTATAAAGCTGCACAAATGTTTACACTGACAAAGGAGATGAGCGAGTGAACGAATGGCTGGGAGCAGAAATGACTTCTATCAGAGGCAAAGCCGACCGGAGACATTATCTTACCGGAGTCAAATCACAGCTAAAATACTCAGTGAAGTTTATGAGTTGCTTTATCGCAAAAAAGCAGAAGTTCTCTCGGCTCCTTCTGAAAGCAGCTGCATCAACAAATCTTTCCTCCGACGAGAACGGCTCCGGTTCCAAACAGCTACACACGCACATGGATTACACACCGCCGTGGTAGACCTAACCAGGACAGTTCTACTACAGCCCACAGCTGAGCTTCACCTCCTGAAAACAGGGAATCTGCTTCACAGTTGTCAGGGTGTTTAAGATAAAAGCTGTGAACAGACGGCGGCAGAGCTGTCCTTAATAAGAAAACACTATAAACCCAGTTTTGCCGTCTGTACCATGTGCTTACTTAAAACAAAGCGAGCCACAAACAAAAACACAAAAGCCCCAAACCCGACAACAGCAACAAATAAAACCTGCTCCGTTTCATATAAACTAAATCACCTGAGTTTGTGACAAGGTGCCAGAGCAGCGACCTTATGTAAATCAAGGCAAGATCACACGCAGCAATACCAATTTACCTTCTCAGGAATTGGGCTTCTTTTCCACGTTATCACCTGGGCTTTTGAGAACAATTACATTTCATCACAACATGGAAGCCCGAGGATTTCAGAGATCTTGTTTCAAACAAATAAACAAAAAAAGCGCCGTGGAATTTACGCAAGAGCAAAGCTTCTTGGCCTGAAGAACTGCTGTGACTGTAACCTCCAAACCCAGGAATGAGCATCATCAAGGTTATGAAGTCTCAGGCGAAGGAGAGCTTTTGCATGGAAGACAAGTTGACATCGTTTTGGAAACGGTCACTGCCCTGAAAACTAAATCCATGCTAAGAAAACGAAATGCCTCGTGACTTATTTCATAAAGACAGGGTTTCCAAATGACTCCAGCTGGTGCCCCCAGACAGCACAAGAGAGTTAATGCTGCGGGCAAAGCTCTCCCCAGAGAGGGAAAGGCTGGAGCTGGACTGGCAGCTGCAACACAGAACCATGGAACCAGAGAATCGTTCCGGTTGGAAAGGACCTCCAGAGAGGAACGGTTCAGTCCCCTCCTCAAAGTACAATTAATCAAAGTAGATGCCAGCTACATACATAAATGAGATTAATGATCTTCTGTAGAAGCTCAGCATTAGGAAAAAAATTCAGAGTTTATGTTATGAAACATAAAACAAGCCTGAGAGCAGCGAACCAGTCTTACCATCCCATGCCCAACCTTCTCAGTATCCCTGAGAACTCTCCGTGGCCCCACGGGCTCTTTAACTATCAACCACTTAATAAAAAGTCCTCCTAATTTAGCAATTGTTTTGTGGGAAGTGTTGTTTTGCTCCACCAAAAGCACCGCACCTTCTTCTGCAGTTTCCTGCTGGAACCTGTTTGCTTGTCCCCCTTTCCCCTTGGTCCCCCCCTTTGCCTTCCCCCCGGGCTGCCCCATGCAGGTGGGCAGCAGGGAAGGGGTGATGGAGCCGGGACAGCAGGGAGCTGAACACGGCAGAAAGATAAATGGCAAGAACAGTTCTTCCATTTCCCGGGACTCCTAAAAATACAAAGGTACTGAGGAAAGTGACCTTAAATGGCCCTATGAGCTGAGACCTTGGAATGTGGGCTGGATCACACGGACAAGGAAAATTAAGGCCACGCTCAAACGTAATTGACACATGAAAAAATGATGACTGTTTTATCAGCAACTATTTTCAGCAGAGACTCTACCTGCATCTGCTTGCATAGAGTGGGTACATCACACATAACAATAGACTGAATTCACGCCGTCACATCTTTCCGAAGGTTGAGAAGATCTCTTCAGTCCCCAGCAGTGCCTCCCTGCTACAGACTCATCATCAGGGGAATCTCACTTTTCTATCATTGTCTTTTTTAAACCAGCTTTTATGCTGCTGGTTGTGGCTGCTCATATAAAGGCAGAATAGACAACCTCTGAGTGAAATCAATAAGCATTCCTAGTACTGAATGAAATCAGTTATTGGATCACTGCTATTTTAAGGCTGATATTCTTCCCCAATGGTGGCGAGTCCAAAATACCTGTATTTATTTGGTTCTCCTGCCTTCAGGAGGCATGGGGATAGGCATGGGTAGCAGGGAGCTGAACCACCACTGCTGAAGGTATGGCATCGGCCAAAGGAGCACAATGACTGTACTCAGTATTATCTTCCCGGTGCCCTTCGAAGTTAGGAGAATTATCTAGTGCTGAGAAGCTACCTTTGCCTTCTGATATTGTGTATTTAAAAAAATCCCAAAAACTGAAGTTCACAAAATTGCATTTGTGAAATAGCTCCAACAACAGTAACAGAATCGCAGAATGATATGGGGTTGGAAGGGACCTCTGGAGATCATCTAGTCCAACCCCCTGCCAAAGCAGGTCCACCTAAAGCAGGTTGCACAGGAACGTATCCAGGTGGGTTTGGAATGTCTCCAGAGAAGGAGACTCCACCACCTCTCTGGGCAGCCTCTTCCAGGGCTCTGCCACCCTCAAAGAAGTTCCTCCTCATGTTTAGGTGGAACTTATTATCCATTTCCTCTTGTCCTATCACTGGGCACCACTGAAAAAAGACTGGCCCCATCCTCTTGACACCTACCCTTTAAGTATTTACAAGCACTGATAGATTCCCGCTCTGCCTTCTCTTCTCCAGACTAAAAAGACCCAAATACCTCAGCCTCTTCTCGTCAAGGAGATGCTCCAGGCCACCTCATCATCTTTGTAGCCCTCCGCTGTACCCTCTCTAGCAGTTGCCTGTCCTTCTTGAACCGAGGAGCCCAGAATTGGGCAACCTACACCGATCCCGTGAAAAAGACAAGAGTTTCAGCCCTATGGTCTCCATGTAGAAAATACATGTCTAATACAGACAACATGAAGCAAAAAATCATTAAAACTACTTTAAGAATTTTTTAGTACAGTGCCAAAGGTATGATACACATGTGGATGTCCGCGTGGAAGAGTAAGAATATTGGTTGAAAGACAGACTGGCATTATCAAACTCCAATGGCTTCTAAGAAGGGGGTGATGTAACATCTTTTGTGAGCATTCATTCAGGTTTGACAGGGACCTGGTCAATAGGGCAGCACTCCGTTAAATAATATAATAAAGCAAGTTGGCCAGCTCAGCATATTAGCAATGGAAATTCTCATTTCTAGTTTACCAATCTGAATACAATTTAGACTGGAATCCAGCCAAGCATTCATAGGTCTACATGGAGTTCAGGCTCTAGACCCACTTCCCAGCCAGAATTACTCAATTATCACCAAAGCTAGCCAACCTGATTGCATTTTCTAGATTGGAAAGGTCATTATTACCTTTCTCTTTCACTGATATTAAATTTTGAGGGATCAAGACAGGTAATTTAGAAAGGGAAACTTCCTTCATTTTTGCCAAACCTTTCTCTCTTCTGGGAATAATCAACCTCAGTGGGTTTTAAACTCAAAATCTCTCACAAGCTCCAAACATACTAAATCCCTTTATAAATCCACCTTGACCATTTAATCTACTATCAGACCTGCCACAGCCACAGAGGAAACCGCTTCTGGGATCTGTGCAGCTTATTAGCATGAAAGCTGTAGGGGAAGGAGGGATGAATGCAAGAGCCTCTCACAAAATGTTCCTCTCTCCATTGAGCTAGAAAGTGAAAACACCATGAACATGTTTCAAAAACTAAGAAATAATCCTTGTTAAGAAAACTGCTTAATAAAAAGTGCCTCCTTTTGTGGATTTCTTTCTTCTCAGCGTACTGGCAAGAGTTTAGTAGTGCTGGGTATTTAGTTCCTTTATTTTCATTTCTTTCTTCAGCTCTGACACCCAGGCACTTACCAGATATATGTAGAGCCTCCACATTGCAAACAGACCCCTTTATTAAGCAGTATTTTATAGGCCTTGTTTCCAGAGACAGACAATGCTCTGACCTCTTGAATCACGGCTCCTTTTAGCAAGATGGATTTTCCCACCTATCAAGGACAACCTGATAATACTGGCGAGAACCCTTGGAATCAGGCATTGAAAACCATAATGCTGTTTAGGAGCGAGCAAAATAAGGGAAAGATTAAAGAACACTTTGAACTTTGAAATTAACAATGAGCTTGCCATTTAAGTCTGACAGAGCTCCGGGTTGTGCTAAATGATAAATACAACAGTAATGAAAAACTCCCTACTGTGCCATTCTACGTGCTGTTTGCTCTCAGTTCATTTTCATACACCACCTTCAAAAAAGCAGAACAACAAAAGGTTGTTTGAAAGCCACCACAGGTCTTGCAAACTCATTACATTTATAATCTGAAGCAACTTAATCTTCTACCCATAACATTGCCAGTATTTTGGATTTTGCCACAAAGCTTGCAATATTAGCATTATGTATAAAGCTTAAGTTCTCAGAGTTAGATGAGGAGAATCTAATCTGGAGTATAAATAATAAAAACAGCTTGAGCGTGTAATCATTAAGAACAAAAATAGATATGCATTTGTACTTTTCTATATGTATATATAAGATTTGCAATTGTATCATCTCATTATTATGGCAGCCTCGGAATTTGGGTGCAAAGGCTACAAACAGATTTCATTCCCACCCATGCCTGGGGTCTGACGTTCCTGAACCTCATTTCTTTTCATGGTGAGACTCTGTCCTGTCCACAGACCACAAGGCAAGGTCTCTAATTTGTAAATGCAATTCTTTTAGGTGTGCTTATCTTTTAATTACTATTACAAATTTGACATCTTTTGCCTTCACTCTTACTTCATGATCAAGAAGCTGGCATCATCAGTCAACTGAAGTGCAAAATTTATGCTTCATTCCTAAGTCAATCTCAAAGCATGCAATACGCACACAGGGTATTAGGACATGAGATAAGATTATAAAAATATTAATTTTTTCATGTCTGAGCTTTTATATTCTGCTTGACAAGCATAGGGCAACATGTCGTGGCAGAAGAAAAACTAAAAGTCCCAGCTTAAGCTACATTATGATTTGGAAAGTCTGCCAATGTAGAGATGAAGAATCCTCCACGGTACTGGAGATCATCCCCTGTGTTTGGCTGAAACCTCCATTTCTGAACGTGTGACTTGTTTGTGCCCTGTTTCAAGTGGCACTTCTGTTCAGATTCCTCCTATGATCATCATCCCCTTACCAGGTGATCCGTTTAGCTGCATAGACCAATTGTTCTGGATGATAATGTAGCTCTCTACCCAATGTGCTTTTCTGTAAATAGATCATTGAAATTTAAAAACCTTCTGTTAATTGGTCACTGACAAATGTAAGGACACCCACTGCAGGATGACAGCCAGACTCCTTCCCTCATTCAGAAAAGAAACCATAAGTGGAAGACGATCCTGGACACCCTGGACTGAAACATTCCATAAGGGAGGCAAGGCAGTTAAAACATCCGAGTCTCCGGGTCATCAGTATTACTTACAGGGCCAAGCAGCTGGGGTGTCACAGCCCAATTCTCTGATAAATGGCAGAACCGCACCTCAAACACTCCCTGTAAATGCAAAGAAAGAGCAGGCACCCGAACTGCTCTTTGACTTGAAGGCATTAAAATTATATGGGTAGAATAAAAAGGTTCTCAATAGGAAAAAAAAAATTTCTAAGCTTATAAACTACAAAATAATCCAATTGCAGTTTTAAAATTCTGGAAGTAAAAGAAGGAAAAAAAATAGATTAATTAAAAATAACCGTATCCCATGGATCCGAGTGTGTCAAAACACAAGCAAAGAGAAACTGCTAAATTTCTAAGAAATACAGAATTGTATGTAAAGTCTATTACAAAGTGCTGTGAGTTCCCGGGTGGGGTGGGACAGGGGGGAGCAGCGTCTCTCAATGAAGGGGAGAAAATCATCTGGGGAAACTACCGACTCCACGGCGGTTACTTTACTGTTGTGAGATTCACCCCAGAAAGCTACATAAAGAAAGAAACTGAACGGTCAGAGCTCTTTTAATGATCGTTTTACAGCTGGACGGGAGCAGGGTACAATCTGTGACACAGGGTTTATCTCTTAGGTGACAAACAAGTGTTCTGCTTTGCAAGATGGATGGCACCAGCAAAGCCATCACCCAGGCAGACCAGGGAGACAGACATCTCCTTGTCCCTGCATTTTTCATTTAATGGCAAGATGCTATCTTTCCAATGTTCAGACGCAGAGTCAAGCAAGACAGTAGAATAATTTATCAGGCAACCCCTTCAAGCATCTCTCAGATGTGAGTAAATATGAATGTCTCAGAGGAGCATGAACAATTTTAGGTTTCTGACTTCTTCCCAAATCTACGTTCCTTCAGAGAACTATGTGCTCTCTATTGGGCACAGATGTTAATGTCAATGATAGCATCTTCTTAATAGGAAACAGGTTTGTCTGGAGGAAATTTGCAGACCTTTGCCACCTGCAAGGCAGTAAATAAATACTGATTTATTTTTTAGAATCCATCAGAATAATATGGAGATTAGACCGCTACTGATCCCAACCACAAATCTCCCACAAAATACACAGAAGTCTCCAAGCACTAATTGTTCATTTTATTTTAAAAATACATCTGAAAGATTTGGTCATTGAATTGCTCCTTCTGCTCATTTGGCGTCAGTTTTCCCTGTTGTGCAGAGGCATCTCCCCTTGCAGTCCCTGCCCTATGCAACATCTTTTCTGAGCATGTTCTCCATCGGGCTAACCACAAAACATTTTCCCTCTGTTGTTTACCTGTGTCTTCTTAACCTCTCACCTTCTGCATTTCATTATTCTGACTAAATGAAACAGAATTGTATTTTTTAAATGTCTTTGTAAGGGGATAAAAAAGGACCCGTGAACTCCTTTGGTACAAACAAAAGTTCTTTGCTCTCCTGGGTCACCAACTAGCAAAGATCCATCCACCTGCGTTAAAAGCAGACATTTAAAGAAAACCCTCTCTTTGCTGAAACAGCAGCAGAATGAAACACGGAGCCTTTATCTCAGCTACTGCATGGAGCTAATCCATTAACTCTCCTTTTCCTTCTGCCTCTTCTCTTTGAGTTTCTAGGTCAAGCTATCGGGTTCCGTTCTGCTAACCAAAAGAGGGGATTTACCACAGCTTCAAGCAACTGCGTGCTATGAACCAACCACAGCTTTTACAGAACTTACCAGGCAGAAAGGCACGTTCAAAAGATGGCTGGAAGGGAGAGACGGGGAAGGAGGCAAGCCAAGAGCTTTAAGATGGTAAGCTAAGTCATCGAGGAGCTTCAAGGCAGCAGAAGGTCACTTGGGCAGGACTTCAAGGGAAGACAAAACCTGGCCAAATTCTCAGGACGCACTGGGAACTGGTGTGGAAGTGCCTCCAGACAGAGGGGATGCGACGGTGGTCGCAGAGCCACGGCAGCAGTGCTGGGACGGGTCCGCCAGGGGTGTTGATAAAAGGCTCTCCGTAGCCTCTTTCTTTTACACTCATTTAGGGGGAACCATCAGCCAGTTTGCAGATGGTAAAAACCATGGCTCTACCGTTTATTTTATTTCATACGACACATGGCTAGGCACAGGATGGGTGTATTTCCAGCATTTGCTGGTAGCTTGCTCTGCAGCATTTAATGATCTCTCCAACCCCGTTTTCTGGCCACCACCGACTCCCCCCTTTCCTCTGTATTTCTCCCCCTGTTTACTTCAAAGTCTGTCAGGAGCCTAAAAGGTGGGAGCATCCTCATTACCATTCTAGACACAAAATTGTCTTTTATGTCACCACCTAGACAATATTATCTTTATTTCAACACCTCTGAATACTCTCATTAGGCTGCTTCCTCTCTGGTCTGTGATCTGTTTTCTGCTGTAGCTAAAATGTCATAAAAAAAACCCCAGTATTACCAGAAAGACAATCTTTCCCAGCCACCCCTCCAGTCGCCCTTGATGTAGCACACTGGGTTTTCGGTGAAACCCTCTAAAAAGAGATAGGTGCTTGGCAGACATGCATCCCGTTGGTGTATTCCTTTAAAAAAAATCCTAAACCAGCCAACAGCCTTTCTCTCCCCATGCAAATTCCCACTCTGAATAACAATTAGGCTTCCCCCGTTATCTGCATGAAGTGCAAGGGCACGTGTACCAATAAGGTTATCAGCTACACTTAAAAATTTCTGCATTTTAATCCAATTTGTCACCCTTCGCACCCGCTTATTTTAGCTGATGTAGGAGCAGCCATGTTTGCTAATCTGATCCATTGTATCAGACTAGAATGCTGGGACTTCAAGACTTGTGGGAAAAGCCCTTCTATCTCTTTTTTTTTCAGGCCAACCTGCACAGTAAATATCATTTTTTCATATGAACCCTCCGTTCCTGAGTTAGCTGGTCTTACTGAGGTAAGCAGCCCCTTTAGATTTGCCTTCTCCTGCTGACTAAACCATCCACACATCCTCTTGAGTTAAGGAGAACAAAACCAGACATGTCCTTAGCAGTCTCCCACAGCATTTCCTAACCTTGCTCAGGATACTTACTCCTGCTGGTGGACCTCTGCTAGACAGACTGCTCCAACAGAAATGCTCTACAAGTGAAGTTGAGCTATTCAATTGGGTAAAAGCCTAGCGACTTGTCCTTTTTACATGCTCGTATTCTAATTTAAAATCCCACTACTACTGGAAATGAGTTTAGTGCCTGGATTATGAGATGCAAAACTGCCTGGACCGTTGGAGCTTTGCTGGCAGAAGAGCCATAACCTCCCACCCATGGACATTTGCTGATGCAAAAGAGCGGTTCCTGGTCAGCCCAACGTTTCACCGAGCCTATTAGATGATGCCAATGTGTCAGCTAAAACGTGCCGTATCCCACCTCCCCTATGTTCTACTAAAAAGAGGAGTGAAAAATCACATGAGGAACTGATAGCTCTATGTTTTAAATCAGCTGGGTGTTAGGTTGTGTTTGGCGCTGGCATGGTTTTCATTCAGCATCAATATTAAACATAATTTGAATTGTTTTCCCTTCACAAATTAAATATATGAGCTCATCATCAGGGCCTACCCATTCCTGAAGGGTCTGAGAAATTTTAGCTATTGCAGTACAAGTCAGTTGGAAACACCTATCAAACAGCTGGCTGTTCTCCTGTCATGCCACACTACATGTCATACTACATGTCACCACCGCTCGCATTAGCCCAACTCAAGCATTACTTCTGTCTAACTAAATTGAATAATCCATGAGACAGTCCCTAAAGGTTAGATATCTCACCAGGATGCAACGTCTGAAATACTTTCCTCTCAAAATGCACAGGTCCCAAGAACCAGAGTCCTAACTGCCCCACTGCCTCACCTGCCATCCTCAGTGAATGCAGAAGACATTTAACTAATCATACGGTGGAGCCCTGGGTGTAATCACAGAATTATTTGAGATGGAAGGGACCTTAAAAGATCATCTAGTCTACCCCTCTTGCTATGGACAGGGACACCTTTCACTAGCCCAAGTTGCTCAAAGCTCCATCCAACCTGACCTTGAACACTTCCAGGGATGGGGCATCCAAAGTTTTTCTGGGCAACTCGTTCCGGTGTCTCACCAACCTCAGAGTATGGAGTTTCTTCCTAATATCTAATCTAAATCTACCCTGTCTCAATTTGAAACCATTGCTCCTTGTTCTGTCCCTACAGGCCTTGGTAAAAATCTTACAAGTCCCCTTTAATATATTGGAAGGCTGCTATAAGGTCTCCCCGCAGCGTTCTCTTCTCCAGGCTGAACCCCAGCTCTCTCAGCCTGTCTTCATAGAGGAGGTGCTCCAACCCCCTCATCATTTTCATGGCCCTCCTCTGGAACAACAGGTCCATGTCCTTCTTACGTTGGGGACTCCAAAGCTGCACACGGTGCTCCAGGTGGGGTCTCACCAGAGTGGAGCAGAGGAACAGAATCACCTCCCTCACCCTGCTGCTTTTGATGCAGCCCGGGATGCTGTTGGCTTTCTGGGCTGTGGGCGCACATTGCCGGCTCGTATTTAATTTTTCATCTCCCTTCTCCTCGGGACTGCTCTCAATCCATTCATCACCCATAATCTCTCTTTACTTGCATTCAGGCCAGGAATTTCTAAAGGTTTTGAACCAAACAAATACAAGGTAGTGCGCTGTGATGAAAAGACCTAAATAGGTGGCAAACAAATTATATTGGTCATCTTGAACAGAATAGAAATAAAGTTTTTATACCATCCACCATGCTGCTCTATTTTAGGCTAAAATAGCCTAAGAGTTCTAAGGTGTTTTATTGATACTATTTTCCATATGGCCTATAAAACCAGGTCACCTTAATACTCTAAGTCCAACTGTGCATGCCCTGGAAGCAAAGGGAAATTGTAACTGCTATATTTTAAAACCTGTAACATCCCTAAAACAGTTCTTAAACACATAAAAATGGTGTTTTATTAAAATTCCAGATATGTTGGCACTTTCCAGGACTAGAAGCAAACGCGTGTATTCTGGCAACATTATTTTTCCAATATAAGTGCCTTTTTGTAGCCTTTGTAATTCTGAAAATTACCTAATGCAGGCAAAGTTATTATTTGAAAAAGAAGCGTGAAGCTCATGCTTAAGGTCTGCAGCCCCAGCCCTACACAGTTGTAACCACTTGGGCAAATACTTGTGCCTCTGAAGAATCACATTCACTTCATTACTACTCTCCGCATGTCACCCTTTCTGCATATAATGAATTTGATGCCAAGATCAGTCACAGACAAAAAAAAAAAGATAATAAATCCATAAAGGTTCTAAACCGTAATAATAGCGAGGAGCAGAAAGCAGACAAGATTAAAGGAGTGTAAAAGGTACTATCCAAGGGATCTAAGGCTCGTACAAAACCGCACGTGTGTCCGAGAGGCACCATGCGACAAGGCAATTAGATTATAGAATGCACAAACACGCTCCCATAAAGAAGAAGAAACAACGCCGCTGTGTATGCTGTTATTGCCTGAATTTTGAGCATAAAAATATGTGGAGAAGAGCATTCTCAGGCTTTTTTTTTTCACATTGCGTGCTCAGACCACAGAAAGAAGTGCTAGCGAGAAAACTCCATATATAACACCAAGGTCGAGAGAGCCCTTTTCCTACTGAACTATAAAGAGTACAAATCAAAAGTATTTGTCTTGAGTGTTTTTTCAGAGCTGGACACCTTTTCTTGCAGGGGTCACACAATAAATCAGGTAAAAGGTCTTCAAGGAGTCATTACTGTAAGCACCAAGTCAGTCTTCATTGGAGGATGCAAAATCACTTCTTGTCATGGAAGTGCTTCCATGATAAATTTCAGCTTCTTCCTAGTGCTGGTGCAATCCTACTGATGCCACGGAGCTCCCAAAGACCCTACGCGCTCTCTTCAGACATTTTATTCGCCCCTTGTGTATTCAGAGAAGTCCCCTTGAGATTTCTCAGAAATATTTACCTTTGGCGGAGAGGAAGCCCAAGAATTTAATGCTGAGGCTGACCATGCAAGCAAAATTAAGTGACCAAAAGCGGGTTATTAAACTGAGAACACTTAGGTAACTGCAGATTCTAAACGTACTGCCATTACATACGTATATCAGATACACACATGGAAAGATCCATGTAACGGGTAGGAAAAAATGTCTGCCATTCCCCCCTTTTCACAGGTAGGAATCTACTTCAGTTCCAGCTGGCTGAAGTCTCCTTCGCACCACCCTTCGGGATTTTCCTTCTGATGAAGGGATTCAGACACTGCTCAACAGAGGGGAAGCTGTTACACGTAACACAAATGTTAAACACACACGCACAAGTACTAAAACAACATACCCAGCTGTGCACTTAAACATAAGACATTACAAATTGAACCTATTCTTGATTCTTTTCATTATGCACTTCCTCTCTCCATTCTTTGAGAGCAGAGCTTCGGCTTCAGAGGAAGCCTGACATATGAAATGAGAGTGTGGGATGGAAGCAAGAGGACGACTTCAAGATGATGGAAAAGTACTCATTTCGTTTTCTTGTGAAGTCTGAAATGAGACAGGCTAATTATATGTGGGGAATATGTCCTATCCTCGAAGACAAAGAGTATTAAGGGGTTTATCAAAAAGAACATGTCAGAAACAGATTTTCCAACAACTACATTGAAGTTGCACATGTAAAAACCACTATTTCAATCTAAAGCGACAACGAAAAGCCCATACCTGTCCAAAAGTTACTGTGCATTGACAAATCACTTGAAGAGCCCATAAACGTGAGAGGATACCACAAACCAGCCTCCTCTTACTCACTGGGGTTTTTGACAGGAGTCGAAAGAGTGTGGTCACTTCATAGAGAGAAACAAAGGGAAACGTGGCCCATTTCTAGAGCCTACTTTCTGAACACCTTTTGCTTGTGACATCCCAAAGAAGATTCACCTGGTTGGTATGGGAAAGAGAAGATGGGCAACACACCAGATTGTTTCCCTGAGTGCTTCAGGGACACATGTTCCCAAATTCCAGCAGTCACATAGTCCCTGAGATCAGCTGAAGGGGGCAGGCAGAGGTGCAGTCCCATCGCCCCCGCATTTTTCAGAAGTAACCAAGCACCTTGGAAACTCCCGGCTAAATATTCATCTGCTTAAGTAGGGACAAACTTCTTGCTGGGAATTTCAGAAGCTCCTAAACAGAACTGCCAAAGCTTGGTTTCAAAAGCTGAACTCCAAGCCATATACATTTTGGACACCTAAAGTGACCCATTCCTCATGAGCACGGAATAGGTCCTACTAAAAGCAGTATGAAAAACAGGTGTCTCGTGCTCCTGAAAACATCAGGTTAGATATAACAATAACTTAAAACCAATTATCACAGGAGATAACTGGTGATATCACAGGTGCCTTCTGTGGAAAAATAATCAAAAAAGGTATAGTGAAATCAGTCCTTTGTGCAAAATGCATGTTATAATTTGAAAATAGCATTACTGCTGCAGAAAGTGATGACTGACAATAAAAGCCCTATTTTTTTCTGAACAGCAGCATATTAGACATCCTCTGATGCCTAACAAAGAGAAAACCGGACAAGCTGCAGGAAGGACCAATTGTGATGGACACTGAGGGGGGGTCAACAAAACTAATTCGGTCTTTATACTTACTGTGTCAGGGCTTTAATTCCACCTGCTTTGAAAGACCCTTCTGTCATTTGTCTCGTATAGGATTATCATCTCTCAGAAGGTGGGTGCGTTTCCTCTGCCTTTCCACACTCTTCTGGCTAGAAGTTTATATGTGTCTGTCAATTGCCAAACAAAATGAGTTGCTATAAATAGCAACTGTACCCAGAGTGACAAAAAAAAAAAAGTCAGTAATTCGAGTTTCAGAGGTGTATAAGGACAAAATTTCTCTTTACAATTCCAGAATTGCACAGATCACCGAGAAGGAGATTTTTAAAGGAAAATAAGAGTCAAGTACTCGAATACTATCAAAAGTCAATGCCAGTCTCCTGAAATTTCAAGCCTTGAGGAAACAGCAAACTCTATTTTCTCTCAATGCACTGGATATCGCTACCAGGGTTGATATACTGCCTCTCAATCAGTTCCACGCAATGCACCACAAGTTATTTTGCAGGGCAAGAAAATCATTAGGAACAGGGATTGTTAACTAACACCAGTAAATACCTGCAGGAACGGCAGGCCTAGTGTGCAATAATGGAGGTGAAGCCCTTTTTTAAACAACTTGGTATTTACATATCTTCATTAATAGTAAAACGCATTAATGAGCAAGAGCTGATGCAGCAGGGAACCTCTCAGAGGATCAATTAGGATAGACTTATTTGAAATAAAGCTGTTTAAAAGGACACATGCAATGTAATCCAGGGCAAGGGAAACCTCCCCGTTTAAAGGAATGGTTGTTTCACAAACCAAGTTCTGATGAGCTTCCTACACTTGCTTTAGAAGCAAATTATAACTACAATTCTAAAAGAAGTGGAAGGCCTGAACTGCAATTTTTCCACTCGTTGTCTTTTGCCACATATAACGAAGGAATACATCAACCTGAGGTGACCCTGCAAAATATGAAGTTTCACACAGGAAGTGGTGACAATTGTCTTGTCAACCAGTGATGGTTTGCCCAAAATCTGCCTCCCACAAGGTCCACATTTACCTCGGAGCAGAGACCATCTCTGCCTAAACACGAGCATTACTGGATAAATGGCAGATGCCACCAGCAATAAAATCTGGAAACTGGGGTGAATCGGGACACAATGAAAACGGCTTAATTTAAATACTCATCTTGGAAAGGTTTACTTGAGGGGCATCCCCAAAGATCCTAAGTAAGATATGTTCTCCTGCCAACAAGTGTTGTGCAAACAGTCTAATTAGGAGATGTTCTCTGCTGCCAGAGGCGCGTTGCTTCACAGCTTGGTGTTTCTGCCAAATCGCTGTAAAGGAGACGTGTCCCAATCTTTGTTAAGATGCCTATTGCAGTTGCTCTTGTTGAAATGCTAGACATTCTTCTCCACAGACCCCTCTAGGTAGTATTTGAGTTAATCTTCTAATTAATCCACTTGGCAATATCATTAATCAAAAGCGGATTCTGCCCTGCTTATTACAAGACCCCTTACATTTCCACTCCCCTCACTAGATTTAATTAACACTGTAGTTGGTTGAAGCTCCTTCCTCTCCTACTCTACAAAAAACAATGTCACTGTTGCTGTGAGCAGCTACAACACATTTTCTTCAACTGACTACCACACGTTCACTCACATCTGACAAGATGGTGAAATAGCGACAGGATGAGGGGTAATGGTTTTAAACTCAAAGAGGGGAGATTTAGATTAGATATTAAGAAGAAATTCTTTCCTGTGAGGGTGGTGAGACACTGGAACAGGTTGCCCAG